>JALIRH010000007.1:14800272-16000272 GCA_023055505.1 Callipepla californica brunnescens | reverse complement strand
TTTTTGTTTTTAATATATACTTTACATCAAATCTAATTTTTCAATTATAGTACTTAAAAATGCTTACCAGGATATTCATTCTGAAACTTTAAAGAAAATTGTTTCTGGGAAGTTCCACAGTTTCAGCCCTGTGTTCAGATGTTCAGAACAGGATACATCCTGGACGATGACAGCTATAAGTTTTGACTCTGATCTCAATAGTTTAGAGCCATTGCAGAGATTCCATGTTTGTTGGATATTTGTTTTTTAATAAAATATAAAAATACATTGCCCAAGCCTTACAATGATGTATGAAGAATCCTGATATAATGACTGAGTTACCTTTTTGTAAATTTGCTAACTATTTATTTGCTTATTATTAATTACATTTTCCTGTAGGGAATTCTATAGCTAAGGGAGTACATTCTTCAACTTATTTCAACAAAATCATGCAGTAATACATTCAGCAGTGCATATAGTAAAATATGACACTTTACTTCAGTATCACAAGCAAAATATAAGTAGACCAGCACCCGGGATGGAAATGTTGAGCAAGTGAAAGCATATTCAAGTTCTAAGTGAAAGTAAAAGGGCATATAAAAGTAAGCATGATTTGTTCTTTTAATTTATTATTCTACTGATCTCAACACTCAGTCATGAAAAATACTTCTATGGATTTCAAGTGCTTACTGAAATAATGCTTTATGTATTGTTCAGTGAGCACTTTACATGCATTACAGTTCCATTTTTGTTTTTAATATCTTTTACAAGTGGGATTATATGGACTTTTACTGAAGGAGGAGTAAGTGCTTTAGCTCTTTGTGAACGTTGTACTTCTGATTGACAATAACACAAAGGATTACGTTTAATGTATTTGTGATATATTTTTATAGGTAGCACCACTGTTTTTGCATATTTAAAGAAGGGATGCTTTTATCTAAGGTTTGCTACCACAATTAAGTGAAGCTATTATTTTATTATTCACAAAGCACTCTGATAATCAAAGGCTGGTCATAGCAGAATTATGAACTTTAATTGCAATTAGAGGGGAATAAAAAATATGGATCATTATGGTGCATTTTTAAAGAAAGAACTGAACACATCACTGTGTTACTTCAGTTCGAGAATTAGTGATATTCAAAGTAAAAAAATGGATTTTCATATATACAGGTTTTTTGTTTTTGTTTTAAAAATGGTTTATTTTTTATTCTCAGTTACAGTCTTCTCCATAGGAAGAGCTGCATTCTATAGGTTAGCAGCATGCATCCTGTTTTGTTAGACTGGGAACTGCATTTTATATATATATGAATGAGTGTAACATTAATTAAATTAATATGTATATGTAAATTTTTATTATGCTTCTGTTAAGAAGTTGTTTCTAAATTTTGAAAATCAAAATTTTCCAATCTTCCATTATATGGAGAAGTCAAAATCAGGAGTTGCACTTCTTTCCTACAACATCCTTTTCATAACAGGAAACTGTGGCCTCTAAATTTCTATCTGTCTTGTTACTACTAGTAAAGTCATTATTAAGTTTTATTTTCATGTTTCAAAAAAGGCTGAGAGCAAATGTACTTTGTTGATGAGAGTGAGTATAATCATTTTTAAGTAGATGCAAGGAGTAATTCATTTTAAGTAATATGAGAAGATAGGGGCTAAATAATATTAGTATTTCAAATATACATAGCTAGATTGTAACAGTTTTAATCATGGAATCAGGATGTTCCATAATTTGAAAGATTCTTTCTCTTCAAGGATCAAATATTTCAACATTTCTGCATCAGGGATGCAGATCATTTTGATATTCATCATAAAGATACATTTTATTGACATCTTGCTATTCAGATATTTTGGATATTTAGCTTGTATTGTTCACTCACAGGAAACAAAGAACCACAAACCTAAAAACTGAAACATGAGTCCTATCATCAAGTAGTACTGCAACAAAAATAACATTTTTTTCTCAGCCCAGTTTCTACTTTTAAATGGATTCTATTTAGTTAATAAAAATTCTCCATTGTATATGTCTTTTCAGTTCTTAGAATTTTTAACAGTAAAATTTCCTCACAGCTCTTGCGTGGAAATAATTACCAGTGACCTAAAGCACCTGAGATGTTAAAAATATATTAGCACTTTCACTAGTTACTTGTGTTGCTTCTGAAATGTAATATAGAAAGGCAGAAAAATTTGAAGCCTTCATTAGAGCTCATTTGAAACCAATTCTTTGTCAGCTTCCTCTATGGATGAATGAATATCTCCTTCTTTAAAATGATTTTGCATGAATTCCATCTAGCATCTGACCATGTGAAATGTGATTTTCAGTATCACAGCAGCAATGACTGAGGTAGTTTTTACATCGTCCTCCTTTTCCTAAGCAGATAATGACCTAATAACCTCTAAGCATTCTGAAGTTAAGTTTCTTATTTATTTTCTTTTTTCTTAGTACTACCTATTCTACCACTGTTCCATAGAATAGCTCCTAAAGCAAACCAAAAATGAATGATGTAGCTCATCTGTATTTTCTCCTCACCTAAGCTCATTTTTGAGAAGAAATAAATGGGATAGGAAAGAAAAAAAGGCAAGGGTAAGTAGATAAATAAATTACTAAGTTAGGTGAAAATCCAGTTTAATTTTCTTTATATTTAAACATTGGATTTTGTATTTTCCCACTAAGTCCTCGATTTTAAAAATATTTTTATTTTAGAATGGTCTGATCCTTACTGAGACTTCTGACTCAATGAATTCTTTCTGAAGTATTTTAGAATGCTTCCAAACAGTTTGTATACACTTTGAATTGGAATAATGTATATCATTACAATGTATTAATGGAATAATTAAATGTAATATTATTCAAAAAAACCTCAACACTCTTAGTTTTATAGTTTTGGAGTATTAATGAGAACAAAATCACATTAGCAAATTTTATTCAAAATAGATTTTTGGTACTGTTTCTTCTCACTTGTTTGGGAAGAAGCCCATCGCTGAAAATACCCACTTAGTATTTTCAGTTAATTCTCATAGACTTCATGAAGAGTTTCCCAAAGACAAGTCAGGATGAGGTGAAGGTAAATGGAGAAAAATATGAAGCAACTCCATACAAAATTTAATGAAAGCATTCAATAATTAATTTCTACTTAACAACATTTTCTGTTCTATGCTTTGATTTTTATTTATTTATTTATTTTTACCATTGTGGTGATATAACCCTGTGCTGAGAGTTACATCAGGACTGCTATATTTAATGTCTATCTGTATTTCAGTACTGTTTATGTCAATAGCCAACAACCTTGTGGGGACTGGTAACAAGAATGTATTATTTTTGTCCAGGAGATTAAGAATAGATATTGAAATTCAGTGCCAGCCTGATTCCAAAAGTAAGTCTCCTTATTTCACAATCTCTGTATTTTGTTTAGATAAAGCAGAAGATTTCATGCTTGTAACATTATTAAACTTTGAAGTTTGAGATAGAGGTCTTTAGTCTTCAGTCCTGCAGTCCTGCCTGCAGAGTGTGTACCACCCCTTATTATATCTTGGCATCCTCTGGACAAAAGACAGGTATCTAGGAAAGAATGGAGCCAGTATGAGCATTGATTTAGATCCTTAATCTAAAGGGCACCTTAATGCAAATGCTGTTTTGGCGCAATGGGATGGAGTTCATCATGACACTGACAGATATCTTCTTTTAGATGTCTACAGGGACACTAAGTGTCTTTCTGCCCCCTGCAGTGAGAGAAAATCTAATCAAGAAATAGAAGGATGCCTGCAGCACAATTCAGCTCACTGTCATAGGAGCATCTACTTTAAGGTAAGCTAAATCTCCCTCTGGGCTCTGTTGACTGTAACTTGTTTGTCATTATATAGAACCACGTTTTATCCTTTTAGCCTTGTATTTGTAGAGTGAATCTTTACCTTCTGTAATTCAAATAATGGCTGTTGTATAATCTCTGTCAGATTTACATCTGAAGCTACGTCCTCCCTCCTGTTTAACCAACATTACTGCTTCTTCATTTAGTGCCCCTCCTCAAAGTCACTACTGCTTTTTGTAGTCTTGAATTTAACTTCATAAGAATAGCTTATTTCCTGAAATACTCTAAGTTTTGTTTTCCTTCATAATATTACATGTCTGAAAAAATGATTTCTGCATGGAGTACAAAAAGTCTGAGAAAGATTTCCCAAACTGGAAACTGATGTCTTCTATAAAATGAGACTCCTAAGAAATTTTGTAGAATTTAAGTCTGTGCCGCAGACCACTTTTTCACATGTATGTAGCAATGTTGATTACTTTTATGTGTGTGTATGTGTCATTATAGTACTTTTTCTAGTCAAATACTGCAATATATACTTTTTTTGTAAGACTGTACTCAAGACTCTGTCTCTCAGCTTACCAAACAATAAAGACAATCCCTCTCCTAATTCAGTGTCTGGGACCATAGATGTGAAATGAAATTACATTGTCTAAATGTTTTTTTGCATGTTCATAAAGCTGCAATAAGTTAACTGTGAGAAAAACATGTTGGTTAAAACATTTTGCTGAGAATGAAATATTTAATTTTTCCCTCATTTTCTATGAGGGAAGTGTGTTCACACACTTATCACTATGAATGTGTTTACATTGGTTATGTGTTAAGTATCAATAAGTCAACTGTGTGCCTAAGAAATGTTCAGTTAACAGCAAGTAGTTACAGTAAAACTGAATCTGAAAATGGTACTGGGACATAGTCTGCTGACTGGTCATAGTCTGCCATGAAGTTTTGCTCCTGCTCCTGATCCCATAATGGGAGATCAATTAATTTTTTTTTTTTTGTTATTATTTTGTTAGCTGACAAAGCACATGACAGATAAGTAGTCAGTGCATGCTCTAGAAATCCCTGTTTTCCAGGTCTGTGGATTCGTTGCAGAATTGCATTGGTGGGCACTCTACCTATTCAAAAATGTGTATTCTCTAAGATTATTTGGAAAGTGAACATTCACACTTCTAAAGACTTTTTTACCTGGGGCACCAAACAGTTATGAATTAATTTTATTCTCTCAACATTGTCTGTATGGCAGATCAGCTGGCTTGCCTAAAATCAAAAACTAACTTTACTGTGTGTGAATCTCAGGTATCCTTCATATGAGTTAATTTATGTGTCTTGATGGACTAACTTTTCCCACATTACCTACAGAATATGCACAGATGTGACCATAATAAATCAAAATCTACAAATTGTGAAATACTCAGAAATAGTTCTGTTGATATACAAAATCTGATTATGGGAAAATATGCAGGCAAAACAGAATCCATAATACTAGTACTTATGTATATGAAACATAGACTAAGTAAAAATAACGTTTTTACAGAGAAACCTGATAGAAGCACGCTGTTGAAAGGCATGCTCGGTAGTATTATAAACTGGACAGTTAAGCTGTACTTACTCTGTAAATATCTTGCTACTGTGTTTTCTTTAAAGTAGATTCTGTGACAAGGCTTGAACAACAATGGAAAGAGATCAGCTTTAAGTATTCGGAAATGAAGAACGGCAACACCTTGTACTGTCCAAGGCGCTGAACTAATCAAATCTAGCTATATACCTGTAATCCTTTAATTAACCTGTATTGAGACCTTCCTTATAGTCACTGGGGACAATAAGACCTCAATGCATTGTTGATTTTGCTTGAATTTAGTGGCCTCTTAGGAACAAAATGACTTTATGAGTTTATTAAATCTTTCCCTCCTCCCTCCCCCACCTTTTTTGAAGGCAGTTCCTATTCTCAGGCTAAAAAATGGAAAATCTCAGCTAGAAAGGTCAATAACTGTAAGAAGACAGCACTCTAAAGCTGAATAGTCATCTGAGTAATTACATATTTTTTTTTAATGTTCATAACTTATTTTGGCTAATTTGATTCTAAATACACATGCAGAGATTTAGATCTACCCTGCAAATCTCTGTAGATCTTCTGCTGTAAAATATTTTTTCCAGAGTCTTCATACCTCATCTTATGTTTATTTATCAGGTTGAGACTAGACAAGCAGGTAAAACAAGAACTTTCTGTATGTTTATGCAAGTAGGCTAAAGGTTCAGGGAATGTTGCTACATTATGGACTTCAGCTGATATAAAAGTACTCAGGATGGTCCTTGGCATTCTTTTGATCTCTGCCAAATAGGATCCTCCACAATAATTGTAAGCCAGGGGCAATGATCAGCAAGCAGTTTCTGTGTGATCACAGAAGAATTCTTCTTTTTCACAGACAGAACTCTTAGGCATCTAAGAACTGACATGATGTTGACTTTCCACATCAGTTTCTTGCAGTAGCCTGTGAGTAGTAGTATTTTGAAAGCTCATGGTAAAGAATCACAGAACTGTAGGGGTTGGAAGGGACCTCTAGAGACCATCTAGTCCAACTACCCTGCCACAGCAGCTCCCTAGCCCAGGTTGCACAAGTAGGCATCCAAGTGGGTCTTGAATATCTACAGAGAAGGAGAATCCACAACTCCTCTGGGCAACCTGTGCCAGTGCTGCAACACCCTTACATTTGCGCGACACTTCCTATGCTTCATTTTGTGGCCATTTCTCCTTGTCCTATCACCACAATCTGCTGAGAAGAGGTAGATCTCATCCCCTTGTCTTCCACTCCATTTTTACAGACATGGATCAGATCCCCTCTGAGTCTCCTTTTTTCGAGGCTGAACAGACCCAGGTTTCGCAGCCTCTCCTCATAAGGGAGGTGTTCCAGGCCCTTTATCATCTTTGTAGCCCTCTGCTGGACTCTTTCCAGGAGATCCCTTTTTTGTACTGAGGATCCTAGAACTGTACTCCAAGTGATGCCTCACCAGGGCAGAGCTGAGGGGGCTGGTCACCTCCCTTGACCTGCTGGCCATGCTCTTTTTAATGTGCCCCAGGATCCCATTGGCCTTCTTGGCCACCAGAACACACTGCTTGCTTATGGCCAGCTTGTCATCCAGGACATCCAGGTTCCTCTCCTCAGAGCTCCTCTCCAGCAGGTCATCCCCCAGCCTGTACTAAGATGTACAGGCCTGGAGCATTTCCCTTATGAGGAAAGGCTGAGAGACCTAGGACTGTACATCTGTAAGAGACTATTTTAATATGCATTGACTCAAAGTTTGCTGATGAACATGTCCGTCCAAGCTAGTCCTGGGCAAGGGTTGTGAAATCCTTTGTCTAAGAGACAAGCAGATGGACATTTCCTGGCAAAACGAAAGAGAGATAAGCTGCAGTTCAATGACAGCTCAATGGCCGCTGAACACTCTTTTGTTTGGTACTCATCTCTGTGGGGGGATAGCCATCTCAGGAGACGCTTGCACCACGGGATTTGTCACGTAGACTGGAGGAATCTGGAAGATAAAATAGGGGTCCTGCAGCCACGAAGGTGGAGCGATTTTCTCTGCGAGGGATTTTCTCGAAGCTGGAGTTTCTGTTCGGAGGGACTACCCGAGCTGATCACTGCTGCTGCCTGAAGAGGCCTTCTCTTTGGAGAGACCTCACGAGCTGATCACTGTTCGCTGCTGCCCCTCTCGGGTGCTGGCTCGCTGCTTCTCCGGTGCTGGCTGCTGCTGTTCCTGTGCTGACCGCGCCGCTTCTCCTGCGCTGACCCGGTGCCGCTTCTCCGGACAACTGCTTGCTGCTTATGGCTGCCCATCGCTGCTGCTGCTCTCCCCGCTTCTGCCATTCCCTGCTCTTCTGCCTCGGACCGTCGGAGCCGTTTGCAACCAGACCGCCCCTAGGATCCTGGCTGGTGACTTACCCTGCGTTGTACAAACCCTTGCTTCTTTCCTATCTTTCCTATCGCTCTCCTTCCCCTTCCCCATCACCCTTAATAGTGTCCGCCTTCCCCTTCCCTATTATCCCTGGCCAATATTGGTAATAAACTGGTCGGACCAACATTTGAACCGTTGTTTCTTAATCTCACGCTGGGTATACACATAATCTTAAAGAACCTCGTCTCCCTCCTCTATACTGGAGCATGACAACATCATGGAGAAGAGAAGACTACTTACAAATAAAGGATTGAAGTCAAGTTATTAGGGCCAGCCTCTTTTCTGCAGAGCCCAGTGACATAGCAAAAGGTAATGGGCAAAGCTGGAACAGAAGGTGATAGCATGTTCCCCCTCACCTCTTATTTATTTATTTATTTATTAACAGAATTCCATTATAATGATGATCCATTAAAATTCAGTGTATTGAACCAGATTTAGGCCAATCCACACCACTCTATTCTTACATATCATTGTCTTATCTGCTTATATGGCATGATTAACAGCTGGCAGTCAGCTTGCAGAGCTTATTTTTGAATAACATGCTAAAATACTAAGAATTCTATTATTTCCCTGCATTTACTCTTCGCCAAATTGCATGTATTATCATAGGCAGATGCCGCATAGCATACAAGTAATTGAGTGATAAACCCTAAAAAGGATTAATCAGAAAGAGATTAAAATAGCTTCTCACTTTTCCTAAATAATGAATGGACTTGTGGCTTTGTTGCTTTTTCTCTCAAAGGTAAAGGGAAGGATCTGTAAAATATAGCTGTAAGTGAAGAAACCATTCTGCATTTCATGTCTTTATAGCCTTCTGGAGAACATTAGATGCAATTGATGAATACTGTCCCTTTGTATGCAGCATATTTGTGGATGATCTGTGACTCTGTAAGAGAAGTACTAAAATATGTTTATTAATAGACACTTCAGGTCATTGGATTGGCTACAGAATTAGGAACTAGCGACTCTAACTCTGTGATTTTCTACAAAGTCCTTAATAATTCTGTGCTGACGTCAATAGAATTTAGACTTTAGTGTTTACTGTCTCAACTGTAAGAAAAGGATAATACTTATCAACCTTGCAAGAATGTCAAATTCGTAATTATACAGTGAGGTAAAAGGCAAAGCTCTTCTATTGCCTTCGCAAATACTAAACCATGTCACTACCAGTTTCTTCTTGTATCTAGCTAAAGGTGGAAAGACAGCATCTGTTACTTATCTGCAGTAACTTGTATAAAAACCTGCAGCATTTGCAGTGTTTTTTGCGTGTTTGCTGAAGCCAAAAATACATTTCCACAGCAGCAGTTTAAGCCTGCTTTGAAGTGCATTCAGATTAAGCTGGTAGTGGAGAAAAAATGGAAGGAAGCTAAACAGTACCTAGGGAGCCAGGTTGTAGTGGCTAGTGCGTGTCATAATTAAAAATAAACCAATTAATTAGGGAGACTTGCAGATTTGTCTTCATTCTGTAAGTGAGTTTTCTGTGAAAGACAACAAGGATATGATAGTTGATAAAACCATTGTTTGCTTATTTTCTCCTAGATCTGAATGTCAAAGGAAAAAATATATGAAATATGTATACCTTATCCTTCATTTATTTTTTTTCACCAAAATATTTTTGCAGTTAAATTTTTCTAGATTGCAATATGTACAGATGCTACACTGCTGAAAATACATATTTAAGTCTTATTCTATTGACACAGGAAGGACTGATACTTAATATCTGTGCTTGTAGTAAGGAAATAATTTTTCAATAAAAAGTCCTGTAAAAGGCTATAAAGGACAATAAATTTTTGAATCCACGTCATACCCTAGAAATATTGAAGAGGGATTCTTCCAAGCAATTTGTTTTAAGGAGCTGTCAAAGTCAAAATGGTATTATTTTCTTATACAATGGAAAGTTTTGAAGATCAACAAAATTATGTTTTGAAATCTTAATTTGATTGGTGTAACAATCTAAGAAGAAGAAAATAAATAAAGTAGAGCCTGAAAAAAGAACAGAGATACACTAAGGAAACCATTTTGAATATAACTTGATAATAAAATACAGCCTAGGTATATCCATGTGAAAATGGGAATAAGTTGCTATAGCCTGCAGACAAGCACAGTAGCCAAGCTTCCACTTCGTTTTTACCTGTAGTGGCAGGAAAGTGTTCTGCTCTGTACTTCATGTAATGATCATAAATGTTTCTTTTATCTTCATTTTCCAAAGAACCTTTTTGCTTTTACAATTATATTGTACAACATAATCTCGATTAAACTAAAAAGTTTATTTTAATTTTTTTAAATTTCTATCCATTTTTAAATATATGTTTCCTAATTTTTCCTTTATCTTATTTTTCCTATTTGGATGTTTCAATGTTTTTGTAATAAATGTGGAATTAAAGCAAATATATTGTTTTAATATTATTAAGGGGAATTTGCTTAGAAGAAGAATTCGGGACTGTAATGTGCCCTGAAGTTACGCTGTAGGAAATTTTTACAAGCAGTTGTAACAAAAACAATTAAACTTTTATAATTTTGAATACTGTATTTTAAATTTTATATTAGTTAAAAAAATCAAACAAATGTATTTCATTCATCATCATACACATTCTTCTGTATGGATGAGTCTCATACTTCAGGGACAACTGGGAGTCAGAAATGGGCAGAGCCAGAATAGAAAGTAAAAACATAAACATACCTCTCCCTTGTTTTTATTTCCAGAGTTCATTGGATTCTACTACTTATTCCATGCTCTGGAAAGTTATTATTTACATTTCACTGCAGCTGGGAATAGGCTTTTACTATCAGTTAGGAAAAAGCAGCTATGGAAGAAACTGGAACTTTCTGAGATATTTAATTATCAAAAACATTCCACTGGACAACCAGAGATATCTGATCAAAAGAGTAACAGAGTAGGTGAGAGCATCCAATGGATATAGTAATAAAGCTTTTTATCATAGACAGGAATTATACAGTTTTGTCACATGCTTAAGTAAAGAAATGGAAAAGGCTTGGACTGAGAGTAAATTGTAACCTGCTCACAGCTGACAATTGTTAGCCAGGAGACTCTCCTTCACTCCAATGGATGCCTTCAACTAGTGACTGCATTCCATAGATGTTCTTCCTTTACAATGGCAAAGAAGAATTTATACTTAATCACTACTATCAGGATTCTGAAAATAAATTCAACAAGATATGGAGGCTGACTCTGAACATTAATATGTGGATAACGTTACATATCTAAATAAAAATGGACAAAAAATATGGTAACAGGAATCTAATTAAAATACAGCTAGTGAGCATTCACATTGTAAAGGAATAACAGGCTACTAAAAATGAAATACAGTATAGAATCCGTTTTAAAGACTTCTACAGAAAGCAAAATGTGTCATCAAGATGAACAATACTATGGGGGCTACAGCTAATGAGGCAGATATAAATCAGTTGTCCTTCCTAACTTACATTTATATATCTGATTACAGAAAAGCCAAATAAAATCAATCTATTGAAGAAACAAATAAATAAAAACAAATACAAGAAATGCAAAGAATGAAAGGAAAATTGGCTTTTATAAAAAAGCTCTGAAAGGAAAATTGGCTTTTATAAAATATATTTAAAATATATATATAACTTTTATTAACCTGATGCACAGCTTTGAACAGTTCTCTTTTTTGCTAGTCCTAGAAATGCTGGTAACAGACAAGTCGAAAGGACAGTTATGCATAAACTAACTATAGATGCTTAAGGGCATGCAGAAACTTGCCAAATGTTCTGAAGACATCTTTGTTTCAGGTTTCTTTTTTTTTCAGAAGTTTCTGAAAATGTTATTTTCACCAGTAAGTTGAATCAAATTATTAATTACAATGGTTAGACCAAAAGAGTAGCTCTTTTTTTTTTTTTTTTGCTAATTATTTGTGCAAGCTTGAATTTTGCAGTCTTCTGTTATATTTGCTTATGTTAATAAAAAGAACAAAGGAATGTGTTTGTTTAGTTATACTTCTATTTTCAATTGTTAAGTCAACACTTCGGAGTTTCTTCAAGGCTGTCTATCACCATAACTTTATTAAGTGAATTTTAGTTCTTACATGATTTGTCAAATTTATTGTACTATGATAAAGCCAGTCATTTCAGATTAAGGTTTTCTGCGCACAAATTAATGTGCACAAAGTCTCTCAAGGATACTGAGCATCAGATAACTATGCGAATTCTTACTATAATGCATTCTTAAGGGTTACACTTTTAGGAATCCTTGATAATTCAAAATAGTTGGCTACAGCTAACAAGACTTTTAAACCATTTTTATTTTATATGGAATTTATGGAAAATCTATGAATACTCATTATACAATTTTTTTAGAGGCAAGTAGTAATTTTTTAAGGATTGATAAGTTGGTTTATAAGGATATTTTAAGACTTTGGAATAGAAGGCGTTGTAAATGTGATTTGTAATCATCATAATATGAATTCTTATAAATATTTAGATTATTTTAAGAGAGAATTCTAAAATAGAATCCTTTAGGGAAAGTGAAGTTGAAATACTTTAAGTTAGGAAGTACATATCTTAATAACCATGTTTATGCATTTTAACAAGCTATTCTTTGTTCATTGTTAGTCTGCTGACAAAAACATTAAACTAAATAACTGCTTATAACATACAGAACAGCATTACAGATAATAACAAGAAAAATAATATATTTTGACTATTTCATTAAGCATCAGGGATTTTGAGAATAACATTTATCATACCTCTCAAATTTATCAAAAAGTTTACTTTTTAGAGAAAAATTGTAGCTCATCCTTAACTGCAAAGTATTTCATTAAAATAAAACGACAAATATTTATTAAAAATAAAATAAATACATTATACTAAGAATGCAATTTTATTGAGAAAATCTCCTATATGTATTTTATGAGATTTATTTCCATGGAAATGACAACACATACAATGAGCACAAATTCTCAGCAATGAAACACTATTTTTCATAGTAATCACCACCATTAGTTATGCATTTTAGCAGCAATGAGTAATGTCACATATAAAAATTGGCACGGATGTCCAGAAAGTAGCTTCTCTTTCCTATCACTGTCACCACTGCTGAAGTGAACCACCCACCACCTCACAGTGCTCTCATCCACTTTGTGGTCTCCATAAATGTTCAGCATGTATCAGTGAATATCAGTGTTATTTTTTCTACAAAGGAGTGTTCAATGACGTATCTTTGTTTCATCTGCACGTCAGACACTGCTGCCATCTGTCCTACAGCAATAAAATGTAACAATATTACTGGAAAGGTTCAACATCTACTACCATACCACCAACACCCACCTCTGATTTCATGGCCCGACATAATGAAATAGGAGGCACTACTTTTGAAGCAGCAGAAATTCGTAGATGGAACAATTAGATGACATCAAAACACTTCACGAGCAAGCAATAACCTTAAAAACATCAAAAAATATAGGAATAGGCTTGAAAGAATCATTTCTAACTTTCATTTTGATTCTGAGAAAGTAGAAATGTATATCTTTTCTATTTGTAAAATCATTCATTTTAATGCAATAATAGCATGCTTCAAAAATATTTTGAGAGAATACAGGATATTAGGGAAATATACTGAATTATTGAAATGCTATTCAGTACAGAAACTTTGTATTTCGGAATATATTTGCAACCAACATTAAGGCACATTTAATTTCTCTTGATTTCAATTATCTGTTCCTGTTTCTTTATTGATTTTATAATGTATCTTGATTTTATGTTTTTTAATGATGTGAAAGTGTCTGCAAATGGAAGATAGGAAAAATATTTGACTTTTTTTTCTAATCAGAGAAATAACAAGACTTAATTTTGATGTATGAATTTCCTTAGATAGCAGAAGTTCTTGCACAATTCTACCATAAATTGATTATCTATTCTCTATATTTTCAATAGATATTTGTAAAATCTCTATTTTATGTATCTACAGATAAACTCCTGAGACCATCTGGACTGAATATGATCAAAACTGTTAGTCTAGGTGCTGGAGATCTGTTCTAAAGAACCAAGAATCCTTTGGGACACAACTTTTCCTGGTACTTTGTAAACTGGTAGCAACAAAGGCATCAGATGTTAGAAGCCAGAGTAATACATCTTTTCCTTTATTCTAAGTATACTTACTTTTATCCAGTTGCTGTTTTCTCTGGCCTTGAAATAAAAAATGCGCTGTGATTGCACTGATGAGGGAAATTGAAAGACATAGGCTAATGCTGAAAAATAGTTAGGTTTTCTTCTAGAAGGACATGCTTAATAAATTTTGATTCTGGATGCTTCCGTGAGCATCATTTTTCTTAGCTTCAATTCATAGTATGAGGCAGTTGCTTCATGAACCATTAAACTGGAACTGACTGTGTTGTCCAACATTAGGAGAATACATATAGACTTTGATCACGAAAACCTGTTTCTTCAACCTTGACATTTCCTAAATAAACATATGGAAGCGTATGTGTTCATATGTATATAATGTATTAAAGCTACTCATGCACTTTTTATTCAGATGGAAAATGAGATAAAATTTATGGAGCTAATGTGTTTTTTGTTATGTAATGCAGCACTGCAAAGAATTTGAGTCACATGAATTTTAATAAAGGCTAAAAACAGTTATTTGATATGGCAATGGAATAAAATAATTTGCTTTAAATTAAAAAACTTTTTTTTTTTTGCCAGAAATTGATTATTTTGACAGGATATATAGAATATTTAGTGATGTGAAATGGGTGGAAGAGAGGACATTAAGGAATGACAGACATTGTTCAAGACAATGAAACAAAGAAATCGTCCAATTAATTACAATACATTTTAATTTATATGTGTTGATATCTAATATCATCCACAATAACATCTAGTTGATGTTTGTTGCCCGTGCAAATGTCAAAAACTTTTATAGATTAATTCTTGGCAGAGGTCAAAGACAATTCATTAATATTGCTCAATGAAAGCCTCCCTATCTATTTCAGTATTTACATGAAGTATGCATATTTGTACTGGTAGTAGCCTCTTTAGAAGGGGTATCTTTTTTTTTTCTTCTTTTTTTTTATTTTATATTCTTTTGTAGGATACTATGATAATACTAACAGGTTTCATTCAATACAGATTTTCACACAGAGTGTCATTTTAGGTTTCTTTAACATGAATGAATTTCACATTGTTACTTTTTAAACGAAATAAAACTCATACAAAGTCTCTAAATATAATGTTGTAAGAAAAAAAATAGACATACTCTATAAAGAAGAACACTATGCATAAAAAAAAAGATGGAATGTCAATAGCACACATGACAAGTAGATGAAATATTTTGAATAAAATCCGTGAAGGAGAATGGAATCTTTTTGATCTGAACTACTTTTATTTTAACCTATGTCTAAATGTCACTTTATCAGTTTTCTATCTACTGCAATTTTCTTGCATATGCTTACGTAGGTTTTATTTTACTTTGGATGTCATTTGACATTGATTTTTTTGACAAGCCATAAATCTGTATAGAAGCAATACTGAAATGCAGAATTGTTA
The DNA here is from genome assembly GCA_023055505.1 of Callipepla californica brunnescens. Lineage (NCBI taxonomy): Eukaryota > Metazoa > Chordata > Aves > Galliformes > Odontophoridae > Callipepla > Callipepla californica. The sequence goes on along the minus strand of JALIRH010000007.1, from coordinate 15,985,009 downwards.
ACTTTTTTTTTTTTTTCCTAAGACATTTATAAGACTTTTATTTTTCCCTTCTCTTCCCATGTGACTTGTTTTAGACATTTCCAGTCCCAGCATCAGCTTGAGACAGCTGGAAGAGAGAGAGTAGAAGACACTAGAGCTCATGAATTGTGCACTGCCACCTGGAACTTTCAAGTATCCTCAGCATTTGCTCCTCTATATATCTTTTCTTTAGATTTTACTGTTGGGTGGTAAAATTGTTGTTCTAACATTAAATAGCATCCAGTGTCCAAGTGATGAAGTAGCTTTCTATTCTCATCCATTTCAGTCAGGAGTAGGCAGGCGTATCAGTGAAGAAAAAAAAAAAGCTTGTTATTCTTTTCTATCAATTTTATTCTTTCTTTGAAGTAAATGCTTGAATATGATTTTCTGAATCGTACTTCCTACTTTAGTATGAAGAGAAGATCTTTATTCCCATGAATATGGTATCCTCCAGAGTAAGATTGCTGACAACTAAGGAGAGATGAGGAGATGAAGGGTGAGAACAAGAAAAAAACAAGTAAAAACAAGTAAAACAGTACCCCTTCACTCAAACCTCCATAAATAAGAAAAAATATAGTGTGCAATTCAGATGTGCAGACACTTAATTCTTCTAAGAACATCAGTGTGCTTTGTGGGAAAGGAAAAGTTTTTAAAAGGAAGACGTTATTTATGTTCATTTTCTTTTTGCCTTAATGATCATAGATATAAAGCTGGGAAAAGCTCAGCAGTTAATTATCAAGCTCAGAGAATAAAGAGGAATGAAATGTTCTTAAGCATAAAAGTAAAACTGGTGAAGGTACAACGGAGCTTTCTAGAAGAAAAGCCAGGAATAAGACAGGAATTGAAACATCTCAGAAATGGATAAATGCTACTAGCTCAAAAGTAAAACTGAATGAAATTAAGAGCAATATCACCACAGCTGTACGGTAGCAAAACTCTTCTAGACAGTGAATGCATTCTTGAAAATAATACCTACAGGATATACATATGTTTGCCAAAAATTCAAGACTCGTCAGCAAGCAGACAAGTCCAGTGATTTAACTGCAAAGAAATTTTCATGTTTTTGAAAAAAATTCTAAATGTTGTATTGCTTTGTCTAAGCTGACTTCAGAAGCTGATAAATACTGTAAGACTGGAAAAAGGCAGACAGTATCTATCTGTAGAAAAATGAGGATGAAAGGGCTCTAGGAAGTTATAAATCAGACAAACAATCACCAGTTGGATTTAACTCCATTCACCACTCCTCTCTTGGCCCTGCCTTCCAGACAGTTCTTTATCCAGCAAAGAGTGTACCTGTCCAGGACACAAACTGATAGCTTACCCAGAAGAATACTATGAGAGGCAGGCTTTGCTGAAGTCTAAGTAGACTACATCAACAGTGGATCACTCAATCATGGAAGGAGATCAGGTTGGTCAAGCAGGACCTGCTATTTATGAACCCATGTTTTCTGGGCTTGATCCCCCAGTTGTCCCACACATACTGTATGATCTCCCTCAAGATCACTTTTCCATAGTCTTCCTTAGCACTAATGTCAAGCTGACAGGCCGGTAGTTCCATGGATTCTCCTTATGACCCTCCCTGTAGATGAGTCACACCAGCAAACCTCAAATCTCTAGGACCTCTCCAGTTGACCAACAATGCTGATAAATGGTGAAAGGTGGCTTGGCAATCACCTCTGCCAGCTCCCTCAGCACCCTTATGTAGATCCCCTCTGGCCCCATGGACTTAGGACAGTTCAGGTGGGTTAGTAGATCTCTAATTGTTTCCATATGAATTGTGGAGAGTTTATTCTCCTCCCCATACCAGACTTCCAGTTCAGGGATTAGCGTATTCTGAGGATAATTGGTCTGACTTTTAAAGAAAGATGTAAAGAAGTCATTGAGAACCTCAGCCAGAGTCTATTTCTAACAGTGAACCAGGAATTTTGCCTTTTAAATTTACTTTCACAGAACAGACGACCTGGAATTAAAGTAGAAAGTACGCATAAGTTTCATCTGGAGTCCAGGAAGACAATATGATTATTTTTTTTATTTTTCCACAAAAGGAAATTCCAGGTCTGTCATCCCAGAGTTTTAAATAATTGATCTTTCATTAAATTCTAGATATCCTATCCACTCCTCCATCAGTAATAAGATAATTCTTCTTTCCTGTTAGGAGAGGAACTAACTAGGCAGAATTCTTTCTCTCCTGTTACTCAATCTCGGCTAACAAGAGACATGCACTTACTAGTTAAAACTGATAACTGATATTACTGTGAAAGTGTTAGTTAATGAAATGCATCTTCCATGCAGCTTCCACCACAGAATCACATACTCCAAGAATAGCTATTTTTTTGAAAGAAAAACATAGACTACATCTTAAAAAGACATTTCAAAGGTTACTACAGTCATTTCTCCCAGTGTAAGGTCATATATTTGACCTGGCTACGATTAATAATGAGCAAAAAGGAGAGTAGGCATACTTTAATACTTTATTCTTCTATCATTTTAATGTCTGAGGGGAACCGAAGATGATAAAATACTTCATATCAATCTTTTTTATCTTTTTTTTTTTTTTTTAATATGCTCAGATCCCCCAGGATTCTGGAAAGAATAGCACACCTACCCACTCCCACAGTGAGATAAACAATAGCATTGCAGCAAGAACACAAAGTGTGGCCTTTATTCTGGAATAACAAAAATCCTCCTTAACAATTTTTCTGATAAGAAAATTCTTCCCATCTTCAAATTTAATTCTATAAGACTGGGTATCTTTCGGTCTTGCTTTAAATTCAACAGTGCTAAACAAGTTTCACTGGGTATTCAGGTTTTCCCATGAAGATTTGTTTTTTGACTATGCAGCTAGCTTATGCTCTTGTCACTTTTTTTCTAAATCATATTGATAGAGTGGGATACTCTCAGGAGGTTTTTGTTTGCTTGTTTGTTTTGTGGGGAAAAAAACCCTCTGAGCTCTGTGTTTAAGACCAGTGAACATTTGTTTTTAAAGTTAAGGTGAGAAGGTAGTGGTTGGCAGTAACAGGAACTGTGAGAGAATACAAATTTGTCAACAGTTTCTGGGCTGGTTTGGCCCAGTTCCATGACTAATGGGGCAAGGGACCCATGGACCCACGCCCCAGGAAAGGGGAAGGAGGGAAAGGGAGAGGGTAGGGAGATAGGTCTAAAAACAAAACAGCAGCAATGATCTGAGGAGGGAAGCTAATTTACTAAGTAAGATATCAGGAGGCAAAATAACGGAGTAAAATACAATATAACCAGAACTGAAGCTAATAAAACCAATAAAGTAAGAGAGAGAGTGTCTGAAACCAAAGGCCTTGCTCTAAAGCTGAAGGCAAGATGGCTAGGAAGCTCCAATTCTGATGAGCAACAAAAAAAAAAAAAAAAAAGAGAGAGAGAGAGGGAGAAGGCCTCAATACTTGGGTGCAGTTTTATCTTTCCCTCTGAGTGTAAAATGGGAACACAAAGTCCTCTGGGGTATATAGTTTTTCTTCTCTTCTGAGAACCAGGTACCTGGAAATTCAGCAGTCTATGGAACTGGAGGATTAACTCTTTCACTCCCAGTGCCTTACATGATGTTATGAAGGAGAATACTGATAACAGAAATCATAAAACCATGCCATTAATGATTTCCTTCCAGTAGATAAACTGTTTTCTCTAATAACTGAGGCTTAGTAATTAGAAAAGTAAAGAAAGCTAATGTTAAGTCTGCATTCAGTAAAGCATTGCTAGCATGCTGTGGGAAGTGATCTTTCTCCGATGGTGAGGTCTCACCTGGAGTAGATCAAGAGAATTGGACATACAGGGAAGAGTTCAGCAAAGGGTCAGTTTAATTATTAAGGAGGTGAAGCATCTGATTCTATGATCCTACGAAAGGATGAGAGAGTTGAAACTGTTAAACATAGAGAGGAGAAGGCTCAGGATGAATGTTATGAATGTGTTTCTGAAAGGTTGGTGGAAAACAAACAGCCAGGCTCCTTTCAGTGATGTCCAGTGCTTCTTTCAAGGACTATTTAATCTAGAAAAAATCAATGTTTGGGAGGAGGCAGAAGTAGCTTAAAAAATTCATTTTAATTTTGGTTTGCCTATATTTTGATTTCTCATAAGATGTGGCAGGCATGTTTTTTCAGAGACCGTGCTGCCTCTGAGTAAACTGAATGCAGTAGACCACGGCAGTCATAATCCATATATATAAACTAGTCTCAGTGCAGCTATATTTCTCATAAGTATTGTAAGATTAACAGAATGCTCCTCCATTCAGCAATGTGAGATTTGTGAGGATGTATAGTATGGCTCCAAGGAAAAGCGTCTTCCAGTTCTCCAGCTTCAAGGTACTATGAATAGTAGTTTAAATACAAGTTCTCTGAAATCCCAAGTGTACTCAGTTCAATCATGAGGGATACCTGATAATATAAATTTTAATTTTATATTAATTACAAATATACCTTGTTCTTCACAGATATCACGAAGTTGAAATGTACTACATCAAATCCATATACTGGGGAAAACAAACTTTTTCGTTTTCCAGCATGCATCTATTAAACCCAGAAAAAAGACAAAATAGATAATAAAAAGTACCAGAGAGCATATGCAGAGGTTTAACTTCTGCATTCCTTCAGTGTAATGTGAGTGTAAATGTCAACTAAGATATTAATTATAGAGAATTAATTAATGATTTTGAAACATTTCTCAGTAAGTCTGTGCATAATGATGACTTGATTAGATTTGCTAATATGTTTCTTCATGTTCTCTCTGGAAAACTCATGGTTATTGTCAGTTTGTGATCTTTGATATTATTCGAAAGCTTGGATATTATGACCTACAATAATATATAGTTATTGCAGCTGATATAAGAGAACATGCCCATTTGCCTATCTTTGTGGCAGCTTAGAACTAAGACTGTGTGTGTGTGTGTGTGATTGTTTATTTACATGTCTCGTACTACAGTTTTATGGGCAGGGTTAATCATGAAACAGTTCGCACATTTTTACATAATTCTGCTGTAAAATTAGCAGAAAACTAGTTGAGAGATTGTATTCAGAGTTAATGGAAGATGTAAACACACAACATGAACTGGAACACGGGAAATGCCATATGAACACGAGAAAGAATTTTTTTACCATGGGGTGACAGAGCACTGAAACAGCCTACCCGGAAAGCTTGTGGAGTCCCCTATTCAAAACCCACCTGGATGCTTTCCTGCGCAATCCACTGTAGAATACCTTCTTTAGCAGAGGGGTTTTGAATAGGTAACCCAGAGGTCTTCCAAACCCTCCGATTCTGTGATTCTGTGAATGACCTTTGGATTCATTGTTATTCATTAATGCTTAATATTAAAAGGACCTTCAGATAACACCAGCCAGAAAGGACAGCAAATAAATTACAGATTATATTTATAATTCAAACTACAAGCTACTAAGTGTATGCAGGAACAATCAGCTACAACAGTGCAAGAAAAGAAATATACAAAATAAAAAGACTGCAGATAAGTCTTGTGGTAGATTTAATGTATTAGGAGGCTCTTAAATTAACAACTTCATGCTGATGCAGAGAGAGTGCATACCATCATGGACTGTAGAAGAAAGCAGCCCAGAGATAACTTTCAGCACTAATAAAGCATCCACTGAGATACCATGTCATGTTTTGGGAAACATGTTAGAATTCATGTAGTTCTAAGAAATGCAGTATTTCAAGAGTTCAAAGGAAAGCAGTGTGCATGATTGCAGTTATAAAAATGTTGATTTTTGAGGAAATCCTGAACAGTGTCACTTTAAATATTCTAACAAAGTACAAAATGATGGGACAATTAATTTTCAAATATGTAACCTGTAGTTTCAAGAAAGAATAAACAGAACTGTTTTCAATGTGGGCTTGAAAAGATACAGCAGGGTGCAAATGAAGCTAAGTAGGTTAAATGCATTGTTAGGGCATAGCAAAATGAAGTTCAGGATTAAGAGAAAGAGGTAATTTTTCTGCTTCAAAGAGAAAGGGAGCAATCTTTTCTCTCCAGCAATGGAAAAAACAATAGATTGGAAAATGAAAATAAGAAAGAGTGTAGAGAGTGATAGAGAAATGAACCAGTCAATAATCTGGAGACATGTGGTTTTCCAGAAAATGTATTTAAGAAGGGAGTGACAGAAATACTGGTAATGAGATCATGTGCATGTTTAATAGCTAATTATCTAGGCAGGAGTACAAGACAGAACATCCTGTGCAATTTACGTGCAAAGCCAAGGGTTTATGGCTAGTGCAATTAAAGTCTTAAAAATCCAATCAAATAATTATTACTAGTCCTACTGCAATATTCTAGTCCAGATTATCCAACAATTAAAGCTCATTTTTTATATAGATATGATGCTAGATTCACCATTCCTGCATTCTTGTGGATCCAAAGGCTGATGAAGAGTGATAAGAGGGTTCGAGAAATTCATTAGCATTCAAAGCTATTTTCCAAAGGAAGTTAATGTTGATGCTGCTAGTTTCTTTCTCTTCATTCTACATTATTCTTAAAGTTTTTTTTTTTTTCTTAATGTTTTGTAATGTACCTACAACTCTTCATAAATCCAGCACTCCATTTTAAATCCAAATAGAGAACACATGGTGCGGATTACCTAGGTAGGATATCACAGAATCACAGAATTGTATGGGTTGTGTTGTGGTTTTGTTAGATCTGTCTGTTATGGGGGTATTAAGAGAGCAGCAGGTACCAAATGCTACAAAAACGGTACAGAGACAGCAGTACCGCACCAACAGGGATTCCTTGCTCCCCATTTGTAAGCAGATTCTTCAGCTGGAGAGTTGGAGCGATCAGCAAAAATCACTCAACATTTAACAGCCCCGCATGGCCGGTGCGTAAAGCCAGTGGAGAACGGAATCTGATGGTAGATTATCATGGCCTGAGTGAAGTCACACCCCCACTGAGTGCTGCTGTGCTCGGTATGTTAGAACACCAGTACGAACTGGAGTTTTCAGTAAGAGCAGTTATCAGTTCTATTACATAAAACCACAGTGTTTTTGTGTTAAAGTGAATAAACAAATAAATAAGTAAATGAAATAAAAGAATATTTTTGAGTAATCAAGTTAGAAGATTTTGAAAATTTAAGTAATAAGGGGATAATTTCTACTGGAATTCATTCAAATTTCAGTTCAAACTCATTTCAGATCAAGACCTGAAATACGCAATTGTCTTTCAAAAGTTGCAAAACTGTTGAGCAATTAGATAGTGATAGATAATAAGGAAACACATGCACATACACACACACACACAAAAAAAAAAGAAATGTTTCAATTGGGCAGACACCTTTGGTACCTCAGGAGTATATGAGATATTTTTAATTCATCTTCTGAATCCTTTCAGAGAAGAGAATTATCTAAGGTCAGAGAATGTGGAGAATGTTAATAATTCTGTTCCCATATACTCTGATTGCAAATTATCTGTGTTAGCTCTGAAATCATTATTACAGGTATCCATTTTGTAACAGTTCATTAACTGTAGCTGGAATTGTCCCTGGTATGTATTTAAGGATAAAGTGATGTAAAATGTTTATTTGCAGAAACTATTGGCTATAAAATGTGTGAAGATGGGAAAATATATTATTATGTCAGTCTGATATGAACAAAACTAAAGACATTGGTTCAGGTGAAAAAAATCATAGGAAAATCCATTTACAGGCAATGTGAAAAATATATAGTCTGAAGTGAAATATACTGAGTAATTAAAGCGTATAAAAATAAAGGAAAATAGTGAACTTTCAACATATATTAATCAGATTGGTCTTTTCTACACAGATCAGAGTATGTAGGTATAATCTGCATAGCTAGCAAATTATTTGAACGTCATCAATCATTTATAGTCATTAGTAATAATACATGGAATGACACGAAATACAATCTTCAGTCCGAGTGAAAATTCTCCATAATGAGTTATATTGGAAAACAAATATATCATATTAGATATTTGTAAAAGAGAAGAGATGTGATTTTTCTATAGGATTTTATTTTCTTTCAAATCAGATTTTAAATTCTACTGCATAAATAAAAACAGAAATAGGATCGATGTATTTTAACCCACCTAACAGAGCTTGAATATTTTTTGTCATGACCTAGATGAAGGCACTGAGCACAGGCTCAGTAAGTTTGCAGATGACACCAAGCTGTCTGAAAGTGTAATCTGCCTGGAGGTAAAGAGGCCCTACAGAGGGATCTGGACAGGCTGGATAGCTTGGCTGAAGCCAATGGGATGATGTTCAACAAGACCAAGTGCTGCGTCCTGCACTCTGGTAACAGCAACCCCAGGCAACACTACAGGCTTGGGGCAGAGTGGCTGGAAGACTGTGTTAGAGGAAACAGACCTGGGGGGTACTGGTCAGTGCTCAGCTGAACATGAGCCAGCAGTGTGCCAGATTGGCAAAAAAGCCAATGGCATCCTGGCTTTGTCAGAAATAGTATTGCCAGCAGGAGCAGGGAAGTAATTGTCCCCCTGTATTCAGCGCTGGAGAGTCCCAACCTCAAGTAGTGTGTTCAGTTTTGGTGGGGAGTCTGGAGCACAGGCCTCATGAGGAATGGCTGAGGGAACTGGGATTGTTCAGTATGGAGAAGAGGAGGCTCACAGGAGACACTACTGCTTTCTGTAACTACCTGAAGGGAGGTTGTAGTGAGCTGGGGGCACATACTCAGATAATGGAGCAACAAATTTTTCATAAATGAAAGAAGTTATTAATTTACTTTGAGCTCAAAAACAGGGGGAAATAACACAAATCTCTAATTCTTTTGCTGTAATTACCTCAATAACCTCATTATAACAATTTTCCATTCTTGTATTATTTTCTTTTTTATTCTTTATTGCTTCACTTCTCAGTTTCCAGATTCTGGGAAAAATTTCAAACATTTCCCACTCACATACACGTCTAAACCAAGGTAGAAAGACATTTTTTATTATACTTTCCCTGGTAGTCCACACTGGTAGTTTGCTATTGGCTGCTGTTCCAGATTTTGAAGTGCTCAGTACTGTTTATGTAAAACAGTAAACTTAGACGTCTAGCTCCATTTCAGGGAATTAAACACCAAAATGGGAGATAGAGCATTAGATAGTCTACAGATCCTTTTGTGGATACAGACTTTCATGAAATACTACAGGTTTTGAACATAATGTTTCGTAAGATTTCAAATACTAAGTTATTGAGTCTAACAGCAGCCAGATAATTTGATTTCTGAGAGTATCTACTACATGTGGGATTGTTAACTCATACACCCTTTGAAAGTTAATGGATAATGCCCTTGTCTCATTAAGAAAGAACTGATTAGATTTAGTGCATACATACCATAAGGATCAGAATATGTATTTGACTTATGTTCTGAAGTTGGAGTGAGGGGACAAAAAATTATTTAGTATTTTTAAATTAATCTACAACTAAAACCTACTAATTGTTCTCAAATCAGCTGGTCTTTGATTACATTTAAATTTGCGCAATAAAAAGCATAATTTTTTTTAATATTATCTCAAAATGAATTAGATTTATATTTTCATCACATCTTATTTAAAAAATACATTTTTTTTCCTGCCATAATTATTTGAAAATAAATTTTGAACTTACACTACTAGCTTTGTCTGCAGGATCTATAGAAACAGAATGTTATGAATTGTCTGTTTAAGAACAAATCTGAGGAGGCTTTCATTGATTTCTTATCACTTCCTTCTTTCTTAACTTTTAAATTAGAATATTTCCTAATCTTTCATGTTTGCAAAGCTTATAATTTCTACACGTAATGAAATGTCGTTAGAGATTTCTCAATATATTTCTTCTTTGTTTAATCTGTCTAGGCCATCTTGCCTGCCAACCTGTCTACATGGAGAGGGGGAGCTAGTTTTCCATGCTTTGATTCTGAATTCTTTCTTTTATACTGTTTCTACTGAGATTCCCACAGTCTGTCCTAAAAGACTGGTTAGTTTTGTTGCATAATTCCACCCTTGACTTTTGAAGCTACTGGTTTATCAAATTTACAGCAAGCTGCATGGCTATTATCATAAACTAACTCTTCAAAACTCTTTATCAGTTCTCCTGTTGCTCTCTCAATTCTTTCCTGTTAGCCATTAGCCATTAAGAAAAACAGAAAAACAGCTATGTGATCTTCGCTCTTTTTAAGTAACATTTCAGAGAGTTATATAGATAGTAATTGCCTAGCATATGCTATCTTTGCTATTTTATTCTATGCTACTATGAAACAAGTCACCTTAATTCCATCAGTTCTTAAAACTATCCCTCACTTTTCTATACTTGATTTCCCTAAATTCTTTGCAGATGAATTTATAGAATGGAAAAGAGGTTCTTTTTGGTTTTGGGTTGTTTTTAGATTTTTTTTTCAGTTGGCATAACTCAACTTTTCTTGAAAAATAATAGGAACATTCTTCCATGATAGATAAACAAACATCCTTGACTGAGGGCTAGCACAGGCCAGGCTGAGGAGACTGGTAAGTAATATCACAGCATCAGAATCCTCTATAAAATAGGACTATAAACAGTGGTTTATGATATAAGTTACGCATATGCAGGAAAAAAAAAATGAATTTTTGCTTGTATTTATGATCACAGCTCTCAGATACAGCACTATATATATTCTGTATGCCTTTTAATCATATACCAGCCATCAAAGTAGGCTTTTTTCCTAGTACATACATATCTCAGTTTCATTGTGTTTGCTGGTTATAATTTCATGATGCTTTTTACCCTTCTTTGCTCCTCTTTCTTTCTAGTTTATTGTGAAAATTTCATTAGAATTAATTGTCATTCCAGTAATATATTTATCCTGCTTTCCAGATAATTAAGATGATAAATAAACTTAGAGAAAAGAATGGACTTGGTATTAACCAATATTTATGGACACTGAACTTCAATTGATGCAGATTCAGTGGACAGACTTGTTTCAGTTGCTTCAAATGTGCCCTCCAACAAAAGAGTGAGCAATGCCATACACTGGAAGCTGTTTGAATTATCTCCTTCTTCCATGTGTCTGATATTAATCAGAATAAGTTGTAAAATGAAATGTCTGAGGATGATTTAAGAATACTTTGTGAAATTCTGCTGTCATTGACATCTCAGTTAAATCTTTGCAATGATTTAATTAGAAAGAAGTTGTCCAAGCAGCAGGGGATCGGGTTAGGAAAGCTAAAACCCAGATGGAATTAAATCCAGCCAGAGACATAAATGGGAACAAGAAAAAATTCTACAGGTATATCTGTCATAAAAGGAGGGTCATGGAAAATATGGGCCCTCTACAGAAAGAAACTGGAGACCTGATCACAGGGGATGGAGAGAAAGCTGAAATGCTCAATGATTTTTTCACCTCAGTCTTCACTAGCCAGAGCTCTAGCTGCACTGCCCAAGTTGCAGAAAGCATAGGTAAGAAATGGGAGAAGGAAGTTGTGTCTTCTGTAAGTGGAGATCATATTTGAGATCATCTAAAGTACCTGAAGGTGCACAAGTTCATGGTACCCAAGAAGATCCATCCACATGTTTGGAGGGAACTGGTGGATTGAGTTGCCAAAATGCTATCTATCAAATTTTAAAGGTTGCGGCAGTCTGGTGAGCTTTCCACTGATTGGAAAACAGGAAACATAGCCTCCATTTTCAAAAAGAGAAAAAATAAACTCAACATGAGACAGCAATGTGCTCTTGCAGCCCAGAAAGCCAATTGTATTCTGGCTTGCACCAAAAGAATCATGACCAGCATGTCAAAGGAGATTATTCTGCACCTCTCCTCTGCTCTTTTGAGACCCCACCTGGAGTACTGCATCCATTTCTGGAGTCCCCAACACAAGAAGGTCATGGAGGTATTAGAGCAGGTCCAGAGGAGGGCCACAAAGATTTTGAGAAGGCTAGATCACCTCCTCTATGAGAACAGGCTGAGAGCTCGAGCTTTTAATCCTGGAGGAGAAAAGACTGAGGAGACCTTATGGTGACCTTCCAGTATCCGAAGGGGGCCTACAGGAAAGCTGAGGAGGGACTTTTTATAAGGACATGCAGTGTGCAGTGACAGGATTGGGAGAAATGGTTTTAAATGGGTAAATTTGTACTATATATTAGAAAGAAATTCTTTACTGTGAGGGTGGTGAGATACTGGAACAGATTTCCTAGACTCCTCTCTGGAGCTGTTGATCAGGCTGGGCAACCAGATCTAGAGGGAAATGTCTGTGCCTGTAGCAGGGATACTGGAACTAGATGATCCCTTCCAACTGAAACCATTCTATGCTTCTATTAGTGCTGCACAGTGAACAGAAGGATATTTTCATTAAAATATTTGGAAAATGTAATTTCTGTTTATTATTTTACCAGCCAGTGCTTCAGAGTAAAAGAGGATAAAGAAACCTGTTTTCTCTGTATGAAGCTGTGAGAAATGTCACAGAATTATCTGTGTGAAATTGAAGTTAAGTAATTACACATCTTAAAAAAACCTGCAGATAGACTTCTTCTTTGAAGATTATTGCCACTTTAATTTAAGCTGACAGTGATTAAAATTCTGGTTGTTAGATACAGGTTTCTCCTTGAAAACCTAAACACCATGTCATTAAGTTGTCTTTTATACCCTAAAATTGAAGACAAATCTTAAATTTCTTAATTTGTCTTATTATAATTTGCTTTGACAGTGAAGCATTAGATGTCTTTTATGAGCTATGACTTCATCCAAGGACCTCTGACGTCATTTGGATTCTTTCCATTGATTTATTTGACTTTGGATTAGATCTTTTGTTTACATATACTATTAGCTAAAAATAGAAATGTATCATGTAAACAACCTGATAGACAGACATATTTGTATAAACAAGTCATACATGTACATGAGAACATAATCCATTATCTTTCAAGATAATAGCATCAGTTAAAAAAACAAATCTAGTGTTTCAAAGGATGAAGGAGGAAACTACACATTAAGAGAGCAGCAAATTTCTGAGTGAATAAGATAAAATAATCCTGTTACCTACTTTATCCTCCTTTTTAAAAAAAAAAAATAGCTAATTTTAAAAATGAATGCTACATTAATGCAAAGTGAGGAAAATGTAATTGTAAAAAAAAAAAACCATAGCAAGTTCAAAGGCAAATGTGGTTGACAATGGAAATATTGTCCAGGCATAGCTGAGCATGATGTCAACCTCTGAAATGACCTGTCCTGAGATTCAGATTATTTTTCTTTAAGTTACATCTGACAGAAGTCAGAAGGTTAAAAAATTATAGTAAATTTAAAAAAAATAAATTTTAGACTTACTTTTCAAAATATATTATTCTTATTATTTGAAAATTTATTTTAATCTTAATGAAATCTGAAGGCCACTTCTTAGCAAAATAGGACAAAATTATCTAATAGATTGTACGTTTCAAAGAGGATGGTGACTATACAAATTGTCATAGATAATTATGATAAGAAAACTAAATAAGAAGCCTGAATTAGGGATTAACAAAAACAATAAATATAAAGAAGTGCAGAATAAGGTCATTCTTGGCTACAAGACAGGCACTGGATTATGGGAAAAACAAATGCATATTCAGTTTAAGTATTGAAAATGAAATATTAATATTTCAGTCACGATCTCTATTGTCTACTTAATTCAAGATCTAAAAGACACAACATTATTGCATGGTAATTTATTAGGTTTACATACTTCATGAAAGGATTTGGGATTTTGAGTTTACATGCTTCTGTTCCTCCTAAGATTTACTTTTTGTGTACCTGTGACTAAGATATGATTATACACAGCATTGTGAAACCATTTCATGTCTATAGGAAAAACTAATTTACTAGGACAAACTTTTATTTGAGTGACAGTAGGGTTTTCAGCCCAGTGTAGAAGAAAGTGTTGTGCTTTAGTCATTAGCTTAAGAATTTCAGTTCAGTTCTCTATTATAATCTCCTGTCACTGAGGATTCTCATAAAATCACTTTAATGTATTTCATCTCCATCTGTAAGCAGGGGAAAGAGCATATTCAATTTTTTTGCCATTTTTCAGGAATTTTGACTGCTCTGTCTCTGTTTACTGTAATATGGTTCAGCATCTGTGTACAGACTGACAGACTGTAGATGTTTATCACTGTGGTTAATACCAGAAAGTAGAAGCTGCTGACTTCAGATTGATAAGAGAATCTAAGATCAGACCTAGATAAGAGAAAAATGCACCTTCCACAGCATTGTTAGTTGAAGTGGTCTGGTACACACACTGCTGATTCTAGAGCAATGAGGAGCAGTGATGAGAAAGGCTTACACCACCACTCATCATGAGAAACCTGCTCTCTATTTGCGGATTGTGTTCCAGTGTGAAAGCTGCTAGATAACATGTAGGCAAGTAAGCTATACAGGTGCTCTCCACACAATTTCATAAGTAATCAGTTTATTCCAAGCTGTTTTTAGGAGTAGATTGAAATTAAATGCTCATCCCTGTTAACAAAATGTACAGCCATTTGAAAATATTTTGAACAGGAACATTGCTAATATTTTCATATGCATTATCTCCACTTTATTTTGTTGGTTAGTTCGAATTAGAGAAAGGTAAAAATGCATTTCCTGAAGAATCCCCTCCTTTATTAAATGTGCCTTTTTGTTTTGTCCCAGTCTGTTACAGTTCAATTGCTGTTATTCCTTCATCTATTTTTCATACCTTCAGTCAGAAAGAGAAGGTGACTCATATAATGTTCATGTTCTTTTTTTTTTTAGTCTCCAAAATAATGATATTCAATTCAGGAAAAAAAGCAGAAGTTCATTTCTGTCAAGCAGTCTGTTAAGGTAGGATTTGTATCAGTAGAGTACATGTACACTCTTTGTCCAAAAATGACAAATAGGTTTCATTTTCCTTACTCGAACAGCTAGTTCAAAGCTGACAGAACAGTTGTCATTGCATTTTGTGTACTGTATTGACTAACAAAAGACAAACAACAGAGAACAAATTGAAAGTAAATCCTGTCATGACCTTTACATCTAAAGTCACTTTGTCTAGGATCATTGTTAAAGGTTTTTTTTTATTACTATTTTAAGTATCTTTATTGTGAAGATGCATACTTTAATCTGGTCGTAACAGTGAAGAAACTGAACTGAACTTTGCTGACTTTCAGTCTTCCAAGTGCTCCAACAAGAAGCTTTCATAAAGTCCTATGTGTCAATACCTTCCTGAAAAAAGTAAACTAAACAACTGAGCTGTGTAATATCATTCTTCTCACTGTTTATACAGGTTTCGTGTACCAAAAAGAAGATGGTGTCGAACCTCCAAACCCATTAAAAAAATAATTCAACTTGAGGCAGTCAGTGTTAGGAGTGGATTATCTGAATCCACACTGAAGAATGCTTGGTGCAGATTTTTCGGCAAAATAATTTTTTCAGCAAAATAATTGCCCTGTTAGCCTCATGTCTTAACTGTGTGTATGCAATTTCCATTTCAAAGGATCTGAAATAATCATCTCAGATAAAAAAATGCAAAAATATTATGTGAGAGGCTGAGAGGACATGTTTTCCTCTTCTTGAAGTGTAGAATGAAAGCATGTGGGATCAAAAGGTTTGCTCAGTGTCAACAGGTTATGGGCTGGTTTGGTCTAGTTCCATGACCATGCAGGGAACCCATGGACCCATGCCCCAGGAAAGGGGAACTGGGAAAATGGAAGAGTTTAGGGAGATGGTTCTAAAAACAGAACAGCAGCCGTGATCTGTGGAGGAAAGCTGATTTACTAAATAAGATACTGGATGCAAAATAACAGTATAATGCAATATAATTGGAAATGAAGCTGATAAATCAAATAAAATGAGAGTTTCCAAAACCAACGGCTTTACTCTGAAGTGAAGGCAAGACTGCTAGGAAGCTCCCACTCTGATGAGGAGCAAATAAATAAATAAATAAAAAGTCCCGAGAATTGCGTGCAATTTTATCTTTCCCTCTGAGTGGAAAACAGGAACACAAAGTCCTCTGGGGTGTGTAGTTCTTCTTCTCTTCTGAAAACCAGGTACCCAGAAATTTGGCAGTCCATGGAACTGGAGCATTAACTCTTTTACTTCCAGTGCCTTACATAATGTTATGAAGTGGAATACCACTAACAAAACTCATATAACCATGACACTCAAATAGTCGTTAGAGAAATGCTCCTAGGTGTTACGCCTAGCACAATGCATATCTATAAATTGTGTGTCTGAACTGAATTCTGAAGCAAAATATTCATTCAGTCAGATACAGGATTACTTTTAGAAGAAGGCACTGAGCCTTCTTCTAAACCAGCATCTGTGCAGCACTGGCCACTCAATGGTCCAAGAATCTGAAGGAAACTGGTGAGAAATTTCTTAGGACAGAAAAAGCCAACTTACTTTTTCTCTGTAGGTATATTTGAGATAAAACTGACGGGTACCCTATCTGAACCACAGAACATGAGATTATACTTTACTTGTGAAGGAACACAGGAAGTTCCATACAAACATGAGGAAAAACTTCTTTATTTTGAGGGTTACAGAACACTGTAACAGTCTGCCCAGATTGGTTGTGGAGCCTGCTCCTCTGGAGATATTCAAGACTCATGTGGACGCTTTGGCTTGGACTCAATGATCTCCGGAGGTCCTTTCCAACCCCTACAATTCAGTGATTCTGTGAACTGTAAAGCAGACTCATAGGTTTGTTAGATAAATCACATTAGTTATGATGTGTTTGCTACACAGCATATTCTGTATATGCTATCGTACAGATATAGGTAACTTAAAATTTTAGTAAACAAATAGCTTTTTCCCTGATTTTTCCCATAATCAAACATGAAACTTCGAATTTCATGTGATGAGACGTTGTTTGTTTGACTGGAGTCCTAGCTTAGCCAATTTCACTTTTATATTTGAGTACTGATTATTTAATATCAGAATATCAACTGCTTTTTATTACAAGCCAAATATTTTTTCTTATGTTTAAAATTTTTGTATTGATCTCAACTAAGTATTTATTTTTTTCTAAACTTTTAACAATAAACAACTTGCAAGTAATAAAATGTCTTTCTATTTTATTCTTTACACATCTGCTTGTAATTCTCAGCACTATTGTTTTTGTCAGATTATGGTTTGTATTCAAACCTCATTGAGATTCGAACAATAACGTTTTCATATATTTGCATATCTGAAATGGCTTTTTAAAGCATGATCATTAAATTCAAATGAAAGGCATTGATAAGGAAAGGAATTATGCGTGTAAAGTTGATTTTGTCACACTGTGACATCAGTATCTGAAGTACACAAGTAATTTCAGGAATTATTATTGCGTGAATGACTTTTTCTGTAATTAAAACTGGGGAGGAATACCAAGCAACATTTCTAAGAGTAGCCGGCACTTTAATTTTCCTACTGTGCATAGACAGTGAGAGAAGAGGGGGTTTGGCAATTTTATTCATACCCTCTTGTCATTTATAAAAGACTGTAGCTCGCTTTAGGAGGCCACTCATTTATGGACATATCCTTTCAGGAAATGTATTGATGTCTGAACTGCTGGCTCCTGTGCAAAGAAAATCGTGTATGAAGTCATGAACTGAGTTTCCGAATGTAAGATGAGTACTAACTCTTAGAGAACAACCTAAGTGAGCACAGGATTACAGATACTGGAAGATTTAAGGTAATACTTGTTTTTTTTTAGTATTAGAAAGATCTTTTCAATTACTTAGTCATTTGGAGGCCTCTTCCTAAAAGAAACTCCCTAACTAAATTACAAAAACACATTATTTGCAATTAAAAATTTAATTGTGTCTGGTATTCAGGACCATCATTAATGTTCCAGTACGTTAGTAAGGTTTTAAAGCAATTAGACTCACATTAGGAAAAATGTCGTTTGTCTGTGATGAGATTTAGTACAGTAACAG
The DNA here is from genome assembly GCA_023055505.1 of Callipepla californica brunnescens. Taxonomy (NCBI): domain Eukaryota; kingdom Metazoa; phylum Chordata; class Aves; order Galliformes; family Odontophoridae; genus Callipepla; species Callipepla californica. The sequence continues at coordinate 15,967,151 of JALIRH010000007.1, read as the reverse complement.
GAACTAAAGTAGTGATAGTACTACTACATTAGTCTTAGTATGAACTAGGTCTGGAGTGAAAGTACTTATTTTTAAAAATGTTCAGGATAATCAAGAGCCTGTGTATTTCATTTTCTGGAGACTTGAATAAGCAGTCCTGTGGCTTCTTACTTACAAGACAGTTGAGTAGATAAACAGTGAAAATTATGATTAAAAATCGAATAAATATTTTGGAAAATTGCTCTTAGATACTCAATATAATCCACCCAAAATTAGAGTGCATTTTGAATATTATTCTTTTGTGTTTAAGTTCCTCATGTATAAAATATAAACATATTATTATTTAACCATGTTTTTTACAAATAAACTGCAGTAATCACTAAAAGTGATAACTTCATAAGAAAATAAAATTATTATTATTAGTTTTTACATAGCAGTAACAAAATTTTGAAAGGGGAGAGAAAAAATTAAGATAAATCCACAGATCTCTTGGTTTTCATATTTTTTATCACAGAATCTCAGAATCACAGGGGTTGGAAAGGACCTCAAGAGCCCACTGAGTCCAACACTCCTGACAAAGCAGTTAAATAGATTACCCATTGGCTATCCTAGTAAGACAATATAGGTGTTCCAAGTTCCCAATAAATATTTATTTAAAACTGCTGTAATGTCTCTAATTCAATATTTTAAAGTGTTAGGCAAAATGGAATGTGAAATGAGAAGATTTTTATTTTTTGTCATTCTATAAAACAGATCATCTGTCATCAGTGCTTCAAAAACTATTTATACAATTAAGGAGGAATTCTTCTGCAAAATTTTCTTCAGAAAAAAAGTGTATCTTCCACAAGAAATTGCAAAAGAAGACATCTAAGTGAAAGAGGTCGGTGAAGCAGACTTGAATTCTGGATTTTAGGCATTTCTGCAGTTATTTAGTACTTCTGGTGGAGCTTTAAGATGCCTCATAAATATTAAAAAGGATTCTTTCCAGACAAGTTTTAAATATTAACCATTTTATTAATTCTTTTTCCAAGCCTCCCAGCACTTCTTCAGATTAGTGGCTTGGTGTTTATTTTGATCTTTCTATGCTCTGAAAAAGACCTTATAGATCAAGTATATCGGTTTCATTAGGAACTACAGATAAATTGATATTGCATAGTCCAAGCTCTGAAATCAAGACAGAAAAGTTACTTTCTTCCTCTTGGCTGTGCTGAGTGTCAGGTTATGGTGTTACGTGTGCGTGCAAGAGGACTACAAGAATCCTTTGAAATAGAAAGATCTATGCCAATATAAAATATGTAGCATTAAGTCTACTTTCATGATAAAACTGTGGTTTTCTTGTCCTGCAGCAGTCTTGAGTTACAACACACCGTTCTTTATGCCCACAAGCAATGCGTAGTCAACAAAGTTTAAGTAAAAGTCTAGATATGTATAGCTCTAATCACTATCACTCTGTGCTATCACTTTCCTCAACAAACACATTCATGGGGAATATTGTTCAGAATAATACCAGTGAGCTTGAGCTAAGTAGTAAAATTTTATCAGACTTTATGAAATCTTTAATGTATCAGAATTTTTCTGATTATTGGGACTATGGAGCTTTTAGGAACTGACATAAATAGAGGAGTTTGAATAAAGAATATCCTGAAGGCCACCTATCAGAGAGCAGCATAGTTAACCATACCTTACATTCTTCACAGACTCTACAACTATAGATAAGAAGTATATCAATCAGTTCAGTCAGGTTTTCAGTTGAAATAATTTTACAATCCACTATGTAAAATTGTGAGGCTCTGATCCTTCAGAGATCATCTATAGAAAATGAGGATAGACTTCCACAAGGTTAAAACTTCAGTCTAGTTAAACTTATTTCAACCCTGGGATCATTGCATACCTCTAAATATAACATTTAACTTGTGACATCTTTCAGAATTTCTGGTGGGTTTTAACTATGCTTCAGTTAAATTGCTTCATTTAGTCCATTTGTGTTTTTTATTTTTTACAGATGTGAAGACCTTCTAAAATTACCAATTTCTGCCTTAGCCTTGTATGTGTTCTAGGTTGTTCTCCTGAAGTCTAATTTGCAAACTTTGTTTAATAATGATTAAAATGAGGCCATGCTAAGTGTCAATCCTTTTGAAGGCATAATCCAATTAATTAACTAGAGCATGAGAACTCTCATTTTAATACAATCTGTGGAAGTTACAACATCTAACAAAGTTGTTCATCTGTGCTGCTTCATAAAGTCTTATGAATAAGATTACCCTGAGCTGTGTATCTGGTACTTCAATTACAGAGAGATGCTACATTTACCTCCTTTCCTTCAGTCATTTGAAAATTAAATCTGGACTAAGTTCTGTTTACTTTAATAGACAACAATAAATACATCACAGTCCCCTATGATAGTGAGCTGACTAGTAATTAGCTTAGAGATCAAAAAATAGAACCTTGATGCTTTTGTTTGTGTGTACTATGTATTTCAGAACTTGACTCACTTTGGAAGAATGCCAGTAATGCAAACTTGAAAAGAGGGGCCCTTATTGCAAAATTTCAGCCCAGGGTAAGGGCAAAATTCTAGCCAAGGCAGTCAGCTCTGGTGCCAGCAGGATCCACAGTACAGCATGGGATTGCCGCATACAAAGGTTTTTCTGACTTGGGAAAGCTCATGGGGAAGCAAAAGCCCACAAGGAGCCAGCAGCTCCCAAGAGAGCAATGGATAAGACACCAACAGGGCCAGGATTAATGGTGACTCCCTCCCCTCTAACACTTCCAACAGCATAACACACTTGAAAGAAGTTCCAGTCATGTCATTCACCCAGAAAGAAAGGTAGGTCCTCTGCATCCCCTATGTCTTTCCAACCTCTGGAATTGACCTACTTACCCAGACAGAGCTCCCAAGTGAACAAACATTCATTGAGATATCAGGTTTTGAGATGTGCACAGGTTTTCTGTCAGGAGATGATGGACTGGTGGAGTCACATTCTACCATCCCTGAAACAGAGGTGTTGTCCAATTGTAACACAGGAAATGAAAGATCCCCTACTCTCTTGCCATAAGGAAGAAGGGAACCTAGTAGATTCATAGATTCATAGATACATTAGGTTGGAAAGGACCTACAAGAACATCTAGTCCAACCATCCTCCTACCACCATCCCTACCCACTAAGCTACTAAATCAAATCCCTTAGCACCTCATCTAAACACTTCTTGAACAGTCTAAACGCTTCTTGAACAAAAGATTCAGAGGTGAGTGGAAACAGGTTTCTGCTCAGGGAAAGGCAAGTCACCTCTCTGCCTGTCTCACTTCTGAAGTATTTTTATACAAATGAAATGAAGCTCTGGATCTTGATGGACAGACAAAAGATAATGTGGTTGAAGGTCTGTCCAGGTTGGAGGGATTGCCAAGGAAGAGTCTGTCTGGTCCCTGTATCACTACTCGCTCAGTCAAGAAAAAGTGGAGGGTTGTTTCACAAGTAGTTCCCTTCTGAGGGGACTAGAGGACCCAGTATGTCAGCAGGACCCAAATGATTGGGGTGCATCAGGCCCAGCACTACCAGTTGGGCAAGAAAAGGGATTGTCCTACTGTATGGGGATTGCTAAGTCATGGGCTGAACCAATGATCAAGTACCAGGTGAGAAAACAGCCCAAAATCTAACTCTAAGAATGGTGTTCTGTTCAGATCAAGAAACTGTTTCCTTTGCCCTAAGATGTTGCTCTGCCCTGAACTACTCATTATATGAATGTAAGAATAAATCTGGCTAGTGTCATTTTCTTCAGAAGTGAACTATTTTCTACCTGAGAGTAAAAAGCCATTCTTTTTTTGTTTGTTTTCAAACAGTAACACGTATGACATATCTCAGGGAAAAATTTCTAGGCCTAGATGACAAAGGCGTCATTAGAGTAACAAAGTGTTGTACTTGCAGAATCCACCCCGCAGAAGTATTGTCCTCATAAATTCATTCTTTTAGACGTTACAAATACAATGTATGTGGCAGCTTCTCAAAAATGAGGCCAAAGACAGGACAGATTGAGGCACCAAAAAAAAAGGGTTGAATTTCAGTTAAGGCAAATATGCATAATCAGAAACAAAACTGAAGTGTTAAATCTAGTGTTGCACAACGAGCAATATAAACAGGGTGTCCCTGGGAGTAGTCCTGAGAATTAAATGAAAGTAAAATTGAAGGCTGAGCCCATGTTTTCTGTGCTGGATTAATTATTAATTTGAGTTGATTTTTGGGGGGAGGTTGGGGGGTGAAATAAATACATAATTTAAAAAGAAGAGTTCCTGCTATATTATTTGTTTCTAAATAATAGTGTAATAACTAAGTATGTATATAAGATTGGTAATGTGGTTTTAAATAAATGTAAACTAAAACATAAGAATTTACTGATTTGGAATAAGCCACATGGATTCCAGATTGTGCTCTGTGAACGAAAATGAGCTGAAGACTTTTTGGGGGGCTTATTGCATGTAGGTAAAGAAGATGTTGGCTGTTTTAGAGTACAGTGCCAACATATACATCAGTTCTTTCAGAGTAAAAATAACTTGGATGAAAACAAAAATACTGTGTTGTTTACTTTGTCTTACCTGTTTTGTATGTTTCTTTTGCCCAGCTCCTCCTATGCTCTTTGTTGTCTTTATATCCTATTTAAAACAAGAATTCACAACAATTTTACTGAATGTACTTCATAGCAAACTCTTTTTCCTAACAGGTTACAGGGAGTCTACTAATGCCACAGAAATTATAAGCAAAACAATCATCCAATCTCACATTTTTTAGGAAATATGTATTTGTCCAAATATTCTAAACCAAATGTAGAATAAAGCCAAATTTCAGTAGATTAGTATTTTAAAACTGAAAAGTCTTTTTTGTGTGTAATTAAAATATAAGCCTTCAGTGAGTGAACAGAAGAAATAAGACCTGAGGACTGCAAGGTAAAAAACTACTTCCATCAAGATACAACTCGCTGACCTACTCATAGCATGTCAGCAGAATGACGTCAGTTGTCAGAAAACTTTAAAACTATTTGTCTTTCAACAAGTTTCACACAAATATTTTCCCAATGAAATTCAGAGAAGACTTCAATTTCTTTCAGAATTATTTGGATTTTGCCCCAAAGTACATCAATTCACTCTGTCAGGTACACTGCTCAACAACAGCTTCTCATTAGCTCTTTCATTGCAGTAATAAGTTTCAGAGTTGGTAATTATAGCATCTAATACAGCAAAACATGTCTAAGATCTATCAAATGTGATACGGACTTTTTCAACAGTTTTCTGTAGTGATTCTTTCTGTTATTTGTTAGACTAATTATGAGGGTGGTAGGGGAAAAAGGGTAGAGGTCAGAGACATCTCAGATCCTGTGTATGTTGATACTGAAGAGAGCACAGCTTCTAAAAAATGTCAAGATTTTTTTACTTCTACTGGATCATTACTGAGCTAATTAATTTTGGAGAAAAAGAAGTATGTGAAGATATGAGAAAAATATACTACTTCTCACATATGTCTCTTGAATACGTCATTATTAAAACCAGGGCAGCCACCATTTTACCTACAGGGAAGCATAACATTTAAGACTTTCTGGAGGGATCAGGGCAATTCTGTCCTCTGGTAGGCTCATATTTAATCATTTGTCAGTACCTTTAACAAAATAAAACCAACACAGAAAAAGGAGAAGCATCAGAGCAGTGTTCCTGATCGTGGTTTCTCCTTACATTCATACAAGCTGCTGAAAAGAGTAGTTTTGTCTGTCTTTAATCATTCTGTACTGTAACAGAAACCCATCAGGATTAATCAAATGATTAAAATGAGACATGTTTAAACTCTGTCCAGTAAAGGTTTTTAATATATGTGTTTTGCTATTAAATGTTGTAGTAATCAATTATAGAAATAAAGACATATGCTTTCAGAGCATATCAACCTTATATATACATCTGTAGTGAACTGTAGAAGGCCAAAGTAGACTAAATCAAAGGCCTTTGGTTCTAGCTGAAGTGGTGTTAATAGCACACAGATGTTTTGTTTGTTGTTAAGTGATGATTTGTGCCCAGGGCTGGGCCACCTGGCAGGGAAAGGCCACCACATTTATGACACCATGGCAAATCGAGGAGAGGATAGAGTAAGGACAGCTGGTCTGAATTAGACAAGGGATTATTCCTTGCTATGTGACATCACATGGAAGACCATAAAGCTATGGAGGAGAAGGCTAAGTGTAAGCTGTTCTTAGGGCCTGGTTGGGTGGCAGTTAGTGGTTAGTTAGTAGTGAGGTGTTGTATTGGTAGTGGAGCATCAGCTGGTATGTTGTTAGCTTAGTGTTGTTGGTCGGTGGTAGTTTTAATGCAAATACGTCTTTATATCCTTACCCTTACATTTTTGTTTTTATTAAATCTAAGTAAGTAGCTTTTATCTCAGCCTATGTGTTCTATTTGGTTTCTAATTCTTTCCCTCACTCCACGTGGAGTGGAGTGAGCAGATGGCTGTGTGGTTATTTGCTGCCTGCCAGGTTAATCCACAGTAAGGATCCACGTAGCTGTGGAGGATTAAGGTCCTTAAAATCAATAAGTATGTCACAAAATGGTTATTTGTGATTGAAATTCAATAGGCTTTGTAATATTTTGAAAATGACTGAAAACCCCTATATTTGTGCACTAGCTGCTCCAGAAAAGATACCACAAAATTCTGAATTAATAGTGTATTCATTTCTAGAGTTATTTTCTGTTTCTTGCTCATGTGTGCTACATTTCAAATAACCAACCAAGTCTAGAAAGGAAGGAAAATCAACTGCCTAAGCAGAAAATGTAGTTGTAGTATTATCAACATCAAACATCAATAACCTATTAAAATACATCAGAGTATTGAGTGAATCTATAGGTTTTTCAGTGTTTGCTATAGAAAAAGCCTATTTGGATCACAAAATAAGTTTAGTCTTAAAAATTCTTAGTAAAAGTTGTATTTTTGCTGTACACAACATAACATGTTGGAACAGAACTGGAGGAGTTACAATATTAGCAGAGTCTACACAATATTTCTTGTTTCAGTTTTACTTATTATAATTAGCTTAATAGGACTTTACAAAGATTCTACTGGACTATAGTCTTACAAAAATACAGTTTATCTGCCGTGCACATTTCTGCAGTATGTCTGTGGACCACAGTTTTACCAGTGATTAATTTTCTGTATATTACTAGGCATACATGGTTTTTGTTTTCATGAGGTGCTGGCCTACATTTCTGTGATGTCTTCAGGGTTTATTTTTTTATTAAACATTGCTGGAACGAGCCATGTAATAAAAATATTTATATATATATATGGTGAGTGATAATTCTTTAGTATCAAAACTCTATAGGTCGTTCCTTTGTTAGTCATGTTTATGGTCTTCAGATAGAAAATGCTACCAGTTTGTCAACATCAGATGTTGTCAGTTAGTTTGTCAAATAGCTAAAATGACAGGCTGTTATTTTCCACTTGTAAGCAGAGATGTTGCAAGTACTTATCCTGTATCTAGTCAATACTTTTGCAGTCCTTAATTAGACTTTTGCAATGCACTCACCCTGAGACCACAGCTACAAGCAAAGTGCAGAAAAATGCCATTAATTCATGGTAAGTGAAATCAATCTTCCACAACTGTTAAGGTCACTGACTGAACTGCAAAGAGATCTTACTTCCTTAAGTTCATTTTGAAGTTATTTGAATTGCTAACCTAGATTTCTGGACAGTAGACCCCTGTTTATTAAACATTTATAGGCTACGTACATGATTAAAAAAAAAAAAAAAAAAACAAAAAACCAAGGAGAAGATTTTCTCAAGCATCTGAAAAACGCTGTTTACTTAAAGGGTCTTCTAAAAGTGCCTTCAAAAATTAACGAGTTGTAATGTAGCCAGCAAACTGTGAATCATTAAAACATCAGTGTGCCAGCTTGCTGATGCCTTTCTCTCTGGAGGTTGAGACAATCAAATAGTTTAGTATTTCCCACTTGAAACTGTAGAGTAATCTGTTCTACTACACTTTCTCCGTTCACTGTGGTACTTTCACATTCCTCTTGTGATAGAGCTAACCAGGTTAACAGGATTTGCATGTGAATAAAGTTTGATAATTGGACTAACAAGAGAGCATCCCTGTTCCTTCTTTCAAAACTGTAACTATTGTTAATTCAAGGTAACTTTTATATTTTGTTCTTATCTTTTTTACTTAATATTTTTATTCCCCCGTAATTTCATCTAGCCAAACTTACAACTATTCTCATGAGACTGAGGAAGACTTAGTATCTCGGTCTCACAAATGGATTCCTATGGTTGGCACATATTCTGGTCTCAGGTGGGACAGAGCTTCATAGTATCTGGTATGACACTATGTTTTGACTTCAGGAAAAAAAGAAACAAAACAGTTAATAACATATTGGTGTTTCAGTTGTTGCAGAAGAGTGCTGTAAAGAGTCAAGCACGTTTCACTTTTCAGCTTCTCTTACTGTTCCGCCAGCCAACATAAACTGGCCAAAGGGATATTCCACAGCAGATGATGTCTCATAAAAAAACTATAAAACCGAGGGGAGCTGATCAAGGGGGCTGCCACTGCTCAAGGACTGGCTGGACATAGGTAGGAAGATGGTGAGCCATTGCTTTGTGCATCACTTGTTTTGTAAATATATTACTGGTATGTAAAATGTTATCATCACTCATATTTTTCTTCCTTGATTTAGTAAATAGCTTTTTATCTTGACCTATGAGTTCTACTTCTTTTATTTTCTCTTCTACCCTCTGGGAGGAGGGGAAGTTAGTGCAAGACTGTATGTTATTCAGCTGCTTGCTGGTTTAACCACAACAGCACAACATCTATGCATTTTATTTTTTTTCTATAAAACAGCTCAATCTTCGAGTTTTCTCACTTCCCTTCTATTTTCTTTCTGTCCCACAGCTGAGATGAATTAGTGAGATGCTGTGAGGGTGTCATCTGGGATTAAGTCACTGAAGGCATGAATCCTAAGATCCGAGGAAGAAATTAAGAGCACAAAAGCAGGCATTGTTGTGCATTACATTACCTATTTATGATATGTTTCTTTGTTATAAAAATAAAACATTGTAGTTGTCAGATACATTTAGAATACTTAGTGTGAATTTATCAGTGAAACAGGAAATAATGGTTTTCTTTTGAAATCTGCACCTTTTGAAAACCGTGACATTTCAGTGATACTGCAAAGACTATAGGATATTGCAGCTGTTCACTTTCTAGTCATACTCAGATAGTAAGATCATACTGATTTTACCAAGAAGGCATGTGAAGAATTTTTTCTCTTAAAAAATAAAAATAAAAAATGAAAACAAACAACTACCCAAATGATCCAGTGTTATCTGAGATATGGGTTTAACTTTGTACATCATAGTTACTTTGAAGTGAGTAATTGTTAGATCATAGATCATTGCTAGATATCTGTTATTCATGATAGGCATAATTCTTGACCTCAATTGCTACTCACTCCAGTACTAGTAGTTTTCCTGAAAGATCACAAATGAACTTTCAAATAACATGACTGCTTCTGAAAGAATACAGCATTTGACAGGGCAGGATTGAGATAACGGGGAGCAAAATCAGTAGATGAAATTGCATCTTACTTAATTGAGTTACATCCCTGGGAATAAAATTTAACTTACAAAATTTATTCTGTTCACTCTGGAGGAAAAAAAAAAAAAATGAAGGAAGGAAAAAAGAATGAAATATATAGTGACATTCCAGGGAATCTCAGGAACATTCCAGAGTTAATGTTTTCTTTGGCTGTAAAAATGCTTTCCAAGCATACTTTCTACTATAAATAGATAGATTTGCTCATAGAGAATAATACTCAAACTCATCTTAGGGTCACTTATTATTGCAAACTGAAAGTTTTAGCAGTGCATGAGTCAATAACCTGTTACTGAAATGTACAGCTTTATTGAAATCAATTTCACCTTGCAGTTTAGAGCATTTTCTCAAACACCTATGACTCTTTTCTTGATATTGTCACACTAATTGTAACTATTTTTTAGAATATCAAATGACATTTTCAGTCTCATATACAATATAAACCCTTGGCCATTTATTATTTGATACTAAAATCAATTTGTCATATTCCTTAGTAAACAAGTGTCATAGTCTGGTTTATCTGTATCACAAGTGTCATAGGCTGGTTTATCTGTATCTTGGATACTTGGTGGTACTGTGAAATTCTGGATAGATGGATTAGATATAAATGCTGACCCAAGAGGTGCTAATATGGATCAAAATACTAGATTTGGGTTCTATCAGTGCTCATAGAAGGAATCTTTCAGAAAAGAAGTCAAAAACAACATTATTTATTTCAGAAATATACTGAGAATTTATTGGGACAGAATTGTTTAAAAGGATTCAAGAGATAAATATTCTGTATGTTTATAGGTTGCATTTTAACATGAAATATATACAATGACATGACAGCCACCCCCCACCCCCCCAAGTCAACTTGTGGTCAAGCACTTCTAGATGACACGAGTGCAATTTTCCCTTTAAACTTCAATTTCAGGCTTCAGTGTACTTAAACAGAGAATTTAGATTTTTCTGACAGCACTTCAGACTTCTGTAACAAGTGTGAATTCCTTACTGAGACTAAGAAAATAATGGGTTTATTTCAATTAGATCTCTTACCTCGAGGAAATTGGTGTATGGGAAAGAGTTTCCCATTTAAAGAGAAAGATACACTATCTTTCAGCAGTCCTGTATTACCAAGCTGAATATGAGACAGTTTCGGGGACTGAAATAGCTTTTGAGATGCATAAAGTCAGTCCTTAATATTTTAATGGAATTGAACTTTATGAATGAATCACGTTGTACAACAGCCTGATAGACTAATGATGAGTCAGTTTGTGTATGTGTAATGGTCTATGTGCTGTTTTACTACGTATGCATACACTTGTTCTTTGCTGAAGTCTACCAAACCTTACTATTTATTTTAGGAACATAAAGCCTAGTGAGAAACAGGGAGTGCATAAATGAAAACTGCACGTGGGCTACATTTTTATCAGGCTGTGCTGACATTTCTCCCCTGTCATTCTAACATTCCTGCACTACTAATTCCTGGTTTAGTTCTGATTTTCCTTTCACTCCTTGAAATCACATTGTTTCTTGATACTTTGCTACTTTTACTACAAGGAGTTTTACTGTAATTAATTGAAGGCCCTAGGAGGAGTATGAAGAAGATGAGACAAAACAGTGAATGTATATATACATATATGCATGATGACTGCACTGAAAGTAATGCCTCCTATTTTATTATGTTGGCCCACAGCATCAGAGGCAGATGGTGGTATTATGATAGAAGTTTAACATTCCTGCCAGTATTCCATTCAACTTTGTTGCTGTATGACAGATGGTAGCAGGGGGGAAGTCTGACAAAACAGTGTCTGACATGGAAATGTGTATGAAGCAAAGGTATGGAACTGAATTCCTCTGAGCAGAAGAAATGGCAACCAAAAATGGCTGACAAATGCTGAATATTTATGGAGATCAAAGAGTGGATGTGAGCACAATGAGGTAGTCAGTGGTGTGTTTCAGCAGTGGTGATAACAGTGTGTTACATTTTCTGACACAGATTTTTACAATTTGTAGCATGTAGGCAGTTGTTCACTGCAGATGAAAATGGTGGCAGATGTGTTAAAATGCTATGCTTTGTAGCTTAGTGTTTGCTCTAGCAAACAGTGTTACAGGTATCTTTGTATCTGTTTCAACTTCCATGGAAATAAATGGGAGGCATTACTTTTGGAGTGACCAATACACTTGTGTACAGACAGACATATATAAAATGCTTGTTCTACAAAACTTCAGTTATCCAGTAGAAAAGTAGACTTAATAACATTTGAATACAATTTCTAAGTTCTGGGTCATGCATCCTGAAGACACGACTGAGGTTACATTTTCAAAGATACCTAGATTTCAAAGAGTACGCAGCAGGATATATAAGAAGTTAACAGCTGAGACCAACAAAGAGACAAGTGGGATAAGTGTGATAGAAAGATGAGAAAAGTATTATAACATAAATGGAATTGTGAAGAGACATTGATTTTAGATATATGTCTTGATATAGTAGCTCTAATACAACTCTGACAGTAAAGGTCACATAGCCCATCAGAAGCATTAAATTACTAATGGAAAAAAGGGACAGAAAATAGAAAGTTATCTCTGGAAAAAAAAAGAATAATGCTAAGTATGTCTTACATCATGAAAAAATGTAAGGAGTTTGTAAATCTATGCTTCTGTTAGAGAAAGTAAATTCTGTCTGCCTACAGTGAACTCTCTCCAGAGAGTTATAAAGTTTTGATAACAAAAGTCTGAGTAATGAAATGACAAAAAGAAATATAGTTGTTATTTGGGACACCAACAACAGGAAACTAAACTTCTTTTTCAAGTACTACTGTTCTTGCAGTCAAATTCTTCTGTTAGATATGAACGTGACCTTTTGTGTGATGGCAGCATTCTGACCAAAAATAAAGTTTAACAGAAATCTCAGCACAATAAATATCACAAAAGGCTGCAACAGAAGATTATGATTTATCTGCTACTCTTATAACTGTATTGGAAGTGAGAAAAGTTGAACTATGTACTTGAAATATTATAAGAAAGGTCAGTAATGAAATCTGGTGGGGTTACTGCTTATAATATTAGATAAGCTGGTATCTCCACTCAAACCTGTAAATCTGCTTTTAATATTTTTAGTGTTTTGTAATAGATTATTAAATAAACAATTTATTATCAGAACACAATAGTAAAATCAGTAAAAACACACTGGGACTATTGTAACACTGATTTTCCATTACTTGGAATGCTGTACTTGTCCTTCCTACATCATATAGTAGTAAAGAGAAAACTTCAAGGTAAGAAAGATTAGAATTGTGGAAATACACTGGGTTTATGCTCCAAGGATTTGGTATAGATGGTACTACAAATAAATTAACAAGTTCCAGTGGCTGGTCAAAGCCTAGTCAGTGATAAGAACCTTTGTGAGAGCATATTTAAGGAAGGGAAAGAATGCTGCACAGCAGCACATGAGAAAGGGAAGTGAGAAAGAGATTCCTAAAGATCAAGGTCACTGAAGTAGGAAGAGGAGGAGGAGGATGTGCTCCAGGTGCTGTTCTGTTCCGGCCTGACACAGCATTTTGTGCAGTCCTGAGTGGCACAACATAAGTAGGACATAAAACAATAAGGCAGCCTTTTATAGAGGGCTACAAAGGTGAGGAAGAGTTTAAAGGTCTGGATGTATGAGGAGCAGCTGACATCCCTTGGCTTGTTTCCCCTAGGAAAGAGGAGAATGAGGAGAGGCCTCACGACTGCTGCAACTACATACAGGGAGCAGAGTAGAGGGGCAGCACTGAGCTCTGCTCTCTGGCCACAACATCGGGCCCCGAGGGAATGGCATGGAACTGCTTCTGGGGAGGGTCAGATGTGGTGTTACAAAAAGATTCTTCAGCAGAGAGTGGTTGGACACTGGAATAGGCTGCCCAGGGCGGTGGTGTCAGCCCCAAGTGGCTGACATCTAAGAGCATTCAAACATTGTCAGATATAGAGTTTGAATTTTGGTTGGTCCTGGGTGGAGACAGGAGCTGGACTCCATGGTCCTTGTGTGTCCTTTCCAATTCAGGAAATTATATCATTCTATAATTATAAATATCTATCAGTTCTGATCTAAAACTGGCAGAGTATCAAATGCTGAAATACAGAGAACAACAATAAAATAAAATAAAAATGCACCAAGGGAAAGATAATATTTTCTTTTTACCTTATAATTTCCCAAGTTTAAGTAATTCAAACTGAAAAGATTTGAGTGCTGCAAATCAACTTAACAATTAGGCAGGTCCTCAGGAAAAAAAAAAACTGTATGTAAAAGGACAATAAAAAATGAAGCATATGTATTGTAATGTTGTGAGCGAAAAGCAATAATTGTCACTCTTTCTTTCACTAAAAATAATGATTTCTTTCATACAGACCCTGAATATGTAAACATTATTCTGTATTACAGAATGACTTGCATTACTAAGGAAATTCATTTCTCACAGTTTCACTGTTTTGTCACATAAAAATTGATCACAGACAAATAACCTCTGTCTCCATGTTCCTTGACTTTTATTGAGATTGATTTTTTGAGACATGTCAGAAGTTTTGAAACAAAATGAATTCTCTTTCAACTAAATGATAAACAGGCAAAACTTACTAACGTACATTTCTTGGAAATCTTTAACTGAGAAATAGTGGTTGTGTGTTCTTAGAAGACAATATTTAAAAGGAAACACTCAGAAGCATACTCAGAAATACTGAATAGTGATACTTTCAGTTGAATTCCAGTGAAAGAATATAATTTGTTTTTGTATATAGCAGGTGAATTCACTTTTTTTGCTTGCTGATGGCACTCCTAAATTCAAGAACTCCCACCTTTTTTTATCATTTATGACTTCCAACAGAATCTAATTTAGAATGTAAATGAAATAGTATCACCATGTTACCCCAGAAAGGCAAAATTGTGATACATATACTCTGGTATTTAGTCTCTGACCATGAACGGGATTTACTGGAAAGAAAGAGGTCACAAAAAACAGGTAGCAAGCCCAATAATTTTCTGTTAAAATGAGTGTTTTCTTTGCTTTACAATGTCAAATAAACAAACAGTAATTACTCAAATAATACAGTTATCTGGGCTTTATATATTATGCCTGTAAGAACATGCAACACTTTAAATCCTGCTAGAACCTGAACCTATTCACTAAATATTTTTATGAAGTGGTATTTTCAAGGAAAAAAAAAAAAGACTTTTGTAAAATTGTATCATCTCGTCAAAATTTTTCTGAGATGTTCTGTCAGTTGGAACTTAGGGCAAAGTGAAATCAAAGGAGGATCTGAATGATGAGAATCCATCCTAGTACCACCTGGCTCAGTTATCATGCAGTTAAGTACTGGAATGCACCTTTGTCCGTCTCCTGGTTTAATCTGTTCCATTTTTTTTTAAAGGAAATTATGATCTAGATCCATTTCCCACATTCTTCAACTTTCTTAGTGAATATGTATGATGATGCTGATTTATCTTCACATTTCCCTCTCGAGGAAAAGGAAAGAGAGAAAAAGAAAAGGAAAGAGGGAAGGAGGGAGGGAAGGAGGGAAGGAGGGAGGGAGGGAAGGAGGGAAGGAGGGAGGGAGGGAAGGAAGGAGGGAGGGAAGGAGGGAAGGAGGGAAGGAGGGAAGGAGGGAAGGAAGAACAGTCTTTAAAAGGAAGCATTTTCTCGTTAAAATGCAGAAATACACACACACAAAAAAATGTAACATTCTCAGGTAATTGATACAGTTTACCTTTCCCCTTCCCCCCCCCCCCCCAAAAAAAAAAAAACAAAAAACAAAACACAAACAACAAAAACAACAAAAACAAATCCAGATATCAGTCTTTCCTGATATGATTTTATTACTGCGAGTAGTCTGCAAAATTTACTGACAGTGCTCTCAATCCGTCAATAATATTATTGGTAAAGATATGAAACAAAACTGAACCAGTGCTGAGCCTTGGGAAACACCACTTCTACCAGCTGGATTTAACCACATTCACAATGACTCTTTGAGCCCACTTCATCCAGGAGACAGCTGGCTTAGCAGCAAGCAGCTCCTTTCTCCAGGAGAATGCTGAGGATAACAGGATAACATTATCAAATATTTTTACTTTCAGGTAGTGGTTTCAACACCTTTTATCTACCTGGTATTTGGCCTTCCTGCTGGTGTATTGAATGAAAGTGGAAAGGAACGCTGCAGGAGTGAGCTCTGTGAGAAGAGACCAGGGGCTGCCCTATACTGGACACAGATGATTCCAACTGTCTCAACAGTGGTCCCATCACAGGACACATTTGAGCCCAGCTGCCCAGCTGGTGACAAATTTCCATGCTGTGAAGAGTTTTCAGTGAAGCAAAGGAAAACTGGGAGAGGAAAGGAGCAAAAGAGAGAAAATATGAACTGACTGCTGCTCCCCATGGACATCTCCATGTTGCTGAAAGGCAGGGTATAGATGAGCTGGGAAAAAAGGAGGGAAGTTGAAAATTGGAAAGGAAGGAAAAGTGTTCAGCCTTTGATTATCACTATCCAAATCTTTTAAAATTCTCATTAGATTAAATTATTTTTCCACAAAACTAACCACCTTTATTGCCTGTGATAGTAATTGTGAAGTAGTCTCCTTATCCTCCTCTTAGTCCGTGACCATGCTCATCCCATTTTCTCCCCCTGTCATGCTGAATTTAATGAGTGGCTAGGTGGAAGCTTGGCCTTTGTCAGTGTTAACCCATCTCAACTTGATACAGGAGCCAAAGGATGTACATCTGTAACTATTTTTCAAATTAGTGCAACTGTGCTGCATTATGTCATTGATAATTACATGATCATGTCACAGTTTGTGGTGATATATAAGGTGTTCCTGATGTTATGGACATATACTGATTACCTCATTGTTCTCAAATACTCCACATCAGCTGAAGTGTAATTAGGAATTAGTAGATCATTCAACTTCTGGTGTCCAAGATAGCTGATTATTATGCTAAAACTTGTCTATCTCTAAAAATTTCTTACAATCCAGAGGTGTTTGGAAGAACTGCATTTGAAGTCTGGTCAGTGTTTTGGTACTTATTGTAGAAAAACAAAGCAGATGTTCTTGTCTACCTAAATTTAATACAATATCATTCTAAGAAGATATCTAATATAAGTCAAATTAATTGTATCCAGGAATTCAATCTGTTTTTCTTCAGAAATTCAAATTTAGTTAAGTTAGCTGATTTCCACTGTTGTGAACTGGGTAGAAATTGGCATTTTTAACCAAGTTCTGTGAAACTGAAGAAAATGATAATATCAGATACTAGAACCAGTTTCTCAAGGAGTAGATAATTTTCTTTTTTTCATTTATAGACTGATCACCTCTTTCTTAAAGAGAAATCTTGAAACAAATTAATAAATTAATACCATCTGTGGATGGTAACTTCAGAATATATCCCAGTTTAGAAAAGGTAACAAAAACCTTCTCACTGGAAGTAAGGCTGGAGGGGAAAAAGCAGCTAACAGTTCCCAGTAATGAATCTCTAACATCTTTGAACTCTTGAAAGAAAGTATTAAATTCAGTTCCTTAGCAGTACTCCATCGCATGCTGGATGTGGAAATTTCAATTAAACCCAGAAGATTCTTTACCAGACTGTGAATCACTGTTTTTTACAGGTTGTTGTACACTCTTGTTCCTTGTTTTTTTGGCTATTTTATTACTGCTTATCTATTTCTTGGATGGGATAAAATGAACTTGCTGTTTTGGGAGCAGCACCTTACTTCTGAGAGATTTATGTTTTTTCATTTGTATCACAGTGAGTGGAAGACATGCATTTTAAAGATACTTACTGGTACCAAACTGTTGCATTGTCATATGAAGGAACTTGGGGAATCTTTGTTTCATGGTTGTACCATTTCCTAATGCATATGTAGGAGACTTAATTCTTTTTCCAGCTTTATGACAGCACTACTTTTACCTTTATGTGAATAGATTTTTAGATTACCTTGGGTTTTTTTGTTTGTTAGTTAGTTAGTTTGTTTGTTTCCCTTCAATCCTTTTATAATGTTGCAATGTGTTTTATCTTCAGGGGTTAATATTAGAGAAAATTCCCTTTACTACATAAAGATATTCTAGTTTTGAAATCATTACCTTTGGAAGGAAATATTTAGATATTTTAGTTAGTGTTTCTTATTTTCCTAATATGATTAAACTTGCTTGAGCAATGCTAGAAAACACTGAATTTCCCAGAGAACATAAATGTTGACTATGGAAATGACTTTTCAGATTAGCAAATGGTTATAATTTGATCCTTCAGTTCATCTAACAGTAATTTTAATAAAAACATCGTCATGAGCTTGCATTAGAAAGAAGAAGCGAGGGCATTCTGTGCTCTTAAAGAATGTGCTCAGCTTGTCTGTTTGACATTAACCAAACAATTTCTGTTGTCATAATGCTATTTAAAAAGTTTCTTAGTTCAAGTCTTGAAGGAGCACTGTTCAAAACAGAAATGGCCCTTTAAGTACCTGGGGAAGGAAGTAATTCTGAAGGAATGACCTTCCTTTTTCTCAGTCAACTTCAGACCTCTAGAGTGTCTTGTTAAATAACTAAAACTGAAGTTTACATTCTTCCAGAATGACTGAACAACTGGGATTTCAAAATATCTCTAGATACTCTTGAATGGAGGAGGGAGTCCCATGAGAAAGTACACGGAAAACATCACAATACTCAATGCCTTCTTCACCTCAGACTTTTCTGGAAATATTTGCTTTCATGAACCTTGAGACCACTGGGAAAGTCTGGAGAAAGAGTTACCCTCAGTGGAGAATGATATGGTTAGGGAAGCAGTAAACAATGTGCATAAGTCCATGAGAGTGTGCCCATGAATGCTGAGGAGCCTGGCTGATGTCACAGAACCACTCCCAGTTATCTTCGAAATATTGTGATGATTAAAAAAATGCAATTATCGTCTCTATCTTTGAGAAGGGCAAGAAGGATCTAAGTACTACAGACCTAACATCAGTCTCTAGACACATGCAACACTTGTCTTGGAAGCCATTTCCAGACACTGGAAGAACAAGGTGATTGCAAGTAGTCAATATGGATTTATGAAGTAAAATAGTGCTTGACCAACTTAGCCTTCTGAAATGAGATGACTGGGTGGACAGATAAGGATAGATGAGAACTGTGACTGTCTTTATTTTAGTAAGGCTTCAGAAACTGCCTCTCATAACGTCCTTGCAGACAAATTGGTCAATATAGGCAAGGTAAGTGGACGATGAGGTAGGTTGTAAGCTGACTGAACCATTAGGAGATGAAGATTTTGAGCAGTGAGACAAAGTCCACTTGGAGGCACTCATTAATGGAGTGGTACTACAGGAGTCAATATTGTTTAACATCTTCATTAATGACCTGGCAGATTATACCCTCAACAAGCCTGCAAATAGTACAAAACAGGGACAAGTAGCACACTAAGAGTTGTTCTTTCAGAGTGAGTTCAAGACCTGAGAAATGGCTGGTGAGAACCTCATGAAATTTAAGAAAGGGAAGCACAAATTCTTGACCTGGAATGAAAAAGTCTCCACAGATCTCTTTCAAACTCACCTATTCTGTGATTTTAAACATCTTCCTCTTATTTTCTTCATTCTTTTATAATAACTCAATTTTTTCTTCTCTATGCTTTCCCTCCTCCACATTCAACCCTTTTCTGACTTCTGAGGGTTTGTCTCCCACAATGCTTACATCTTTTATAAGGCTCAGATTTGCCTAAACTCATTTGTGTGTGAGGTCTTGCTGTCATATGTGTCTTCCAACCAAGCATGAACCAAGCTTGCTGGCAGAACACATCTCCATAATGTGCTGCCCGCGTCCAATGACATAGCGTGCCATCAGGCTGTGAATAGCTGATGAAGCCTACTGCAGCCTCAGTGCCCCAGTTAATTGTTCATTCAAGTTCCAAAACAGAGCTGACACCTGTGAAAACTTGGCTTGTGCTTCTTTGTCAACACAAATGCATCATCCATAAATTCCTTGCTAATGCTTAATAGGAGTGTTTCATCCATGGCGTAAGTGTGACATTCTTGCCTATCAGATGCTTTAAAAATATAGACTGCAACACAAGATGGGATAATCCCTTATGAATTACAGTATGTCTATTTTCTTACAAAAAGCCATAAAAATGCTATAGGTGATTGATCAGTGTTATTGTAGCTGCCTAAGATTTAAACTACACAGCTTGAACAAGAAAAAGAATTATCTGACTGTTCTAAGCTGTAAAATCCTTTCCCACAGTGTTAGTTCCCAGTGCATTCTAATATTTTAACATATTTGTTTACCTCTGACCTTTATTTACCTCATTTACTGCTGTTTCAATTATTCCTTCCTTATTCTGAACTCCACACATATATTTTTATAAGTATTTAATTGTAACTTATAAATATATACTGTCAAGGAAAACAATTTACATCTGTAAATTTTGAGATTTAAAAGGTAAGAGAGAAAATATTTTACACAGCAAATCAAATGACAGTGCTGAAATCTTTATTTTTCCTTTTTTCTTACTCTATAACTGTCTGTCAAAATAAATAGTGGAAACTTGTGATTGCTTACTGAAAAAAAGGGATAAAAGTAAAAAAAGAGATTTTTCTTTTATTTTTATTTTATTAATTAAGCTTGGGTTTTTTTCTATTGGTGTGTACAATGCTTAAGAAAAAACTGGTGATACCCACAAGGTCATATGTGTTGTCTATTATTTATGGTGCTCAACAGTAAAAACTGTCAACAGTAACTTGCAGTTATGCAAGGTATACATGAACTTGATCTGGGAGAAGATAAACCATATTACCTTTCTGAAGTAACTCTGCTTTGAAATTCCAGCTTGAAATTTGGTTTTAGTTGAGAGTGCCAGCAGCTGTTGGAGCATCTCCATGCTATGGTAGCACTGTTAAACAAGATATTTCCTAGAAGACAATCTTCCTTCTCTATGACGTGAGTCTTAAAGTGAATTAAGCTGTAATAATTAGGCCCTGAACAGCTAACAGTAGTTGTTCTTAAATTATGATTTTTACCTTTTTCATTCATTTAAAACATGGTAAAAATAATTATCTGATCAACAAAATAATTCATCAGAATGACCTAAATTCAAAATCAGAATTTGATGTAAGGTCAAGGTCAATGTTTACTTCATACATCGTAGTGTTTTAACTCATAATTTTTTTCTCTTACCTTGCAACTTTTGTCTTTTGTTTTCATTTTTGTTTGCATTAAGGAGAAATGACTGAATTTCTTTTGCTCTTGTCTTTATCCATTTAATATTTCCAGTGAAGAAAAAATTGCTATAAACATTTCAAAAGAACAGTGGCACAGGCTGCACAGAGAGGTGGTGGAGTCTCCTTCTCTGGAGACGTTCAAGACCCGCTTGGATGCCTACCTGTGCAACCTGGGCTAGGGAGCTGCTTTGGCAGGGGGTTGGACTAGGTGATTTCTAGAGGTCCCTTCCAACCCCTACAATTCTGTGATTCTGTGGTTCTGTGATCTGCAGCTAAATCAGGATGCTCAAAGCCCTGTCCAGACTGAACTTGAATGTCTCCAAGAACAGGATATCTATTACATCCTTGGGCATACTCTCATGCTGGTGCTGTGAAATATGAACAGCTGCCATCTCTTGAAAACTTCTCACTTGCCTTCGTCTTGGCAAAGAGATATCTAAAACGTGTAACTCAGAAGCAGGCAATGATGAAGGAGACCATTTAATTAAAAAAATTAGTGAGAAGAGAGTTCATTGAAGCACAGTAAAGAGACATGTCCCAAAGTGAGGGAGCTGAAAAGTAAGGAGTTCTTGTATCTTCTTGACAGTTTGGGTACTTTAGAAAAAACAGTCCACTTAACCTTAGCAGACTGCCAGGTGTCCACCGTGCCGTCTTCTTACATCCTCTCCTGAATAGCACAACGCAAACTAGTGGGAAATAGGGACTTAAGATTAATTCATAATGCTTGATCTCTGCTACTCCTTCATATATATAAATTTGAAATTTAACACATTAGTCAGTAAAGAAAACTAAACAAATTAATAGGAAAACATCATACCAAATTAAATGAATCAATGGATACTATGTAAGATCATCTGGTTTTATTTATTTTTTTTAATTTCAATTTTTTCCATAAACATAAATTTCACAATAACTGAGGATCTAGATATCCCTGGTTTGTTTCTAGAGATCACTGGGTACCACCCCACTGCCAAAGCAGCTCCCTAGCCAGTGTAGCACAGATAGCTGTCCAGATGGGTCTTGAATGTCTCCAGAGAAGGAGACTCCACCATCTCTCTGTGCAGCCTGCTCCAGTGCTCTATCTCCCTAAATGTGAAAAAGTTGTCATTATGAAGTCATTTTATTCATAGCAATATTTCTATACAAGAGAGCTTTATTAAACAATCTTCTTATTCTAGTACCAACAGAAAAACATTATAATTCCCCCCTTTTTTTTTTCTTTTTCAGCCAAATGGAGATGATGAAATGTTTATTGGTTGAATGTACTGTCATTCAAAACTCTTGAAAGTTCATTCAGTACTCTTGAAACTCTTGATGGGATTTGTTTTCTCATACAGGAACTGATAAAGGTTGTGTTTTAACAGCAGTGTCAACCTTATAGTACTGTTCTTCAGAGTTATTATAGTTTGTGACAATCCTCTTAAACTATGATGGGGCTGGTGCAGGAACATATGAAAAAAAGGTCAGTCTCAAAGCTTATGATAGTAACACATTCTTATTTAGCTTTGAGTGAAGTCTTGGAGAACAGCATGTAAAATGCCCTAATAACACCTAAATTTCACTGAAATTGAGAAACTTAATAAAATTCATCACAAATATTTCCTTTCATGACAAGTTATTGATCTTTGAAATTCTAAACCAGTCTAGAAAATATGGAAACATATTAATTTCCCACAAAAATGCTTCTGGGATTTTATTCTGAGTTATAGTTTAAATTTCACTGGGAAATCTTCATAAATTCAGAGTAACATATAATAGTGACACATATTAATATCAATATTAAAAAAAAATCTAAGATTTCATAGGTTCTTACTGGCTTCTGTGGCGATAATGAACTATTTTCTAGATTCTTCTGCACTATTTACACAGAAAAAATTTATCACATGCACACTGATGGACTAGTGATATTCCACCCATGCTCCCAATTGTTAGTGCTTTTTTTGGAGGAGTTCAATGATATTCATAGTTTAGTTTGAACAAAATGTAAAATACTGTAGCAACAAGATATGTTGGGAAAGTTTCCAAATACACAACATCCCTACTGTGCATAGTCTACAGACTTCAGAGAAATATCAGATGATGTAGCTGTCTTGCTTCTGCACTTCCAGTACCTGATCTAAGTCTAGACTGCTTTTACATAAAGTTTTATACAAGAGGTCATGAACCACAGCACATCTTTCAGAACAGATCACTGTTTATCTTAATGAATGAATAGAAAAATGTACAAAGTGTTCCTCATGAAAAGCAAGAATAAAAAAAACACATGCATTTGACTAGAAATTTAGAAATCTATTTATGGAACACACTTTTTAAATGATTATGAGTTTGTTTTTAAAAAGATTATATTAGAGTTGTGTTATGTATTGGGATATTCCTTTTTCACATGTTCAGTAATAAAATATAGATTGACATATAATTATTGTTATTTGCTGAAGTTAAACTCAGATGAATTGTATTAAATAGGAATGTTAGGAAATTAATAAAATGTCACAGTCTCTTGTCTGGTCCTAAGGCAAGCAACACAAACTCATATATCCTGTAACCGTATAAAGAAGCAGTCTGCCTTCATTTTTCTATCCAAAAAATAGGAAGTCTCCATCTGTTATAGTCCATTGAGAACAGTGGCTCACTCATGCCCAGGCATTGCATGGGACAGGCATTAACTCACAAAATCACAGAATGACTTAATTTGGACCGGTCTTCTGAAGTTATCTGTTGCAAACTCCTGCTCAGAGAAAGCACAGTGTATTTGCAGCAAAGCATCCATACCAATCCCCTCATCTGTGAGATACACAGTTTGTAATTCTATGACAAATGTTTTTGAAGGATTTGACATATACCTGGGAAATTTCAAATGTGTCATTAGAAAGCCTCCATTTCCAGTGAAATCAGACTCATTTCAGAGGCAATGCATATCCTCTCCTCTTTCTCCATTTACTCTATCTAATAAGTACTTGAACCGCAGAACTGCACTTTTATTTTATAACAGAGGGCCAGATATGATATCCAGAATTTTATAGACAATTATTTTTATACTGGAATCATTATTTGATAAGGTTCAGTTAAAACTTGTAAAATGAGAAGGAAGTAATGCTATCAAGATATTTAAACTCTTAGACACTCCTGAATTTTGTAGCCAGCCCAAGAGCTTATAATTGTTATCCTCTGATTTACTGCAAAATGACACAGAGCTGAAATAGCTTAAGAACGTCAGCAATATCAGCTCTTCCCATTACATCTGAGATAGGCATGAATGAGAAATAAACCAGCAATCTCACTCTATTTTGCAAAGATAAATAAAATGTCTCGTTTATTAAAATTATGCCAAGATAGAGGAGTTACTGTCTGGCCTGAACTTAGGCAACAGGCTAAGATTTACTGAATTTTAATTGAGGTCATATCATGGATCTGTGAAAATATCACAATAAATATTTGGAAAGTAATGAAGATATAACCTAATTGTCACTTATGGTCCCTTTGAGAATTACCTGGGAAATGTCATAGGCAAAATCCTAGTTTGAGAAGCATGATAACATAATGGCATTTGGAGACTAAGTTGCTTAGGAAATTTGAAGCTGGAATGTAAGTCAATTTACTTGATGCTAAGCTATGGAATTGAAAGAAGTTATTTTGTGATCTCTTCCTTTTTCTACAGGGGGGTGTGCTTTGGGTACCTGTGGACTTCCACATAATGAACACAGGGTACTGACAGGTACTTTCCGTTTCCTCCTGGCACTCTTCTGCAGAACGCAGGCATTAAACATCTAGCTCAGACTATTCTGTGATTTCATATTAGAAATAGTCATAGAAATGAATAGAAAATGTATCAGTCACACATTGAAGAATATTCTTTGTTTGCGTATTTGAGCAAACAAATAATATATGTGCTTGCAATATTGTGTGTTGTTATTCACTACTTAGCCATATCTGAAAAAACTTACTATCCCTATTTTTTGTGTATCTCAACTATAAAGATATTCTGAAGATTCTGTTGGTACTCATACTAAACATCATCTGCTGAAATGAATAATAGGAAAACAATAGAGCAGTTAGTGCATGGAGGCATCCCTTGAAGTCAGGAATCTTGGGTTCTGGTCCAGACTCCAGGCAGTTTACATTGACTCCATTTATATTCTTTCATAAATCTACTCATTTAACCAGCATGTTTAAGGAAAAACTGTAAAAGCAGTCCCAGGAATCTAGAGTTCAGTAGCTTTGGGTTGACCTGTTCATTCTACTGATCCATAAAATTGGGATTCTCGATGTTAAATCTTATTTAATTTCAGGACTGTGAATTTCACCAACCTTGTCTACTGTTTAGGATTTTGCCTGGCATGAACTAGCTGTGACTCAATTAAATTTCCAGAAATTCATGTGATCTTAGAATTCTTTGTCTACCTACTTGGCAAATTCTGTAAAGTGAAAAATGTCAAATGTTATTTAAGTGCTATTTAAAAAGCAGTTCTAAACTGATCAAACTTCTACAGCTTCTACTTCTAGCTCAAACTCGAATTGAAACTTCTAAGTTAAAATACCTATTTCAGTGGATGTACCTGTCCATACTTATGCTGGTGATCATGAAGTCCAAAATGAAGCTAGGGATATCAAAGCTAGGTATATAGTCTGAATTGTTGTTCTTAGCCTCCACAGTTGCTTTCTATGTTATGCTGCTTTATAAGATGCAATAAGAGGACTAAATTAGTCTTAAAATTTTTCTTTTACTCAATTAATCTGTCATATCATCATAGATTAAATAACAAACAAAACAAAACAAAATACCTTTAACATGAAACACTTGCTTTTGAAATAGCGAAATTAATTTGAGAAGAAAGAATTTGCATTCAAATTTCTGTTCTGGTTTACATAACAGAAAAATAAGTCAAGTCCACGTAGACAGGAATCATAATCCTTAGCTGAGGCATAGGGACAGTGATGGAAAACAAAGCAAAAAATTATTTGTTCCTGAATTCATATAATCTGCACTTCCAATTCCATTAGCAACCAGGTATTTATTTGCAGAACTCCTGTATTTGTCTTTTTTTCCCAATCAATGACCTAAGTTCAAGAATCAGCGTTGTATATGCAACCACCAGAAAGAAACCTGTAAGTCAGAAATTGCAGCATTCAAATCACAACATTTAAGACATTTTATGATCTAGTCCCTAATCTTACTGTGCTTAAATTTTCCATTAGTAAAAAAGGTGATAATTTTGTTTGTTTCTCTCATAAGGGGAAGTGTGAGGATGTAAAAGATGTTAAAACGGCAAGGTGCTGTGGTTGAGTATCAGACAGAGACAGCTGCAGAAGGTTGAGAAATCACAAAGGCAAAAGATCTTACACTAATAAGAAAAAAATGGATCACGCAGTAGTAAGATTTAATAAACAGTGCAGATTCAGGAAACTAAAGTATACTTCAAAGCTGGAACTCAAGGGAGTAATGGTAATACTTCCACATGACAGCTTATCTTTTATAATAGTCTTAGTGCTTGCCTACATTTTTTATGATGTTGTAACACATGCTTAAATTAATACATTAAGAAAATATTAAACATATTTTGGCCAAAAAAAAAAAAAAAAGTGCAGGCATAGAAAGAAGGAAATGAGAATGTAGAATTACTTATTCTTTATTCCTTATGTTTAAATACAACAGTTGATTGTAGTTTATTTCTTGTTTTTCTCTTCTGGTAACATGCCAGAGAGTGGATGATGTTACTCTAAGTTTTAGCACAAGCTAGGAAGTCATGAATGTAGGATATTTCCCATGATTGGCAATTCAAATGACTGAAAAGAAAATATTTGCATTTTCTGTGAAATTAGTACTTTTTAGATTTCTTCTCCACGGTAAGGAAAAATTCAGATAAAAATTCAGATAAAAGTAGAAACACGTGATTTTCCCAAAACACAATGCTCAATATGTCATGTATTTTGGCATTCTGGTGTCAGATAATTAAGTATCAGGTTTTCTATTGTTCTGGATCATGTTACAGAATAACTCTTTTAAGGACGGTGAAAAGGAAGATATTGTGGCAGGGAGGTTGGAACTTGATGAACCTTGGGGTCCCTTCCAACCCAAGCTGTTCTATGATATTTATTTCAGTCTGAACAGATGACATCTTTCACAGTTGAATAAATCATTTCAATATTATTTGAATGAAAATAAATATCACAAAATATTTGCTCCTAGTCTTAACAATTTGCTTCAAAATAAATAGGAGCAGAAAAGACATTAGTTTTTTCATCTTTAATAACAATGCCATAAAAGCTCTGTTCCAAATGATGTAACAGTGCTGCTTATAGGGGATGTTTTTTTGTGGGTTTTTTGTTTTTGTTTTTGTTTTTGTTTTTATTGCCGTAGCTTGAAATAACCAATGTCATATCTGAGACATCTTCTTAAAAATCAGTCAGTACCTATTACCTCATGACCATATTGGTACATCTACCACTAAGCAAGACAACCAACTTCAAACTCTCTTTTTTTACTAAATTGAATTTATATGTGTATGGCCCATAAAAATCTCAAATTTTGTGTGAAAATGAATTAATAAGAATTTTGGAAAATTTTGCTAATGGCACTACCAGATAATTGCCAAAATGGATTAATCAGTGAAATGGAAAACCATGATATAAAGTAAAACCATGCACAGGAGAGCTGACACTGTACTTCAGATCTACGAAACTTAAGCAATGCAATCAAACAAAAAATTTAACAGATGCCTAAATTTGTGATATAATGAATGGATTAACTTATGTCAGCATTTTAAACACTCTGAATAGCTCTTAAGGGTGCTGCCTGAAGAAATGTCAGTGTTAAACTACGTTTATTACCTCAGTAAGGAGAGATAGATTCACTCAGTTACCTTTTGATTTTTGAGCTCAATAGCTTTCAAGGAAATACAGACATTATATCAATTATATATTTTAAATGGTTTCACCTTAATGGGTTTAAGTAACTTGTCAAGATGTGTATTTTATCTGTTTCATTACAAAACAGGAAGTCAAACTTCAGTATTCAAGGTGAAGAAGAAACTGACTGTAAGGAAAGCAGAAGCTTAAATTTAGGTTGATTTTTTCCAGTCATATTTATTTGATTAGAGACTATAAGTAAACTCGGTAATCAGTTATCTTAACATGAGTTTTTGGCAGTATTAACATGAACTACACAAATTATTCTCAATTATTCCACTTACATACAACTACATTTTATTTAAAGTTTGTTTTAAAGTTCTGTCAGATCCAGTTGCTTAGTAGTCTGGGGTGGGGGCGGGGGGGGGTTGGGGGACAAGAAAATCCTAGGCACAGTTTCCGTCACATGTAGAACACTCTCTACACTTTTAAAATGGTAAATTTCTATACTGAACTTCACAAAAGACTGTTGTTTTTTTTTTTAAAGGCACTGAAGGATTAAAACAGTAAGCCAAAATGTGAGTTATTAAATTACAGTTATTAAAATGTAAAGGTCAAAAAACAACTTGAGAGAAGATTGGGGCTAGTAAATGTTTTAGCCTCATTACCTTGAAGTAAATGAGTAATACCGGAGGAAATAAATTGTTCAAACTCTTAATTGGAAGATTTTTTGTATTTCACAAATAAAATTAATTGTCATAGAGCAAGAAAGGTCAGTAGTCCACTGAAATCACAGAATTGCAGTCATAGAATTACAGGTGTTGAAAGGGACCTCAACAGATCATCGAGTCTGACCTGTAAAATACAGTGGACTAAATAAAGATACAAAAATTCAAGTAAATTAATATCTTAACTTTGAGAAAGGAACTAGGGGCTTTCTGCATCCAGGCCTTTCACATACATGGAAATTAATTATTTCCTGCTCAGAAGGTATGTGCTTAGCCAGGGCATTAATCTGAGCTGCAGTTCTTGAATAAATATAAATTACATTTCAAATATACAGACTGAGAGAGGATACATCAGATGTGATAGCATAAGCTGTTTGCAGGGCAAACCAATGGAGACAGTGCTCTAAATGCAACCTTATTTAATCATGTCCAAGTACGTTAAAAAAAAAAACCTCAAGACATTGTCAGGAAATGCATGAGATGGTTGTCTGCTGTGATGTAGAAATTTTGTGCTATAGCAAGGCAGTTCTGTGTACTACCCGTTATACAAACAGAAAGAACCGAAGAAGTATTTAGGGTTTATGGACAAGGGTTCTAGATTGTTCAGAATGCATATATGGAAAATCAGAATTTTATCTTAGTACTTCACTTAGAACTCCTAAAGGCCAATGACTAAAATGATATAACTTAACATGGACAGATTAGCAGAAAAGTGTTATAAGTACAACGCAGGTTGGAAATAAAGTTGCTGAAAATTTTTTATCATACACAGTAAACCAGCCAACAAGGATGAAGGAGAGATATACAGAAATTCAAAAAAACCTCAGAATATTCACAAAGGAAGAGAGGCTGAATAATAAGGTAAATTTAAAAATGGTAAAAACTGCAATGAAATTGTAACAGCATATCTACATTA
The DNA here is from genome assembly GCA_023055505.1 of Callipepla californica brunnescens. Classification (NCBI taxonomy): domain Eukaryota; kingdom Metazoa; phylum Chordata; class Aves; order Galliformes; family Odontophoridae; genus Callipepla; species Callipepla californica. The sequence continues at coordinate 15,937,872 of JALIRH010000007.1, read as the reverse complement.
AAATCCTGATATGGAAAGTGCTAAAAAAAGTTATCAATGATTTGGTGCTAACAGTATGCCAAAGACACAGGGTTAGATATAAAGGGTCACTGATACCCCAATGGGATTTTCAGAAAAATATTACTGTTTATTAATATATATAGTAAACTGTACTTCTGTGGATCTGCAGCTCAGGATTCTCTCTAAACACAGTAAATACATACAGTTTCTTAGTTCTTATACAATGTATGTTCTTGGAAAAGTGACAGATGTATCAGTTTTCATTCATCAGATGTATTGTCAAAGAATCATCTGGCATAAAAGAGATGGTAGAAATTAACAGTGGATCAACAGATCAAGATTTCTGTGTTTAAATTTTGTGACCTGCAAGTTTAATGACCTATAACACATTACTGGTTTACAAGATCTTCTTTTAAAATTATTTAGTGATATATAATAGTTTTAACAGTTCTATTTTGTGAAATCAAAAAATCTGAAATAAACTATGAATTTGTAAAACAATTAAGAATTTTTTAATTTAAAGGTTCAGTGACTAACTTCAGCATAGTTCACAGCACAGAATAATTCTACAGCAAAATATTTTCAACTTTCTGGTTGAATAATGATCACAGGGAAAAATGGCATCTTAGAAAGATATAAAAAATGAAGTAATCAACAAAGAAATTCAAATATAATACATTCTTTATTTTCATAGCTAAGAAGAGGATTATAGATGGGATACGCTGCAAATAATTTAGGTGTAGTGCCCAAGCATTAAATGAAAATTTGGTCTTAATACATTCAGTACAGGAAGTCTTGTCCCCTGCTCAGTTTTGCCAACAGTAATCAGGCATTGTGTCCTTATACAGTGTGGGTAAAGTTGGCACATAGTTATGTTCTTCATAAAGAGATTTCCTATGTTCACATGCTGGATTTAATAATGTGTTATCCTAGAGAATCAAGAAAGCAAAAAGCATTGATAAAATAACTTTGTATAACACAAAAGTAATCAGTGACAACAAAGGTATTTGAGGGATCATAAGAACATAAGGTTGCAGAGTCTCCTTCTCTGGAGATATTCAAGACCTGCAACCTGGTCTAGGGAGCTGCTTTGGCAGGGGGTTGTACTAGATGATCTCTAGAGGTCCCTTCCAACCCCTACAATTCTGTGATTCTGTAAAGAACAGCTTAACAAATGACTTCTTATTATGAGATCATAGATAATTTACGTTTTGTTGCTTATCAGTGGGAGTGAAATATATGAAAATGTTTTCTTGGGGAAGTAATGAAATTAGTGATGATAGCAGAACTGGATAAGAATAAATTAAGTCAAATGAAAGAAGGGTAGGTTTGAGCAGGCTCCAAAAATTTGGACACGTGGAAAATAATAAAATTTAGACTGTTTGCTTACTCTTCTTTTAACTCTTCATTGGTCTTAATAAGGACTTGGAATAATCCCAAAGAAAAAATAAATTGGAAAATATCCAGAGGAAAACAAAAAGATCTTAAAATTCAACCTCATTTAAAGAGTATGATTACTGAATAAATTTGAAGGACTTAGATAAGAGCAGCTGGAGAACAGTAAAAATTTATGAAAGGGGAAATGAATAATAAATGAGTGATTAACGTAAGGAAATAAGAAAGTGAAATTCAGGATTATATCAGTGCACAGCATAAGTACTGCATAAGCATTTGATAAAAGGTTTTAATAGAGTCTCTGAAGATGAATAAGAAGAGAAAAGTTTTAGGGGTTTTTTTTGTCTCTTCAGTGCCCTCTTTTCAATGTTGGCTGTAAATGAGCGCTTTGACAAGAGTAGAAAAACTGCAAACATACTTCAGCTTAATGTTCTATTTTCAGTTTATTAACTATCTGATCCAGACAGGGTTTCTATATATTCAGTAACCTAAATCCAGTTATTTTTCACAGGTATTACCAGTTTCCCTCTGTATCCATACATTTTCCACCGTATCCCATGACAAAATATTCCAGACTTTGGAAGGCCAATCTTAATTTCTTTGTTTTAATCTGGCTTCATTTATTATTTTCTACTCTCTGTCTTGCAAGTAATACTGAAACCTCAAGCTCTATTCACTCATCTCCATGGCATTCATATCACTCTTTCATTTCCATCCTCCCTTTTCCAGACTATAAATTAATTTGTTTTATGTTCTGGAGTTAGTTCAAACTTTTGATCAACCCTTGTATTCCTCCAAACATTTGCCGGTTATGCATTATACTTGTAGAGTTTAAAAAGACCTCAACTGTAGACTGTGTTCTAAGCACAGATTAACATTCATATAATGAAAGTTTTTTTATTTTCTCTTTTCTAGTCATTTTGAACACTTATTTCTGACCATCTGATCATTAAATTGACACTGTACAGACCAATCTATAGATCTATTTCTAAGCAGTATTGATGAATCAGTCTTTCATTATAAATGTAAATTTTCCAGATGGATATTTTCATATTCATCTACTCAATTTTTTACCTGTTTAACTTTCCAGTTACACAGTCTCGTAACTCTTCATATCTTCAGCTGACCCTTGTCCTCATTACTTTAAATAATCTAGTATCTTCAGCAAACTTTCGTGCCTCTCTATTCTCTGATGTAAAGCCTCTCTGCTTTACAACATTTATGAATATTTTTGACAACACAGATAGCAGCACATATCCCTGATGAGTTACTGCTAGCGTAACTCAACTCTTTCAGAATAATTTAGTCCTGTTCTGTTTCTTGTTTTAACCAGTTAAGTACCCTCACAAGAACCTTTCTTTTGTTCACTGACATGGTAAATTATTTTGCCAACAGCATTTTTTGAACCCAAGTAGGCTAATTACATCCAAGATTGCACTGGCCTTGTCTTGCAGAATCGGTCACTTTTGCTCTCAGAAATTTTGAGCAGGAGCACAAACATATATGCTATTCTTCAAAACGTTAACCTACTCATCACATGTAATATACCTTTTTATGTATGAACTCTGAGTTCTGGAAGAAAAACTCGAAGAATGGCAACAGTTCCTAAACCACTGAAGGTATGAGGATCTGTGAAAAATTAAAGACAATGTGCAGGCACAGCAACCAGACGATACACTGCTAGAGTTATTTTCCTGTCTGTTCTTCCTTTCTTTGTCTTTTCCAATGAGCTCAGACATCATTCTGGGATTGTACTCACTGCTGAAAGTTGTGACGAATGAATTTTCCTTATCACAAAGATTTTAGACCGTCTTTGCTAGTCAGTGAAATCCATTCCATTTTACACCCTGGGTCCAACGCAGGTAAAGCCTCTCCTGGCATCATTGTTTGAGCATCTCAGGATCACAGTCTTCCAATGCTGTTGCCAAGTTATACTTCCATACAGTGTCTATTACCAATTCCATTGTCTTCGGGTATATTTTGTACCTTTTACAGTAAGAGCACAGTATTTTCAATAAATTACCAACTAGTCCTGTCCTGTACTGGACTCTCCCCTACCCTACGTAATTACTCTACCCAGTGCTTGTGTCACTTTTACCTAGGTTGGAATGCCCCAGTCTCAACTTTACTCTGTTCGGCAACTTATCCTATTCTACATACAGAAATACTAGAAATTTCCACTGCAAAAACACTGTCTTCTTCTCAAACTGGGAAAGTGGTAAGACACTGAAACCAGTTGCCCAGAAACTGTGAATGCCACCTCCCTGGAGATGTTCAAGGCCAGGCTGGATGTGGCTGTGAGTAACCCAGTCTAGAGGGAGGTGTCCCTGCCTAAAGCAGGGGGAATTTGAACTAGATGATCTTAAATGCCCCTTCCAACCCAACAATTCTATGATTCTGGCTGAGGTATTCCTTAGGGTTTTATGAAGTCTGAGACAATAAGAAAATATTACAATATTTTCTAAGTAAAATCTCATTTATTGTAAGGGATACATGGTACAGTTAACCATTCACCAGCCTAGCAAATCATTAGGTTATGGTCGCAGATGAAGACAAGGCATGAGTGATATGAACAGTTTTAGTCTGGAAATATCCATTAGCATAAGTAGAAATTTTAAAGAAATGAAACTGAACTTTGGTATAAGCTTCCTGAATAAGGCTACATTTATAAACTCCATCTTAAATAATTCACAGAATGCTGTCTCTGGGAAAGCCGTTGAAATGTACTATGTACAATTTTTGGTGAATTATTTAACATTATTGGAAAGATTTCTAAGGGGTGCCGGACTTTTTCAGAGAAAGGGCTTATTTTTGAATATCGGTACTGTAAATATTTGGCAAATACTGCTCTAAAGGATTGATTGTGTGGTGCATACTCACCAAAGCACTGAGCAAGGCATAAACAGGAAAGAAAATACAAGAATTTATTCTGAGAGTTTTTGAACAAAGTTACTGTTGCTGGGGAAACCACTTCCTTTATCCACACTTCTTCCAAATGTGTGCATCTCAGAGTTCCTCAGACAGTACAGATTACAATTCAGTGTCTTATGAAACTTGAAGTAAAAATCGTTTATGTTTTTGTATGCATCTATGTTGTGCAGTTTGGGATTTCTTTATGTTTTTTAATAATATGTAGAAGCTGCAGGAAACTCTCTCATTTTGAAGTTCATAAAGAAATGTACACACAGCAGCCACTGTATTTAAATTTTGTAAATTTTTTCTACTTTACTTTAACAAAGTGCTGTGGATTTTTTTATTACTTCTGTTTGTTGCGTGCCTAGCTTCCACCATGCTATTGTTACAAGTACACTCAAAAGTTTTAAATAATAAATGCATAACAACCTACTTTCAGTGTTCACTTACTGGATACTTCCTCTTGTTACATACTTTTTTCCACTGAAGAAAAGAGTAGACAAAAAGAGTAAGTCTGGCTGTGTATATATCTGTCTGGATTTGACTTCAGAGTTTGACTCAGAGACCCAATAGATTTACCACTGTTGCCCCCACAAGCACACCAACAACACCAATCCTCTGTAAGCACCTCCTGTCATCACTATGCCTCATTCAATCTCCTGGTTCAGTGGAGCAGAGAAGCAAAGTCCACACCACTAGGAAACTTTTCTGTCTGAGAAATGGTGGTTTTCATTTTTTGTCATCCCCTACCCCAGGTTGAAGCTTCTTCATGTGATTTCTTCCACTCCATTCTGACCCACCCTTAACTTAGGAAAACCTATTGTAGTCTAGCATTGGTAGGGTAGATCAAAGGCTATCAGAATGATTTAAGATGGTTGGTGAAAAACAACAGCATCATTTTCCCCTTCAGGCCAGAATCTGCCACCTCCGCAAAGCTACAGCTTTCAAATGAAGTGAGAACTGCAATGCACATTGTGCTGTGGAGATAATTAAGCTCACTCCTTGCTTAAAATGATGTCTGCTGTTTCCTAAGAAGACAAGAGAAGAAAAGCCTTCAGAACTCCTCTTTCTTTAGAAACTCCACCAGCATTGCAGGGACCAAGTCAAGGACATCCGGAACCTAACAACCATCATTCCCAAGAGAGATCAGCCAGCATAACAGCACATTTGCATAATGTCAACCTGCTGTGCTCCAGTAGTATATAGATATGGCACATCTATGGTGGGAGATAGAGGTGCAGAATAAAGTCCAACAAGTCCAAGTCCTAGCTAAGTTGCCCAAATAGTTCTGCTGCACCATGCTATACTACTGAAGTAATACCCTTTTCTACCCTTGGAACAATCCATAAATCAGTGGATCATTCTCTATGAAGAGAATAATTTGATCTCAAAACTCAGAGGAACTGATTTTAGCAGCCTCCAGAAAGCTGTCAGAGAAAGTCACTGTAGCATTTGTCACAGGGACAGCTGGCTCAGTGGAGACTCCTGATGCTGCTCTCCTGTGGCAGCAGGTTTATGTTTCTTCCTGGTTCACAAAATCACTTGGGCTTTCCTGAAAGCACTTCAAAGGCATTCTGCATCACTTTTCAGTACTGACCTCACAAAGGTTAGCTATGTAACAAGATTACAATAAATATATTAGAAAAAAAAAATTACAGCGATTATTCTCATTCAGTTAATTATCTCCACATTATCAATTTTCAACTTTCCCAACTCATGAATCTTCCTTTCCAATGATTGGCTTAAATTTGATGAGATTTTTAAAAAGTAATGAGGTTTGGATTTCAGCTTTTCAGTACATACTGAGTCTTAGAGCGGAAGGAAACAAAATGTCTAGAAGGAAGCAAACAAAAAAGAAAAGAAGTAGAAATACAAAGCAGCTCCATACCTTAGGAAATAAAAAGAAACAGAAAACTTACCATAGACTTCAATAAAAGCACAATATGTAATAATAAGTATTTGAAAGTTGTACCCGCTGTATTTAATTAGGTAAATCATCGCATGCATTTTAAAAGCTGAAATTCTTTTAGGCTATGAATAGTTTTGTAACATTTCATTCAAGTTGCTGCAGATTTTCTCTGAGTTCAGGATATGCATTTTTTTAATAGTACATTTCTGTCTACTTCTGGCAGCCTGACACTTCATTTTGTAATGAGCCTTTGTGATGAATGAAAAGGATGACTGATGGTGTTCTTTTCCCAAGATACTTTTAATTGAATGTTTGACAGTTTTATTTTCCTCTAAACACTTCGCATTCACTATTTCTGTGCTTAGTTTCTGTCTGCATTTCATTTATCTTGTCAGTCAAGGTTGTGGGGAAGAAGTAGGTATTTTATCTTCTTTTGGGATAGGGAAGGTACAAAGACTGCTTTTCTGTTGCTTTCTAAATATACGAAAAGCACAAAGCAAACAAAAAAAATTTCAGATATTAAAGATTAGCTTTATATAAGACTGAAATCAGCCTTATATTTATGTAAATAACTTTTAAATTTGACATTAATTGGACACATTCCTCACATCTAACCCTGTGAACAAATGTCTGCAGTTTTATGCAATGTTAAGACAAATGTGTGTTGACATTTTAATTCTACTAATAATTTACAGCAGTAAGATGTTGGTGTATGCTGTGCTCCCCAAGCAAATACATATGTACGAGTGCAGCTCCAAAAACCTCCTGTTTTATGGTGTCGGCTCAGTCAGATGTTGATGATATGGCAGTACAGGCTGAACCTTCCCCTTTGTGACATTTTGTTGCCATGTGACAGATGGCAGCAAAGGGGCAGTCTGAAAAAATGGTATCTGACATGGAAGTGGAGATGACACAAATGCGTGGAACTGAATTGCATGTAGAAAAAAGTGGCACCTGTTGACATTCATTAACACCTGCTGAATGTTTATGACAACCGATTAGTGGATGTGAGCACAATGAGGTGGTGGGTGGTGCAGAACAGCAGTGACACAGGTGACAGTAGGTCACCTCTTCTGGTGCAGATTTTTATGAGCACCGCATGCAGGCTTTTGTTTATCACTGGTGAAAATGCTTAGCTAATAGTGGTGATTATTTTGAGAAACAGTGCTTTGTAGCTGAGAATTTCTTTATCAAATAGTGTACTTTTATATCTTTTGTAGTTTCCGTTGAAATAAATAGAAGACATTACTTGTGGAGTGACATATTGCAAATGTCATTCATATTTACAGTACTACAATTTTAACCACTGTGAACAACCAAACTGAAATTACTACTTCAAGCATAAAACATGAATAGATTACATTTCAGAATGAGAAATGCCTCAAAAATTCTTTCAGAAATGTACATTAATTCTACTGTTTCCTGAGTTCTAAAGTTGAAGTGGAAGATGAAATGCCCTAGATCTCCTGTTCTGAAATTATTGAAATACTATTGTTGGACCTTGAAGTTTTACAAGAAAAAAAAGTTTCCATGGCTACAAAGTATATGCAATAAAATTACCTAAACTTTTCCCACATATTTGAATGCTCTACTTTAAAAAAAAAAATGTTTCCCAGGTTTTAGACTTTATATTCAAATTTGTAAATGCAAAATTTTTATTGGTAGTCAATGTAAAATTTGAAGAAATTACAAAGAATGTCCAGGTGAATATACTCTTGAAGATATTTGTAGCTTCATCCCAAGTTCTTTCTATTTTTTCAGTTTTCAATCTGAAAGAATGACTGTGTGACCTCCATGTTGATACAACAGTTTTGTCTGCTTAAAGTAACCTCATTCCATGTGGGCAGTGTATAAACCTGTTCCATGGATCTCTCAGGGAGGGTAAAAGCTTTTTTAGAAGCTACATGGATCTCTCTAGAAATTGTTTTGTTTGAAAAATTTCAGCTTTAAAATAATGAATGTTTTGTCTCTCCACTGTGCTTTATATCAAACAGAAAATTAAACCCTGTTCCAGGCGAATACATTTGTGGCACAGACTTTCCTTAAGCCAAGTCCAAACAGCTGTCCTTGAAAGTGGAAGAACTGGTGCATTCAGAGAACCCAAAACTGCATTCCCTATACAGTCAAGGACAGAATGCTCCTGGCACCGAACTCCGGATCTGATCTCTCTACATGGTGAACCCCTCTTGCTTGTTGCTGGCTTGAATATCTCTGCTTCATGTTATATTACGCTATGCAAACACTGAGGTGTTGGTATGGGGTCAGCCGAGTGGCCTGTCCTACATGCCTCCTTAGCATTTAGCATGCAGGCTTGTTCTTTTAGTCTGATTAAAGATTCCTGTTGGAGAAATGAATACTAGCAAGCTTTCTATGCATTATTCAGTAGTGAATTCATATAACATTTGAAGATATGAAATTATGCTTAATATGAGGTAGTAACATCCAAATAAGGTCACCAGCTTTTCTTAAAACAAAATTGCTGCATTGTTACTTAGGTTTGCAACTCAGAATATGCATAGTACCCTCTAATGTACTACAACTAAAAGTAGAGACTTCTATAAAACAATTTGGAATCTGGAGTAACCTTTTAAAGGGAATTTGGAGCTTAGAGTATTTTTGTATTTCTTGGATGGGTGCATATGAAAATATTCTGAACACACTGAATGATATTTGGGAAGGGAAGAGAAAGGTTCTTTTACTATAGCAGTCAGCTGAACTCTAAAGAACATCAATCTCTGATAAGAGACCTAGAGGGGAAATTCTTCTCTCAGTTAAGTGGTGCAAGTACCATTGACTTCAAAGGGAGCTTCAGACATGTTACTGAGGACAGAATTGACCTCAGGACTTAAAGTTTCACACATGCATCTAAATCAGATAATGAAATTTCTGAGCATCTGCCATAGTATCAGTAAGGTATTTTTCAAAAAACAACTTTTTTTCTTCCTAAGAAGCCTAATGTCTTTGAATAATAACACACACAAAAAAAAAAAAAAAAAAAAAAAAAAGAAACTATTTCTGATGGTGAAGAAAAAATCTAAGGAAGATTCCCTTCATTAGGAAATTATTTTTGCTTTTCTCATTTCTTTTTTTTTTTCTCAACTATTTACTTAGGAATTATACAATAAGACATATTTTGCCATCCATGCAGCTATATTTTGATTAGTTACAATGGGATTTAGAGGTATGGAATGACTAAGAAAGCAGAGCTTTGTCATACAGTCATCAAGGCTTATTATTTTCTAGGAAGTACTTCTTTGAGTACCATTTACTCCACACAAAGCAAAAACATTTTGTACTGTGGCTGGTTTTAAAATTGTCCTTCTCACATATACAGTTGCAGTAGCATTATACTGCACACTGACTATACACTAGGACCAGCACATTCCATGCTAACCTTTGAAGCTATGGTTCCAGAACAGTAAGATCTCAGAAATTAAGGTTGAAAAAGAGCAAACACCTAATTTAAGCAACTTTTCAGCTGTGAATCACAACTATGCAACTGGATATAGGAACACCTGCTTCATTGGCTAGTCTAACTGAAGAAAGCAGGAGATATTAAATCTCAATATTCAAGTCCTCTTCTTAACATCATCTATGAAGCATTCTGAAGATGGTTTGTGGAGTAAGCAGTAAAATCTACAAACTGTCAACTCAATGTAATGAGGGAGGAAGTTAGAAAGTGGAAATTATCCTTTGTCCAAAACAAATTAGAAATGTAACCCTGTGTCTCATCTCATAGAATCATAGAATGGGTTAGGTTGGATGAGACAAAGATTCTTGAGCTCCAACCTCCCTGCCATATGCAGGACTGCCACTCCCCAGATCAGGCTGCCCAGGGCCTCCATACAACTGTGGCTTTGAATGCCTCCAAGGATGGAGCATCTTCAAGTTTTCCGGGCAGCCTGTTCCAGTGCCTTACCACCCTCTGTGTAAAGAATTTCTTCCTAACATCTAACCTGTATTTATCCTCTTTAATGTAAAGCTGCTCCTCATTTTATTATCACTTCCAGGCCATATGAAAGAAAATCTGTCCCCCTCCTGCTTTACAAGCTCCCTTCAAGTACAGGAAGGCTGCAATGAGGTCTCCCCAGAGCCTTCTCTTCCCCAGCTCCCTCAACCTTTCTTTATAAGAGAGGTTCTGCAGCTCTTTCATCATATTCATGTCCCTCCTCTGGACGTAAGTCAAAAGCTCCATGTATTTCCCATTCTCAGAGCCCAGATCTGGATGCAAATCTCCAGATGGGGTCTCACAAGGGCAGAGTAGATGGGGACAGTCTCCTCTCTCTCCCTACTGGCCACCTCTCTTTTGATACAGCCCATGATACTACAGCATCAGTCCCAATACAGCTCTTGAGGAATGTCACCACAGATCACCTGGGCACTGATCTGTTGACTATAACCCTCTGACAATGATGACCCAATCAATTGTTTATCTACCTTTGTCCAGCCTTCAAATCTGTATTTTTCTCATTTGGAAATAAGGATGTGGTTCAGGAGCATGTCAGTGTCCTTGTACAGATCTAGGTAGTTGACAACAGTTGCCCTTCCTTTGTCTACCAATTCGATCACTACATCATAGAAGGCCACTAGAGTAGTGAGGCATGGGGTTGGACTTGATGATCTCTAGAGTTCCCTTCCAACCCCTATGATTCTATGATTCTATGATCTGCACTTCCTGTGTTTTAAATCCAAAAATTACATTATGAGCATTTATCTTGACCTTCTCAAAATTCCAGACCATGTAGCTTTCATCAGAAATGCATGCATCACGGTTTTTTTTTAACTGCTTTGTACAGTTGGGTTTATGCTACTGCTGACATTATAGACATCTACATATAAGCTAATCATTAGTTTTCTCTTATGGTAGATGGAGAGAGAAATGGATTTATAGGGTGTGGTTGACCTGACCTATTTTGACTTTCAGCATTAAGATGAAATATATTGTGTTCTTTTAATGCCAGAAGTAAGCATATGCAATGAGAGCATATATCTTTCCTGAGAATGATAGTATCAAACTGACTAGGTAAAATGTTTGCAGAAGAATTAAACATGTTTAAATTGTGCACTTGACTTGTTCAGCATCAACCTCAGGTCACTGAGCATTGCTATAATTCCTTTTCCTGATTCAGAGAAATACCATCTACCTGTTGATGCAGTTATTTCAGAAGCTTTTCTCCAAGAATTCATTATTTAGAAGGCTACAAGTACTGAGAGAGTTTGTTAGGTTCTTTTTCCTATAGTTTTTTGGGTTTTTTTTCCCCCATACAATCCTTCTTTATTTTGTTGTTCTGCTTTTACATTTCATTTTGAAGATCTAAATATGGTGCAGACTTTTTTCCTACTCCCACTATTGTAAATATGGACTACAGCAAAATAGTGGAATTGCATTAGAGTTAAAATGAAGTCAAAGACTTTTTACTGGTAACTAAACAGGTTTAAAATTTGTACTTCCTGAAGTTCCTTGAGAATTCCCTCAAGAGGAAATAATCCACCTCACACGCTTAGACATTAGCCTTAAGTGGAGACAACTGAAAAAAAAAATGACTAGATGAACACAAAATTTATTCTTTCTATTCCTCTTTACACATTGCAAGTGATTTACAACAGAAATTTCTGATAGGCAGGGTTATGTCAGAGTTCCATCTGCAGAGATTGATACTGCAGTTAAAACCTGGTGGCAACTATTTTATTTCAGAACTATCACATTTTTATTAATTCATACATGCCAATTTGCAATTAAATTAGAAGAGAGGCACTTTTCTTTCATTTTCTTTTATGTAAATTGGTTTTTATATTTTTCATTTAAAGATATTTAAAGTCATACTACCAGGCATGTCAAACACTGTCGAAAGTGAACAGCTTTAATCTCTACCTCACTGAGGCTCGCAGATAATTTCCCATAGGAGAATACAATGAATCACTTGATCTCAACTACTTTAGCTAACTTCTGAGGAGGAGAATATTGTATCTCACATCACTAAATTCCCTTCAGGTAGATTATTTTGGCACCTCCAGTGTTTTCCTGATGTTTTAACTAGTATAAAATTAATTTTGCTGAAAGTAACCTACTGTTACAAAAAACAACAATACATTATTTTATAGTCATAAAGTTATTTCTTGATTTTCAGAAATACATACAACAGAGAAATGAGAGAAGGTATAAACAAAATATAGCATACTGTCAGTTATGGAAACCCATGAACACATAACAGCTATCAAGGACAGGAAAAGCAGTGTGAAGATTTGAAGACACATCCAAGACAATAATTAGTTTTAATTAAAAAGGAAAGAAACTGTTGTAAAAGATGTATTTATGGAATGTAGCAAATTTTTAATTTGTTTTTTCAAGGATCCCTTTCCAGCTCCTCGCAATGTTTTGTTTAATCTCTGCTGCAATCACACACATGAATTCAAAGAACACATTCAAGAATGTGTTTTCTCACATAAAAGTATATAAATTTAAATGAAATAGAGAAAGTGAATTCTTAAACTTGAAAAGAATAGCATATCTTATCTTCCTCCCAAAGAACTTAAGGCTTTGAATTTAACCTTTTGTCAGGATTTTATTTTGACCTTATAGTATTTTGTAGGTTCCTACATAGGGTTCTATATTTTATATAGGAAACAGAGAACTACAGGCCTGTCAGCCTGACCTCAGTGCCAGGGAAGGTTATGGAGCAGATTGTCTTGAGGGAGATCACACAGCATGTGCAGGACAACCAGGGAATCAGGCCTATCCAGCATGGGTTCATGAAAGGCAGGTCCTGTTTGATCAACCTAATCTATTTCTATTGTCTAGTGAATCCATCTGGTGGATGAGGGAAAAGCTGTTGATGTAGTCTCCCACAGTATTCTGCAGCAGAAGCTGACAGCCCATGGCTTGGACAGGTACACTCTTTATTGGGTAAGGAGCTGGCTGAAGGCCCGGGCCCAGAGAGTGGTGGTGAATGGAGTTAAATCCAGCTGGCAACGGGTCATGAGTGGTGTTCTCCAGACGTCAGTACTGTCCTCTTCAATATCTGTATTGATGCCCTGGATGAGGGCATTGATTGCTCCCTCAGTAAGTTTGCAGATGACACCAAGCTGACTGGAAGTGTAAATAAGCCTGGAGGTACTGAGGCCCTACAGAGGGATCTGGACAGGCTGGATAGCTGGGCTGAAGCCAATGGGATGAGGTTCAACAAGAGCAAGTGCCAGGACCCCAGGCAACGTTACAGGCTTAGTGCAGAGTGGCTGAAAGACTGTGTTAGAGGAAATAGACCTAGGGGTACTGGTCAGTGCTCAGCTGAACATGCGCCAGCAGTGTGCCCAGGTGGGCACAAAAGCCAATGGTATCCTGGTTTGTAGTGTTGCCAGGAGGAGCAGGGAAGTAATTGTCCCCCTGTACTCAGCACTGGTGAGGCTGCACCTTGAGTATTGCGTTCAGTTTGGGGCCCTTCACTTCAAGAAAGACACTGAAACCCTGGAGTGTGTCCAGAGAAGGGCAATAAAGCTAGCGAGGAATATGGAGTGCAAGCCTTGTGGGAAGTGGCTGAAGGAGCTGGGATAGTTCAGTCTGGTGAAGAGGAGGCTCAGGGGGGAGGCCTTATGTGCAAAAACAAAGAGCTAAAGATGAACAGATTTTTCTCTGCATTTACATAGAGACTTTAACCTAATAAAGTCTTTGCCATTGAATTTGTCTGGAAGAGAAATGAAAGAAACAGTTCAGAAGAGAACACTAGTAACTTGGCTGTTATTTTAGACCTTTGTTAACGAGAAGTAAAAATTATGACCAAACCAATCTATAGTGAATGGGAAAAAAAAGATGAAAAAATAACTAAGTCAGATCATAATAAACACAAAAAATTAGTAAGACCATTAAGGTCAGCATCAGAAATGCTGCAGTCAGCAGAAAAAAGCAGAATATGAAAAAGGCTATAGTTATTTATTTGCATAAATTAAATACTGAATGAACTTTGAAAGTGGCAAAGGCCCATTACTGAATGAAGATTGTACTGTTAACAGTATAAAGAAGAAACAACCTTTTCAAAGAGCAACTTAAAAATAATTTAAAGAAATTTATTTTCAAAATATTATTTATACATACATACATACGGAAGTATATATATTTTTAATTTTTTTACATACATGCATAGGAGAATGAATATGAGTACCAGAAACAGTCTTCTAAAGGTTCATCAAGGAATAAATGATGGTAGTAGAAAAAGATATAGTTTACTCAGACACACTTTGAAAGTGGAAAGTTTTTCTAACAGTACATAGTACATGACTAGCATTCATTTGTCTTTGTGGTGATGTTATTTTAAGGTCATTAGTTTTTTTGTTTTTTTTTTTTTTTATTTTTAAGTTTCTTCAGTAATTGATTTGTTAAGCTGATTTAATCTAATTGAAGAAAATAATTATGTATTAGCTTCTGAAAAAAGGAGAACCATGTGCATTAACCTCCCAAGTGTCCACATAATCTTTTTGTCCTTGTCTCATTCTGTTTTTTTACTGTTCTTGTGCTATTATATTCAGTGAGTAGAACAAAAGTGTGGAAAAGAGATTATCTGGTCACTTAGGGCCCTGCTGTCTTCAGTTAGCTTTTATCAGGTTCACACTTTGTGGGAATAACCCTTGAAAATTTACATGGTACAAAATAAAAATATCTAATAAATTCAAGGGAGACAGCTGAATATATAATTTAGGGAAAGCACTGATAGAATATGCTTAGTATCTTAAAAAAATAAAGCACAAACTTAAAAGTCCTTTTGTGGTTTAACCTGGCAGGCAGATAAGCACCACAATATTCACTCACGATTCCCCACAATGGGATGAGGGAGAGACCAACTTACTGCCAGCAGTGTCACCCACTGATAATTGCCCACCAATCCCTGAACAGTGTCCGGTCCCCACCAACTCCTCACAGCTTCATGATCTTCTGTGTGATGTCACATGATATGGAATAACTCGTTGTTCATTCAGGCCAGCTGTCCTATCCGCGCATCTCCCCTTTTTCCCACTCCTCCCCACCCTGTGCCTTATGGCTGCGCCATAATGGCAGCATCCGTTCCTTGCAAAGCTGGCCATTGCTCAGCAACAATCTAAACAATCTAAACCTAGAAAAGGTTTACTCTCTGAACAAACTGTTTTACTGCTCTATTGCTGTGATAGTGAAAAATGTATCTAGATGGCACCTACCATTTAAGTTTGCACCCACTGCCCAGTGTTGTCATGAGGCACAGCTGAGAAGAGTCTCACGTCATACTCTTTGGACCTTTCTATTAAGGTTGGTAACATTCTCACTGAGATTTCTTGCTTCTACGCTGAACAGTCCCAGCTTTTTCAGCCTTTTGTCATACAAGGAATGCTGTAGTCACTTCGTCTTCTTGGCCCTGCACTAGATTCTCTCCAGTATGTTGATGTTTCTCTAGTACTGGGGAGCCCAGCACTTGACACTGTATTGCAGGTGTGGCCTCATCAGTTCAGAGAAGAAGGGAAGGGTCACCTCTCTTGTCCTGCCAGTGGTACTTTGCCTAATGTAGTCTGGTGCGCCTTTAGCCTTCTTTGCCATCAGGGCTCATTGCTGGCTCATGTTAAATTTGGTGTCCACCAGGTGCCACAGATCCTGTACTGTCATGGTGTTTTCCAGCTGGGTGGTCCTCAGCATGTCCTCGTGCCTGAGGTTGCACCTCCTCAGGTGCTGGACTCTGCATTTCTCCTCATTCAACTTCATGAGGTTCCTATTGGCTCATTTTGAAAGAATCCAGCTGAGGGCCACAAAGATAATAAAGGGCCTGCAGCACCTCTCTTATGAGGATAGGTTGAGAGACCTGGATCTGTTCAGGTTCTCATCTGTTCTTGAGAAAAGAAGTCTCAGAGGGGATCTGATCCATGTCTATAAATATCTACAGAGCAGGAGGCAAAGGAACGAGGCCAAACTCTTCTCAGCAGTGTGTGGCGATGGGATGGGGGGAAATGGTCACAAACTGAAGCATAGGAAGTTCCACACAAATGTGCATGGGAACTTCTTCACAGTGCAGGTGATGGAGCACTGGCACAGGCTGCACAGAAAGGTAGTGGAGTCTCCTTCTCTGGAGATGTCCAAGACCCGCCTGGATGCCTACCTGTGCAACCTGGGTTAGGGAGCTGCTTTGGCAGGGGGGTTGGACTCGATGATCTCTAGAGGTCCCTTCCACCCCCTTCAATTCTGAGATTCTGTGATTCTCTAGCTTTTTCAGGTCCCTCTGGATGGTAGCACAGCTGTCTTGTGTATCAGCAACTTATTCAATTTTTGTATCATCAGCAGTCTCTGAATGCACCCCACTTCTTCATCTAAATCATTTTGAAGGCATTGAAAAAAAGTGGGTCCAGTATTAATTCCTAGAGTACATTATTAGTTTCCAGCTTGTTTTCACCCCACTTATCCTTTTAAACCTCTTCATCTATTTTTTAATTCACTTCAGTCTCTGCTCATCCAGTCCTTACTTCGTCAGTTTCACAATGAAAATGTTATCAAAACTTTACTATTTAAATACAGCTGTAAGTTCCTCCTATTTATTACAACCAACTAAGCACAGATTCCTATATGAAACAGTTATCTACTGCAAATTGGAACACCTATGTGAAATAATTTAAAATTACAAAATGAAAACGCTTTGCTCCTTCCACACTGAGATTTCAGATAAAAATAATTCATTTAGTGTTTATTATATGTGTGGCTAATTAATTTGTTTGTGCACGTTTTTCTTTCTTGCTTTATTCATTTGAACATCTCTGGATGCCAAATGCCACAGTCGGCTCTTGTTGAAACTGAGTATTCAACAAAGTGTTGCACTTCCTAAAATCTAAAGATAATTTAAAAACGAATTCTGATTCTTGTTCTACAACTGGGTTTCCAGGATGTTGTCCTTTGCATTTTTCTAGGCAACATTTAAAGATGCCTTTAGCAGGGGAGTTGAAACTAGATGATCTTAAAGGTTCCTTCCAACCCAAACCGTTCTATGATTCTATGATTTTACGTTCTATTTTTCTATCTATCTCTTACAAGTACCTTCCCTCAATATATACACTGTAAATTACATGGTTTAAGAAAAGTTAAGGCTTGGATGGAAGATAAAAATCTGAGACCCTATGTTCTCTGATGTACGATGAACTGTCTGGGAAAAGAACATTCAAAGTCAGGGGACATCTGTAACAGAAACAGAACGGTTTGTCCATAGTTTATTTTGAGGATTATGAAACCTACAGGCATTCCACATGACTTCACCTGTTTCAGAACAGTCACATAAATGGTACAGATAGGATGACTATTTTTATTTATAGTCTGCTTGAAGCCTGGACTCATTTAGGAAGTCAGCCTTGCAGTTTCATCCATGCCAGTGTTATTTCAAGACTTAAGTTATACTGGTACAGTAAAAAGATACTGCATCCAGATATGATGCACTGTAGTGCATCATTTGCTAAACAGTGTTTTTTTTCTTTATGAGCATACTATATTTGTGCACTGTGATCGGTATTAGCTGTTAGAGTTGTCAGGCTGATATTACAACTTGAGTTTAGATCTACAGTGGCTGGAGATCCACATATATGAGACTTACCTGTCTTTCACCCTCTGCTGCATCTCTATAATTTTGAGATGAAACAAAGCTGACCTGAACTTTAGTACATATAACAGAAAGTGTCTGGCTTCTTTTTATTACTAGTTCACTATCTCTGGCATTGTTTCCTGTCTTGGTTCATAGCATCTGGAATATGGTGGGCTTTTTAGGGCATGCCATAAAATCAATCATATTTTTCTCGGCTCACAAAAACACAGCAGTTAGTTAAGGCTTGATAGGACTACTACAGTGTAAAGATTTTTTATTTACTTTTAAAATCCTTGAGGTAACTGAGGCAAGCTGTACTGCACTAATTTTCTTTTAATGTGATTGTACCTGGAATGCCAAATGCACTGTTTTCATTGCTGAAAAAATCAGATAAACAAATAAATGAATATGGAAAACTGCATGGAGATATTTCCTGTGGACTGTGAAAAATAATAAACTACCAATTTAACATTTATAGAAAAATCTGTTCTTTTATTTTAGGCTTCATAATGAGTAATTGCTTAAATTAACCATTTTTACTGCTCCAAAGTTTTCACTGATTTTACTGTAAATTCAGCATTAACATACCATATACAGTAAGTTTACAGTTTTATTTAAGATCTTTTCTTCTAAATTTGCCATATCCAATATAAGCAAATTTGCAGATGATGCTGAGCCATGTGGTGCAGTGGACATGCCTGAAGGATAGGATTCCATCCAGAGGGACCTAAACAGTCTAACCTAAACAGCAATGAGCCTAGGAAAACTTCACAAGGTACTACAAGTTCAAGTGCAAGGTCTTGCACATGGGCCACGGCAACCCCTGCTGTCAATACAATCTGGCCAACAAAAGAATTGAGCACAGCCCTGATGAAAAGGACTTGGGGGTACTGGTAGATGACAGTGTGCCCTTGCAGCCCTGAAAGCCAGCTGTATTTTGGGCTGCATCCAAAGAAGTGCAATCAGCAGGTTGAGGGAGGTGATTCTGCCCCTCTACTCGGTGCTAATGAAACCTCACCAGATATGGAGTCTTCAGTACAGGAGGGACGCACAAGTGTTGGAGAGCATTCAGGAGAGAGTCATCAAAATGATCCAAGGAATGGACAGGCTGGGAGAGCTGAGGCTATACAGCCTGGAGAAGAGAAGGCTCTGGGGAAACCATTGCTTTTGATTAATCTACTTTTCTGATTAACTTTTCTTAGGAGAACCAATAAAATCCCTCTTAAAGTAACTCACGCAAAACATATTTTTGTAATTAAAGTGAAGGCAAAAAAAATCTCCTCATACATACCCTCAGTTCATTTTAGCTTGGGTCAAATGAACTCTTTTTGGGGGGAATAAGTTGTATTTCAAGTACATAAGAGATATGTTTTCAGCATTATGAAGCATTTCTGTTAAGATGATACCCTGGATCTTTATACAGCATCACAGTTCTGTTAAATACTGTAGATTTTCCTGTTCTTTTTTAAAGGGTTCAGAAACCTTTTGTATTTTATAAATTAAACAACTAAATAAGATCAAGAATTCCATAATATAACAGATTTTAGTTCTTGTCTTAGATATAGCAGTCCATAAATGTATAAAACTGCCAAAGTTTACAAATACAAACTTTACTCGGTTAAATTCATAATCATTTCAATCCTTCAGGATAAATCAGTTTTTCACTTTTTACAGTGAAAGAGTGGTAGTCAGAATTAAAACCATTTTTCCTTGTAGAAATTAATCAGACTTTAAGTGCATTATGATTTTACAATATATAGAAGAATGTCAAGAAATGTGTGAGTGCTTTGAATAATTCGTCTGCAAGTAATCAGAGGTCCACTAAAGTATGGGAAATTTTGTTCTTGTCCTATGTCTCACATCACACAGATACAATTTAAACTTACAATTAGTATAGGTGATTGTCCCCAGTAAAGAAACTGCTCTAAGAAGAGAAGATGAAGGAACTGAAAGCTTTAATAAATAGAGGCAATCAAGCAGCTTTGAATATTTCAAAGAATGGTAAGGGCAGAAATATTTTTCTTGAAGTCTAAAATCAGAGTAAATCTTCACTATTATATTACACTGAAAAAATGCAAGGAAGTAAATGGCAAATAATTTACCTGAGGCAATGTTTTTCATGGAACAGTGTGAGATAAAAGAAGGACCATAAACTAAAATTACAGAGGTATTTTTGAAAAGTCACTAGTGAAACTCTGGCTCTATCAATGTCAATGTCTGTGTTGGCTTTTTTTTGTTGTTGTTGTTGTTTGTTTTTTGTGTTTTGATTGCTCATGGTTTCTGAAAATGACATCTTGACATCTTCAGGTAATTTTAACAAACAACGTAATGACACCTTTTAAAGGAATTCAGGGAAAATTTCAACAATCGAGTTGAGAAGCCAAACCTTCTCCTTAACAGTGAAGATAGACTTTAGTATTAGATTTTATTGTCTGCCATTACAGGAATGATGGCATAGATTCTCTAACGCCATAAAAGAAAGATCCATGCAATATAATTCTCCTTCCATTGCTTTTTCATTTTGCATTCTGTAGTCATAACAAAACAATCAATATGTATTTCACATTTTAGTTTCTGAATGCAATTCATACACCTTTTCTCTAGGGTTCTATATTTTATATTCCCAAATTATTTTGTCACATTTATGATATTGTTCTTTTTTTTTTTTTGTCTATTATAAGACAAATAACAGAAGTTCATTGCAAGATATTGGGTGTACATAAAGAGCACACTGACCAGAAATACAAAAAGTTGCCGTTCTTTTTGCTTCACAAAAATAAATGAATGACAATAAGTCTGATCTATAAAAACAAAACACTGAATAAATAGAAATTGCCCTTAGGATTCAATTACAGATAATAATAGTCCTCTCAGATTCTGCTTCTTGATGAAATCACTGAGTCAAACTCATTAAGAACTTCCAGTTCCTGGTGTTTGCTGTTGCTATTAAATGGAAACCATGGCCTCAGTGGAGCTTCTGTCATATCTATAGACAGAGAGTGTTTCCTACCAATGCTATAAGAATCCTGAATACCAACCATGAACTGCCTGTATCGTAAGATAAAGTACAGAGATATATATCGTATCTGTCTCTGTTTACACTCCTAACTGATCTTTCAGGATGCAGAGACTGGCTCCTTCAACCTTCAAGAAACGGAAAGGTGACTTTTAAGATGGAAAAAAGCAGATGAGTCTACCATTCTTCTTATAAATTCCTGGCAAGTGTCTCATTCAAAAAACTATCTGAAAATTTGTTGCTTATTTCTTTCTCACGCTGAGCAGTTTCAAATGCTGTCGCCTTCCAGTCTGAACCCACAAAACACACCCAACCATAACAAAGCTGGGATAACCTTCACTTCTTACAGACTGCTGAACTTTCTCTGGATATATAAACATTTTTAATGCAGTGACCAATGCTAATGTGTAACAGGTATATAGCATCTCTAGTAATCATCTGAAAACAAAGCAAGGCCATTGCATTTTATCATGGATGTAGTAACTTGTAACTTTTGGTCTGTAAAAATTTCTGTCACAATAGGTTTCACAAGACTCCGAGAAACGTTTCCTAGTTCTCAAATTCACTCTGTGTTTTTATGCTATACTTGACTAACAAAACTCCTGAGTGGTCCCAGAGGAAGAAAACAGACCACCTAGTTCTAACATTAGATATGATAAAGAGAACCCATTTCTTGTAATATTTTCCCTTAAATCTAAGGAAATAAAAGATACATTTAAACCCTAACAAACATAGTAAGAGATCAAGAATGGGTGATCCACTTCTTAATCAGCTGCCTCAAATATGAGGCTATAACTGGAAAAGGTAGGTGAAACAATCACCACTGTTTCCCTTCTAGTAGAGCAAATTAATTTCCCATAATATTCCGTGCCTTTAAAGGGTTATGGATGAAAAAATTTCTGTTAAACTCACTGTCATGTTCAAAATTGAGACACTGAGAATTTCTAGATATGTGATTTGGACTTCTCTCTCCTAGACTACCAATAATTTCTTTCTCGGGATATGGATTCTTCAAGCCATATATCTTCCGTCTGTCACCCAGAGGCTAAGGAGAATTTAGACATTATGTGCTTGTGTGTTTAAACTAATCTTAGAGATCTTTTGTTTAGTAGTAAGGAATTACTGCATCTGTGTACCACTAGAACTTGTTGGTACATTCTCTTAGATTTAGACTTAAAATTTTTACTTAAATCTTTTTTCAGGCCTTTCTCTCAGTGTAGTTTGTCAGGGTCTGATACCACCATCACTGATATCAAATTAATTAGTGCTTCTGAGGCTGGGCTACAAATATGGCCTTTAATTAAGTTTTCAAATATTCATCCACTATTCTGTCAAATTTAAGAATTATTATTTATATAATGTTATGATCTGACAAAAAAGTATATTTCAGAAAAAGCTTTCACATTTTTATTTTCATAACTAACATACATCTTAGTCAATCAGTCTTATTGTCCTAAAAAACACATTAAAAGCTCTATATTAACTCTTCTGATGAATAAATATCGTATGAATTCTTTCTACAGTCTTTTCTACCAAATTGTACGTTTGTTTTTGGTGTTTGTGTTTTTTATTATTTATTTATTTATTTATATTTTATTTTTTGTTATTAAAATTCAACTAATGAATACACCCATTGGACTCAGTAATTTTTCCCTGTGTTTTTGAGAAGTAAGATAAAACAACAAAAATTTGAGGTCATTGTCCTGCAGAATACTCAAATTAAGCCAATCATTTTAGCTATTGATTTACAAGTAGCAGGAATTCAGTGCTTCTCTAGAAATAGCTGTGCATCACCTAGGAAAAGATACATATGAGGTAACTTAATGGTTTGATTTTCAGTTTGAAAAACAGTGTTGGCTTTAGTTCCATCCACTGGAACACAGATTTTTCTGTGCATTACTATTTTTTATTATATTTGTTTTTCTTATGACCGTTCTTAACAAAATTCAAAAGACTGAAATCACTGGTGCAATAGCTCTACTTAGAGAACAGAAATGCTGAACAGCCAAGTCTAGATAAAAATCTTTCATAAATGACAACAATTTTGTATTTGTATTGAAAGCTCCAGAAGTGAAGCTGAATGCATTATACTATCTGGTTAAAAAGTATAGAAAATCTTCAGGAGATGAAAATGAACATGCACTGACAAGTCATGAAATGTAAATAAATCTTCCTAGTTGACAGTACTATATCTGACAAGGAGATGCTTTGCTAGCTCATCAAATGCTTAGATAAACCTTTGAAAAAACAGACAGAAAGGACTGAGACAGAAAATAAAAAGACCAAATCTAAATCTGAGAATAACTAAGAAATGACCCATTTTCTTCATTATCCCGCTCCCACCCTACTGCTTTCAAACTTTTTTTTTTAAATCATCTAAAACAGACTTGGTAGGATTCAGCTGTACCTAGGCTCTTTACGTGAGTTTAGAACCTCATGACAAACCATGAAGGTCCACTGTATGAGTGTTTACCCTACCTTATATGCAGTAAATAAGAAAAGTATCCAACCTTCTCAAATCTTGTTAATTTGCTGTCTTATTTTCATCTAAGCTTTGTTAAATCAATTTTTTGTATCAATAAATATACATTGCTGCTTCTCTCTTACAATGTAGTGTCAGAAGCCAAATAAGTTGTGGAAAGTATTGGTGGCCAGTATGTGGAAAAAACAATCAGGGAAATATCTTCAGGACTTTCTTTCTCTATCAAAGGGAGATATTGAAGAATGTTGAGACAAAAAGAATCATAGGGCAGTGAGATTTTTTAAGATAGAAGTGTGAAGTGAAAACAATGGATTTCAGGAAATAATTCTTCAGTAGCCTTAGAGAATTGGTGGACTGTATATGCTAAGATGTATGTCTGAGTGAAAAGACATTTAAAAAATCTGGCAGTTCTTTAAAGAAACACTTAAAAGGCTTAAACACAAACTATTCCCCTGAAGAGGAAAAACAGAAAATAGAGTAAGAGACCTACTTGTCTAAATGAAAAACACTTCATGGATTTTAGAAACAAATGAGCAGAAAGGAAGTGGAAACTAGGCCAGGCTAATAAGGATGAACATGAAAGTATAGCATGAATATTTGGGGACAAAATGAAAACCACAGAGGAAAGAAAAGTCATAATTACCAAAGGACAAGAAGAATTTCAAGTACATTAGTAAAAAAGGAAAAAAGGAAATGGCTAGTCTTGTATTTAGCAAAGTGTCAAAGCTACCATAAAAAATAAGTAGAACGGTAGTATGTTTACTGCTGTTGTGCACTAGTTTTCTAGACATAGCCCTAATGCAATTAGAAACTGTAGAAAGTCATTAGTGGAAGACATAAGTAAATAAGGAAGTGACGGACAATTGAAATGGATTTATCATTAATGTATTTTGTCAATAAAAATAGTTTCTCTCCAGGAGAGAGTAGAAAAATCTTTGAGTAGAGAATTAAGAGGAGATAGATTAAATTGACACCACAAATAAAATTCCTGTTCAGGAAAAAATCATAAAACTGACATCAAGCAATTCAGACAAAATCCTGAAACCTTATTATTATAGTAAGGTAATGCAGAAATATAGTTACTTTATAAGAACAGAAAATTCTACAAATTTTGTTGATGGCATTTTAACCTCTTTGATTCTCAGGCAATATTTGTCATAAGAATTTCATAGAAAGAAAATGTATTATGAATCTTCATGAAAGTGCAGTTTGTATTAGTGCAAAATAGAATTGTTCCTTCTTTTTCCATTTTAAATGTCCTATAAGCTTGAAAAAATACCTATCCAGTCTTGTGTTTCAGCATTAGCAACAAATTTGGAATGCATTGGAATGCAAAATATGCAAAATGGTTACTGAAAATTGTTTCCAAGTACTTGAAAGACTGAAAGAAATTTGTATATCAGTAATTATTCAAGTTGTCACTGAGTAATTTAGATTGCTGAAATTGTTCATGAAAACAACTGGACTTGAACACACAGCCATTTTGCAAATATGATGCTTTCAGGATTTTAGCTTGGTTCATGCAGCTTACTGCCCACCACAGCTGAAAATGGTGAATGAGAACATGAGAGTACATCCTGGAATTACAGATAAAGATAATTTGAGTTTACATGGTTGATCTAAATTCTTTCAAATAAAGAAAAAAGAATTATATGTATTAATGGATAAATTGCTTTTGATTAACAGTGATGAATATGTTATTTTGAAAATGGTGTTTTATAATTACTTTCAGATAAAATGTTTTTGTTTCCTTCTGTTTTCTATGCTGGTAATATATATCTAAGCTTTTATGCCGGACAGGTGTCTTTGTTTGCAAAATAGGGGTTTTGATGTTATTCATCAGTCCTTCTTTTTCATAAGGTGTAACATCATAAGTGAATTCAGAATTGCTTGATGTCAGATATTAGGTTAGAAATTTACACTAGTGTCCTTTTTCTTTCAAGTATTAATAACGTTACAACATGAAATCAACAAATGATAAGCAATTTCTCAATCAAGAAGTGATTTAACAAAGATTAAGTCAGTTCTCCAAGTGCTTTAGTTAGTTTTTTAAGAACTTCAAGTTATTCTTGCCATTCCAGGTCAATCTTCAGAAGTGTGGTTCAATTTAGGAATAATAAATGCATCCTCAATTACAGCTACAAGTATAGAAAAATAAAATGTGAATAAACACAGAAAATTGAGTAAATACATAGAGTTTTGTTTATCTAAATATGAGCTTTATCTCTGTGTTATGTATTACTAATTAATACATACATTATGTACTAATGAAACTTCACTGTATCGTAAAATGAGCGGCAAACTTCGACACCCATCTAATGCTAATACTTTTTGCTTTATCTATAAGACAAAGAGAGAGAAAGACTTTGCACATGTATGTGGATGTTCCAATGTTTATTGCACAAAATAAACCTTGATTTTTTTCTGATCTACGTAAAGAAACAAGGAATGAAGAGAATATTTAAAAATATCAAGACCTTGTATGCTGGGAAATGGAAGTGAACAGCAGTAATAGAATCAAGGTGTGTGCTCCAACTTAAAAGTCCAGGCAGAAAAGATTATTTGAATTATCGTTTGTTGTTGTTTTTTTATTAAAGATGCTAACCCAGAAGTCTTTCAAAAGCTGCATGCATTCTGGAATCAGCTTCTTAAATAATTGTTTTAGATAAAAGGTGCCTAACTGCATGAAGCTTGAAAATGGGAAACTGATTTATAACTATAACTTTTAAGTGTATCTTTATGCTATCCTGTAATTCTTACTTCTCTCTGAAAAATACTGCTTCAAATTCATCAATCAGAAATACTTTTTGAGGCATATTCTAAAATACTTAAACATAGAATCTTAGTTCTGCTTTAGTTGCTCAGGTGCCAGAAGGTGGAGAATGCCCTTCTGGTTTTGCAAAGAAAACCAGAGAACTTCAGCAGCTGAAATCCAGATGGTACAACAAGTAATTTAACTAAAAATGTGTAAATTCTTAGTATATTCGCCTTTGGGCTTATTTTAACACAGTATATTGTATTGTGGGATACTCATCCACTGTTGTGACAGATGAAAACTTCTGTCCCTGGCAGGTGTTGTAATCTTGTTTTATTCGGAGAAGCACACTGTGAGATAACCACTAGCTTGAGACTTCACTGGAATGTAATTTTTCACTACTGCTTTCTGTAGATGTGATAAAATGCTACTGCAGATCGGATATTATTTCTAAACTGATATTTTCACAATATTTCCATAGCATATTTAGAACATCAGTGTGGTAAGTTAAATTTCCTTCATTTAAATAGCATGGATGTAGAGGAATAGTAATGAAAACACGACATTAATTACTTATTTTGGTTAGGTTAGCTAATGGAGCAATATTCCCTCCACATCTGTGTAAGTAATTTGTGTATTGCATGACCTGCAAAATTCTCTCATTGCTGCTAAAAGACATGGATAAAAGAACAATATACTAGCTGTACAAAATTCAAACCAATGCAAGGGCAGTAATGCAGTACTGCTTCATTACTGAATGATTTAACTAGCAATAACTGTAAGAGTCTACAAAACATTGTGGGCTTTCCTGTAGGAGACTGTTTAGCAACATACATCAAGCAATACAGAGTCCTGAGAAGGGCCACAAAGATGATCAGAGGGCTGGAGCACCTCCCCTACAAAGACAGGTTGAGGGAGCTGGGCTTGTTCAGCCTAGAGAAGAGAAGGCTGAGAAGATACCTCACTGCAGCCTTCCATCTATTAAAAGGGGATTATAAACATGAGGGGAATAAACTTTTTACAAGGGTAGACAGTTTTAAGCTCAAGGTTAGATGGCTTACACTGGATGTCAGGGGGAAGTTCCCTATAGAGAGAGTGGTAGGGTGCTGGAACAGACTGCCTAGATAAACTATGGGTGCTCTATCTCTGGAGGTGTTCAAGACCAGGTTAAATGGGGCCCTGCGAAACCAGGTCTAGTATCAGATCTGGAGGCTAATGTCCCTGCCCGTGGCAGGGAGTTTGGACCTTTATTGAATCATAGAATCACCAAGGTTGGAAAAGACCTACAAGATCAACCAGTCCAACCATTCACCTATCACCCATAGCTCCCACTAAACCATGTCCCTCAACACAACATCCAGTCATTCCTTGAACACCCCCAGGGTCGGTGACTCCACCACCTCCCTGGGCAGTTCATTCCAGTGCCTGATCATCCTTTCTGAGAAGTAATATTTCCTAATGTCTAACCTGAATCTCTCCTGGCACAGCTTGAAACCATTCCCTCTAGTCCTCTCAGTAATTAAATGAGAGAAGAGGCCAGCCCCCAGCTTACTACAACCTCCCTTCAGGAAGTTATAGAGGGCAATAAGGTCTTGATGATCCTTGGGGCCCCTTCCAACCCAAACCATTCTATGAAGGTCCAAATCTTGGCCCTTACTGTGTCTCATCAATGCAATTTTGGTGATGCTAAGTGTTAACACTTCCCTTAAATCCATAGCTATATGTAGTGAGCTGGCTGTGGACTGGTGTAGGAGTTCAATAATACCCTGCTTGCTAAACAATCTATTATTCTTTATGGACAGCATTGGGAGCCTCAAGAAGAATCACTGTAGACAAGATGTAGTCATTGTAGTATATTTTACTGAATCCCATCTGACATAAAACCAGTGCCCATTTTCATCCTGAATATACCTCAGTTTCGTGCCTATATCCAATGATAAAAAAAAATAGCTAATTTATAGCATTATTAATTTATCACAGATTGAACTAGTGATTGAGCACCTGGTAGGAAAAGCAGTGTCAGCACAGGGGAGCTCAGGTGCATGTAATGTAATGTAATGTAATGCACCTGAGTGACCAGAAGAGATGAAGCCAGGAGCTAATCTTTCCCAGATCTTATTTAAGGGTTGGCAGTGGAGGTAATGGTATCTTGTTATAGGTTCCCATGTACCTGAGGCTTTCTTGAGCAGTCTCTCCTTTGTTCCTGTACCTATGGCTATTGTATTTGATCAGGTCTGCACTTGCTTACTGTGGGAGTTTGCTACTCTGTTGTGCTGTGCTTTCTGTGGCAGTACAGAGTTACTCATTTAATTCCTGTGTTCACCATGTCACTTGTTCTGTAGTGGTTTTGTTGGTTTTCCTTATTGTTTTTTGTTTGTTTGTTTGTTTGTTTTTCCTACAGGTAGGCAAATTCAAGGATGCTATCCTTTGAGCCAAGACAGTTAGAAATACTCTATGACTCAGACCTCAGGAAGGAAAGACCAAGAGTACAGTATTCTTTGCCTATAACAATAGGGTAAAATGTTCACTTGTTTATTCTAGGTAAAAGCTTATCGGAGAAAGCTTTCTCAAAGCTATATCTTACTGAAAAGTAGTACAAAGTTTCAGAGCTGACCCTTTCCACTTAACTGCTACTCACTGTTGCTTGTCCTGCAGCTTGTAAGATAGGCAGAGAATGAGTTATTGCAGTCCATCTCAGCAGAACTTTCAATTTATTTGTGGTCACTGATTTTGCTGCTTCTTGACAGGTGACAGATATGTGCATGCCTAGTAAAGAGAACTAAAACTATTTTTTTTCTATATGCTTCTCTTCACTGATGGAATTCAAAATCAAATTGCTGGTTTAATTTGTAGTACTCTTCATTAAAAATTTAAAGCAGAATTTGCATTTAATTTGTATTACTTATCACTTGTTGAAGTGAATGTTCTTTTACCTGATTACTGCATTGGCAAACAAACGTTTATGCGTGACATTTAGGAATCATATCCAATTGCTGCAGGGCTGGTGACAGGTTCTTAAAATATGAAACTCTTTAGGTGCAAGGTTTTTACTCAGGTTATTTGATTGTGATTTGGATTATTCAGTTCACTGTGCCCTGTGAACTTCAGCAAATCATAGATAAAAGTCTAGGAAAGGCCTCACTTCTGAGAAGTCCAGATAAAAGCCTGGGCCAATATTGATCTCCCATTCATCATCATGATATCCTAATAAATGGGATATTTTCTCATTTCTAATAAAAACAAGTCTCGAAACATGTTTGGTATTCTCTTGGCATACAAGCATTACCTTGTTTCAGCTGTGTTAACTGTTGTCTAAGCAGTTGGTTTTGGTCTAGTTTAGACAGAGTTTATAATGTAGATGTTCCACTGTAGACTGACCTATGTGTGATGTGCTAGAAGTGTAAATGCAGAGTTGTACAAGTGGTCCTAGGGTGTAATCAGAAATCTCAGTGTCCCGTCAGCTGGTTATTGAAAACTGTGGCCAGATTATATCTACTTTGCAGCTTGGATGCAATAAGTTGGCAGTTTGCCCAGTTCCTAGAAGACAGATATCCACATTACAAACAAATACCAAGAAAACTGACAGTAACTGACATTCTTGTGTAGGATTAAGCAGTGACCCCAAGAAAAAATAGCTACAGAGACTGAACTTCCAAAGGCAAATCTTCCTAGTCACAGCTGAAGAATATTGACTGGGCAAGACAAGAATGTACATTTTTTCTTCTTGACGTGCACCTCTGCAACTGAATAGTATGATTACGAGCTCTGAATTCGCTTGCAAAAAATAATTAGAACAGAATTGTTTACAAAATATAAGGTTCTCTCTTCTCAATCTACTAACTTTGAATTAGAGCCATGCAATTGACAATAAAGCATGCTGTGCATTCATTTTCCATAAGTTATTTCTTAACTTACATCCATAATGCCATTTAGTACAGAACATAATCTGTAATTATTATTCACATTCACATTTAGAAGAAAAAAGCAAAAGTATAGCTGAGAATTTACAATTATTTTAGATGTTGTTCCAGGTATTGTTGCAATTTTTCTAATTTAGAAAAGAAAGTCTGATTTTTCACATGTGATTTCCTCTCACGCACTTCAGATTTGTATTTAATATGATTTGTATGGGTAAACAACCAGGTTGGAAAGACTGGATAATCTGGTTCTGAGGGTCAGCAGGTCATTCTCTGCATTAATTGTGCTAAGAAGTAGAGTGCTACATATGTCTGTCATGAAAACTATTAATTTTAGCATCATTTTCAACAGTCTTGGTAATTGGGAGAGATACCGTTTGACTGGAAGCTGACAAATACCATTCCAGTTTTCAGAAAGAGCAGAAAATTACAGACTTGTCATTCTCAATTCAGCATCTGGTAAGATTACAGATAAGTTAATTCTCAGGGTTATTGAAAGGAAATAACAGAAAAGTCATAGGTCACAGCCAACACAGGTTTGCAAGAGGAAAGTTCTGTTTAATTAATTTATTTTTCCTTTCATAATTAGTTTACCTATTGAGTAGACCAAGGGAATCCAGTTGATGTAATCATTTTGTCCTTCAACAAAGCTTTAGATGCTGTTTCTCACAGTATCTTTCTGGATAAAAAAATACATATATAAATATAATTTTTTAGCATAAATTTTATCATACTGCTAAACAAATACATAATATGACAAGGAAAGCTAAGGCCTACTCGAAGCTAAGTCTGGTGAGGGAGGCCAAGGATATCAATAAATGCTACTTTAAGTATGTCAGTAATAAAAGGAAGACTGGAGAAAATGTGAGCGTGCTGCTGAATGAGGTGGGTGCTAACAGAGGATGCAGAAGGTGGAGTTATTGAACATCTTCTTTACAACAGTCTTTAGATATAAGAAAGCCTCTTGAGAATCCCAGACCCTGGTGAAAAGAGAGTGTTTGGGGAAAGGAAGAATTCCTCTTGGTTGAAAGGGTGGGTGCCATGCTCTCAGCATGGATGAATTCGGTGACACCCCTTTGCTTCATATGCACTTCCGTTTAAAATGCCAATTTATCAGATTGTCCCTCTGCTGCCATCTGCCACACAGCAACAAAATCTAATGGAATATTGGCGGGAAGGTTCAACATCTACTGCCATACCACCAATATTGGCCTCTTATGTCATGGGCCAACATTATGAAACAGACATTACTTTTGATGCAGCCTTCATAAAACATAATATAGTTAATATAATTAAAAACATATTTAAATACTAATTGTTAATATTTTTAATTAAAACAAAAAAGAGAGCAACAAAACAATAAATCTAGTGTATTTAAGCTTGTTTTTCTGAAACTAATGCATCAGTTATGGGGCAGTGCCCCATCCCTGGAGATGTTTAAGGCCAGGTTGGACAGGAACCTGGACAATCTCACCTAGTACTTGATGTAGTGGTTGGCAACAATGCCTGTGGCAGGGGAGCTGGAACTTGATGATCCTTCAGGTCCCTTCCAACCCAGCTATTCTGTGTTCTATGATTAGTCAAATCCAGTGGCAACAGTTTTAATTCTCAGTGAGTATTCAAAGTGTTCATCAAGTTTTGGATGAAATTTTATTTTGTCTGTTCTTAAGAATAGTTGTTTACAAATGTATGTACTGCCAAAAAGCAATGACATATAAGGCATGACTGCAAATTGGGGGGATATTTCTCTCTGCTAAGATAGGGCTTCTAAAACTCCAGTTGAGAGATATGGTCAGATTTACTTGAATATCTGATTACAACTCTATATATCAAATTTGAAAATTTGCAGGTCATCTATTTAAGTTGACTGAAAATGGCATTGCAGGTATACCGGAATTTGACAATTTTTGGCAATCTGGAAACATTCTCAAATTCCTTTATTATAACGGAAAGTGTGGCTGCATATTTTTTTGTTGTTCATGGGACTGTGTTTAACCAGTGTAACAAAATGTATAAACTCATTTGTCTTGTGTTAGCACCACATGTTCTTGTTCCAGGACAGAGAGAGTTAAAAGCACACCAATGTTCAGTTGGTGTTGAGTAATGGCTGTGTGCCTGAGTGAGGCTGCTCAATTTGGTGGGAAAATCTGCCACTATGATGGCACGGGGCAGGAGTGGCCACAGTGTGAGCTGTGCCAGGCTACATGCAGCCAGTGGTCTGTGGGTTGAACCTTACCTGAATTAGGGGTTGAGCTGATGGAAAGGAACTCTGTTGAAAAGGACCTAGATGTCCTGGTGGACATCAGGTTGACCATGAGTTTGTAGTGTGAGCCAGTGGCCAGATAGGCCAAATGCTATCCTGGGGCACATTGAAAAGATTCATGGCCAGCAGGTTGAGGAAAGTTCTCCTCCCCTTCTACTCTATCCTGGTGAGGACAATCTGGAGTATTGTGTCCATCTCAGGGCTCTCCAGCTGATGAAGAACAGTCCAGCAAAGGGCCACAAAGATGATGTATCTTCCTTATGAAGGACTGAAACACCCATGAATGTTCAGCCTAGAGGAAAAAAAAAAATTGAGAAGGAACTCATCAGGGCTTATAAATATCTAATAAGTGGGAGTGAAGTGAATGAGCCTGGGCTCTTTTTGGTGGTGCCCAGTGACTGAACAATGACAATGGGCAAAAACTGGAACATAGGAAGTTTGATATAAATATGAGGACAAACTTATTTACTTTTGAAGGTGACAGGGCACTGAAACAAGCTTTTCAGAGGGGTTGTGAAATTGCCTTCTCTGAAGACATTCAATATCCACCTGGATATTTTCCTGAGTAACTCACTGTAGGGAACCTGCTTTAGCAGATCTCCAGAGGTTCCTTCCTAACCCCTACAATTCTGTGGTTCTGTGATATCTTTAGACTGTTACATGAAAAGATAAATTTCACCCAAATTGTAAGTATCATATGTAACTATATACTTAATCTGGAAAATCTAATGAATAATATATTTGTCATAGGCATTATTCACCTAAGCTTTCCAATAGCACTTGGAAACTTTAAAAGATTATTCATCTCATCTGTTTCAAATACCTGTTAAAATATCTTCTCCTAGATCCTTTCTCTTATATTTATAGAACAAGCTTGAAAGAGATGAATTAGACAAGTGAGATTAGAGGAATTACACCTTCATTATCAAAAGACAAATGTCACTTCTCTGGCCAACTGTCTCGCTGGAACTTCTATGTGTAACTTGATACTTGTAGTATTATATGCAGGCACAGCGTGTAAATGCATTGCTAAGGCATTAGTCTAGGCCCTGCATTGCATGTCAGGGTCTGACTTATAGTTGAAGAATAATTTTACTTCTTTGCTATGTAGAAAAGAAAATAATGTATCCCAGATGAAATTGTAACTTTCTGCCTCTTCCATGCATTTCATGAGAAATAACAGTTTATGCAACTGTTCCTTTTAAAATCAATTAGAAACACTGGGAGAGCCAAATACTTCTGTGTAAATAGTTCTTAAATTGTGCTTTCTCATTATTTTTTTTTTTCAATTATAATGCATTCAGTTTTCCTATATAATTATCTTATTCGTGGATCTATATGGGAGGAAATAAAATATAAGTAAATCCAATAGTTATTAGTAGTCAAATGTAATGCTTAGAAATGAAAAAGTTCATTTCAACACTTCAGTAACTATTAGGTCTGTTCTTTTCTTACTTACAAAATTAAACCAATCACAAACATTTTTCTTTATTTGAAAACAACAATATTATTCTGAAGCTTTTGTGATGCTATGGTGTGGAGGATGAATGTAATTTTAAATTATTGTGATGCAATTCAAAGGTATGGCTATTATATGAGGTCATTACAAGCAGAGTTTATATTGTTCATCTTAGCTTTGTATTACCATATCTTATTATATTTTGACATCTTTGTGTAACAGTAAAATTACTTTTCCTGACTCTGTGCCTCATTATGATGCTGCCTTGCTCAAATGAGGATGTTTACTCAATTCTCTTTTAGTAGAGGTTTCTAAGTTTTTTCTCTTGGGATGCACAATCTGTATTTGTATTCTTGTCAGCAGTGGTGGAGAGAGAATATAATAGGGACATAAGCAGAGTCAAAGCAAATCATTTAATGAAAAAAATTTGACAATATTTTTGGTGTTACTCTGGTTCCACTTTTCAGTTTGATTAGCAATGACGACAGTAGCTTTATTCTGAGCTGACCCTTTACTAATGTAAGATGACATTTCTAGTATCATGCTTTATGTGGCAACATTGTTATTAGACAAAAGCCTGTCTGAACCGGGTCCTCAGATTTAAAACATTCCCAGGGATCATTTTCTAAATTGCAGAATGAGAGATGCTTTGAGCAAGGTAGAGAGGCACTGGTATCTGCATTGAAGGGCAGGTTTAACAGCAGAGCATGCTGGTTTGCTGACTTAATTTGATACGATGCGAAAGTTTGTGATAGCAAGCCAAATGAGTCTCTTTGCAAATCTCATTAAGTAAGAAGCACAAGTTCTGTCCCACATCCTACCATTACAAGGACACAGAATGTATTACTCATTGTGTAACAAATTATTTTGGATTATTTTGTTAATGACAAATACTTTAGGTGCAACAGTTTGTCACATTTTGCTTTCCTTTCTCTTCTCTGTTAGATCTCCAACTTTTGTACATAAATCTATTATTGTATAGAGAGTAATTTAGTACATGTAAGATTGTGTAATAGAAAGTACTGATGCTATGTTAACAGTTCATCTCCAACAAATATTCAGAAGGTGGTACATCTTGATCTGATCATTTCTTAATATAACTGTACCTACTGAAAAACAAGACCAACTAGCTGGGGTAAAAAAATATACTATCTTGCTTTTCATCTATGACCTCTGTGCTGCAAAGGCCTTGAGTGCTGGCTATCTCAGCAAGCTTAGGTATCTCATCCAGGGATTTGCTTTAGTGTCCCAAATAGCATTTTCCAAGGCAGAATATTTTGAACCCATGTGGTGTTCTAACATCTGAGGGAGTGTGACCACAGGCCAGAAAGAGTGGTCCTCACAGCAAAACTGGGGAGCCTCAGCCAATGAATGTTCAGAAACATCATCTAAAATTCTCTCTGGATCTTCATCCAGGAAATCTGGTTGAAATCATAAAGTGTATTTAGAATAGAGCAAGAAATTAAGTATAGGTGGGTTTCTTTTTTTACACATAGTATATGTTTTTATTCTTTTTTTCCAAATAAAACAACAGATGGATACATGGGTAGATGAAAACAATGAATTTTATTCAATATCACTAGATTAAATTGCCTCTTTAACTGGAAAAAAAAAAAAGTTATACACATTCAAAATCTTAAGACATACATGAAGCTAAAGATATTTCTTTATACCAAACTCAACAGCTTGACTGCTGTCAGGGTCTGACTGATCGGTACTGTGAGCTGCCAGACCTCATCGGGGACAGGAACTGTGCAGTATGCTATGTCTTGACCAGAATTTAATCTGATACACTAATGTCTCAGGATTATCAGCATCAAAATGTTGTTTTATAACTTCTTAACACCTTTTCCATTATTATATCAGCCAATGATTTTCTGTCTTGGAAAGGTTTGTGTCTTTCTTGTTGGAGTCTGAAAAGAACTGGCTAGCAACTCCTGGTTCTGTCATCAAATGAGTAAGATCCTTTTTTTAGTTCACTCTTTTACCTACTATTTGCCTCTTTTCTAGAGTGTGAGTGAAAGATGGGATTTACAAGCAAAGTCATTTAACTAACCAAACGAAGAATTCTGTAATTAATAATTAGAAAAATAGAACTAGTTTGAATGCTTGGTACATGCCTCTAGAATCAGATCTCAAATCCAAAACAATCTTATTTGTTTACCAAAACATTTCTGAAATGTTGTGACTGGCAATGTCACTGCAATAAATTTCATAAACTATTGATATAAAATATTGTTTCTGTTATTCATGTGTTTACTATTCTAATTCTGATGAAAATGTTGGGTGATTTTAAGATGCTTTTTCATGTCAGAATAATTGAAATCCAATTTGAGGAATCCTTTCTTTTTCTGGTTGCCACTCACATTAAGAGGTGAAATCTGAGCAAGCGTGACATTTAAAACATCTGTAATGTTATTCTTCCAACTGTCAGAAAGGTCTTGTTGGTCATTAAGTGATAATGGAAACTGTGGTTACATGTGTCATATTAACTCCTCTCACAAAACGTCCTTTCTTAAACGTGATCAGAAAAAACAGCAAAGGAAGTCCTCATCATATTAAGGATATCCTATCACGGTAGTGTTTTACAGTGTTTATTACAAAACACACTACTTCTAAAATGCATTACATACACTTCTGAGCAGGAAATGCTGCTAACAAAAACATTCAACTCTACAGAAACACTGATAACATAAAGTGTCTCTTGTCTGCAGGCTGCCTCAACCCTGAACACTTCAGAGGGCTGAAGTCTTTCTAATGCAAAAACAGTTTTAAAGCAAGGAGCAAAGCAAACCTGAAAAGAGCTAAAGTTACCTTTACACATTGAAGGGCCTCAGGAGGATGTTTGTTTGTCTTATCTGGTCTACCTGTACCATCACTGTGTCACTGGAATTTCTGCTTGCTGGTGGGATATTTAGTTGGTAATAATGTTTATATTTTATTTTAAAGGACATTTTCTATCTCTGAAGTTCTTTCTACCTTTCTTCTTGTTAGGAAATAGAAAGAAAATAGCCACACTTTCAAATAGAATATAGTAAGATAGCAGTTAACACTAAAACTTTTCACTAACAGGCTTTCCTTTTCCAGATAATAAAATTTTTTCTTCTCAGCCTCAAAAGTAATCCCAAACAGCTACCACCCTAGAGAGGCATGTGTGGAAGCAGAGCAATACAGCCACTGTAAAATACATTATATGTCCCAAACTTTTCTAATGAGCTATCTTCTTACTGTTGATGCCTTATAAATGAGCCTCAGTCCTATGAAACAAGCTACCCAGGGATCTGAGAGCTGGCAGTTACCAAGCGTGTCAGGTCAGGAAGCAGTGTGAGTTGTGTTCTGGCTCTGACATGATATATGTCATTTAGATCACCCTGAGCATTTCCATCGGTCTCGAAGGCCCTGATCTTTCTTTCTGTATTTAGACAAAATTCCAAAGTTACCAGGTTAGCGTTTCCCTTATTAGGATAGTGAAATTCTACAGCACATAGATTCCATTATTTCAATATTTTTAAATTATTCAAAGCTCAATTTCTTTTTTAGAGGTGAAAACGATTGCCTATTGGAGAAAAAAAAATGTCCCAAAATACCTTTATGTATTAGACATCTGACAGTTTCTACAGGAATCAGTAATGAAAATTTGATTATTTCAGTGTCCTTCAGTGTTGCTGTCAAACTCTTGAACACAACACTTAGAAACTTAATCATTATCAGTAACATACCTTAGTCCATATTAGAGTAATTCTCAAATGTCTCAGATCTAATAACCTTCAAAAGTCCTGGGCATTAAATGATGTTCTAAATGCTTTCGTATCTACATAAATCACAAGGATGTAAAGAAAAAAGGTAATGCTTGGCAGGTTATTCACCCCTATCCAGGTATCCATTGTTTTTTTCATCCTTGGGGTTAAAAAATCCTTTTTCAGACCTACCTATACTTGTTTAGGAGTATATACTTTTTGAAAGAAAAGATTATAATAAAATATAGGTTAAAAAACTTTCAGAAGCTAATCTATATTTATGTTCCTGCCCCAAAAGGATGTTTTCGTACGTTCTTTCTCATTCTTTGATTGTTCTAATCCATTTTTGAAGATCTATATTTAAACTCCACAATTTCTGGCAATCTATTTCAGCACTTCACTGTCAGTTTTATTTTTATTTATTTATTTATTTATTTATTTCCCTAATGTACAATATGAATTCACAGTATAAAATAATTCTGTTTCTTTTTTAGTTGAATAATAGATTGCTTCCTTCTTGCCTGCACCAAACTTTTATGTACTTAAGGACTGACACATTTCCATCATCATTCCCTCCCTGAACTGAACTCCAAATGTTTCAATCTCTGTTTATATGTCTGTTTCTGCAGCATCTCAGTTCTTCTCATCAGTCTTCTGTTGATGCTTTGGCAATAGCCCAAAGAGTTTTCAGTGTTCCAGTTGATATTTTGCCCATGCAGTTTTAAATGGAGATTAATAGCAGCTGGCAGTAAAGGCACTGGGGAAGAATCCTATTTCAGATAATCCATTTTTTTTATCAGGATGTTTAACTAAGCTGTGTAGACTGCTTTGCTATAGTATGAGTTTCATTCTATCCAAAAGGTGTTAATTTTGCCAACCTAAAAACATCTAGTGCTGAAGGTCTCATAAGGCATATAGAAATACCAAACCAACAGTCCTTTGGACAATGTCATGTTCTACATTTAACAAGATAAGCTAACTTTTATTTCCCTGATCAAAGCAGAAGTTGAAATCAGTACAAGAAAACTGCATTCTATGAAACTGATTGCCGAAGCAATTTTCAATTTTTTTTACATAGATAT
Source organism: Callipepla californica brunnescens (assembly GCA_023055505.1). Lineage (NCBI taxonomy): Eukaryota > Metazoa > Chordata > Aves > Galliformes > Odontophoridae > Callipepla > Callipepla californica. Next base: position 15,899,377 of record JALIRH010000007.1, on the reverse strand, counting down.
TCAAAATAAAGTAAAAATAGAATTTCAGACAAAAAAAATATCTTTTAGGTTACATCAGCAATTAATTCAAAAGGACCAGAAGTACTATACAGGAGAAGATCAATAGCACCCCTATATAAATACAGGCTATGAACTAAAGGTTTGTCTGATTTTTCTTTTTGATGTGGTTTTATGACTTTTGTTATCAGTATTCCACATCATAGCACCATGTAAGGCACTGGGAGTTAAAGAATTAATGTTACAGTTCTGAGGACTGACGAAGCTATGGGTACCTGGTTCTCAGATGAGAACTACATACCCCAGAAGACTTTGCATTCCTGTTTTCCACTCGCAAGGAAAGGTAGAAGTGCATGCAAATCCTGAGACTTCCTCTTTTTGCTGCTCACTTGTAGAGGGAGCTTCCTAGCCATCTTGCCTTCATTTTAGAATAAGGCCTTCAGTTTCAGACACACTCTCTCTCATTTTATTTGATTTATTAGCTTCAATTCCAGTTTTATTGTATTATATTGTGTTATTTTGCATTCCAATATCTTATTTAGTAAATTAGCTTTCCTCCTCAGGCCACTGTCACTGCTTTGTTTTTAGACTCATTTCAATACCCTCTCACTTTTTCTCCTTTTCCCAGGCTGTTGGTCCCCCAGCCCATTAGTCATGGAACTTGGCTGAACCAGCCCATAAAACATTGACACTTTTTTGTTCAATAGTCACCCTATTGCTATGATCTATAAGTATTATCAAAATAACTGATCAAGAAGTCCTCCTATTGTCTATTTACAGATTTCATATATACTGAATATTTTTATCTGTATGATTTTTTGACAGTAATCCTGTGTATGCTGGGTGCAGTTATTCTGTGCAACAGACTTTCTGACAATTTCTTAAAAATAACACTGTGCACTGCCTTGGATACAGTGATACTATTGTTGCCTTACATACTGCAAGCATTGAACCTGAAATACCTATTTATTACTTATCAAGGAATTAGAAATAAACCTTGAAATTCTAGTAAGGGAGCACAGGAATTTTCAGTTTTCACTTAAGGAATCACATTTTACTTTATTAAATAAGACATTGAAGGCAGATTACAGCAGACTAAGAAAGCAAGTAAGTAACCTGATTATAGAGGAAAACACAGAAGTTCACCCAGGTAAAGCCAAAGCACGCTTTCATCTGCAGCAGAGGAAGGGTGAAGAAAATAAAGAAATTGTGTATGGTGACTTAATCTGTAGTTGCTAAACGTCTGATGAAAGCTACTGTTTGGTTTTGTGAGAGAGAATGACTATGTCTCCACTTCTCTAGGAAGTTGAATGTAAATTACCCACTTTTACTTTTCTCTAATGTTTATACAAATGTGTTCATTTAGTATTTATATAATAATAAGACTTAAAGGATTTGAACTGAGCCTGAACACTGTTGAGATCAGCTATCCTCGCCCCTAAAGGCTATCTGAAAATCAGCCTTTGGGCTTCAGTCCTCATCAGGAGTTTCCTTTATCCAGAATTTTTGTCTGAATAGTCAGTATTTTGTTCTCCACAGTCCTGTACCCCAAGGATAAAGGCTGTGAGAAATAATGCTGCAGGGAACTTGGATACAGTACATGACCATTGAATGTGTCAGGGCCCAGCTACTGCCTGGAGCCTGACTCTTGAGTCCTGATGGGGTGAGCGCCAAGTTTCTCTAGGCCAGGCTGTGCTGATCCAACAAAGTAGTGTTGGGGGGGTCTTGGCTAATTCCCACTCTGCACTCAAATGAGTGTATACACAAAGATTTTTCTGACACCAAACTCACCCTCTCTCATCTCACTTCATAAATTTAGCCTGTGTCCATGGAGCGGTACTCATTTTTGTCTCATTACATTAGAAAACTGTGTCTTTGGACTCCAACCTATATGGTTAAATCATTTACTTAAGTAAACCCCTCTGTTGGAGAAGACTACATCCCAATTTCGTCACTTTCTAAGAAAGCATCTACCTCCATTTACTGAAAGATCTTAGAACTTTTTAGGTTGGACGCATATGATAGCAGTGCTTAGTTATGCTGTAAGTACTAAATTCTCCTTGACTTTTCTATTCTAAGAATTTACTATGTCACATAATTATAAATAATTATCAAACACAGTAAAGTTTTAGAATAGCTTTCTGTAAAGTATTAAGCAATAACACTAAAAGTTGTGCTATTTTTTTCCTCCTATTCCACTTATGCATTTTTATGTCCTTCTCACCATTTTTTTATAGTATCTTAAGAGGTCGGGGGCTGGAACTATATGTTTATTGGGAAAGGAGGAACAAAAATGAAATGCTTGAAGGAAATCTATTTTGCATTTTGTCAACGGTTTACCGGGCTGGATCAGCCCAGTTCCGTGACGATTGGTGCGGGGGACCCACGTCCCAGGAAAGGGGAAGGGAAAAGGGAAAAGGGAGATGGGCCTAGAAACAAAACAGCGGCAACGATCTGAGGAGGAAAGCTAATTTACTAAATAAGATATCAGAAAGCAAAATAACACAATATAATTGGAATAGAGGCTAATAAATAAAATGAGCAAGAGACAGTGTCCAATAAACCAAAGGCCTTACGCTAACGCTGAAGGCGATACGGCAGCGAGCACCCACTGCTGAGTCGATCCCGAAGGAAAGAGAGTGTCCCGTGACCGCAGAGAGTTTTTATCTGTTCCCTCTGAGCGGAAAACACGTAAAAATACAAAGCATCGCAAAGTCCTCTGGGGAATGTAGTTCTTCTTCTCCTCTGAGGCAGGTATACCTGGAATTATCAATGATCTATGGAGCTGGAGTATTAGCTCTTTAACTCTTAATGCAACACATGATGTTATGATGTGGAATACCAGTACCAAAAATCATAAAACCATGACACATTTATACTTCTACTGAGAGTTACATAGCTAAACTACCCATTTAAATTGCATTTGACTGTGTGGCTGGTAGACTATCTATGCCTACACCTTACAATGTTAATTGCATCTTTTAAATATTATATTCTTCTAGTATGGTTTTATATTTATTTGCTCAGTGTATGTAAAAATACATATTTGCCCTAATACAGTTTGCCACACAGCAAGGTCTCAAAATGTTGTCTTTTTCCCCGCTGCATTAGTTAGTTTGATTAATGCTGTTTGCTGAAGGATGTCTGATCTTATAATGGTATTGTATTATGATTCTTACTATGCTTTTGTGCTGCATCTAGTATGAGATCCATAGCCCCATAAACAATTGTAAACCATTTCTGGCTTCAATGACCTGTATTTTTCCACGTCATATTGTAATTGTGCTTACCTGTAAAATCTTTTTACATACTAGCCTCACACCACTATTAATTCTGTTAAAAATAATAGTCATCATTTCACGTGTCTCCTTCACTCTCTGTTGTATACCACTCCTCTAAGCACCACATAGATTTAACATTGTGACTTAAGCACAGAACACTTTGATAGAGTGAATTCTTGTAATTTACAGTACAAAACAAGTTGATAATGAACACTGCTCTGAACTACACCTTTGGGTTGTTATTTGCCTTGCTGCTTGTATGAGAAGGTGCTCAAAGTTATCTCAGAGGACAATTATGCCACATTTAAGATGAAAAATAATGTCAGGAGGAAAAAAAAATGATTTAAAGTGGTCAGAATCTACCATATATTACAAAGTCTTTTATCTGTGTAGGAAAGACAATATTAAAAACAGATGAAAAAAAAAAACCAACAAACCTTTTATTAAGTATGAGAAATGGGTCATTAAAGAGAAGAAAATATTTCCTTGGGCTACCAAATATGTCTGCTGTATACAGTTACTCTTTTTTTTGAGTGTCATCACACTTCTAATAAGATAAAATGTTACTTGGAGACCTGTGTTCTCCACTTGAAGAGTAATTAATCTCTCCATTCTTAATAGATTACATCTGAAAACTCAGCATAGATGAGAAATAACAAGACAGAAAAGCAAGCTTATATCAAATTGAAATCATAAAAGGAAAAAAAGGTTAAATTGCAGATTATTTTTACTTTTAAAATATGACAGTTTGTTCCTGTTCAAGAGTCTTAGCATCACTTTTAAATTTGGATTTGGTCGGCAGAAATCAATTACAAATTATTTGTAGAAAACCAGTTTCTGTTGGAGTACATCAACTAGATCTACTGATCATGTTGTGTACAAAAGAATATTCTAGTTCAGAGGAAACTGGATACAGAATGGTGAAAAAGAATTGTAGTTTATTATGTTTACAATAACTACTTTTATAGAACTTTCTGAATGCCTGAATTTACTCTGCAAGCAAGGGATTCATTCATTCAAACTTTTCTTACCATAGCTGTAATTACTACTTCTAGGAATTCCCAGAACTGCCCACTATACACAGTAAAGGTATTGAACCACATGCTGGGATTTAGATATCTCTGTTATTTAATTTATTTTAAATTATTTCTTCACAAGTAGAAGAAACACCTTAATTGATATTTAGAAGACATTAAAAGCATAGAATTTATCAATTAGAGGTTGTACCTAGACAAAAGATAAAAGATTGCATTAGAGATAGTGTACATCTACTCATGATGGGTGGGAGTTGGGTAGCTAAATTATTCTTTCTAGTCTAAGTTACAAATAACCATGTAATAGGGTTTATAATACTTTTATAAAGGGCAGTATTATTTTAGTTCAGCTAAAGAAGTTACTCATGCTGCTGAGGAATGAATTTCCACAGTTGGATATTGACATGAATCTTAAGAATTCTGTTGGAAACGATACCTTTTAAAATTCAAGCAATAACTTCTGTTGACACAAATGAGGCAGAACCATAAAAAATATTGAGGCTTCAAGTTAACAAGACCTTTCATGAGAAATTTCTCAAAGGTGTAAAAAATCCCAAAAGAGGCTGAAGATTTCAGTGATTTTTTTCTTTCTGTAAAGAGTGAAGGTTAAGAAAAAAACAACTAAGAATATTGCAAGACTTTGGTTTCTAGTAAGTAATGTGGCCATTTGGTTGAGTATCTTAGACTTCAGTACATTCTACCTCCCTAGAAGAGATGGCTTAACTTTCATGATGAAATTAATTCTCTTAGTTTTGCACAATTGTCTGACATTAAGTTCTCGAAGTCAGCTATATTTATATTGTATAGGCACCTATTGCTATGGAAAAGTGTTCAAAACTCTGCTGTAAGAAGTGCAGATGACATCTTATCCAGAGTAAGTTCTGCTCTAAGGACACACCAAAAAAGAAGGAGGATGGTGAACCTCCAAGAATACTCATCCTATTCTGCATACAACCTGCAGGCCAGAACTAGTGTACTTGGTTCTTTCAGAACTAGTGTTCTGAATGAAAGCATGTTCAAGCTGCCTGCCTGAAATGTAATGCATGAGACACAGGAATAAGAGAGTACACACAAGAGCAAATCTTGTCCTGTGGTCTTAATTGTGGAACCTTATCAAAGGAAAAGGCATAGGATCAACTCCCTTCAGCAGCTACTGTGAAATGCAACTTCATCTTTTTTCAGTCATCTCATCTCTCATCGCTGGGCACTTAACCCTAGCACCACTACCTGCAGGAGAGTTCTGCTTCAAGGAGGTATTTTGGCCTGTGTTCTATGCATTCAATCTGTTAAGGCTGTGGAGGACCTGGCTTTTACATTTTCACCTGTGGGAAACTTTTTAAAACAATAAGCATATACTCAAAAATAAATAAATAAAATTGGGGCATTCTTCCCCCATCCCTTATTGTCTAACAATAGCACTGTAAGGATATCTTTGAGGAAGGAGGTGACTCCGTGCTAGATGAAGCTTCCTAGTAATTAATTTCTACTGTTTTCTTTCTTAATCTAGGACAAGTTTTAGAGCCTGATCCTGAGTAGATAGATACACTGTTTTGTCAGTCATTGCTTTAGGAGCCATCTTTGGGTGTTACCTGTTAGCAGAACTGCATAGTTGTCACTGTGTTATGGGCAACACATGCTCTGCTCCTCACTTTTTCATTATGCTTACATGTAAAACTCTCTTCAGCTCATCTGAACAGACCTGAAGAAACAATGATGCCAAATTTACTTAATAATAGCACCTTCCCAAGTTACTCAGATTTCCTTACATATTTCAGTTATATTACTTTAAGATCAGAAATCTCTGGATCACAACTGAATAAAATCCCTAGTCATTGTCTCCCAGGGTAACACATATACAGTATCTATCCTGACTTCCAATATAAGTGTTCCTATTAGGATCTTTTATCACAAGATTTTTTCTGATTGTGTATTTTTATATTATGAGTTTCTTAATAAAAGGATATCCTTCAGATCACCCGATTTTTTGTAGTACTCAAGTTAACAATGACGGCTGAACTTGAAGCTACATCCTGTTGTGATTTAATGTGAGGCATAGGGACACTTGTTTATGAACTGACAACTGTTTGTGCTAATTCAATGAAAATCACCCAGCATTAATAACATTCAGAAAGTTTCAAGCCTACTTAAAAGTCAGGAAAGAATTATTTTTAATGACTTAGCTGCTAATCAAAGGATTTATGAATGCTTTGAACTTCAAACACATGGACAAATAAATCCTGTGTACTTTGTCAGGCTCTGTGTGAAACTTTACTATAGTGTGTCATTCACAGGTCTATATTGATAATTATACATAACAGATAATCCCTGTATTTGGAATTTATTCATTGGCCTCAATTCCTCACTGTTATTCAGAAAAAAAAAAGAAAAAATGCTTGCTCAGTTGGGAAAGAATATGGCTTATATATAATTCAAGTGAAAGCAGGTACAAGCAGGAAGAAATCATTACTCATCAATAGAAACAGTCTTGTTGAAGATTACATTGACTACTCTTTGTTCATACTGTGTACCAGTGTTTAGTGTCTGCATAACAATCTAAGAACACCAAGTGACCATATGAACTTCTAATGAAATTGGAAAATGGGACTCACTTGGAATAACATTGTATTGTCAGCACGTGTGAGAGAGAGTAATTGGAAATAACTGAGTTTATTATAGTGTCATTTGCAGAACACTTTTTTTCCGCTCATTCTTACTTTCCTAGACAAATTTAAAATGGTGAGAAATACAAATTAAAATATAATAAAGTAAAAATAAATTACTTAATAAGTAACTTACTTAATAAGTAACTTATTCTCTTACATTAAAGTAAGAGAGTTCAGATGATCCTATTATCTGGACATTATTAAATTCAAAAATCTCCATCTTATTTTTTGGCAAAAAAAAAAAAAAAAGAAGAAAGCAAAAAAAAAAAGGAAACAATAAATTTGGGAACTTTTTAGAACTGACCTATTTGGAGGGCAGCTCAATAGTATTGCTTATTAAGAACACGTTTAAAACAAGGAGCAGGAAAAACGCAGAGAGAAGAATAAGAGAATGCAACCCTACTAAACAGACTAAACTGACAATAAATTGTTTAATTTATTGAAACAGTTACCAGTAGGGTACCTGTAGACAGCAACAAAGCAAAAACTTTAAATATTTGCATGTAGAAATGACTAATACTGATTCCTATTAACTTTCTTTACTACACCACATCTACGGGATATGGTAAAAGCATATTTCATTTTGTACTGTTTATACACAACAGGCAAAAATGTGCTAGATCCTTTGCAGACATAAAAGAGTTGTCGTTCCAGGAGATGGTTCTTTTATTCTTCCCTGTTTGGCTGCTACCTTTAATCTAAAATTAAAGCCATTTAGAGTTGTAATATATATTTACTTCTTGTATATCGAAAGAAAAACATCAACTCTGGTTTCAAGCAGCCTGCCAGATCAAAGCCCGATGGCTTTCTGACAGGCTATGAAGTTGCCATCCCTGGAGAAAGGCTGAACTTCTGCTCCTACCACACAATTCCTGGCTGCAGAACTTGGCAAACCTCCTCCCTTGCACAGCAGGGTGTATCGCAGCCAGATTCCACTGCTAAAGAAAACAGAAGCAGCAGAAGCAATTTGCCTCCAGGCTGTAAGATGCATCATTTCAGACAAACAATCCCCATTAAGAGGGCTCCAGTAAAAAACACACTCTTGCAGAGATGTGAAAAATACAAGCACGCTTTTAATTAAGGACTAGTATATGGTAACAGCGGAATTGGGGCTCTTTGATAATATGAACGACTTTTTGAACTATTGCAGGTTGAGCTTATTCACGTCGCTTCCAGCTGTATCTTGCTTCACAAAAATGAGGCCCCATGAGTTTGACTTTGCAAGGTGCAGAGCCCTCCCACAATGTTCTGAGTGCCCTTAGCTGCCACAGAAAGCAGAGGGACTTGCTCACACACAGCCCTCCAACAGAAATGCTCAGCATCTGTAAGATCAAGTGAACAAGTGGTAGATGGACAACAGCCTTCTGAGAATGCCCAGCTTTGTCTACTCCAAAGCCCATGCTTGACTGACTGAAAATGCACTGACATTACACAATGTTAACTACCCCTGAGAGCAATGCTAATTTTTCTTTTTGAACTTTTCATCCAGTACCTCTGTCTGAATTCAGCCTCCAGCTGGATTGTTATTCCTGTGATTTATAGCAGGAGATCTGAAACAGATTTCTACAGCAATATATTTGCTCTGCCCACTTCCTGGGATTTCAGACTCCTTCTTACACTAAGGTATATCTGTCATTTTTCATTTCATTCCCTCAGATGCTAGATACACTTTGGTACAAGTGGCGCCATTCTGCTACTGTCTGGCAGTAAGCTTGGCTTGTCCGTTAAACCACCATCTGTCTTTACCTTCCCCTGATCCTGCAGATACCAGCTGTGCTGGTTGCTGGACACAATTCCTTGAAGAATGTCTCTCACCATTTCTCATTATTTGCACGGGAATCCAACAATTACAGAAAAAAAAATTAAAAAGATGTACCCCTTATAACAAACACCACTCACTGGTTCAAATATTGAAGGCAATCAGACACAGGCACTTAATGACTGTAGTAGCAGTACTGAGCTCAATATAGGAATCTAAAATATGAACTAAATATCTCTGAGTTAAATCAGAATAAGAAGCCTGCTTGATACTGACATCAGTTACGTTAGATCTGTTTTAAGATGTGTGAAACTGTTTGCAATTTTAAAATATTTACTATGCATCTTATATACATTTGCAGGCGTACCTAGAAGTGAAAATAATACATAGAAATAGTGCTTGGGAACTCAAAGGTCACTGAAACCTCTGCAAGTCAGAAAAAGACAAAATGCAGGTCTGAAGTGCACGTTGTTTATATTGCCTTGTACTGCCCAAACATAAACTGATCCAAAAGTAACGCTTCCTATTTATTTCAATGCAAACGACAAAGAATAGAATAATGCTATTTGATAACTCATATTCTCAGCTATGAAACACTATTTCTAAACATGGTCACCATTATATGCATTTTTGCCAGTGATGAACAAGAGCCTGCGTGCCACACTTGTAAAAATTGGCACCAGTGGATGTAAACTTCTGTCACTATTGTCACTGTTGAAACACACCGCCCACCACCTCACAGTGCTCACATCCACTGTTTGTTCTCCATAAATATTCAGTAAGCATCACTGAATGTCAGTGCCATTTTTTCCACATGGAGAAATTTAGTGCCACACCTTTCCTCGTGAGCACTTCCATGTCAGATGCCATTTTATAAGACAGTCCTCTCTGCTGACATCTGTCACATTGCAACAAAACATATATTATTGTATATCATAGAATGGCCAGGGTTGAAAAGGGGTACAATGATCATCTAGTTTCAACCCCCCTGCTATTTGCAGGGCCACCAGCCACTAGACCAGGCTGCCCAGAGGCACATCCAGGCTGGTTTTGAATGCCTCCAGGGGTGAGGCATCCACAACCTCTTTGGGCAACCTGTTCCAGTGTGTCACCACCTTCTGAGTGAAAAACTTCCTCCTGATATCTAACCTAGACTTTCCCTGTCTCAGTTTAAGACCATTCCCCCCAATGGAATATTGGCAGGAAAGTTCAGCTTTTACTACCATATGACCAACATTCTCCACAGATATTATGGGTTAACATTATAAAATAGGAGGTATTACTTTTGGAGCACCCTTCATATACATGGATATATTGGCTAATCATTGAACTTGCAAAAGATATCATCCCTAAATAGCTTCCGGATTTTTAAAGATTAACAAACTTCTGCTTTTTTGTTCTGTACTGCAGATTGCTTCCGTATGGGCAGCTATTTATGTAATCTTAATGCTAAAAGGATGTTGATCCAAATCTGCATCAGGATTGCTTTTTATCTGTGAATTGCAAATGCATCCATCTATACACATTAGTGGATTTTTTTCTGAATACAAAAAATATGAAGCAAGGGCATATCCAGGTGATGATTTTGTGATGAATGCTACATGGATTTGTAATTAACCATGTTTTAATGAAAAATCTATACTGACTATCTAAATTGACAGTCAGTAGAAACTTTATGGGAAATGTAATATTTGTGTATTTATTCATTCTGTAGTGTTACAGAAATGTGACTTAGAAACATATTTTCTGTTTTCTTCCTGATGGCAGTGACAGTACTACCTTTAATAGCTGTTTGTCTGTAAAGTCAGGTGCAATTCCTATCTAAGGTACAGACAGTTCTATAAAAGCATTTAAAACAGCCTTTATTAAAATGTCTTTACTATGACACAAGGTAGAAGTACTCAGTTCTGAGACAGAAGTGGAAATGTCATTTGTCATTTGGAAACTAGAAATCTCTCCCATTCTTGTTTTTAAGATTATGGTTTTAAAGCTCTGACATTTTTCACTACAGCTTAAACTACCATGTGCATAAATATATACAAAGTTCTGCAGACAAGCCATTTTTCCAAATCAAAGCAAATCAATGGCTGCTTAAAACATAATGCTGCAGATACTTGTGGGTAGGAACAGTCTGATTTGCCCATTACATGAGTATTGATTTTTGATTGCAGAGGTTATTCTGCAGATGAAAAGATCATAATCATACCAAGAGATGCTTCACTGAGAACTTGCACTCCACAAAATCAAGTAGGAAAGCCAACCCTGCAAAGTAAAAAAAAAAAAAAAAAAAAAAAAAAAAAAAAAACCTGCTGTCTTTGCCTTGTTTCCAAGTTTGTGCTGCAAATGACCTTAAATATCTACTCTTATCAGTCCTACCTATGCAGCAAAAGTGGTAAAGAAAAAGCTGGGGAAGAGATAAATAAGAAAAAAAGTAAAAGAATAAAGAAAAAAAGGAGAGAAAAAGGAACTTTCTAGTCTGGTTTCTTTACACAAGGACTTGGCTCAGTGTTTCTCCTTCCTTCACTACAGAAGCCTGAGAAGAGATTTATAAACAGTGAGGGCAGAAACACAACCTGTCAGAAAAAATGGCTTTTTGGACTGTACAGAAAAATAACCAGAAATTCAAAACATAAAAGTGCTCGGCTGCTGGACTTTGTCCTGGAAATCTGTCTGTGCCATAGGCATGTCCCTGACTGATTTGAAAGATCCTGAAAGCATCATGACTTCCACATCAGCACACAACACCCCCAGGCTCAACTAATTGAGTCAGTATGTGGGAGGTAGAGATTCCTCTGTTATTATCCTATAAAGGTATATATATATATAATCTTGCTATATATACTCAGTGCTTGTATAGCACCTACAAACTGTACAAAAATTGACCGTACAGCTTCCACTTTCTTCAAAATGAAGAAACTGCATTTCTCCTTCTGACCTTTGGTATCATGGTTCCTCAAACAGAGCACTAGCTCAACAAACTAAAGACCCAAGGTTGCTTTTCTGCTCAGCATGAGCAGATTTAACCTCACAACTTCTACCTCCTATGTGAGTGTCCTAAATACTGGACTGCAGATACTTCTCTGCAGATGACAGGGAAAGTATCTTCTCATATTAAAATAGTGGATCTGCAGAATAAACTGAAATTCATTGGAATAGGAGGAGATTACAGAAACCCAAATAAATTTTGATCAATTTTTGATCCTAAAGCCACAAACTTGTCTAAGTAAATGAAGAGTTAACATTAAACCAATGTAAAGCTGAAATATGAAAGCACAGGGATCAGAGCACTACCACCTCCATTCAGAAAACACTAGTTGCCCTTTGTTTATTTTGGGAAGAGAGCTGACTACACATGCATTCATCTCTAGGCATTGTGTATTCAGAATATACCTCTTTCAAATGAGTGTATTTTGATTATATCTCTTGGCTAAGGCCCCAACAAGGACTTACAGAGAGGAACATGAAGTCCGAGGAGGAAATTCAATCCATAGATGCCTGAAGATTAAGGAAAAAACCAAGACACCAGATAAAGGAGACATCAGCTGGTTATGGATCTAGTTCATGGAAGATCTGGAATACTGTAGATGTCCAAGTTTCACTTGTAGCATGGAGGAAAATCCTTTGTCAGGAATAATGGGTGAACTGGTAGGCAGGTGATCCCAGCCATTGGGACTGCATGCATAAGTGTTACTATAGAAAATGCATAGAAGTCATTAGGAAGGAGGAGTGGTATATGAAAAAAAATCTTCTGATTATAAAAATTTGTTCTTTTCCTCCCTTTCTCATCATCCTCACTATTGACCTGCAATGTTATAAAATTAAAAATAAGACCTGGAAGGACTGCCACATCCACTGTAACTCACAGCCTGAGGGGAGAACAGCTGCAACTGCAGTCCTGGCCCCTAAGATTCTGGCTGAATATTTTGATCCCAGATTAAATGAAAGATGGCCACCAGAGCAGCTGTCATCACTGAAGGAGTAAGAATCCAACTGTGCCCCATGTAAAATACAGAGCTGGTATTGACAGTTCATCTCAAACTTTGATAATGTCCCAGTTATTTGCTAACAAGATTTAGGCACACAGGTAGTTTGTTAGTCCCAACTAGCTGAAGGGAGAAAGGTAGAGTTACTCCACAGAACTGAGATTGTGACCCCTATAGCATAACTTTAACCTCTGAAATTTTTATTTAGAAGGTACTCTAATTATAGTTTTTTGCATTCTTGGACTCAAACACATAATTATCTTTTAGATATCAGCTTCTTCTTGTCTCTAATTTGCACATGCAAAGACATTATTTATTTGTTTACAACAAAAAATTGCTGATTTCTTTAACACGGTGAGGTTTGTGTAATGTTATTTTTTACAGACAGAAAGCAATAGCATTGGGTACTGCAGTGTAATAATGAACTACACAAAAAATAACTTCGAAGTTGCACATTTTTTTCAGATTTAAACTTCCCAAAAGCTCTTTCACTACAGTGAAATGGCCACGTTTAAAGTCGCAAAAATAGCTCCTTACCTTAGAAATACTGCCTTTTTTTGGTACACTACCATCCCCTCTCCTTTCATGTTCTAGGAAGTTGTCTTTGTTCTTTAGTTGTCATTTTGGTCAGTTTCTCTTGTTCTGAGGAGGCACACATCTTCTCAAATTGCCACAGATTTTCTGTGAATAAAAAGCTTTGAACATAAAGGCAGTGGTTTTATATCATAGTTGAGTCCAGCTAAATAGAAATGGATGTCTCACTCCATTCCTTTGGACATAGAAAGCATCTTTCTCTGTATTTATTTGAGTAATCTAAAAGGAGGCACTGACTTTTGAGAAAATCTTCAGCTGAATCTATGTTTTCTTATGTTTCCATTTTTAAGAATTTCAGTAATACACTTTTTCGCCACCATCAGTTTCTGATTGCACATGGCTGGAGATGCAATAAAGCTATACTTTTTAATCTCCCTGTGGTCAGCTTTATGATTCTGCTGGATATTCTGCTCTGGAGGAACAGTGGAACAGAGAGATGAGACTTTACTAAAATATAATGCAGAGCACGTAGGAAAAAAAAAAGTGTGAAATATGGAATGATAAGGTTATTAAGGGAATGTCTGTGGCTGATGATGCAGTTTTAGCTTTCTGACTACAATAGCAGAGGCAGCATGTTGTGAAGAAAAACATGTGTACCAGGATGCATCAAAACAAAATGTCAAAGCAGTATTTTGCCCTTTTGCCAGCGTTACATTGATAGGATTCTCTTTGCCTTTTCAGTGTCTCTGTTTGCATCCCTGAAATGTTAGGTGACTTTAATTGTTAAATGGAATTTAAGCATTCTTCACTCAAACTGAGCATGAAGTACCGCCATATCCAGTCATAACAGGGCGTTTAACCTTCTTTCCCAGGATAGGGAAAGAAGATAAGAAATTTTGCATGTAATGAGTGTCATAGTCCCTCCCTAGCTTTAGCTATCTCCCTTTTAAAGTTCTGGCCTTAAAAGTCTCTCTTAATGAAAGACTACATCTCAAATACTGTGTCAATGTGAGGATTTCAGGTTTTTTTGTCCATGTGAATCCTTACCCCTGTGATTGTCTCCCACACCCACTTACTGGAATCCAAGTGCTGCAGTGCTGATCAGAAGTCATTAAAACAAAGTTATTTGAGAGTGTGTTGGGTTTGTTCAGCAATTGGAACTGTCCAGGACAATCTCTCCTAGTGGTCTCTGTCTTCCTTGTGCATACCTGCCTCTAAGAGCCCCTCTGTATTTGCCAAGTGTTTCTGGGCATAGTTACGATGAAGACCAGCGTTTTTTATTATGTATATATACACATGAATTATAGTATTTCAAGTGCAACTAGATCTTATTATGTTCATTATACAAAGTGTGCAAGTTTCCTTATATGAAATGGAGGCTCTGAGATTCTGAGAAGGGGAAAAAAAAGGAAAAAGAACATAAAAAAGAAAGCAAATACAATTCTATAGAAAATAACAAAAATAATATCAGAAAGTGAGGGGAAAAAATATTACATAAAGAAATTTCACAGGAGACAGACACAATGTTTCTGTGTGCTGATATAGAGAAGTCAGACAGAACAGCAAACTGCACCCAATGATTCCTTTTAAACAGACTCTAACAGTTTAGAAGAAGTTCAGAACTATCACACTAAGGCTATGTGACTTAAGTTACAGAATCAGAAAATGGCTGAGGTTAAAAGGGAACTCCAGAGACCATGTAGTCCAACCTTCCTGCTCTAGCAAAGTCCCCTAGAGCTTATCTACTAGGATTGTGACCAGGCAGCTTTTGCATATGTACAGGAAGGACATTCACAACCTCTCTGGGCATTCTGTGCTAGTGCTCAGTCAACCTCACAGTAAAAATGTTTTCCCTCATGTTCAGATGGAACTTCCTGAGTTTTAGTTTGGCCCATTTGCCTCCTGTTATAAGACAGGGCACCACCAAGTACTCTGGCCCCATCCCCTTGATATCTTTCTTTCAGACACTTACACATATTAATCAGATGGCCCTATGCTTCTCTTCTCCAGGCTTAACAGGCCCAGCTTCCTCAGTATTTCCTCATCTGAAAGATTCTCCAGTCTCCTGATCAATTTAGTAGACTTCAGTTCTGTTAATGTAGTGGTATGAAGAGTTATCCTTGGTGCAAGAGAGAATCTCTATTTTAGAAATTAGGCAATCACAGAGTTATTTACTTTTTACTGTAATTTTTTGTCTTTATCAGGAAGAAAATGTTCTCCAATAAATTCAAATCACATAAAACTTGTTTTCAGGTTCTATATAATATAGATACCTCACAAATGTTTGACATTCTACATCACCTACCTAATTGTTTGCAGAACTCTTGATTCCTCATTTTGATACAATATTTCTTTAATATTAGTTGCTATATCAATCCATTTTCCATTGTTATGCTCTTTGCCAATATAGAAAATAACTATACAGAGGAAAAATGCTGTTGTTTTTTTGGGTTTTTTTGGGGAAACATGGAAGATATCTCCAGAGTGAATAAGGGAAAGCTGAGATACAAGAACAGAAGGAAGAGTAGTCTGGAGAAGAACAGTAGGGTAGCAGCTGAGTCTGAAATTATCCATGACACATTTGCCATTGAAATATTCCTCTGTAGAGCACCTGTGGAGTGAAAAAAGACTATGAAAACTCTGCTCACTCAAGCTTTGGGAAACTATCTAAAATTTAATGTATTTTCTTTTTTCTCTTTCTTCAAGTAACAAAAAAATAGCAAGCTTCAGGTTTATATAAGGGAATCTTTGAGACTTGTCTTACTATGAAGGCAATGATTTAACGATTTTGTCACTAATGAAGTATAAGCACCTAGAAGCATCAGACAATTTCCTGCCACAGTGTACATGCAGACAGCTATATTAAGCAAAATTTGAAGATTGTGCAAAAAGTTTATTAGGCTGCTTTGGAAATTCTGCTTTGGAAGTATTTCTTCTTACAACTTGAAAATCATTTTTATTGTTTATAAGATAAAACTTATTCTGCCTGCTGGAGTTGATCAGAAAGTTTGAGCATGTACCTTCCTTTAAGCTTTGTATTAAATCCATTCACTTCACTGGGATGTGTCATAGTCCAAGCTTGTAACATGGATCAAAACATAGCTTGGAGACAGAAAGTAGTGGGATTAAATGGTCAGTTTTCAGTCCTAGCAAGAGGTTAATATTATGGGCATCAAGGCTGAAGAGTAGACATCATGATGCTTAATGATCTGTAAAAGGGATAAGTAGCAAGCAGCAGAACTTGCAGATCACACAGAGATGTGTAGGATGGTCAAGTGCATACTCTACTGTCAACATCTTCAGAGGGGCCCAGGAAAGCAGGTGAATGGGCACAATGATAATAAAATAGTAATACTAATAATAACAGTGTTTTTTATTTATTATTAATAAATAAAAACTATCCTTGAAGAAAGGAAAATACTGAGTAAAAACTTAGCAAGATTCAAAATTAACTACTGAATCAACAAGAAAATTAAGCAAATAATATAACCTTTACTGTAAAAACTTCATGTGAGAAAGGGCCTGATGAATAGCCGCAATTACAGAATCAGAGATCACAAACTCACAGAATTGTAGGGGTTGGCAGGGATCTCTAATGATCATCAAGTCCAACCCCCCCGCCAAAGCAGCTCCCTAGCCCAGGTTGCACAGGTAGGTGTCCGGGCGGAGCCCAGAACTGAACACAATACTCCAGGTGAGGCCTCACCAGGGCAGAGTAAAGGGATCACCTTCCTTGACCTGCTTGCCACACTCTTTTTAATTCACCCCAGGATACCATTGGTCTCCTTGGCCACCAGGGCACACTGCTGGCTCATGGCCAACCTGTCATCCACCAGGACACCCAGGTCCCTCTCCTCAAGAGCTCCTCTCCAGCAAGTCATAGCCCAGCCTGTACCGGTGCATGTAGTTGTTCCTCCCTAGGTACAAGACTCTGCACTTGCTCTTGTTAAACCTCTTCTGGTTCCTCTCTGCCCAACTCTCCAGCCTGACCAGGTCTCACTGAATGGCAGCACAGCCTTCTGGTGCATCAGCCATTCCTCCCAGCTTTGTATCCTCAGCAAACTTGCTGAGGGTGGACTCTATCCCCTCAAGATCACTGATGAAGATGTTGAACAGAAACGGACCCAAAAGAAGCCAAAGCTCTTGTGGCAGCACCAGCCATTCAGCCACTTATTCATAGCCTGAACTTTCCTAGACAGCTCTGTACCTCTCACCACTCCAGAAGGGAAAGAGAAAAACACTGCTTGTGCTCCCACTCCCTCAACCAACCTCCCTAAACCCCTGAAATCCCTTTTGATAGTTCACAGGCTTCCCTGAGCAATTTCATTACTGCCCGCCTGAACTATCAATAATGGAGGATCAATAATCAGAGGATCAAACCAGACCTGGGAGTTTTTTGGTGATGTCCCTGACCCAGGCCCCAGGGAGGCAGCACACCTCCCTACTGGTCAGGTCAGGTCCGCATATGGGTCCCTCCATTCCCCTGAAAAGCGAATCACCTACCACAATTACCTTTCTGTATTTCCTGGCAGAGGCAGTCTCAAGGCATGGGGACAACCGCTTTGCCCTAGCTCCCCTCATAGGTGGATTCTCCCTCGCCTCCCCACTCATCTCCTCATCAGTTTCCAGCATCCCAAACTTATTGTTTGGGAGACCTGGGAAAGTGGGGTAGGCAAGGAGGGGGTGCACCCTTGATGGCAAGCTGGGACTCTTCTCCAACCCTCCTTACCTGTCAGATTGGTTTGACTGTGACAGGGAAGTGAGTCCACCACTTTTTTGAGGTTATCTCCTTGGCACCCATCTCTCTGACCTGACAGTGAGCAACTCCAGAAGTCAGTCCCCACTCATGCTCCCTGATGGCTCTCAATCTTTCCACCTCCTCCCTGAGTTCCAGCAACAGGCTGAGCAGCTCTTCCACGTGCTTGTACCTCATGCAGGTGAAATCTAAAAGTTAGGAATTAATGAGGAATATGTGATTGCTATGGATGTTAAGTTAGATGCACCTCAGATCTGATTCAATAGTATGAAACCATGATACAGATAGACAAAGATCCTCAATAAGTTAGTCTAAAAGTTGCCCAGTAATGAAATTCAAAATACTGTGGAGCTTAGCTTTAGCTTCATAATTCTTTAGTTCAGTTGAGAATAACTTTTCCTGCTCTGCTAGCCCTGCTTGAGCTTGGGTGTTGGACCAGGTGACCTCCAGAGATCCCTTCCAACCTCAGCCATTCTGAAAAATTGTAATGCCCTTGGCTCCATTCAGCACTGCTCAGCAACTATTGAAAAACTGATGAGTTTTTCCTAAAACCAAAAGATAGCATCATACCAGATGCTATGAAGAAAATCAACTCTGTTCCAGCTGAAACCAGAACAATAGCACAGAAAGGTATATTTGGAGGTCATGTGATCATTGTCCTTCACTCAAGAAGAGTCACTTAGAACTGGCTGTCCAGGGCAATGTCCACATAACTTTTGAATGTCATCAGGAATGGAGACTCCATGGCCTTTACAGACAACCTCTGCCCATGCTGCATCCCACATGCAATGAAAGAATGTTTCCTGGAGAAGCCAGAACTAGACACAGTATTGAAGATGCATTCTTACCAGTGCTGAATATAGAGGAATGCTCACCTCACCATCCTGGGAACACTCCTCCTAGTGCTGCCCAAGACATCATTAGACATCTTAGAGGAAAGGGCACATTTCTGGTTCATGTTCAACTTGATGTCCACCAGGACCTCCAGTTTGTTTTCTTTCAAGCTATTTTCTAGCTGGCTGACCCCCAGTATATGTACTGCTGCATGGGGCTATTCCTTCCTAGGTGTGGGACTTTGTATTTCCCCTTTTTGAATTTCTTAACCACTAGGAGAATGACAGCTTTCCCAAAACACAGTTTGTGTCAGGCTATAGGAACTGCATTCCATCTTTGTTTTTAAATATTATATGTAGTAAAGAAATTATATCTGTGGAAATCGTAGAATTAACTGCAAAGAAAAAAGTCTACTTTTAATGACTGGAGAAAAAAAAAAAAGAAGAAAGTATTTTATGATAATACTTTACATAGATATTAAGTAAAAAGATTAGCAATAGTAATTACTCCTTTTGAAATACTGTGCATCTTATTTTATAATTTAAATATATTTTATTCATAAATTTCAAGATTCTTCAGTTACACTCAATGAACACTACTAAAAGTCTTGTAATTAATTTTTTGTTGATTTTAATAAAATGTTGGGCTGGCTAGCAGATATTTTTACATAAAATAATTACAGAGATACAAACACTGAAATCGTACTTGTTCTCTGTTTATGGAAAACCCTTTTTGTCAATGAGATATTCATTTCTGGTTTTTAATCAAGTAGAATAAAATGAAATTTATAAAGTGACATTTAATTCAGGAAGTGTGATGCCTTGTCTGATCCAGGAAATATATATATATGTGTGTGTATGCCATAGCTCACAGCCCATGTTTCAGAGGAAAAGGGTAACACCATGTAGTATTTCTGCTGGTAATGGAA
The DNA here is from genome assembly GCA_023055505.1 of Callipepla californica brunnescens. Classification (NCBI taxonomy): domain Eukaryota; kingdom Metazoa; phylum Chordata; class Aves; order Galliformes; family Odontophoridae; genus Callipepla; species Callipepla californica. Next base: position 15,879,608 of record JALIRH010000007.1, on the reverse strand, counting down.
CAAGTCACAGCACTGAGAAAGAAGCTGGTGCTTGCTGCTTTCTAATCTTTCTCAGTGTTATTGCTCTTCTGATGTCTATTACCAGGTTGAGCCTGGTGTTAAGTCAGGTCCTGAAAAAGAACAACAACAAATGTTACTTCAACCTGGCCAAAGGGGATGGCAAAAATCTGTGACTGCAGAACAGCAACTATGACTACAATATCACAAGAGATATTTTGTGATTCTGTGACTATCTTTACGTCATTATAGTATCCCTCTGCAGATACAGTCTTGTTTTGAAAATCCTTCTCAATTCTTCCTGAAATCTGTCATCATTTTACCCAGCCATAAATGAGTGCCTGACTGCTTATTCTGTGAAGCCAAAGGCAGTCAATTTTGTTGCTGGCCTTATCACTCACTTGTGTTTTGCTGGCTAGAGAAGCTGGTATGCTTGAGCCAATTAAACCAGTGAACCATTTGTGCTTAGACACATCTTTGACCTCTGCCTATGAAGGCGCGTTAGTCCTGCCATCCATCAGTAGAAGTGCTGTAGGGCCCAATTAGGCTTCACTCTGCCATTTAGACTACTAATTCAGTACTGGTGGCTGGTTTACTTTTCAAATTGACTGATTCCAGCCCACAAGACCATTCTTTCAGTACAATCTTGGACATAGTACTTAGTAGCCAATGTTAGTATAATGGAGAAGGAAAGTATTTGTTTTCCAGTATATGTACTCACCGCAGAAAACCTTTGATCTTCAACATCTCATTCTTCTGATACATTACTACTCATAATGATTTCCCTGTCAGGATTTCTAGCTTTCTGGGTTACCCTTTAAGTGGATAGTAGATGTAATATAGTTTCAATCTTCAAACGTGAAAACCTTCTGTAAGGAAATATATGACAGTTGTAAGGATATGTATGATGGTGAAAATGTGTCAGAGGCCATCAGAGGCTGCATATAGTATACTAAAAGTTCAGCCATCAAAAAAGAACTGTGAAGAATAATTGTACTGTGAAAAAGGACTATGGCAACGATGGCACCATTTTCTCAAATAGATTAAATCTCAAGTGTTTTAAAACTTATATCTACTGACTTCAGTGACAAAAATAAACACTTACTGCTTTTATATTTCTCTTAGCCCTCCAGAAGTAACATAACTATTTGAGACAGCTGGATACTATTCCATCTTGTGCATCATCAGTAGAATTGCTCACTATATCCCAACAGCTACACCTGTTCAAAAGCCTTGCAGGCAAAACAATTGCAGAGGTACCGCTAGGGGCATAGTTTAGCCCTCAGAGACTTTGTTACTGGTGATCATGTGTGGTGTGGAAAAAAAGCCTACCTGTCTGTTGGAGCCCCAGATGTGTTTAAAAAAAAAAAAAAATGCACTCAGAAAAAGTTCATTCCACCCTTAAGACAAACTGGTACACTGTAGAAATGAATGTGATACCTGGACAAGAGAAGAGATCTTTGAAAACCAGGCTAGTTTCACTGATGTTCATCTGACAGCTGAAGAGTTGACTCAACTTTCACTATGAATGCTATTCACTATTCTAGTGATTGCTATGTCAGTTAGACAGCTCATCAAAGTAGCAAATAAATGAGCTGATTCTATGTAGGAAAATATTATGACAAACCTTGCAACAAAAAGGCTTCTGTGAGCAAGTAATTTAATAAAGGAGATTACTATTTTTATAACATAAACTACACAAAGTACTTGATGTCAGCAGTTTCAGTGTATCCTTCACTAACAGTAGTAAGTATGCCTGGAAAATCTGACTCATAGTATGACACGATTAAACTGGTGAAACCAGTGGGAGACAAAAATTGTTTTGTAGTCTGTGTGGTGGTATACTAAATACTGAACACCAGTCGACCACCAAATAGTCATCATTATTCCCGCAGTGCCATCTACTGGTAAAATTTCAACATGTACAGAAATAATAAGAATTTACATGTTTGTATGTTATAGACTAGTGATCCAAACCTGCAATAAGACACAAAGAAAGCAAATATTATTATTCTAATCTATTTCATCATCTTTATAATTTCAAGTTTGTCAGGATTTCTTTAATAGACAAATACTTAGTATAAAGTGTTCCCTTTGGTACACAACACATGTACTACATCTGCTAAATAAATGTTTAGCTGTGTAAATACAGAGATATACATTTAACATTTCATTCAAATGCAGACACATATCTTCAACAAAAACAAAGAAAAATGCATGTTTTAGCATGGAGGTATATTTTGCAAATATGTGGATTGAGCAATCATGCTAAATATTTTGGAAGTTCCATAGCTTTGTTGATGTTTAACAATTCTTCTAGATTTCATAACAGTATTTGAGAGTAATTTCATTACATACAAGTCACTAAAGACCGTTGATCATGTAGGGCAGATCAGCCCTTCCTTTGCAGGAACAGTGGGGAAATACTGTGGTTCTCATTCTACTGGAATTTCTCTTGTGCTCAGTAAGAGAATCATAGAATCACCAAAGTTGGAAAAGACCTACAGCAGCCCCCAGATATTTTTACCCCACTTCTAAAGCTGCAGAAAATCAAAGAAAGGATCATATCAAAACTTGTTCTCTGAGTTAGCTCAGAGTATGATTAGGGAAATGGTTTTTCCATTCAGCTCCTCAACTATGGAATCTTACCACTTTATTCTCAACCTGTTTAATGCCTTCCTAAATGTATTTTGAGGCAGTATACCCTGAAGTGGTTGGAGAAAAAACAAACAAACAAACAACAACAACAAAATGATAACCCAATATTTAATTTATAAAATGCATACATCAATATCCTCTCTCCACAACTAGTTGTAAGTAGCAAAGTAGCATCTGGATTTAAAACAACTGGCTGAAACACAGTCCAGGTTTAAGTCTAATAATATGAAGACAGAACTCATTGTTACTATAATATTCATTGTTGGAATTATCAGACACACTCTGAGATAAATTAGTTTTGTATTATCTAAATAGCTAGAAGAGAAAATATATCCAAGGAGTTCTCTGTCCAGTCCCATTATAATGCCTTTTCATTTTAGCCAAATGTACATGATGCCCTTACCTGAATGATTACTATCAGAGATAAGAATTAAGTCTGTACCCTACATTAAGACCTCAAAAGAAGCTTCCCAGTCATGTTCAGCAAATTACATTGAGGAAGGCAGGGTCTTATAATTTAATATTCTTTGATTGTTTCAGTTTCTGCCTTTCACTTTCACCAGACATGGAAATCATAAGTCATATATTCTAGTATCAGTCAGCTTCTACACAGTACATCCACTAAAATAGAATATTTTATTGCATTCACAGTAGATATTTCTGAATAATGCTCTTTTACATCCTAGTCATCTTCAAAATGACCTTAGTTATTGACCAACATTGTGTCTGAACTGAGCTATTACTTTTTAATTTTTCATCTTAGAAAGATTCTTTCTCTCATTTTGCATCCCCTCAGAACTTTTTCATCTGACTTTTACTCGTCCCTGCAACATGAAGTTTCATTATTTATTTTGACAGTATCTGTCTTTCCTCCTTGATCACATGGTTTTGTATTCCTTCTTAAGTTATCAAAAATGAATTGATCACTCATACACCACCCATTTCTCTTTTTCTTCTTCCTCATTGGATACATGTGCAAAAAGACATTGTTTCTACTATCTATGAAGTTCATCAGCTAAGGTGACTATGAATTCCTCAGTCACTATCCTCAAAGAAGAAACTGATCTTTCTTACAATTCTAATGTCTTATGCTAACTGAAAATATATTAAGAGCAACTACCACTGTTGGTATTCTTGTTCAGACATTTCCATTCCAACTCCACTATTTTAATTGTTCCTTCAGAAAAGTATTTATCATTTGCATATATATATTGTCATTGCATTTATTACATTGTCATATTTATAATCCATAACAGTATCTTTATATTAAATTATTATTTGCATAAACATAATATTTATATATTTGCATTTATATATTGTCATACTTCAGTAGATGTAGAGGAATAGCCAGAAGTATATTGAACAAGGAGTCAGTAATCTGCATATTTGCTTTCTTCTTATTTATACTGGTACACTTTGAATAGCCTGTGATCATCTACCAACCAGCTTTGGCAGAGAATCTATGTCCATGGTTTTATAAGTGCATGACTTCATATTGTAAGTACTGTGTGAATGCTCCATAGAACAGTATAACCAAAGTGTACACAAAGAAAACCTTAAGAATGTACATGTATTTAAATTACATTTAATCACAAGTATAGCACATTGTGTCACAGACTCGAAATATTATTTGCACATGTATCTTATCTGTATCTTAACAGAGGCAAGGGTACTGAAGCATATTATTGAAGGAACTCTTCAAGGCTAGGTCCACACTCTGTATTTAATGGCTGTCAGTGATTGATGAACTTCCATTGTCAGCATGAGTCTACAAAAGTACCAGCAAATGTAGAGCTGGTGAACTTCACTATGGATGGGATATCTGTACTGCATGTCATGATCCACACGGCAGAGCTCATCCAATACTGCAACAGTCATGTTTCCCAATATTAGGAAAGACATAAGATTGCTGCATCTTTGCTCTAATTTCCACCCTAGGAGTGTCTTGCTGACATTCCAAGACAAATGAAACATCTTCAGTCCAAAATAGTGGAAATTACTGTCTTCATCCATAATATGGATGAAGCTTGGTAGGCAGACAAGATTTCAGCAACTTGACTAAGATTTCTGTTTTTTTCATATACTGAGGCCTAGACTCTCTCCTGCTGTTTTTAGGATCAGGGTCTCTTTATAACTAGAGAGAAAGTGGGATACAATCAATTTTTCTCTATATTATTAGGGCTTTCCAAAAGGGATCATCCCAACCTTTGTATTGCCCCTAGTTAATCTCAGATACCCAAAAAGAAGGTGCACATAATTTGTACTGAGAAAAAGAAACAAAATCAAAGACAAACAGAATAAACAGAATAAACAAACTAGTTTGTTTCAGTACAGAGACAAGATGTTGACTGCACAACACTGCTAGAGAGCAGCTGTTTAATCTGATTTTTTCTTTCAATTTAACCCAAACAATACCTAGTCAACGCAGATGTGAGACAGTTTAGGGACCGACTGTTTACTGGCTATGCTCAGCCCAGGAACATAGTGATTTATTTTGCAAGTGCCCCCCCCCCAGCCAGCTGTAGTGCAGACAAGCTGGTCAGATTAATCCACCACAGTTTAAGCAAGACTATTTGTTTTTGTACTGTAGGAGAGGATGATACCTTAGGAATTCACATCAGTGACAAAGTGACAAATAGCAGCTCATGGTGGTAATGGCTAGACTCAAAGAGTTCTTCCCAACCAGATTTAAGCTCAGCAGATTAATTTATCTTCTGGCAGTGCCTATTGTATTGTCAGTCTTTGTATAATTCTGACTTGGTAGAGTAGAAATAGAAACACAGGGCTTAAGCCTACATACCATCATAACTGGCTGCCAATAAATAGAAATAGTTGCTCAACTATTCCTCAGATTGCAGCTTTTCCTCAAACATAACAAAATTTGTACTGAAAAGTGAGAAACCAGAGTACTGACCAGCTCAAAATTCTGTTCTTACAGGAAGGCTGGCCTTAAACCAAAATTTACCCTTACTGCGTCCAAATTCTTCTCTTGATGATCTCTGTGCAATATCAATCAGGACAATAAACTCAAAACAGAATATAGTAAGGCAATATTTATCGTTTATTTTGCTATATTACACATCTTTGTCAGCACATAACAAGAAAGAGTAGAGTGAATTTTACATTCTTGAATGACTTTGCAGGACCTGGTGTTGTATTGGGGTCACTCAGCTTTTACATGTCAAATGTGTTAATCTAAGATGCAAGTTGTTGTGACACAATGAATATGAAACAGTGTCATTTTTCAAAGCAAGAATGACTTTTAGCTCAAAACAGCCTTTTTACTCCCTTCTTTAATTACAAATTCTTCCATATAAAGGGTCACGAATCTGTGAGGTAGAATAGCACCTGAGGTAGAACTGCATCTGAGGAAGACAGATAGAACTTCTATGGCTTGGCTTTAACTTAATTCAAGCTGACAAGCCAACTAGAATTTTTTTTAGTTCTGTGGTGATTCTGAGAAAAGTATTTCAAGGTCCAATGCAATTTTCTGAAATTAGTAGACAATTGCTAGCTACCAAGACCTAAGTCTTAGACCTGTGAATTCATCATCATTTATATTTAAATCAGATATGTATTCTTTACTAGCCTAGAATTATTAAATTTCCAGTTAGTTGCTGATTCTGTTTAATTGTCTTAATGAAATAAATGATTTAGTTTTAAGAAGTAGTTGGTCACTATTATCAGAATTTTAATTCATTAATCCTCTAAACCTTTTTGAGGAATAAAAATTCAGTAATTCCCTGTTACTAATAATCTGTTGATGCAGATATTCTAGACCTACATTTAATAGAAGTTAGAAATATGCTTACCGAGATTTTGGTGTCTATCTGTGTATCATATTGTATGCGTTCAATTGGAATATTTGTTTAGAACCAAATCCAAAGGTTTTCAAATCTAAGGTCAGCATCCCAGTATTAGATCTTCTGCCATCACTACTTGTGTGAGTAAGGGGCTGCTGAATTCATCAGCTAGACTCTAGATGACAGTTAGGAATAGAAGTGACCTTGTTGAGAAGCTATGAAAATCTTAAATATCCCCAATTGTAGTTGTCATAAGACCATAGCTTGTCACTTCCTGAGAAGTATGACATATGCTTTTTTCTTGTCCTGAATTTCTCTTTTTTCAATTTGCTCTTTCTTTGCCAGATCACACATTAAAAACATTGGCAGTTTTTTGAATGTCACTGTCTTATGTTTGATAGGTATACCACTGAGGGTTGTAGCTTTGCTCAGGACATTCTGTGAAGAAGACTTGGGGTTTCTGAGAATAAGAAAATCATGAAATATGCATTGGAGAAAAGGTTTAAAAGCAGAGCAAAATTTGTATGCAAAATCCCTTGCTGAAAAATATTGTATATTGGATACAGAATGATTCAGAGGAAATGGGAAGCAAAAAGAATGAGAGAGGAAGAATATATCAGAACACTAACTCCTTTTGCAGGTAAAATTCTGAGGTTCATAAATCAGTTATAAAAATGTGCTCCTGGCAACAGCTTGACAATACAGCTACTAGATTTTAATTGGGAGATTGTTTGTTCTATTTTTATAAAAAGAGATATGAGAAGATACTGCTTGGTTTTAGATCAGATGAGTAATCCTAAACATAATGGCTTAAAAAAAAAAAGCCATTATCTTTTAAATTGAAACTTTAAATCAATAATTTAAGAATGAAAATGTACATTTTTGTAGGAATTCATAGATTCTTAAAATAGCTTGTGTGGAAGGGACCTCAGTTGTCTTCATGTTACAGGTTACTCAGCCTTTTCACATCTGGGAGGTGCTCCAGGCCCTTTATCATTTTGTGGCAGACTTAAGGGAGGAAATCCATCAGCCTGCTCTTTGCTCTTTTTTTAATGCACCCCAGAATACCACAGGCCTTCCTGGCCACAAGGACATACTTCTGGCTTATGGCCAATATGTTACCCATCATGACACCCAGCAAGCCATCCTCTAACCTACATTGATGCAGTTCTTCCTCCTCAAGTGTAAGACTCTACACTTTCTGTTTTTAATGTTCCTCTCTGCCCAACATTCCAGTCTGACCAGTCCTTGTTGAATGATAGCACAGCATTTAGGTGTGTCTGTCAATCCTCCATCTTTGTACCATCAGCAAACTTCCTTCATTCAGGTCATTGATGAAGATGTTGAACAAGACAGGACCCAGCACAGACCCATAGGGAACACTGCTAGTTATGGACCTCCAATCAAACTCTGCACCGCTGATGACAGTCAGTCAGTTCTCAATCCACTTCACTGTCCATTCACCTATCCCACACTTTTTAAGTTTCCTACCAAGGATCTTATGGAAGACAGTCAAAAGTCTTGCTGAAATCAAGATACACAACATCCACTGCCCTCCCTTCATCTATCCAGACAGTGATGACATCATAGAAGACAGACACATTGATCAAGCATGATTTGTTCTTGGTAAGTCCATCTTGATTACTCCTGATCACCTTCTCTTCCAATTGCTTGGAGATGGCATCCAAAACAAATTGTTCCATCACCTTTCCAGGGCAGAGGTGAGGCTGACTGGTCTCTGGTTTCTTAGAACCTCCTTGTGCTTTTGAAGACTGGAGTGACATTGGCTGTCCTCCAGTCCTCAGACACCTATTCCATTTGCCAAGACCTTTCAAATATGATAGAGTGGTTCAGTAGTAATCTCTGCCAGTTTTGTCAGCACACATGAGTGCACCCCATCAGAGCCCACACATTTACATGCACTGCTTTTGACTAGACACTGACATAATCTTCCTTGACCAATGAATAGTCTTCCTTTACCCAGACTCTCTCTCTTTCCTTCAGGATCTGGAATTCCTGAGGGCTAGTCTTAGCATTTAAAATTGAAGCAAAGGGACAAATATTGCCTTACTGTAGTCTGTTTTGAGTTTATTGTCCTGACTGATATTGCACAGAGATCATCAAGAGAAGAATTTGGACGCAGTAAGGGTAAATTCTGGTTTAAGGCCAGCCCTCCTGTAAGAACAGAATTTTGAGCTGGTCAGTACTCTGGTTTCTCGCTTTTCAGTACAAATTCTTTTATGTCTGAGCAAAAAAAGTCATGACCTCTGTCTTCTCAGTGTCCCGTTACAAAGTCACCCACCCCATTTAATAGGAGACCCACATTTTCTCTAGTCTTTCTTTAACTGTTGACATACTTAAAAAATAAAAAATAAAAAAATCCACCTTTCTTGCTATCCTTAATCTCCTTTACACGGTTTAACTCCAAGAGAGCCTTAGCCTTCCTCATTGCATCCCTACAGGCCTTAACAACATTCCTAAATTCTTCCCAGGTGGACAGGCCCTTTTTCCACATTTCATGGACCTTATTCTTAGATTATCCATGAGTTCCTTACTTATCCATGCAGGCTTCTTGCTGCCTTTCCCCAATTTCTTACTCTTAGTGATGCACCAGTTGAGCTCGGAAGAAGCAGTGTTTAAGCAGCAACCACCTCTCATGGCCCCCCTTACATTCTAACACTCTAGACCATGGCATACATCCAAGTAGGTCTTTGAAGAAGTCAAATTTGGCTCTCCTGAAGTCCAGAGTAGCAATTCTACTACTTGCTTAGCCTCTTATATGTAAGATCTTGAACTCCACCATCTCATGATCACTGCATCCCAAGCTTCCCCTCAACCATCACATCTCTGATCAGCCCTTCCTTGTTAGTCAGATAGCACAAGGTCAGATAGCACACTCCTCATTGGCTCTTCCACCACCCATGTCAGAAAGTTATCATCAGTGCATTACAGGAACCTCCTGGACACGTTGTTTATCTGATAAATATCAGGACAGTTGAAGTCCCCAAGTAAGAAGCAGTACCAGGGAATGTGAGGCTATTTCTAGCTGTTTGAAGATTCTTCCTTCTGATCAGCTCGTTTGTAGTACACACTCACAAAACAGTGTCACTTACATTAGTCCACCCCTTAATTCTTACCTACAAGCTCTCCATTTGTTTGTCGTTCCCCATCTAAGTGGAGCTCAATACATTCTGGTTGCTCTCTCACATGAAGAGTGTCTCCACCACCTCACCCTGCCAGTCTGTCCCTAAAAAGGACATAGCCATCTATGACAGCATTCCAGTAATGTAAGCTGTCCGACAATGTCAATGATCACAATGAAATTTTGGCCCTGTGATTGTGCACAGATCTCTAGTCCTTCCTATAATCCTGGCTGCCAGTAAAGACTGAGGCAAAGAACACTTTGAGTACCTCAGCCTTCTCCATATCTGTCATGGCCAGTTCTCCTTTCTCATTTATCAAAGGAGATATGCCCTCTTTGGCCTGTCTCTTCCAACAGGTGTACCTATAGGATCCCTTCTTGTTTTTAACATCCCACACCAAGTTCAGTTCCATCTATGCTTTGGCTTTCCTAATCCCATCTTCACAAGTACAGATACATCCCTGTATTCTCCACAGATGATACACCCTTGCTTCCAATGCCTGCACTTGCCTCTTTTTTTTCCATCATTTTGATCAGCAGGCCCTTGTCAAGCCATGCTGGTTTCCTGTCTCCCCTGTCTGCTTTCTTATTCTGAGGGATGGAGATTTCTTGTACTCTCAGAAAGGCTTCCTTAAAGAGCAGCCAACTTTGTTCTTCTCTTTTGCCCCTAAGGAGACCAAGAAATCTTGTCCAACAACTCCTTAAACAACCTCAAGTTCTCTCTTCTGAAGTTCAAGGTCTTTGCCAGACTCTCATCCCTCAAGATCATGAATTCAACTTGGGCATGGTTTCTACAGCCCAGGCTGCTTCCAATCTAAATAGCTTTAATGACCTTCTCCACACTGGTGAGCATGAGGTTTAGCAATACTTAACCTCTGCTTTGTCCAATACTTGAACCTGAAATTATTGTCAAGGGACTCTAGGAGTCTCCTGGATCTCTTACAGCTGTCCATCTTGCCAGCAGATGCCCAGGTGGTTGAAATTCCCCATCAAGAGCCTGTGGGTGTGAAACTTCTTGTAGCTGACAAAGGAAGGTTTCATCAACAGTCTCCTTTTGATCAGCTGCCCTTTATTGATCCCATCCCTAATTTTAACCCACAGGCTTTCAGTCTATCCACTCCCTAACATAGAGGACAACCCTTCCCACCTTGTCTATCCCTTCTAAAAATCTTTTAGCTCTCAATGGTGATATTCCAGTTACGTGAATCATTCCTCTGTATTTCTGTGATAGCAATAAAATCATAGTTTTCCAAGTGCATCACAGTTTCTAACTCCCCTTATATTCTATGGTGTGTGCGTTAGTATAGAGGCTCTTCAGATGGGCTTTTGGATGCATTACTTCCCTATAGAGGAGCCCTCCCACAAACCTCCAGAGGGAATCAGAAGTTTTCCCCAGTTGCTTCCTAGAGTGAAAGCATTCTTGGATCTTCTCCATTACTGAGTAGTACATCCTCTTCTCACAGCAGCTTTAGTTTAAAGCCCTCAGAATGAGCGCAGCTGGCTTGCTCCCTAGTATATCCTTCCCCCTTCTCTTGTGTCTTGTCCCACATCAGCATTCCTGGTTTGTCCCATGGATGTTGTTTCCAATTTCTGTGGTGCTACAGCATAAACGCTTTCACACTGATTCAAAATAGTGATTTGTATCAGGAACTATCTAAATGCTGGTATAACTGAAACCAACAGAAAAAGCAGCAATGATGACGTACTTCCTGACGCTGCTTTAAGGACAGGCTGTTTCTCACCATTCAAATAAATTATTTGTGGAATATAAGTCACTGTAAGATTTCTGCTGCTCATTATAAATATCATGGACTTCTTTGCTACCAGCAGCCCAGCAAAGCTCTTACAGCTTCAGGCTGGCACTCTTATAAGAATATAAAGGTCTTACAGTGTCTGCATCAAGCATCTATGCAAAGGCTCACGTGAAAAAGGAGTCCAAGAGGAAGAGAGAAGTTGGGAGGACACTGAAAGAGGATATTGTATCACTAACGTTATCTACAGTAGCAGTGTAGCCCTGGCATATGAGCAATCATGCAATTTGCTCTTCCACCTGTACATGTACCATGTATGTTGTGAGGAGGCGTGAGACCTTAGGCACATGGTTTACAACCCAAGATGGTAGGTTTCTGGCTAGTCTACCTTATTTGTGTATTCCACTCATGACAAGTTACACATCTGCAGCACCCTCAGAAAACACTTAAGAAATCAGACATTAATGGCAAGATAGAAATTCTGTTGCCTACAGTACAAATACTGTTTCCATGGCCCCCAGAGTTTCTACTTCTGTTAGGACTCTCGTCAACTCATTTGTTGGCAGCAATAGTTAGGCTTCTCTGAAAATGCCAGCTGTAGAAACATAGATGCCTTAGGGAGATTAGGCATCTTGGGAGATTAGTGTCAGCTCTAAATATGTTACTGTTGCCTACCTGGTGCACTTTGGTGGCAATTTGCTTTTTCAAGTGACAAAATCACTTCTAAAAGCTTGACTAAAGACTCTTAGTGCTCAGTATACAAACAAGTGGATTAAAAGACTGTCACTATTGAACTGATATTCACAGCAGGGTTTCTACATATAAAGTAATAAATAAGAGATGACGATAGAATGATTTGTGTTCTGCACTTGATTTGCAAATGTTGTTCTACAGTACTGCTTCCGAAAAGACAAAAGAAAATAAATTATCTAAGTTTTTCCTAATTACAAAGAAAAATGTTGGCAGAGGGAAAAATAAAATCTCAAATTTTTGCTTGATTAGACAGTCATGTTACCTGAACAGAATCGCGTATTTTAACTGGACTATATGTACTTCTATTTCAGGTATGTGAAACCAGCACCTTAGAGAAACAATGTAGAGATATCTCGTAATATGTATTAATAAAATCATCACGTTTTCCCCTTATCCTTTGTACACATGTCAAATACTGTCCTTTGGATAGTTAACAATGAAGGGAATGATACCTTTACACTCTTGTTTGTTTGTTTGTTTTTTGCCTTGACTCTGTTTCTCCAGAAGGTAGTCCTCCAGTAGCTGTAATCCTGGCAAAGCTGTTTTCTAGCATGCCCTCTCTGCTATATGGCTATGTAGGTAGGGAGAGATATATAAGAGCATAAGAGGATGAACAGTTTTAAGTGGATTCAGATATGGTCCCTCAGAAAGTATTTATCAGTTAACACAAACTGGGGCAGCTCTTATGCTGCTTTGACCTGACTTTAAGTCATTTGGATGGTGCACATACCTTAATTACCTTCACAAAGTTCATTCTTTTTGCTGTATCCAGCACAAAGGGCCCAGCACCAATAACTTGAAATAATTAAATTAGACTATTAGTGTTCAGAGACAGCACCATCTGACTCAGTGGATGTGGAGCAGCAGACTACTTAGATGTCATAAGTATGGATGGAATAAAACTGCTTCCCAAGGCAGGAGAAAGCTGATAATCTTATTCTGAACTGCAGCTTCAAAGGTCAAAAAAATCTTAGGGGATATGAAGCAGGGAATATGGCTTATATCCCATAACAAAGGAAATCTGAAATGTACTGAAGAACTTTGAATTTAAATAACCTCAGTAATGAGATGAATGAAAAACAAAGGAATGTAACAGTAAAATAAACATATATTTAAATAAGAAGAAAAAAATCAACAATGAGGTAGATGATATGGGATCCTAGAGGATGCCAAGCATTTAAGAAACTTATTAAGGGTGATCCAAGCAAATGGAGAATAAGAACAAACCCAGTAAAAAAAATACAAAATAAAAAAATTCAAAAGCAACAACTTGCTGAGGAAATTAAAGAACAAAATAATAGAGTACTAAAACCAGTATTTAGTTCAAAACAAACCAGCACACTGCTGAAGTAGAATCACAGAATATCCTGCATACAAGAGACCCACAAGCATCACTGAGTCTAACTCCTGGCTCCAAACAGGAGTTCTTGATGTAAATAACACAGACCACCTAAAATTCAAACAATATCTCTGAGACTGTTGTCTAAACGCTGCTTGAACTCCAGCAAGTTTGGTGCAGTGACCACTGCTCTGGTGAGCCTGTTCCAATAAGTAAATTCAAGTAGAGCACGGCCTTTTTATGATATTTATTTTTCTCCCAACCAGTAAAGCAGAGAAAAGAACATGGCAAAGAAGTAAAAGAACAACTGCTTACCCATTAATGATTTACTCTGTTCTCCACAGTTCCTTGCTGCTTATTCAAAAGCTAGAGATCCTCTTTATTTTTCTTCCCTTTGCAATCTTCTCCAAAATTGAAAAAGGAGAAAGTTAATAAAATAAATATTTAATAATAACAATAATAATAAAAACACAATCATTAGACATAACATTACAGAGGAAGACACTCCATTAAGCAGAACCTATAAAAAAATGTCTCCCATATCTTTTAAATGGAAACATGAAGGACAGACAAGGATATAGCATTTTGAATACTATAGTCCATATTTGCCTCCTTTCCTGTATCTGCTTCCTCCCTTCTCTTTCATTCTCTCTATCTGGATCCCAACATCGAATTCTATTGCACACTGCATCATTGTTTTTCTTCAAACAGCTCAGCAAAATCTGCTTTCTTACAGCACCTACATCCTTGCGGAAGTCTTCAAATACTCCTCCCTGCTCTCCAGCCTCTTCTAGGGGTTTATTGACGTGATACAGTGTTTCTTTTTCTTGCCCTCCTGACAAGTAGCAGCAGCAAAGAGCTGCTCTACAGAAGTCTAAACCCTGGTTTATGCCAATTAGCAGAAGGATTGCACATACCTCCACAAAGAAGTGCTGGAAATTCGTATAAGGTACTCTTAAAGCATTGACTTCCCAAGTCAGTCTTGTTTCAAGGAACGGTGGTCTATAAAAGAGAGCATGTACAATTTCATTTCCCATCAGTGGCTGCTGGATGGTAGAGGGACTGAAGCAGTAATGATTTCATTCTCAGTATTACTGAACAGGAACAGAATCATCAAGAATCTCCAACCCTTGATGGAACATTCACACTTGTGAGAATTAAACTGTCAGTTATAGGTATGACTCACGATCCAAGCGGATATAAGTACTAAAAGCCCACTCCTGCAAATGATGACTCAGATGAGCAGCATCTCTCAAGGAGAAGGTAATCTTTTCTTAAAGGCTTATGGTGTTTTTATTTTGTTGTTGTTGCTGTTTGTTTTGTTTTTCAGTGATGACCCTATATTGGAATTCCTACTACAGTTAACAAGTGGTTTCCAGATTAGAAAAATTTAAATCCAGTCTGGGAAGATATTGTGAGTGCCCTCTCTCTAGATGGACTATGCTTATGGGTATAATAAATAGCATGTCAAAATCATCTTTAACATGATTTGAAACTTCATTACTTTGGCTGTAATGAATTTCATGCGGATACAGCTGCACCGTTCTCTGTTGCATTTTGATTTCTGTAGTAGACAGCAATGCCTTTGATAGAATATGCACATTTCAAATCTTTCTTGCTAATTGTTGTGAAAACTTAAATATTCATTTACTGATAATGACAAAGCAGTTGTATAGAGAATCATAGAATCCTTAGAATTCAAAGAGACCTCCAAAGGCCATCTAGTCCAACTCACCTGCAATGAACAGAAACACTACAGCTAGATCAGGTTGCCCAGAGACTGGTCCAGCCTCACCTTGAAAGCCTCCAGGGATGGAGCATCAACCATAGCTCTGGGCAAGCAGTGCCTCACCACACCACCCTCATTGTAAAAGACTTTTTCCTTATATCTAATCTAAACCTACCCTCTTTAAGCTTGAAACTATTTCCCCTTGTTCTCTTACCACAGACCCTGCTAAAGAATCTGTCTTCTTTTCTGTAGCTCCCCTTTAGATACTGAAAGGCTGCTATCAGGTCACCTCGCAGTCTTTTCTTCTCCAGGCTGAAGAACCCCAGCTTCTCTCAGCCTGTCCTTGTAGGGGAGGTGTTCTATTCCTTGGATGATTTTTGTGGTCCTCCTCTGGATGCACTCCAACAGAGCCATGTCTTCCCTGTACTCCACATCTGGACATAGTACTCCAGGTGAGGCCTCACATAGATGAAGATTTCTAGTTTCTGCTACATGCATGAGAATTTCTAACTTTTGCCAACGCAAAAACTAAGAAACTTTTTCAATCCTACAATTGTGTCATAATGGGGGAGTAAATATCTCACAGAAAGTGGTGCTTGACTCACACAGCTACTGGGTTCTTCAAACACTATTATTTTGCTACAAACCCTATATTTCTCTACATTTTAAACTGTTACATACTATATATATTGTTTTATTCTGTATTTTCTCTCTCTCTCTATATATATAGTGAAATGTAAAGAAACAAGGTTTTTAATAAAGGAATAAAATATGTATATCCTAGAGTGAAAAGTAGAGTAAAGAGATTTGTAACAAAATAATGTAATATATATATCACACAGTGAATAGCAGAGAAACACTGACCCTTCTTAGTGGAAGCATAGCTTTATCTGATGAAAGTTACTACTTTGTTACTACAGACACAACTGGTTTTCATCAGAATAGAACTGCTTTTGTTGATAAATTCTATACTGCTTATTCTTTACTGAAGAAAGAATGCATCTGTTAACACATTAATTCCAGTCACTTTTTTCCTAAAACAAAAAGGAAAGCAAAATACCTTCAGGTTTCATATTTAGATGCTGATGACAAAGTACTTGTATTTAATCATTCACATCTGACTCCTGCCTGAAGTGCACAATCAACATTTCTCCTCTCTCCTTATGACAGTCTTCTGTTGTTTTGTTTATTATTTCATTGTCTAAAACTAGATTCAACTCAGGAATAGACTGACAGTGAAGCAAACAGTACTAATAGTTAGTTAATATCTTCCCCCATGCTCATAAAAACATTCAGTTCCTACATTCTGTTCTAATGTTGTTGTTGTACATACATAGCATTACTTCATGCATTTTTCAAAGATTGTTACTTCTAAGCTTCTTCTGAAGTGTCACTGTAGCACAGTTTAAGAGCATGCAGTGAATGATGTGTTGACCATCAACTCATTGGATTTATGACATATCCTCCTTTCCCCATAATACAGTATCTCATGTTAGGCTTTCTTAGAGATTCTAGGTACTACGTGGTAATCAATTTTTATAATAGCTCCTGTGTTTGTGCTGTGCTTAAAATGAAAAAAAAAAAACCAACAAAAAACAAAACATATCTTCTGCAAAACTTTTGTATAGGCATTACTGTGGAAATTCTACACCAAGCTTTTGATCTTACTGAATATCATCTCTATGGTTACTGGCTGTGTGGATAGTGCTATCACCACTGCCTGCGTAATGCCAGTGCTATGAAAGCTGATGTAATCTCCACCCTTGGAAAAGCTTTGCGAAGGAGAGACTAAATTCCAAATTCTGCTTCCCCTATGAGCCCTTGGCTAGCTGTAAGGCATAAAGGTAGAAAAACAGAATGATCATATAGAAAAGTCTGACATCAGTTTTTGCTGTTAACATGGTGTCTTTCTACTCCTGGGTAACAGAAAACAGATAGAATAAACTGCAGAACCTGAAATTATTAGCTTAGAGACAAAATTCAGGGACAGGCACAGAGAACTTCATGGGTGTTAGAAGAATCAAGTTACTCCTATCTAAACTAGGAGAAGGTGGGGCAGTCTGGATGATTATGTTAATAGATTCCTTTGTTCTCTTTCGCCAGTGCTACTGTTAAACATAATGATGCAAAGGAGTGGACCGAACTCTGCTGAAAAGGATTATTTCACGTCTAGTATTTCCTTCCCAGTGGTTACAGAAAGCATTTCCCAGATCAAATCTAACGAATTCAAATTAAAATTAAATTGCACAATACTACGTGGCCAGACTTTGAATCTTTAAGGTTATAATCAAAAGTACATAGTCAAAAATATTTTTATTTTAAAAAGAAAAAAAAATTCTCCAAGTTTTAGGCGTTTATATTGATGACATGACAAAGAAATTAATTCTATTTAAATTCTTAGCATTATAGATCACAATACTAAATGGGAAATACAGATAGGTAACAGTTTCTTGATGAAACTTAACCCTCAGTGTACATAATTAACTCAACCAAAACATCATTCTCAAAAGCCAATGAATTTTTCAAACTACCCTCCTTGGAAAAAAAGGTATTGTCTATCCAAATCCTAAATAAATTATAATAGATAAGTGCCATGGGCAGCCCTAGGTATTATCAGTTAGCATTAAAGCATTCTCAAGTTTCTTTAAGCATATTAGAACTTTCTCTTTATTTAGATAATTGAGCATTAATTTGTTTATATCAAAGCTACTCTGTTTTGTACGTATCGTACTGAAGGAATCCAATCCAGCAAAGCACTTAACATCTCCCACTGCCATTAAAGCAAATTAAAATTGAGGCTGCTGTGCCCTCTGAGGACAAGGCACAAACACTCGTAAGATAATTTTTTCCCCACTTACCATGTAAATTTGTTGCAAACAGGATTCTCTTCTCTTGAGATAGACAGTTTCTAATTTAAAATCTGATTATCATCTCATTAATTTTAGCCAGTAACTTAGCCTTACTATATATATATGAATTACACTAAATTAGGAATTAAGGTTTGTCACTGTTTGTGGAAATGTTTTTAGCTTGCATGTTTTTTTTTTTTTCCTTTGCCCACTATGCCTTGCCTCTCACCACATGTACATTCTTCTACTCCTAGTTTTTCAGGGGTTTTTTTAGATTTTTCTCTCTGTAAGTGGTAGGCTTATATACATATGCACTAATAAACAAGGTAAATATGTGAATTCCTATAACTTCAGTCCCACTCTTTCCTAATTTTATCCTTAGAATTAATATTTATAATCAGATTGCATATTTGACACTGGATTTACAATCTCTTTGTTATAAGGACTCTTATTTTCTACTGTTCAGAAATGGAAATGAGTTCATCCAGTTTGAGTGCATTTTTATTTTTCCAACTAGTCTTAGTTTATTGTCTATCGAGGCTTAAAAAAATATTAAAAAAAAAAGGAACTCTGCAACCATGTCATTATTTTAAGTCCTAAATTAAAAGGGAAAAGAAAGCAGGATAAACAGCATACTTGCCTAGGGTAAGAGCTACTGCTATAGATTAAAGGAATTAAAAAACTCATCTCCTCTCTACAAGATTAATTGAGCAGGTATCTCTACAGTACAGTGCTCGCAGAAGAGCATCTGCTCAGTGGAAGTGCAGAAATGCTGTCCTAGAGCAACTCAATAGTTGCTACAGGTCATGCTTGTACTCCTGAACTTTCCCACAGGGTTGCAGCACTCATTCCTTAAGCATCAAATAAAATCTCATGCTTGAACATTAATTTAGCCTTTGCTTGTACAGAAATAGCCATTGCAGTGATTCAACTGGCACAAAGAGTAAAGTCATGATACCTTCTGCTTCATGCTTGGGGTCATCTTTTCTTGAACAGTAGAAACAGGTATCTTGAAAGGAACCCATAGGATGTAGGTACCCAACCACCTGCTCAAAACATGACGAGGCAACTTCAGATTGCCCAGGGATACAGCCAGCTTCAGTTTGAATACCTACTAGGTTGGAGAACCTATAGCTGCTTTAGGCAACCTGTGACATTATTTATCCAACTCACAGTGTTTTCCAGACTCAAATTTTCTAAGTGTTTTTTTTTTTTTGTTGCCTCTCACTGTGCACCATGAGAAGCCTTCTGTCACTCCTACATTCCTTCGCTCACTAGATAGTTCAGTCAACAGTAAGGTCATCTTTCTCTTAAGGCTGGTCAAGCCTATATCTCAAAACCTCTCCTCACGAGTGCTTAATTGCTATTGGATGTCTTCTATCAAAACTAAATAATAAAGGTGCCTTAGCTTTCACCATTTATGTGGTTCACATACTCCAGCTTAATCACAGGCTCATAATTTACAATGTTCTCATTAACAACTTACTTCTGGGGGTGAGAGCTAAACTGAGAGACACCTGGAAAAACTTTAATTTCTATTTCAACTTTTATGCCCTCATATGTACATGTATGCAGATTGTATTCCACAAAGTATGTTGCCTTTGCCATAAAACATTCATCATGGACATCAGGATCCCTTTATTAGGACATATTAAGTGTTGTAATGTTTTTAAAATTAACAAAAATATTCATGTGAATATATAATCTAATTAAATCTAAAGATAGTGGCCAGCATGGCCAGCATCAATTAAAAGCAAAGAAGGAAAGTTATTTAACTTGTAATATTTGATTAGTGAAACTTCAAGCTCTAGTGATCAATTACAAATTGCTAACTGATTCTGATTAGCATCTTGTTGAGTGCTATTGAGCATCTTACACTTTTCTTAGCCATAGTAAAATAGATTTTTTTTCTCTGCTGCTTTATATAATGAGAAAAATTTAATCTGTATAATAGAAAAGGATGTATTTTACATTTGAATAATTGGAAAATTACAGCCGTTTTTGAGCCTGAATCATAATTTAACAAATTGTGAATGGCATGGAGGTGGCTTAAACATTTAATGGAGCAATTTGTATGTGAGAGGCAACTTGTTGAACTGTCAGTGAAAGAGGGGATAGCTTAGCATTTTGGAGCTTATAAGAACACTTCCTCTAACTGTCCCTTTTCTAACTTCCACCATGGAACAGCAGCATTTCTCTCCATAAAGTGCTGACAAAGAAAAGCTCTTCCTTAACCCAGGCTAGTCTAGACAATTGCTTCATGTTGCAAAAACATTTATTTTTCTTGTCACATAGCAGAGAATCTGTCTGCTGTCTTTTTAGTGGCTGTTTGTTACAGAATTCAGAATGGAAAGCTCTTGATCATGGGGGATTAGGAGTCAGACTAAGTCTGAGGTCCCATGCAGCTAACCCAAAGGCTATTTACTGCATCTATTGTTCTGAACCCCTTACTTGGAAAGACTAGAACCACATACAATTGATTTTTTTTTCTTTTTTTTTTTAAATAACAGCTTTTTATTTGTACTGAAAATTTTCAGGATTATATTTTTCTGTGATTAATGGATTCATGAGAGTGTTTTAACGAAATAAAAACATGCAAATACTGACTTATTAAAAGGATGATGACCTTTTAGACAGAAATTCAGTAAATTAAAATTATTTTTAAAAGATTCCTCAGCTATTTTTGCCATCTCTTCAGTATCATATGCACTTCAAATATTTCTAGGCTAATATCAGAACAAGATCAAGTACAGCTGGGAATGTTTTACCGGATTATGAAAGTTACACAAAACAGATGAGCATCTATGGAAAAGTACGAGGCAGATTATCTTCAACCCAGTTGTTTCAATACAACAGGTACACAGACCTCATACTGAATACCTTTTTGGAGTTATGAAGAGACCTTCCATCATAGAAGCCAAGCCACAGCTAAGTGATCCATGAGAGGTCACAGATCCATGAGAAAGAGAGAACAAGGCTATGAAATAGATGGGCAACCTAATCTATATTGTATCAAGGCCTTCCTCTTATATATTTTTCGTGAGATCTTATAAGAAAAAATATCAGGACTGAATATATGTGTCTGCTGCTGGTCAACATGGCTGCAGCTGATTAAGAAATCCATCACAGCTCTGATTAGATTCTAGACTTTCTTGATTCATGGAAAAAATAAAAAAGTATTGCTACTATAATATATAACTATGATTTAACTAATTTTATTATGACACAGTATTGTATATTCTCAAGAAACTATAATAAGTATTACAAAAAAGAAAGAGGGAGACCTAATAATAATATAATAATAAGTTTTAACCATGATGTATACTAAATAATTTCCTTAGTATCAAGTAATACAAAACAAGCCAAATGTTCAAAAATATTCAAAGTTCAGATTTCAAACAAAAAATGGAGGTTTATATGTTGCAAAGATTAGGTTAGTTCTCCTGAAAGAGACATTTTTGGACTGTGGAAGTGCAGAAGTAAAAGAGCTGCTTCTTTCAGTTTCCTGGTACTCTTAAATAATTTGATTCTTTGTATGTCAGCTGGTGAGCAAGGCAATCAAACTGTTTAGAAACACCTAGGACAAAGCATTGAAGTGAGTAATGGCCAGTGGGGAGTTGTTATGAACCAAATATGTCAACCCAATCAGATGTCCTCCTGTGACAGGCATACAGGCCTTATAGATAAAGGGAAGAGTAGACATGTCTTGAATATAATAAAGCTTTTTGACATTGTTTCAGATGACATTCTCATGGATAACTAGGAGAAAAATATTAGAAGATGGATATAAACTCTGTGGAGAACTCCATGTAGGATCTACAGAGTGAGGTTCTACAGAAATCTACTCTACTTTTGAGGCTAATCACATATTCAGTGTAATAGAGTGACACCTTGTTTAACTTATTAATGATACAAGTAATAGTGGACTACAAATCACACATGTTTTAGAAGAACATGCTCTCAACTCAGTATTGTTCTGGCAAATTAGAAAGATGATCAGTGTAAAAACTTGACTGTATCTTTAAATGGAGTTGGATGTTGTGCTTGAACATCTGTGGAAAAAGAAGTTCTTTCTGGGGACCAGAATCATGACTGTGTAATGGTTTTCCCACAGAAAAATATTAATGATGAATCAATGCTTATCTCACCAAATGTGTTTGTTGTTTCCTCGGACTTTAAGTGAGGTGTTTTCTGTGTTTCAAATTTCATCTCAAGTTTTCTATCAGCCTGTCATTACTTCAAAAGAGTTGAGAAGGAAAACTGCAATTTCTTCTGAAATTAGTTTTAACTGTGTAAATTGGAAAAGGTATTTTCTCTATTGGGTGTATGTCTTATAATTTTATGTCATTGATTTTGATAAGACTAAGTTCAAGACATGCCATTATTTCATTCATCTGAAAATGGATGAGGACTCTCTTTAAAGCTGTAAAGAGCAAATGCCATTTTACACAATGTCTCTTTGCTATATCACTTCAGCTTCAAATTATTGCAAGTGGAAACTAAATCAGCTCTGCTGTGTATTCTCATTATAAAAAATCAAACAACTCAACTGGTACAGATTGTCAAATATAAAATCAAATTATCACACAGTGCTTCAAATGAAGAGTGAAAAGTTGAGTAACATGTTCAGACTCAAATTTGTGCTCAGTAAGGATTCATAAATTTTGTTCTAATGTTAATGCCCCCTCAGATAAGTAGTACTGGCAAACAATAAGCTGAAAGAAATCTGAAATTTGTCTGAGCTTAGAACCAGTCTGTTTTCATATACGTTACTGTACTTTAATGCTATCTTCCTCTGCAAATCATGTTAGTTAGGCAGTTTTCACTGGCTCCTGACTCAGTCTCCTGACTCAGTTCTGGTCATTTTTTTATTAAATTTGCATACAAATGTCACTGTATTGTTCTTTTGCACAAGTTAGTGACGGAATTCATAAGTAACTAAGTTGGTGTTTGATGACATACATTATCTGATCAGTATTCAAATGGGAAAAGGTTGCAAGTTTAATTGAGAATAAAAAAGAATAGTGATTAGCAAAATTAAATTTGAAAAACAGGATTTAAGGATGGAAGAAGTGAAGTAAGTGTGAATTAAGACAAAATAAAGACTGGTAACGAAATGTTCTCTTTTATCCAATATTCCACACACTCACAAAAGAAACTGGATTAACAAATCTAGATATAACCTGTTGTTTCCTCTTGGGAATATATTTACTAGGAAAAGGGGATTTATTTCAGCCAGTAGACAAAGAAGAATATAATGGAGCACTATCATTTTCAGGGTTTTGAGATGGAGCCATTTCTTTAAATAAAGGTTCCTCCTTTCAGCTTCTGAAATAAATGTTTTCCTTCCCTTCAACTCTGATCAATGCTTCATCTTCTTGAAAAAGATTTTTGTCTCCTCACCAAGTGATAGGAATGGACTCAAAAAGGCTGATGAAAGACTTCAAGAGCTGTGGACAGAACTATTAATTTTGGGAACATTCTGTTGTAATAGCGTTCACATGAGTTAATGACTGTATTAACTTCACTGAAATGCCTTTGGCCACCTGCAAAGAAACTTTGGTATTTGTTACTGTTCTTATTGTGATAAACATCACTATTAGAAGCATTGTAAATATCATAGTAATGTAAATATATGCAAATTAATTCACTAACCTAAGTTTACATCACAACTATTACAAAACACTACTTCAAGTAAGACCAAGGCATTTTTCATTGTCTTCAGTTCCTCCCAACAGAGACAATCTGTTGCTCACGCATGGTGACAAGAATAACTAATATAAAGTCATCTTAGTGGTCAAATCTTTCTCACTTTGCCAGGTGTAGAGATCTTTCTTTCTTTCAAAGATGTTGCACACAATGTCTGCACAACAGCACCAATGGTAGCTACTGCATGGTGTATTACTTTTCTGTGTTACTACAGAATATAAATAGTTCTTTATTTAACTGTAAGAGAAAGAGATTTCTGTTTTGTTGTTTTTTTTTTGTTGTCGTTTTTGCTTCATTAACCTATGACTGTGATTTGCAGTAAGTACAACAACCTGGGGTCAGAGCAAGAAGTTTTTCCCTCATTTTACCACAGTAGAAGAGTCTTCACAGGTAACGCTTCACATTTTTCTTTCACCATATAATTTGTATTCATTTAAAACATATTAGCTAATCATGGGGGTGTGATGTTATTCGAGATGTAAGTATCTCTTCATTTTGTTGATAGCAATTAATTAACTTTCATTTGAGTGTTTTTCTATCTATGACATTATGAAATATTCAAAATAATTATTGATAGATGTGGTTAAGTATATTTCACTAATTAGCGTACCATGGGGATTGGTAATTGATTTAATTGAAGTTGAATGAGTTAGTAGATATATGGGTAGGATATAAAAAGTAATACACGAGACTGTAGGAGGCTGGGAGACACAGTATAACTGTGTGAGAATTTATGGTTTTTTAAGTGTTGGCTGCTTATAAGGACATAACACAAATATAAGATTTTTTCTTCATGTCTGTATTGTGCATAAAATTAAGGAATGTTATTTTGTAGGATTAGATATTAATATATGAATGCTGTTTTGTATATGGATGCTTCCATGTACTTAACTATATGTATCTTTACATACAAACATGTTTAAATTTCGAGTGTATGTTTTTTCTCCAGTTCATGCAATATTTAAGTGCATATTTATATAAACATAAACATAATTCCAAACACACATGGTACCTTTGTAGTTTATATATACCTAAAAATACAAGGCAATGAAGAGAATTTCTTCTCAGGTAATGAATAAGAAATGAAAAGATGATACAAATTTGACACAGACAACCCAAGTTTGAATAGTTAACATAAATCAGAAAGGTTTTATGAGTACAAACAGGACTAGTGCCAAAGCTTCGTGCCAGGTATTGCTTGGCCATGGGGACCAGGGAAAGCAAAATAAAAAGTTAAGCCTTCGATCTCTCAGGCTATGTTGCAGAACATCTATTTGAATCATCAGATTTATAGAATAACTCACTGTGTCCTGGTGACCACGAGCTGCAAAAGGAGTAACTAAGAACATTCTCAAAATATTCTATTTGTTGGACATAGAAGGAGCAGCAAGAAAGGAGCACCTCTGTTTTTATACATTGTGCTATAAATGAAATAAAAGAAAAATAATTTAAAATGGGGCATAGTTAAAATTGCTCTATAAACAGCTTCTACACTTTCCTCTGCAGCTTGGTGTCCTAAGGTCAGTGTTTGTATCCTGGGTGGAGATGTATATGAGTTATCAGCCATGTGGAGTATGGCTGAGAGGAATGTGATATTCAAGTCGGTGACTCCTTTTTCCTTAGTCTAGATCCATGTGTTCTCAGTTTTGTATGTTTTGTAACTTGCTTTTATACCTTTCTCTTACTTCTTTGCTATACCGTATGATCTTTGAAAATCTCCTCTAATCTGAATATTCTATTCATCTCTATTCTATTATTATTATCCTA
This sequence comes from Callipepla californica brunnescens, assembly GCA_023055505.1. NCBI lineage: Eukaryota > Metazoa > Chordata > Aves > Galliformes > Odontophoridae > Callipepla > Callipepla californica. The sequence goes on along the minus strand of JALIRH010000007.1, from coordinate 15,854,111 downwards.
TAATATCCTATAATGTTATTCTATTATTATTATCCACAGCATATGAGAATTCCCTATATATTGTGTCTTTTATTTATGTTACTTGGTTTTCACTGCTAGCCACAAACATTTTTTTTCCAGTTCTGACTCTCTATTTCTTTAACTGACCGTGTGTGAGTTGTTTGTAGCCATGAAGATTCCAGTGCTGAGCTTGTGTCCTGCCACTCCATGTCTGAATTTCCCTATGCCACATTCTGCATTCACTGTTCAAGGTCTCTGCAGTCATACCAAACCTGTATTTCTCTGCATTATAATGTTATTGCAGAGTCACAAAGATCTCATTCCATATAGAATGACTGCTTATTACTGCTATCTATATAAAACTGTGATTGTACCACACAAATATAAACAAGCAATATAAATTAGTCATTAGCCTATAGTGTGTTACCCCAAGGTATTTGGTTCATTAGGATTTGAATAAGAAAGGCACTCAGATTCTGCAAAGTATCTCTTGAAATGCTCTTTACAGCAGTCAAGACTATAAAGCAAAAGAGAGTGGAACAGATAATTTTGCATCCCTTCAGATGCTGGGAAATGCAAGTTTTTTGTATATTAAATGAGGCTTCAAACAGTAGTGCAGACCTGATATCCAGAAATGCTTCCTCATTTTTTGTCATTTGAACTCTTACAATACTCCATTAAAAGAATACAGTTCTTTTCAAATATTTCCACTGTCAAATAAAAAGGATGTTCACATGAGAACTTATTGCTGCACTTATAGATAAAGTCAGTAACATGAAGAAATTGTAATAGCCATTCGACAGCTGTCTATAGGTTCATCTGTTACAATTAGCCTGCTAAGCTCATCCTGCAGCCGGAAGAGATATGCAGCATCAAAGGCCTGAAAATCATGCTGTATGTGCATGATACACAGCACTGTTTGTTTAACACCTCAGTATACAATGGTTTTCTGATCAGGATCACCACAATTGGTGCAATTTCTATCGCTGCTAAACTAAGGGGAATAAAGCTGCATGCATGTAAGGAAAGGCTGGGACACAGACTATCTTCAGTCCTGAAATCTTGTAAATCCAGTATGAAGAGCACAGCCTGTTACTAAAAATGATAATGCTGTATTACAGGCCTACAAGATTACAAATCAAACAGTGTAACAAAAATTGTTGAAATAATTAATTATCTTACAATAGAACTTGGGTTTGCAACTGAAATAGGGACATCATTCTTTGTACCTTACACAACAAAAGCTTTTATTCAGGTTCACGTGGATGAACAGAAACAGGAGTAACAGTTGCCTACATTTTTGAAAACATTTTGTTGTTATTGTTTGTGGTGGTTGTTTTTTTTTTTTGTTTGTTTGTTTGTTTGCTTTTTGAAGGACTGATTGTTTGAATATGTAGATTTCTAAGTATTAGTGATAGGAGCAGAAATTGATTAAATATAGCTGAAACTTAGAATTCCCAACAAGCTGGGAGGAACAATAACACAGCAAAAAGGCAGGGAAGGGAAAAGGAAGGGCTTAAAGAAAATTTAACATATATCCAAAGGTTATTCATGTCATCTAGGAATAAATAATGAAAGAGTAAAAAAGGTCAGAAAGGGTGTACAGGAAAATCTAAAAATAATTGAAGTTGGAGAATGGTCTATCAAAGATATAAAATATCAAGCAAGGATTTAGAAGAACTTAGAAAGAACCCTTCTTTGAAAAAAGAAAAAAAGAAATTGAATTGAATTGAACTGATGAGAAATTAAGAGCAGAAAATCATGGATCATGGTCATCTCTACCAGATATATGTTCAGCTATGGAACCATCTCCTCCTTGTTGCACCTCAGAAGGAAATAGGTGCAGAGGGGAGAAAGTTCAATTTGGATATTAGTTCAAAAGTCTGCCACAAAGTTTGTAACGAATTAAAGCTACTTTGAAGATAGTTTTATTTGTGTTCAAGTATGCTAGTTTAAAGGCTTAAATATATTAGCTTAACTACTAGAATTTTCTTGTATTCAATCACCTCCAGAGTTTTTTTATTAGGATTTAATTAAATTGTTCATTCTTAAAAATATTTTATTTCAAGTATCAGGTGATGGAAAATACATTATCGCTTACACTGACCAACTAGCTACATTTTGTTGACGTGGTCCAGAATGCAATTGTTCTTCACTTGTGCCAGGGTATGTAGCAGACTCCTTATCAATTTGTTGACCAAGATTGTCATATCTTTTTCTAGTAAGCTGTTTCCTGAGCAGCTGGTGCTCATCATGTCCTGTTGCATGGCATTATCTTTACCTGGGCACAGAACTTTTTTTTTTTTTTGTCTTTATTGAAATTCAGGCAGTTCCTGTCAGCCCATATCTCCAGTCTGACAGTTTCCCACTAAATGTAGACTAAGTGAACTGATGCGGCTTCCAGCCTGATATCTTCCATGAACTTGCTGAATGTGTCATTGAATTTCATCACCCAGATCCATTAAGGACTCTAAACATTACAAGCCCCAGTGTCAACTCATAGGAAACACTACTAGTAACTAGACAGTACTTCCAATTGTAACCATGTCGGCTAGTCTTCATGACAATTTTCCAACCACTCTGTAGTTTTCAACGGTTTAACAGGCTGGATCAGCCCAGTTCCATGACGATTGGTGTGGGGAACCCGCAGACCCACGCCCCAGGAAAGGGGAAGGGGGAAAGGGAAAAGGGAAAAGGGAAAAAGGGAGATGGGCCTAGAAACAAAACAGCGGCAACGATTTGAGGAGGAAAGCTAATTTACTAAATAAGATATCAGAAAAGCAAAATAACACAATATAATACAATATAATTGGAATTGAAGCTAATAAATCAAATAAAATGTGCAAGAGAGTGTCCGATAAACCGAAGGCCTTACACTAACGCTAAAGGCGAGATGGCAGCGAGCACCCACTGCTGAGTCAATCCCAAAGGAAAGAGAGTGTCCCGTGACCGCAGAGAGTTTTTTATCTTTTCTCTCTGAGCGGAAAATACGTAAAAATGCAAAGCATCACAAAGTCCTCTGGGGAATGTAGTTCTTCTTCTCTTCTGAGACAGGTATACCCATAACTATCAATGATCCACAGAGCTGGAGTATTAACTCTTTAACTCTTAATGCACTACATGATGTTATGATGTGGAATACCAATGCTAAAAATCATAAAACCATGACAGTAGTCCACCCAATAGGTCGTGGGTCATCAGATTCACTAAGAGAATCTTCTGGGAGATATTTTTACAAACTTCACCAAAATCACCAAAATCAGTTGACAGAAGTCAACTAGGCTTGTAAATCAGTACAACCATGCCACCTGTTTCCTATCATGTTTTTGTTCTTCACATGCCTGAATATGGTTTCTAAATGGATTTGCCCCAGAAAATTCCCAGGAACTCATTTTTCCATTGCTTTCTTCTTTCTCTTCTTGATGATTCATATACAGTCTTCTGTTTTCTAGAGCAGTCTCAGACCATCAGCCAGCTTTTTCAGTATTCTCAGATGCAAACCCTCTTGTCAGACAGAATTAATGTATTTTGAATTTGCTAAAGTGGTCCCTGACTTGATCTTCCTGTATCATGAGCATATCTCGTTTCCCCAGAGTCTGCTTCAGAGCACAGAGTTGCTTAATCAAATCATGCTTTCCCAGAGAAAATGAGAGAACTTCCAAAATTAAGCTGTTGCATGAGTTTCCTCCCAGCTGTCCCTCCATTTCTTTTTTCTTCATTTGTTTGTATGTTTTGATCTGCAGTCCCCACAAAAACAATAGGTGAAGGAGTTTAAGGTCCTCACTGCTGTACTAGCAAGTCTATTGTCAGATACGCTCTAGCTCTGTTGGGTTGTTCGATCCCTGCCCCTCCACAGCTTTTTTCTCAAGAAGATAATCAGGAGTATAAAAACAGGTCCATAAAAATCTTGTTAAACTCTAACTTATGATCTATACGGCTGTATAACCTGCTTGCATCCTTCTTTTAACCCTTCAGAAGCTCAGCTAGAGCGTATCTTCCCAAACCTTCTCATCCAGGCATGATGAGAACAATGAGCACTTCCTTTATCCTAAAACATGGATAGCTTTGTCCTCCTTCTTGTCATGATGAGGTCAGTTTCTCGTAGACACTGCTCACTGCTGAGGTCTACATCCTGTATTGCATCACCATTGTTTTGCACTAAAAGCATTGTTTGCCAACTGCTGTGTTAAGTGCCCATTTGTTCCATTACTTTGTTAGCACTTCTGGTCACTGACGATGTTAGTTAAATCAGAATGCAACTGCCTCATGAGCAATTACTTCTGCTTTTTATTTGTTTTTTGATTGTTTGTTTTATTTCCTGACAGCAACACACTGAATGTATGAATCCTGAATCTTCTTCACATTCCCTCATGCCATTCTGTGCTTCCAGCAACAAATTCAAAAGCAGGTTTGAAAAGTGAAATAGATTATCCTGGCTAAAGAGGCAGCCTCTGGTCATGTTTTTTCTAGTGTTGGAAAATTGTATTACTGTTTGCTGATCATCTGGAGATTTTTGTGCACATAAATGCATTTTTTTAACCATTAACCATTTATGAGTTGACTTTAAAAATAAGGCATATTTGGCCTACCAGCTCTTCTCTCACACATTTGCATGAATTCTCCAAGAATTTACAGTTATTGTAAAATCTGTCACCTTCTTAATTTGTCTTTTTTTTTTTTTTTTCCTACACTAATTCACACAAGTTGAAACTTTGCTATATCCCACATTGGATGTGACAGCACTGTTTTGGCTGGTAATTGGTACAATGATGTGTCTCGGATTTAGGATGAGAATAATGTTGATAACACACCAGTGCTTTAGTTTTTGATGAGCAGTGTTTACAGTATGTCAAGGAAGTTTCAGCTTCTCACACAGAGCTGCCAGCAAGTAGCTGGGCATGCATAAGAAACTGGAGGAGATAGAACCAGGGCAACTGACCAGAGATATATACCATACCATATCACAGAATCACAGGGGTTGGAAGGTAGCTCTGAAGGTCACCTAGTCCAACCTCATGCTAAAGCAGGTTCCCTACAGTAGGTTACAAAGGAAAGTATCCAGATACGTCCTGAATATCTCCGGAGAAGTAGTCTCCACAACTTCACTCCATGGTTTGTTCCAGTGTTCCATAACCCTCAGAGTATAGAAGTTCTTCCTCATGTTCGTATGGAACTTCCTGTGTTCTAGTTTGTTCCCATTATTCATTGTTCCATCACTGGGCACCACCAAAAAGAGCCTGACCCCATTCACTTGCCCTTAGATATTTATAAGTTTTCTTCTCAGTTCTCTCCAGGCTGAAAATTCCCAGATTTCTCAGCCTTTCCTCATAAATAAGATGTTCCAGGCCTAGCATCATCTTTGTAGCTTTCCTCTGGACTTTCTCTAAAGTTCACTGTCTATTGCACTGAGGGGCCTAGAACAGGACACAGTACTCCAGATATGGTCTCACCAGGGCAGAGTAGAAGGAGAGAAAAACCTTCCTCAACTGGCTGGATGTTCTCTTTTTAATAGACGAAAGGATTGCATTGGCCTTCTTGGTCACAAGGGCACATGGCTTATGGGCAACCTGTTGTCCACCAGGACACACAAATCTTCCTCTGAAGAGCTCCTTTCCAGCATGTAATTCCCTAAACTGTAACTGATGAGTATGACCCTTGCTGAACCTCATCAGGTTCTTCTCTGCCTCTGTCCAGCCTTTGACGAATGCCAGAACAGTCTTTCAGTGTGCCAGCCACTTCCAGCTTCATATCATCAGCAAACTTGTTGATGTTCTTTCCCTTCACCAGGTCATTGATGAAGACGTTGAACAAGACTGGATTCAGTACCCTAGGGAACACTGGCTACACTAGCTACAAGCCTTCAACTATGCTGCTGACCACAGTCCTCTGAGCTCTGCCTGTCACTGTCCCCTCATTTATCTCACTCCTCCTGAGCTTACCTATGTTACTGTGTTATGGAAGACAGTGTCAAAAGTTTTTCTGAAGTCAAGGTCCACAACACCCACTGCTGTTCTCATCTACACAGTCAGCCATGGCATCACAGAACATCAGACTGGTCAAGCATGAGACCTCCCCTTGGTGAATCCATATGGTGTCATGCTCAACAACAAAAGCTGAGGTAAAAAGGAGGAAGGGACTAGGGAATGGGAAAATTCAGAGTGATGCTGCTTTTGTTCCCAAGAAACTGCTACACTTGATGAGCCCTGCTTTACTGGGAGTGGCTGAACACCTCCATGCTGATGGGAAATAGGAGAATGAATTCCTTGGTTTGCCTTGCTTGCATGTACAGCCTTTGCTTCACCCAGCAAAATGCCTTTATCTCAACCCCTGAGTTCTTGCACTTCTTTTACCTTTCTGATTCTCTTCCCATGCATCTGAAAAGAGTGAGCAAGCAACTGTGTGGTACTGATCTGCCTGTTAGGGTTAAACTACAACTAAGAAAAAGTTCAACACTCAAGCTTTGAGTGTATCTTTTCTGAGTGGAAGTTTAACCTACTATATGCTGAAATACTCATCAAGAAGAGAAGCCTTACACAGAGCAGACTACTACCAGGTAGACACTTAGAACTTGCAACGTTAGCTTATTTCTTTCAAGTTCAGATCCCATTTGTAATACAGCATTATGATTAATAAGTGCAACATCATTTTAGAAAATCTCATTTCATTTCATCTTAACAAGCTGGGCAGGTTCCCTTCTCTTCATGTTCACGCACAAGCATATTGTCGTTAATTTTTGTGAAGGAGATATAAATGTTACAGTGAGCAAGTAGTCCCCCTCCTCAGTCACAGAATAACAGCAGCAAATAAATGATTTTTTTCATGTTCCTGAGATAAGAATGGCAACAAAAAAAGCCCCTACAGACTCTCTCAGAGATGCTAAAAAAAATCAAGCCTTGCTGAGGATGCAGAATAAGCCTAAAAGCTTCCAATATTTAAATTAGCAGATTCCAGAGGTGTGTTTTTATTGTTTTGAGACAATCAGAGAGAAAAAAATGTCACTGCAAAATTAGAACAAAAACAGCACGTTTAAGAGCCTGCTTTTTTTTTTTCTTTCAGTGTTTTCTTCATTGGGTTTAATTAAACTCTCCATAGCCTGATGAGCAAACTTCCAATTAAGCTCTTGTAATAAAAGAGTAAACATACAAAATAACAGGCTTCAAGGGTAAGTACATTTGAAATCTAGGTACTGTAGTGAATGTTAGTGCTGTAAAAAAATGGTTTTTTTTAATTTGTTTTTTATCCCAGTATAATCAGAATTAAACCAGTATTTTAGAAGAAATGACAGTAGTCGGTGATGAGATTTAATTTTTATTGTTTAGAGTCCTCTAATTTTCACAGTATTACCATGCAAAAAGTTTGTGACACATGCATTTTTTCCCTGATACTGAAACTGAAATGAGTTTAAGGTTCAGCTCACTAACTCTTAAAAAAAAAATAAAAAGCAAAACAAAACAAAACCCAGTGCATATCTGGAAGGGGTGAGATAGGAATGTGAAATGTTTGAAGGCAGAGAAACCATTAATTTATTGCTTCCAAGGTCAGGGGTCTATAGACTCAGCAGCCCTCATCCAACAACTTGAAAACATAAGGCATTCTACAGGGATGCTACTTATGCTACTTAGCATCTGAACTGCTGTCATTAGGTGGGTGCCTCTGTGGTGTTCAGCTTCAAATAGAAACAATAAGATATGATTTAAAAGAAAGAAAAGAAGAAAACAATATGCAATCAAGTCAAAATTAATATCTGATATGTTGGGAGTCGTGGCACTTTTCAGGAGAAGGAATTTGGAGAAATCTCTTTCAGATGGTAGTTGAAAATGGTAGCTCAGTTAGATTTATGAAATGATAAGAAAAGGAATTTCAGACTGGTAGTTTCAGTGTATGTGTTGATAATTTAATAAAATGTAATATGACTCTAGATACTAGGTGTGTTAATGCACATACATCTTTAAAATCATCTTCCTGAACAACCTTAATTTCTTTGTAAGATAGTAACTATATTTCTGCAGTACCTATAAGTAGAAGAGATTTTATTTGCTGCATTGTTTATATTCACAGCTGTGCTATCCTGGCCAGATCCTAACAACAATTCTGTGGGAAGGACAGACAACCTTTCAAACCTCACATTCATGTAGAGACCATGATGGCTAATCAGAGGTGTGATTTTCTTTTCACTTTGTTCTTCCTGATGCACTTTTTTTTTTTTTTTTTTTTTTGAGATATCACAATACTGTATAGTTACATGTCTTCAAGTAATACCATAACAACACGAAAAATGACAAGCCTTTCCCAAGTTGATTCATCTCTAACTGTGAGCTCATCCTTTCCAGACTTTGCCCAATGAGTAGAATTCTGAGCACCCTGGAATGCCAGTACAATGTTAAACATAGGTACTATAAAACAGCTATTAATCAAGTTGCAAATAATACTCAATTACAGAAATTGATTAGGAGTATATCTTAGGTTGAAAATACCAAGTACTGGATTATTTAGATTTTAAAAACTATTGTGTTCCAACTCACTTCATAATTCATAGTTCCCTGATTAAATGGAAATATAAACTGTGTTTAAATGTTGGCTTATCACTGAAAAGTACCAGTTCGTTTGTTTTGATAGTATTGTTTCACAGGGACTGTAGAGATAGAATTTGCTGAAAATCTTTAATCTAAAATGTTAACTAGTAAAGCTACTGTATTTACTTAGACACATACATGTGATACTATGAGTAATGCAGTAAATAAATATGATTTCTACTTTGTACAGTCTAGGCTTAATTACTAATCTTAGTATTTGCCCTAATTTACCAATCTTTTAACAGAAGTATTTAAAAAAACAACAACAAAAAAACACCATATTGTTTACTCTATTTAACAGATTTACATGGAGTTCTGTGACCTCATTTATTTCACACATCTGTAAATTCTTGATATTTGTGATATTTCTGCTCCAATGTGATTTGATGCAAACTGTATTGAAGTTGGTAGAAAGTAGCCCATTACTTGAATAAGGACAAATATTATTTAAAGAATGAAAACCATCAAGATAGGAGTTCTGCATTTCCTATTAAGCAATATAGGTCAAAAAAGGCACTGCATCATGCATCAGAAATTAATTTAATCTCTGACTATCCTAGAGAAAACTTTCAAGGAGGAAAGGTCATTAAGTGAACAAGATTTATTTTCCTTGTACATTTACAACCAAATTAACTCTGATCCTTGTAGCATGTCCATATTAACTATTCAAGTTGAATCAGAATTGTCATGGTTTTATGAATTTGGTATTGGTATTCCACATCATAACATCATGGAGTGCACTGAGACTTAAAGAGTTAATGCTCCAGCTCTGTGGACCATCGTTAGTTATGGGTATACCTGTCTCAGAAGAGAAGAACTACATTCCCCAGAGGACCTTGTGTTGCTTTGTATTTTTACATTTTTTCACTGAGAGGGAAGGATAAAAACTGTTTGCTTGTCAGGAGACACTCGTTTTCCTTTTGGATCAACTCAGCAGTGGGTGCTTGCTGCCGTCTCGCCTTCTGCATTAGCATAAGGCCTTCAGTTTATTGGACACTCTCTCTTGCTCATTTTATTTGATTTACTAGCTTTAATATTGTATTATATTGTGTTATTTTGCCTTCTGATATCTTAGTAAATAAGCTTTACTCCTCAGATCATTGCCGCTGTTTTGTTTCTAGGCACATCTCCCTTTTCCCTTTTCCCCTCCTTTCCCAGGGCATGGGTCCGTGGGTCCCCCACACCAATCATCACAGAACTGGGCCGAACCAGCCCATAAAACGTTGACAAGAATACACTTCTGAAGTGAATATTCCAACCATTTTCACTTACTCTGCCATGGTTTACATTGCCAAGTGTCTTGGGACATATGAACTAAGTTCTTTTAAGATGAAACTATATATGAAATGCTCCTCAGTGCCATGCTTAATGCTCTTCTGAAGCAAATCATCATTCAGATAATGAGGACCAGCCTAGAAATAGTTCAAAGTAGAGTACTTCTGACAAGGTACTTCTAGGCCTGCAAATTATTTTGCTGTGCACATCTCCACCGATTGATCAGCATTGGTGATCATGTTGACATAGCCTGGGGGGTGTTAAATTCTGCTTAGCTGACACTTTGTTAAGAAACTTGTTGCCAGTAAGAGCCCCAGTGCTCCAGTCATTCCACATATGTGATTTATGTTGTGCTAGGAAATCTCAAGCTAAATAGTTCTGGATGTCTCATATATTTTTTCCTCTGAATTTTGGTGGAAAACAACTACAAGAAAAGCTCAGGTTGCTTTGGTCTGATGACTTCAGGAGTCCTTTGGCACTCCATTTTGTACTGCTTTTACAAAAAGTAACAAAAGATTGCTGATGAGGAAGCTGATTAAAAAGATAATGTGTAGTTACACTGTAGCTCTACATAGTAATGAATCATATGGCATGTATTTTACATCTGAAGTACTTTGTCTGTTTCTGGGTCCTCAACTGCAAGAGAGACATGAGCATACTCGAGAATTTTCAGAGATGATCAGTAGGATAATAAAAGTTTTGGAGTATCTAACATTCAAGCAGAGGCTGAGAGAGCTGAAAATTTTCAATCTAGGAAAGAGAAGGCTCAGAGGGATCGTTTCAAAGTACATAAATACTTGACGGAGGGGCAGAAGTGTTATGGTTACAAAGACTGAACCAGACTCTTCTCAGTGGTGCCCAGCAGTGAACCAGATAGAGCAAGAATCCAGGGGCTCAAGCTGAAACATGGAAAATTCAACTTGACAATAAGAAAACACTCTTTAATGTGAATGCTTCAACACTGGGAAAGGCTGCCCAGAGTTTTGGAGTCTCAAATCTAAAATGTTTTTTACTGATCTAAAATAAACCATGCAGAGAAAGAAGGGAAGTCAGAGATTCAATGAATTTCTGCAGCAGCTGATAAAACTCTACATTTTTCATTATTAGTCTTCAATTCTAATACAATAGCAATTAATGTTTCCAAGGAAATAAAAAGTCTGTATAAAATAGAAAAATATGTGAAGAACCTCACTTTTTTTCTGAATTTTCCTGAATAAAATCTTATTGATTAATGTGTTTAAAACAGGCAGTAAACCTACAGTCTAGGGCATGAATGTCCAAACTTCTTGCTTGCCTTGGCCTTGTTGAGCAAACAGGCATCATCTTGGGCCGAATGTAAAATATAAATATAGTTATTATATAAAAATTACAACCATTTTTAAAGTGTATTTTTTCATTAAGATTTAACAGAAAACAACAACAACAAAGAACTATTAATGCACCAATGTCTGGTTCAGTGGAAGTGGTTGCAATTCATAGCGAGTTATCAAGGTGTTTGTCAGGGATTTTTGGTGAAATTTTACTCTGCCTGTGCTTCAGCTTTGACATAATTGTTCATAAATGTATATTCTGCCATAAAGTAATGCCATGAACATGGCATGATTGTGAACTGAGGGATGTTTTTCACTGTTAAGATAGATTTTACAAAAGTCTGATAATATTTCTTTAAATGTCTGATTGCAACTCTATACCTTTCATTTGAAAATTTCCAGGTAATGTATTTATGTCTACTGAAAATGGAGTTGAAAATATATAAAAAAAATTGATTTCTTTTTTTTTTAATCTTGAATTCCATTCTTAAATTCCTTCATTAAAATTGAAAACAAGGCTGTATAGCTTTTTCTGTTCCCAGGACTGTGTTTAACCAGTGCATCAAAACATTATTTACCAGAACTTCAGCTTCCCATAATTTAAGTTTCATTGAAAATGCTGTTATTATTTGAAACATAGCACACATAAGTTGACTTTGAAGATGCGTGTTTAAATCACTTACAGGAGCATCCAGCTCCATCAAAAATGTTAACTCTATTGACCATTTTAAATCTTCGTATTCTGGCACAAATTTTCCTTTTGATTCCATAAGGAATTTGGTTTCGTTTTGCAAATCGTAAAATCTTTTTATATTTTACCCTAACTTAGTCATTGTCCTTCAGAAAAGTAAATGATGTCCCTATAATCAGCTTCCATACTTTAGAGAACCTCCTGGAACTGACAATGCTTCATTCCCTCAGACTTTATGAAATTGACAGTTTTGATAAGTTTTTACATAACACTATCAATTTCTAAATATTTTGCATAAAATTTTCTTGGCATATGATGTCATGATAGTTTGTCAAACATGAGTTAGCGATGGCCATTTCATTACCTTGTATTATGTAAGTCCCTCTTTTTTACCGGCCATCACTAGAGTGCCATCATTAGCTACACCAGATATGTTGACAAAGGTTAAAGAAAATCACGTTACCTCTAATAAAAATGGCAAGTTGAGCTTTTTCTCAAGCTTTAGTACTTTCATCTATCATGAAAGCAAAATTAAATTATTTAATTTAAATTATTTAAATAATAATAATTATTATTTAAATTATTTTCTTATCTAGATATAGTTCTGTTCTTTTGGGGGTTTTGTTTTCTTCTGTGTCAGCACTGGGCAGGTTGAAATGCTATTATCAGCAATTGCTGCATTTTTCTCAGCTAGTGCCACAAGCACGTACCGCACTTAAAATGTGTGCAGTTCGATGCAACTGAGCTTCTCCAACAGGTGCAAGAGTCAGACTCAAAACCACACTGACCCCTCCCTGTGCCAGGTCAGGCTGCTCCACGGGAGAGAACCACTGTCGTGATAACAAGACAGCAGAGTGTGGGCTGCATTTCAAGCTGTGCTGGGCAGCTTACACTTCACAGGGACATGCCTGGCCTTGTGCACTGAGCTGCTGCAAAAGAAATTCATCAGTTAGGCTGGAGGATCACTTTTCCTAATAGATTTGTTTCTCAAAATCTGTTAACTACAGCATATCCACTGGTGCAAGTTATGCTAAAATTAATCTTAAGCAACTTACATAGCTAAGAATGAATCAGTAGAAGTGCAGTAATTTCTATCAGCAGGGTGAAAGAAAGCAGTATTTCTGTCTCATTTAATCTCCATCCATTAATTACTGACATAATATACCACAAACTTAACATGTTTTCTAAATTGCATACCACTATAATTTCTGGATATGTGTTTTTTCAATGTGACAGCTGGGCCATAAGAGGTATAGATCTTTTTTTAATTTTAATTTTTATTTCTTTAAATACAAATTTGTACCCAGAATGCAGTTGTTTGCCCTTCCTGATCCAACTATTAGTAGGGTAGATAGAGCATGGCCAGCATTCTGGTCATGCCTCCACCGTATGTCTGCCCAAAGATGAAAAAACAACACTTTATAAAAGGAAAAAAATGTTTCCATGACTACAACACTTCTAGTGCATCTTCAGGTTCTGGGAACAAAATTTTCACTATGGTTTTAGAAAGTATAAAAGCAGAGTAGAGACAGTACTGAGCTGATCGCTTTTTAATTAGCCAAAGAACATATTTGATGCAAGTAAAAACCTTCAAATAAACAGAAGCTTAGCCTCTTAGTCTGACAGATCACTCATCAATATTCAAACTAGAATTGATTACTCTTGTAGTGTGAGCACCTATAATTTAACTTTTGCATCATGATAGATGGAGAAAAAAAAAAAGTGGGAATTAAAAAAGAGCAAACAAGTCATGCAAGTATAATAATAATCAATTAGGAATTTTTTCCATCTTAAAATTTCAATATATTTTCTACCACTAAAGGAAATTTCCAATGAAATCTAATTGATAGGTAAATCACAAAATGGTAGAGCCTGGAATGGACCTCTGCAGATCATCTGGTACAAATCTAGGTTCTGTTCAAGTGGGGTCACCTAGAGTTGCTTGCTAAAGAATATGTCTGAATGTCTTCTCAGTATCTCCAAGGAAGAAGATCCTGCAGCCTTTCTGGGGAAGCTGTTACAATGGTCAGTCACCTTCACAGTAAAAAAAAGGTGTTTCCTTAAATTTGGACTGAACATCTTTTGTTTCATTTTGTGCCCACTACCTCTTTTCCTGTTGCTGGACACCACTGAAAAGAGATTGACTCTCTGTTCCCTGCTGTAAGAGACTATTGGAATGCCATTGACTCAAAGTTTGCTGATGAACACGTCCTGGGGCAACGAAAGAGAGATAAGCGGCAGCTCAATGGCCGCTGAACACTCTTTTGTTTGGTACTCATCTCCGTGGGGAGATAGCCATCTCAGGAGATGCTTGCCTGGCACACTAGCATGGGGGCAGCGATGGCCAACGAACACTCTTTTGTTTGGTACTCATCTCTGGGGAGATAACCATCTCAGGAGACGCTTGCAGCATGGGATTTGTCACGTAGACTGGAGGAATCTGGAAGATAAAATAGGGGTCCTGCAGCCACGAAGATGTGCGATTTTCTCTGCGAGGGATTTTCTCGAAGCTGGAGTTTCTCTTCGGAGGGACTACCCGAGCTGATCTCACTGCTGCTGCCTGGAAGAGGCCTTCTCTTTGGAGAGTCCTCACGAGCTGATCACTGTTCGCTGCTGCCCCTCTCGGGGTTGACCCCTTGCTGCTTCTCCAGCGCTGGCTGCTGCTGTTCCTGGGCTGACCCGGTGCCGCTCCTCCGGACAACTGCTTGCTGCTCAAGGCTGCTCCGCTGCTGCTGCTGCTCTCCCCGCTTCTGCCTGCCCTACTCTTCGGCCTCGGACCGTCGGAGCCGCTTGCAACCGGACCGCTCCTAGGATCCTGGATGGTGACTTTCCCTGCGTTGTACAAACCCTTGCTTCTTTCCTATCTTTCCTATCGCTCACCTTCCCTTCCCCATCACCCATAACAATGTCCGCCTCCCCCTTCCCTATTATCCCTGGCCAATATTGGTAATAAACTGGTCGGACCAACATTTGAACCGTTGCTTCTTAATCTCACGCTGGGTATACACATAATCTTAAAGAACCTCGTCTCCCTCCTCTATATTGGAGCGTGACATTTTAATGGCGTAGTCGGCAGGATACCCTTCGTGAGAGTGTTGTCCTTCCAGATATAATTTGAACCCTTTTTCTGTGTTTGCCTCTTGGAGTTGTGAGGAGTGATATTTCTTGATTTAAATGTGTGTACCTCTCCAAGAAGATCACTCCAAATGCTGAATCTGGTAACTTAAGTTTGAAACTTTAACCTTTTCTTGTGTATACCTCCTGGAGTTGCAAGGAGTGATAATTTTGGTAACTTATATGTGAGAACCTCTCCAGGAAGAATCACTCCGCATATTGAACCTTAACTGTGTTTTTGATACTGTTTATTTGGTGTTTGAAAACTAAACCTTCTTTGTGTGCACTTCTTGGGGAAGTGAGGAACTGTGTACTTTTCCAGGAAGTTTATTTACCTTAGAAAATGTTGTTTTTAGCTTTTGTCTTTTTGTGTGCTCCTCTCTGCAAAAGGGAGGAGTGATTGGGACAGTGTTTATCTTTGCTTAATTAGGTGCGTTGTGCCTCCCTGGGTGGGGTGAGGTGTTAAACTTTTGAATACCCCTTCTCTCCCTCCGTGTAGACCTTTTCTAGGTATTGAGAAAAGGAGTGACAGTGCCACAATGAAAGGTGAAGATGTATTATTTGACCTCTTAGAAAGATATGGTGCCAGACCCTCCTTTACAGGGGTAGACTGGGCACGGCAAAACTGGCATAACCTGCAGAGTATCTCAGACCGTATTAATGTCCTGCAGAAAAATGCTCGTACCCGACCTGGAAAAGGAAAGGCATTTATTTGTGCAGTTTTGGGTTCTGCTCTGGTTGCAGCTGTAGAATTCCGCGACCAGCAGCTTAAAACAGAGAGCCAAGCTTTACAAGCATTGCATGAATCAGTTAATGTTAGACAGGAATTGATAAAAGCTCTGCAAAATCAAATTGTAAACCTAGAAGAGCAATTAGAAAGAGAAAAACATAATTCTGATCTGTTGCAAATAGCTTTAAGGGAAGTGCTAACGGGTAAGGATGCCAGTTGTACTAGCGCACCTCAAGATATAACTTATCCAAGGGAGGAATTGCAAGGTATAAAGGCAAATGTAGACAAATTAGAAGCCTCCCCAGCTCAGTTGCGTCCTTTAATTAAAACTGAGTATTCATACGATAATGGTGAGGATTTAGATCCTCAAATGAGCATTAAAGAAACCCCTTTCTCTGCTACTGAGCTAGCAAAATTGAAAAGAGATTTTGGCCGCTCTCCTAAGGAATCAGAAACAGAGTACGTATGGAGGGTCAGCCTCACAGGTGGAGATCAAATACTTTTAACCGAAAAAGAGGCTGAAGGTTATTGGGGACCAGGAGTATTCTTAACTACTGGAAACAATCGTGCTCCTTGGTCCCTCACACAGAGAGCTGCCTATTGGGCAGGTGGTCTCAATCCCCTAGAAAGGGGAGACCCCCTTGCCATTACTGGA
The DNA here is from genome assembly GCA_023055505.1 of Callipepla californica brunnescens. Classification (NCBI taxonomy): domain Eukaryota; kingdom Metazoa; phylum Chordata; class Aves; order Galliformes; family Odontophoridae; genus Callipepla; species Callipepla californica. The sequence continues at coordinate 15,837,763 of JALIRH010000007.1, read as the reverse complement.
ACTGTTGATCAATTAGTAGAGAATGTTCAGAAGGCTGCCTGTCTCCAAATGATGTATGACAGGAAGTTGCAGTTACACCATGAATCACCCATGATGTTGCCCGTTGATCCTGAGAGAATGACCCCTCTAATCAGGGGGCTTCCAGAATCACTGAAACCCATAGGCATAAAGATACAGGCTATGTCTCAGGGAGAAAGAACCCGGGCAATGTTAGAAGGAACTGCAACTTCCAATCATCTGCAGACAGGATGCAAAGTATGGACGTGGGGGGAGGTTGCCCAAGAGTTAATTAACTATGAAAGAAAATATGGGCCAGTGGTGCCTTCACCCAGTAAATCTGAGCCAAGAGGAGTAAGGCTTGCTGCAGCCAGTCTTGCCCTCAGGCCACCTAGCCCAAAGCTTAAAACTCAAAAGGTTTCATGCCCACTAAGAACTGGTAGGCGAAGCATTGAGCATAAACGTAATGGCCTTTGGACTCTGGGCTGGAAAAAGGGCATTCCACGAAATTTGATGGATGGACTGACAACTGGTAGGCTCGAGATGCTGGTGACTGGATGGCCGACTAGATCTGAGGAAAGCAAAACCCCAGGTCCTAGTGCCTCTCCCACAGCACCTGAAGAGCTACCAGAGACATCAGAAAACTTAATTCCTTCACCCCTCAAGTGAGCGGGGGGGTGAAGGGGGAATGTTTGGAAGCTCACGTTTATCACTAAAGGGTCATTATTTGATTTGGTTTTTATTATGCATATAAACAACTACCTGTAAACTGAACTGGGGTTATGTTATTTTGGTTTAATACACTGAATGTTATGACCTAGATCTCCTTGCAGATCAAGCCTCACAGATGTGGGTGGCAATACTTCAGCATCACATTGTTCTGGACTATCTGCTAGCTGAAGAAGGGGGTGTCTGTGGCAAATTAAATGATTTCACTTGTCTAAAGATTGATGATAATGGGATTGATGCAAACAAATTGCTTTAGGTATATCAAAAGTAGTACATCCTGTCCAAACTTGGAAAAGCCCAGACCTTGGCCTCTTCTTCTGGCTCCCAGGTGGCCCATGGGTAAAATGTATTTTATTCTGTTCATTGTGTGTTATTGCTACTCTTTTGTTTGTTCCTTGTATGATACCATGTTTTATTCAACTAATACAACGTGTGGTATCCTCTATGTACTTTACAACCTCCTCTGCTGATGATGAAGTGAAACATATCAGGGGGACAATTGTAACCAAGACTAACAATTATACGAAAACTTTTGATTCCCTGCACCCCTCCCTCCTTTACCCTTCTGCTTTCTATCTTTTTTCTCACCATCATGGATCACCAGTGTCCAATTTTTAAGCAATCTTTGAGTCACGGGGTGGTGTAAGAGACTATTGGAATGCCATTGACTCAAAGTTTGCTGATGAACACGTCCTGGGGCAACGAAAGAGAGATAAGCGGCAGCTCAATGGCCGCTGAACACTCTTTTGTTTGGTACTCATCTCCGTGGGGAGATAGCCATCTCAGGAGATGCTTGCCTGGCACACTAGCATGGGGGCAGCGATGGCCAACGAACACTCTTCTGTTTGGTACTCATCTCTGGGGAGATAACCATCTCAGGAGACGCTTGCAGCATGGGATTTGTCACGTAGACTGGAGGAATCTGGAAGATAAAATAGGGGTCCTGCAGCCACGAAGATGTGCGATTTTCTCTGCGAGGGATTTTCTCGAAGCTGGAGTTTCTCTTCGGAGGGACTACCCGAGCTGATCTCACTGCTGCTGCCTGGAAGAGGCCTTCTCTTTGGAGAGTCCTCACGAGCTGATCACTGTTCGCTGCTGCCCCTCTCGGGGTTGACCCCTTGCTGCTTCTCCAGCGCTGGCTGCTGCTGTTCCTGGGCTGACCCGGTGCCGCTCCTCCGGACAACTGCTTGCTGCTCAAGGCTGCTCCGCTGCTGCTGCTGCTCTCCCCGCTTCTGCCTGCCCTACTCTTCGGCCTCGGACCGTCGGAGCCGCTTGCAACCGGACCGCTCCTAGGATCCTGGATGGTGACTTTCCCTGCGTTGTACAAACCCTTGCTTCTTTCCTATCTTTCCTATCGCTCACCTTCCCTTCCCCATCACCCATAACAATGTCCGCCTCCCCCTTCCCTATTATCCCTGGCCAATATTGGTAATAAACTGGTCGGACCAACATTTGAACCGTTGCTTCTTAATCTCACGCTGGGTATACACATAATCTTAAAGAACCTCGTCTCCCTCCTCTATATTGGAGCGTGACACCTGCACACTCCCTTTTGGTATTTATATATATTATTGAGAACCCTCTGAGCATTTCTTCTTTAGGTTATACTATTTCAGGTCTCAGCCATTTCACAGATGAAAAATATTCTAGTTCTGAGATTGGGCTAAATCTGTCACTGGACTGAAGACATAGTTGTTCAAATTCAGTTGTGACTATGGAAGGTGTTGTATAAGCCTACTACATCAATGACAGCATTAATGGTGTTAGCAAGGGTTTGCAGCAGAAAATACTTAGTTCAGTAATGTAGTTCTTATTGGCTTACTTAACGTGGTTCAGTACAGCAGCTAATGGTATTTTGTCACTCTAATTTCAAAAGAGATCAAAGGTAATGACTTTTTTGAGACCGTTGTGTTAGCAGATGAAAATTCATTGTAAGCATCTGAACAGATAAATGCTTGTAATTGAATGTTTTGCCTTTATTTTAGTTAGATTTTTTTTTCATTCAGTCCTAAAGATCTACAAAGTCTTTATGTTCAGTAGAGAAGCCAACTTGATCATGTTTCATCTTTTCCTCCTCCAGTTTCATGCAAGTAATGTGAAGATTAGAACACGTTTTTATTTAGACAGACATTCTATAGACAGCAGTCTATGTTTTTCCACAACTTGTTCTACTTTGCTGGATGTCCAGGGATTTGAACAGGAATGTACTGACATGGCAGCTGCTAAACCACTATACACAGCCCAATGCAAAGTCACACAGTAAGAGCAGCTAGAGGTAGAGGTAGAAAAACTCTTATAGGGATTGCTAGCAGTAGACCTCAGCTGCTGTATCACTCTGAATGAGAAATGGAGACCAGACTACTGCAATGAAATTCTAGACACAGCAGAGGCAGTGTCAACAGAGGAATTCGATGTGATAGAACCTCAATTCAAATAAAAGCTGAAGAGAGAATTTAGAAGAACATATATTTACATTTCATATCTTAAATGTCAGAAACAAAGCACTCCTCATTTTGCATCTTCAGGTATGACAATCACTTTTTTAGAGTTATTGCTAAATGCTTTTAAACTATTACTTAATTATACTAAAGGAAATAAAAAAGATGGAGTTTATCAGTTCCTTTCCTTTGCTCTTAATATTTAAATGTATCTGTTCAATGTACCAATGGGCAGCTCAACTCCACTACACTGCTCTCACTCTCCTACTTTTTAAAAAGACAGGAGGAGAAAAGGTTGTGGGTTCTTCAATTAAGGAAAAAGTAAAAAAGCAAAAATTATGTGGATGCAAAAAAATAAAACTGTTATTCTCTACTACTCTTCAGCAAGAGATGTTTGGCCACATCTTAGGAAGCAGGGCATCAATACATGGGACAATTTCTTATAAAGACAGGTGTTTTCATAATGAACATTCTACCTTTTCCTTCTGCTTTTCCAACTTTAATTGCTTGAGCATATCATACGTTACGGAATATCCTTTGGTCAGTGTAGGTGATCTGTCCTGGTAGAATTCCCTCCCCACCTTTTCCCTTTGCAGTGATTGAAATGAGTCTTGGTACTATGTCAGTGCTGCTCAGCAGCAGACAAAACACTGCTGTGGTATCAATGATGTTCTAACTACAAGTACAGAGCAAAATATTATATGAGCTATACTATATAAGGTTGACTCCATCCCAGTCAGACCCAGTATAATTGGCCAACAGATGACGGTGTGTAGTGTTCAGAGTACACAGAGTTTGGTATCTATGGAGTATTCCTCATTACATAACATGAAATGTAGTCAATATTACGACACGTATGCAGAGTGGCTTGTTTTCCAGCAATATGCCAATTTTTAGGACATGGTATAAAGGTGTAATTAGGTAAATCTCACTCCTTTCCTAACAGATAATGGTCTTCTCTCTTCTTGTAGCACATCAACAATTCTGAAATTTTCTGCTTCCTTCTCTGTACCTGCCTCCAATAAATCTCTTCTAAAATACTCATGACATTCTAGTTCACCCAGAAGTGTTCACAAGAAGTACAAATAATTAATTTTTGCTTGTATTACACAGATTATATACACAGGTTTACACTCAAGTCTGTCAAGACAGACTGTCAATTCAAGAGAGCCATAATTATTCAAATTTATTTCTAAACTAATTCTTTTTGAAGAAAAAATAGATGTTTTACAGAAAATAGAAAGTTCATAACCTTCTGCTATCTTGGTAACTGTTTTGTACAGAGTGAAGGAAACATTTCAGCTGGACAGCTGCACAAAGTATGCTCTGCTTGGTCAGACCAAATGTAGCACAAAACTTATTTTAATTATTTAATGCTGAGAAAATTTCAGATATCACAGAGATGAAGGTGGTTTATATGGATAGATGGCCATAGGAAAAGACCTCTAAATATTTGTGCCTTGAAAAGAGCAAATGTGAGCTGACAGCATACCTTTAAAGTTATAAACATCACAAACCAACAAGCATACAATTGCACTTATATAAGAACCACAGAATGATTCAGACAGTTCAGTTGTTGAGGCAAATTCTTCTACCAGCTCATATATGAGATAGTACCTGGATCACTGCTTTCTTTGACATTAATTAATTCTGTAAAATATGACTTTACAGTGATCCAATTTTATAAACTAATAAGCAAATAATACTTGGTCTTGTACAGGTTTTAGCACAAATTTTGAGGTCTGCATTGCAGACAATGCATGATTCTTCACTTGCATTAGGATAACAAGAAGATATCTCATAGGTACGAAAACTAAGCAGATTTCTTCACAGGGTGCAAATATGGCAACTAAGCAGTGTGAGAAATAGAGACAAAAATGTGTCCCTCTCATGCATTACTGTTTTGAAAGTACACTGCATTGCCATGAGTGAATTAAATCTGATATAACTTCAAGAGATTAGCAGAAAGGATGTTGTACCTTGTATTAGAACATCTGACAGGAATGCAGTTCAAAGTATAGAAACCTGCGCATATTTGCATCAAGCTGGAGTTCAAATATTCTTATGAAGTATACTCCTCTTGAAAAAAAGTGCTTATTTTATATGGGTGTCAGGAAGGCCAATGACAATATAACATGATTCAAGTAAGATGTGGTGCAAATAAGATAACATCAGATGTATATGATCTAAGTCAAGTTTGCATACATGCTCAGCAGAGTTCAGTAGGGTCTGCGTTTTATTTTTCTGTTGCTTCTCTTGAAATTGTGCCTGTTACTAAGAAAGCAGAGAAACTAAGAAAATCATATATTTATGTCTGAAATATGCCATGTATTTAAAAGTGCACTCACAGAATAGAGCCCCATAAACTAAAGGTTCTCTAAATTGTGTTGGTTTGTGTATTAAAGAGCAGGTTGAAGTTCATAAAGAATGTTTGTTTTCCTGTAAAACTGTGTGAACTGCAATAAATAAATAAATAAATAAATAACATAAATATGACAGAGAAAAGACAAAGCTCTCGCCACCATTTGTGCTTTCCATCATGGTTTAATGATGTGCTTCAGCCCTGATTAAAAAAAAAACCAAAAAACAACACACCAATGATAGCACATATTTCATTCATTTCTTGCTTACTCTAGTGACATTGCTCATCCTTTTAATAATAACAAACACAGTTTAATTTCTTTCTCTATGCTACTTACTTCCACTAGAACCATTAGAATAACAATTCAGGCTTCCCACTACTATCACTTTCCGGTACTATGCGGTGTTTTGTTTTTCAGCTAGCTTTATATCAATAGACTTTTGAAAAATAGACAGCAGCTCTAAATGATTGTAACAATAAGCATTTCTTTTAACTTCATGTACTCTCTTACCTTTCTCTGCTTCCTTCTGAAACTACTCTGTGATATTCCAACATTAATAGATATTTCTTTCTGGAGTAAAGAAGAGCAAAGAGTACATATGTAAAGACATTACAGTGTGATTAATTGTAGTTAGTTACTTATTACAGAATCACTGAGGCTGGAATGGCTGAGGTTGGAAGTGATCTCTGGGTCCATCTGGCTATACCTCTGCCATACTTGGAATGTCATTTTACTGTTACTCATATTTGCCTAATTGCACTGCAGCCATATGGAATCCTGTTTGCTATTCTGTACCAGATTAAAGAGGGGATGTTATTTAACCTTAGATATAAGCCAAATAAAGCTTCCAGAAAGAGTAATGGAAATGCAAGCAATGGTACAACCTTGTCAACGGTTTACCAGGCTGGATCGGCCCGGTACCGTGACGATTGGTGTGGGGGACCCACGGACCCACGCCCCAGGAAAGGGGAAGGGAAAAAGGGAAAAGGGAAAAGGGAGATGGGCCTAGAAACAAAACAGCGGCAACGATCTGAGGAGGAGAGCTAATTTACTAAATAAGATATCAGAAAGCAAAATAACACAGTATAATACAATATAATTGGAATTGAGGCTAATGAATCAAATAAAATGAGCAAGAGAGAGTGTCCGATAAACCGAAGGCCTTATGCTAACGCTGAAGGCGAGATGGCAGCGAGCACCCACTGCTGAGTCGATCCCGAAGGAAAGAGAGGGTCCCATGACCGCAGAGAGTTTTTATCTGTTCCCTCTGAGCGGAAAACACGTAAAAATACAAAGCATCGCAAAGTCCTCTGGGGAATGTAGTGCTTCTTCTCCTCTGAGACAGGTATACCTGGAATTATCAATGAACAATGGGGCTGGAGTGTTAACTCTCCAACACTTAATGGACTACATAATGTTATGATGTGGAATACCAGTAGCAAAAAACATAAAACCATGACAAACCTTCAAACACTTAAAGACTGCTTCAAAATAGCAATGGACAAGCATAAAATCCTAAAATGAAGGGTACTTTTTTAATACCTTGTTAAAGGTTTAAACATCGTGATATGAAGTGGCAACATTTCCAAAAGATTTGTAGCTATTTTAGAAGTTCATTTGAAGTATTCTGAAATACTGTGTTTTTTTTTAATCCAACGACATTTTGAAGTAAATCATAACTACTTTTTTCTTTTCAAAATCAAATTTTAAACCCACATGCACTTAACACTTCAGGAACAGATCACAGTTTCAATGTCTGTGATCACATTTTCTGTTTTGAGGAACTCATGAAAGCAGCAACTCCAGGAAAGGTGATGACTTTTGACCACAGAACTCCAAACAACAAAAACCTGTGGGCTGAGAGAAAATAAGCAGCTTGATCCCTAGTGGACAGCAGCACACATAATAAAACTACTAGACATAAAATGTTAGGGGTATAAAAACTTAAATTTTGCAGAAACTCCCTGTTGGTTAGCTATTTGAAACACAGCCTATAGGAAATTTGGAACAAGAGTGACATCAAGTGGTCTTGTAGTCTTTCCAAAAGGGAGATTTCATTTGCAATGTGCAGTCACATATCTCTACACATTCACATATGCGTTTTCTCCGTCTCACCCTTGATGCCCTTTTCAGACTATTAAAATCAGTGTTGTTCATCTATCCCCATGTAATCCCTGACTCAGCTTGCAGTCTAAGACAACAGGATAATCACAGCGTAAAGATGTTCTTAACTGTGTTCAAGTTCAGTTCCTCGTTTCTGACATCCTTCCACAGAATGCATCTGCATTTGTATGCTTAAATTTTACTTGATTTGGTAAATAGCCATAATTATAATCTTCTGCCCCTCCGAATTTTCTTTGATTAGCTGCCCTATGTCTTTGAAGCATACCACAAGGAAGAGGCCCATTATTATCAGAGTTTTGGAAAAGGCTGAGAGTTGGATCTGTGAAGAAACACCAAATGGAAAAAGAACCTGTGTGTAGACGAAAGTACTGGGGGGGAGGGGGGGGAAGGGGGGCAGAATAAAAATAATAATAATTACAGTAAGTTATATTTGTACTTTTTAAGCTGTTCCCATCAGAGGTTTTCCAACATTTGGTTTCCTTTAAAGATTAATATTAGTGTCTTGTTCTCTTTCTTACATTTTACACCAAAATAATAATGCAAAATCTATCCATGAAAAATCAGGGAGGAGAAAATAGAGCTTTCCAGAAACTATGATCCTTAAGTAGGCAGTAAAGCTTTCACTGGTCTCTTGAACACCGTGCCCTTGTGTTCTCTCAAATATATGAATATTGTTGATTGACAAAAGCCTGCATAGATATGAATGAAAACCCTTCTAATGTTATTTTATATGAAGATGTAATGATATTCTACTGCACATTTTTCTTCTTCTGAATCCATTTCCATACCAGTAGTAATACAAAGGCAGTGCTGCTTTCAAAAGTCTAATTACAAACCCCTAGAGAAAACAGTGCAATGGAATTTAAACATTCTCACAGCCTCTGACCTCAGGCTGAACAGAAAAAGTTAAACTGATACAGTCCTTCACTGTACACTATACTTTTAAGTGGTGCTAAAATCCCACATCAAATAACGGTTATATTTATTTACATGCCATACTACATTGAAGTAGCAGGACCTAAAATAATACCTGGGTTAAATCAAGACAGATAAAATATACTCTGTCCTTCATGAGCTAATCCTTGGGATCCAAGCTTGAGAAGTTCTATGACCTTTCCTATACTAAGGATGACAAAGAATTTACTAGGTGCTTTAATATGCTGGCCATTTCTCTGAAGATGCATGTAGGTTACTGGGAAATGCTGTTTTTTATATTACAAAGCTGTAGCTTAATCTGAGTGATACTTGTAAAATGCTCTTCAAGCCTGTTGGTATTCTTGATCAGGAAGACGTTTTCTAACATAATTCTAACTTAATGGACAAAATGTCAGGGTTTCTTTGATTTGCATCAGAAAGGGGTACTTGTACATGTCTTGTTAAAAGATTAGTGGCTTTATTTCCAGGTCATAGCTGTAATTCATTTTACATCAGTGAATTTATTCAATGAATGTAGTATGACTTTCTTCTTTTTCAAGAAAAATGTGATCTTTTGATTTAGTTCCTGGAGTAGAATGCATGATTTTGTGGTTAAGTTTCTGATTTTTATTTGGACTGAATCTAAATTAGTACTTCTTTGTAGCTTAAGTTCTCCAAAATTTGGAACTGAAGAAGTTTCAAGGCCCCTTCTAACCTGGGCTATTCTAAGATTTTATGAAAAAGGAAGGGAGTAATTTCTTTCCATTCTCTTTGATTTAGATCTATTTGACTAATTTGAAAGCTCTCCTATTAGAACATACATTGACTTCTTTAAATGTATAGAGTCTATCAGCAATGGGGCATTGTTTCTGCTCATGGTACCACAAGACTGATTAAAATCTGAAAAATGTGGTTGTGGCTTAGCGTCTCAGCTCACCAGAGCCTGACTTGTCTTCTGTGCCATCTTCCATTTTGCTTATTTTCTAATGCATATCTGAATGTACCATACCTCTGTTCATTCACATACATGAAATTGTTGCAGATGTGAATTTAGCGAGACAAGCGAGACATCAGATATGATAAGTTTTTCCACAGCCTCCCTTAGTTCTTTTTGTTAGTGGACTGAAGAGACCTAGCTCCCAAGCATGGAACTTTGTATGTATTGAGTCAGATTGCCAGGGGAGTTAAGTCTTTAATGACAGTGGTGAGATATCAAAGAGAGAACAGCAGAATGTGTGTGATGTGGTCAGTGTTTAAGAGATAAATTTTCATAGACCATTTTCAGCAGTAAAAATTGAATAAACTCATCAGCATTGAAACTTCTATATGAATATTTGAAGCACATATTTAGGAAGATGTTTGGCTTACAAACTCAAAAGAAATCTTGTAAGTTTTTGACTGAAGCTTCTGAGCTACTTCCTTCAGTCAGTTACAAATACTTCCTGAATTTTTTGGAAGGATTAGAGATACATATTGAAATTAAAAGAAAGAAGAAAGTAAAGGGAGACTGGTCTAATTTTTCTCATCTGTAAAGAATTTAAATGGTGTATAAATTAATATTTCATAGCAAATACATAATGTGATTAATGAAGTTTCTTTTTTGTGTTGTGTTATTATTTGTATTACAAATACTTATTTTCCCTGTGTAACTTAAAAGGTTAGTTAGAGAAAAGAAATGGAATTTGACTGTCTCAGGGGGAGTTAGCATAAAAGCAGCATTTTAAATATTGTTTTGGGGTCTTGTAAATATTGTTTAAGTAATCATCTCTAAAATAAATTTGCTACCACAGTATTTAGCAGCCAGCTGCAGAGTAGAAATTGAAGATTTTAGCGTAAGGCCATGCAAATTACTTCAGTAGAACTGTAGTGGTTTACTTGAGGCTCATGCATACAAGCATCAAGTCATAGCATACATGTTAGATCTTTGTCTGGTTCATTTAATTTCCTCTGTTCCAAGCGTGCAAGGGGAAACTGGACTCTGACCTCTACTATAATAAAATCTCCCATATTTCCTACATTCTCCTCACAGATGTAAATGTGAGATTATTGCCTCTCTGTTCTTTGTGATATTTCTCAGATAGCCTTTCTTGTGTATTCCTGCTTGAAGAGCAGGAATTGTACCCTGAGTGTTCATTTGCAGTACATCATTAAAAAGATGTGCACATAATAAAAGAAATTTGAACAAATACTCATAATAATGCTTTTGTGTCATTCAACCTAATCCATCTTCAAGTCTGCAATGGAGGTCCAAGTCAGTTCTTGTTCTGTCCACACAGAATAAAGAAAAAAACCAACAATTTCCTGTTACAAAGTGCACTTAAAAAAGTAAAATCCACTTTAGTGTTTGAAAAAGCTAGAATTTGAAATCATAGAATCAAAGAATGGCTTGAGCTGGATGGGACCTTAAAGATCATCTAGTTCCAACCCTCTGCTACAGGCAGGGTTGCCACCTACCAGACTCTTCCAATGTAAAGTCATTTCCTTTCATCCTGTCACTACATGCCCTTAAAAAACATTCTTCCCCGGCTTTCCTGCAGGCCCCCTACACCATCATCATCTCCATGGCCTTCCTCTGGCTTTGCTCCAGAAGCTCCACATCTTTCTTATACTGGGGCCCCAGACTGGGACACAGTACTACCTCACCCCACTAGCCATTTATCTTCTGATGCAGCCCAACTGTCCCTAACTTACCCAAGTGAGTCTTCATACAACCTTCTTGCTCAAAACCGAAAGGAGACTATCAGACACTTTCATCTATCTTAAGGCTTTATGGCTCTCCTTACAGTGGATCTTGCCTGGAAAACTATGGTCACAGGACCTGTGATTACAGATGACTGAATATTCAGTAAAGAGTAGCAGTATTGAAGTTGAAGTAATAGCAGGGATTAGACAAGGAAAGAAAATCTTGCAGATCAAGCCAGTACAAAAGCAAAATGTAAGCTCTTCACCATTTTAAGTCTATGCATATGACTTCAGCAAAATATCTCTTTTGAAAAGTGACTTTTTAAGGAAGATAACTGGCAATTTAGAAGAGGAAAAGAAAATACTGATATTCTGAATCTGAATTGTCAGTTTCCTGGGTAAAAGTTGTTTTGTTTGCTTTTATTACAACCCTCAAGCTCTGGAAACAAGTGTCTTCAATTACAAGTTATTTAAATCAGCTTTTCTAGTAACATAGTTGCTATTTTGATCAACTTTTGAATGATAATTAGAGCATTTTTCCTACTGTTTTTCTCCTTAGGAGCCAGAAACTCAGTTGTGTAAATCAGCTTTTGATGGTGTACACAGCAGTATGTTTGACTCCAAATGTTTAGGGAGAACAGAGGTGTTCCAACTGTGTATTTACCATAATGATATTCTACTTCTCTTTGTCAATGGTAACAAAAACTGGCAGAGGGAAAACACGTAGATTTGTACCTGGAAGGTTAGAACACAGTTTGGGAGAACAGTTCTTTTCAAGCAATTTTTCTGAATGAATTTCTTTAAAGACTAGGTCAGTAATATCTCCACATCTTTCCTGTTTGATCTCACCAAAGGTAGTCAAATTATCTGCTCAAGTCTCTTATCTGGAAAATAAGAAATGAGTTTTCCTACCACATCAAGATACTTTAAGGGTGGTTCTAAAGCCTTTATCACTTTCCTCATAAAGGATGAATATTATATCATGTGACCTGGGAAATAATTTTTATTATTTATTACTATTCTTATTAAGAAGTGACAAGAAAATGAATATTAACTGACACTCCCCATGATACCTCTAATTGACACTCCCCAAGATACCTCTAATTATTGAGAAAACAGAATTTTCTTCATAACTAGACTGTATAGGATGATAAACAGCAGTCAGACCTAGTATTTGTTGAATCTAAAAATCACAGAATCACAGCATCATAGAATCATAGAATCACTCAATGGCTTAGGTTGGGACTTTTAAGACCATCCAGTTCCAACACCCCTGCCATGGGCAAGGTTGCCACCCACTAGATCAAGTGGCCCATGGCCCCATCAACTTGGCCTTGAATGTATTCAGAGATGAGGCCACATCCAAATCTGGAGTTTCTGAAGCAGCGGAAAGATGTCTACAGGTTTCTATAAGTGAATGTCTTGTGAAGGCGAAACTTCCATAGACAAAGACTGACAGTCTTGTTTGACCAGCGGACTTGATACCTAACTACACCTGGATGCTTGTCAGTATCTGTACTCTGTTCTGTGGGAACTTATCTTGGCAATGAACTGAGAGGTTTATCTCACTTTTGTCTATAATCCTAAATTAACCACATGTTACATTTCAAGAACAAAAGCACAAGTAATTCAGATCTTGCTCAAAATTTACAATTGAAAAAATAAGTAAAAGGAGGCGGTATCAGACTGAATGTAATAGCATGATTTTAATTTGTGTTTCATTATTTAAAACTTTTAAATATCAGAAATTACAACCTTTTTCAGCCTGGCCCTTCTCCTCTTATAACTGAATACCTTCTAAAGTCATCATAACCACAAGCTGATTTTGAATTATGAGCAGAATTCTAACTATAGATGGGGAGCCAAGGCTTGGCTGGATACCACTACTGAGATCTGTGGGACTATAAAATGAGTTTGGTACGGTAGTATAATTACAATCTTCATAATCATTTCATTTTTGCTTTTGGACTTGGGCACCTCTAAAGAGATATCAAAGGTGTTATATTTCAGAGCATTCTGTGATGCTGTTTCCTCTTGGGATTTTGAAAGAATGAAATAGAGAACACCAGGTTGAAAGTTTTCCTAACAGTTGTAGAGGTCCATTTTAGTAGTTCATTGGACATAGTGATTCTGTGTTTTGCTAGCTGTGTATGTTAGTATACATAGAGTTATGCAGTGCTAGGAACAGGTGCCCAAAAGTCGATGGGAATAATCAAAGAAAAAAAAATTTCAACCTGTTCTTTTTATTCAACTATCGAAATCAGCTTAGAGGAGAAGCCTAACTACAATGATTTCCTCTCAATGTGATCACAGTTTGACCCTTTCTGCTATTATATTTGATCTCCAGGAAATAAATGATTTCTTTTGACCATTATTATGCATATTTATTGCTTATTTTTCATGTTCACTTTAGCTAATACTAGATAATTCAATCAGCATTTATTGAATCTGCCACTGAAAAGTGAAGAGTAATAATGTTGTTTACAACATAAAAATAGACATGTATCATGCTTCTTTTCTATTCTTTTGTTTTTCTGCGGTGGTATACAGTGACTTGAAATTGGTAGTTACCTTTGAGAGAAACTGAAAATTAATGTTTTATGGCACCTGCAGTGTGGCCAAGTACATGTTAAAAACAAGAATGCAGAAAGCGATTAGTGTGTCTCTGCTCTCTTCTGTAATGATATACAAAGCAGCTCACCTCACTGAAGTCAGGAGTGCTACACTGTTAGTAATGCAAGGAAGCCAATACATCACATCCTTGGTTTGTATTAAAACAGAAGGTAATGAGCATGTATAGAGTGAGAGTGCTGTTTTCAAATGGAAATTTGACTAGTTTTGTTTTCTCAGATCATTCTATCAACATGTACTTTAGGCATTCTCCTAAACTCCCTGCGGGTAAAACATCTACTTAATATTATCCAAATAAGGTGAAAGCAAAGGTAGTAACTAAATAATCAGGCTTTGCTGAGACTTCAGTTGAGCTAGTAGCTGTTAAAAATGAGTGTATCAGTAATTAACCTAATGATGATGGGAGCATTAGTAAGTATTTTGAGCCTCTATTTTACAGGAATTTACCACTGTCAACTCTTAACTCTAATGCAAATCATGAATGTGATTCTTCTGCTCATTGACCAATGATTATATTTCACGAGCACCTTTCACTGTTTAAGGTAAAAAACATAATCTTATTAAAAACAAAATATTACTACACTTTTTACCTCAAAATGTGGGATCCTTAACAAGTTCCCCTATGAAACAGTGTACAGATGGGGTGGATTTTATTTCATTTTTTGGTTGTCACAGCCCTTTTCTAAAGATACCAATATAAAAGAAAATAACAGCTCAGTGGAACTGCAAGTACTGCATATGCAAACACATGTTTCTAATTGAATCTCTGATCTCAATCATGTTCATTTTTATGGCAAATAGCTCAAAAACAGTAGTTTTTTTGTGATTGAGGGTTTTTATATATATCTGAAAAAAATGTCATTTTATTATAAAGAGAGGCTATTTTAAATAGTCCATATATACATTGAATATTATTGCATTGAAAAATATGAGACTGTAGAAAAACAAAACATGAAGCTTGAAGTATTTGATTTTTATAATGTGATTTCAGTATAGAAATAAATATAAAGAAATGACTAAGAACTAAAACAGTCTTTGTTTCTGTGCTAAGAACCCATTAAATATTTTACTTTTGGAGGCTTTCCATTCCAAAAAATGTGAAATCACATCATTTAAATCTTCTTCTATGAGCTGTTCTAGAAAAGAGATGGTCATCTGGGTAAAATGCAGATGTTTGTACTAAATTGTGATATGGAAAAGGATGGTGTCTATACCATGTTTTTTATTTAACAACTAGAATTAAAGTATACATACATCAATACAAATTAAATTCCAGGATATTTTCCCTTATGTTTTTACAAAGTTCTAATATATTTATAACATTTCACTTATAAAAACTCTTTAAGAATTCCCTTTCATTATTCTATTAAATGAAGATTTATATATTGTTGTATCATGGGAGGTTTTATACAAGGATTAATATTTTAACAAACAAATATTTTTTGTGCCATATACCAATCAAATATTTTAATTATTTATATGTTTAAATTGTCATAAAAGCAAATATATGTATCAACTGTGGAGGCTCAAGGAGATTGATGACCCAATCTCTTCTAAGGCCCATAAACTGACAAGGAGTGAAATCAGAAGGGTAATATTTAGGAAAGCCCAGGTTCAGTACTTCAGTAGGTAGTCAACAATATCACCTGGCAAACTGTCCTCAAGGACAAGGGAAAACAGCAGAGCCAGCAGGTCTTTCAGGAAACATTTACTTAGGGCATAAGACCTCTCCATTCCCAGGTGTAGGAAGTCAGAGAAGGAAGGCAAGAGCCTGGCATTTGTGAATCAAGATTTACTGGTCAAACTGGACAGCAAGAAAAACAATGCACTGGGAGTGGAGGTAGAGAGAGATACCCTGGAAAGAGTATAGGATTGTTTCTAGTCTGTGTAGGGATTGGGCCAGAAAGGCTAAGATCAAGCCAGTGCTGTCTGAAGTGTGGAAGGAAGGCACAAGTCTGCTGCAAGGGGTGTGTGTGGCAGCAGCAGACCTCACATCAAAGGGTCTGGCCAGCGTGTCTTGTCACACCACCTGTGGTGGTGAAAAACTGCTCCCAGAGAACCCACATTATCAGCCAGAGGTTAAAGAGTTGTGTGTCAGCACTGATGTTATTTCAGGTGTTGGGTCTCAATTATCCCTATAGGTCCCTTTCAACTTGTGATATTCTACAGTTCTATGGCTCTATTATATGCTTTTTTCACAGATTACTCTTTGCACATCTCAGGCAATGGTCCATATCAATCCATGTCTCTCCAGCTGTGGCTAGTGTCTGCTGATTGGAAGGAAACAACAAAAAAATAGCATCAATCTAGCTAATTATGAACTAAGGAAAAAACATCTTCGTGACACATCACATTCTAAAAAGTACTGTTTCTCCCCATTAACAACAAAGGGAGCCTGAGGTGACAGGCCCAGATATAGATGAATAAATTTTGTAGGTGGCTGAAATGTATCCACTATGACTATAGAAGTTCTATAAAGCATGCCAAAATCCTGTATTAATGCAGTTTATTTCATACTTGGCTATCTTTACAGTAATACATCAAAGATTTTGTATAAAGGATTTCATAGTGAAATCAGTCCCACAGTCTTAATGTATTGGCTGTTCGTGTTCTTGCAGAGAAGAGAAAAATGCAGGCAAGGGAACTCCAGGTTATTTTTATTCCATGTGGTTTCTATAATAAAATGCAAGCCTTGGAAGTACTATAGGATCTTCTGGAGTGAAGAAAGAGGGGTTTTCTCTTTCTACTGACTACAGAAGGAGTCTAGGCTGAATAAGTCCTTGGTTGAATGCATTTTATTTGAATGCCTCCAGTGATAGAGGAATATTTATATGAATCTGTATATTTGTATAAATCTGTAAACTGTTTTCACAGAAGCTAGGAGTAAGAAGAAATGAGCCTTGCAAATTCAGTAAGATGCTAACTATATATTGGAAAAATATAATGCCAATGCTGTATTACTTGCAGCCATATTACAAAAATCCTTTTCAGAAAAAAAGAAAATTAAAAAGAATAGATTAATAAAACTCGTCTGACTGAACAACCACTGATTTAACAATATGTAAAGGAATAAAATCAACTATGACATGACCAGTTTAAATGGTTTAAAATAGCATATCAGAATGAGATATAACTATAAAAATAAAATTTCCTTATGAAATAAATTGAAAGGTCAGTTAAATATGACTGCAGAAAATTCATACAGTCTGGCTAGACTTGCCTTGAGTTTGTTGACAGGCCATGCGCGAAGGTTGGGTATGTTGATTCTGGAACTGGTAGTGACAAATCATCCCTTCTATGAAAACACAATTTTCCTTTCTGAAAAAGCACTCATTCAAAGACAGCAAAATATTGTATTTGGCTATGCTGTACATATCATAATATTAAAGGAACTAAGCTTCCTTCCTATTCAATGTCAACTCTTTCAGGTTTGGAGAGGAAGTAGAACTGTTCTTTACTTATCTTAGTACTACCCTTAGTAGTGATACAAAGTTGTCACCATTTCTAAGAGCCCTACAAAGAATTGCTGATAAAACTATTTCTGGACTGAAAGAGGCAGATTACACAACAGATTACACAACATCTGCTGTTTGCATCAGAAACTTGCAGAGATACACTGATATCTGTAAACTACTTCAAGATTGGCATTTTTTCCAGGATCATGAGTAAGCAGAGCTAAATTCAAAGTTCCTATATGTACCTCAAATCCAAGAATGAATCACAGAATTAACAAAGCTGGAAAAGTCCTACAAAATCATCCAGAACAACTATCCACCTATAACAGGGATCATTAAAGTATCAGGTATCAGGCACATCTTTCCTGACCAATCTGGTAGCCTTCTATGATGGAGTGACAGCATCTGTGGACAGGGGAAGTGTGATGAATGTCATCTACCTAACTTCTGCAAAGCCTTTTACACGGTCCCTCACTCTCTCTAAATTGGAGAGGTATGGATTGGAAGGATGGACTGTTCGATGAATTAAGAACTGGTTGTCTGGGTGGAGGCCAGTCATAAGTGGTGTCCCCCAAGGGTTGGTCTTGGGACTGGTGTTCTCCAGCACTGTCTATGACAGGGGGATTGAAACTAGATTATCTTTGAGATCCTTTTCAACACAAGCCATTTTATGATTCTATTATTCTTTTAAGGCTCGTCATTGAGTATCATGCAACATCCATTAGACTTAGTCTTGTCCTGGCATCTTCTACAAATACTGCTCGAGACTATCAGGAAAACTTATTGTTAGGAAAATGTTTATTTTGGTAATAGAAATGGTGTGAACTAGCTTATATATGGGCAAGAAACAGAGTCTCACCTAAACTCTTCTGGTTTTGTCTTTAATACAGAAGTTTATTATCATACCACGTTGAGGGGGAAGCACCATCTCTCCACTTCTCACAAGGATACTGTCAGACCTATGTGTTCTTGGTAGTAGAAGCACTCTGGTCAAAAAATAAGGGAGTTTATGGCACGCAGTTCTAATAGCCTTTTACTTGAACACCACGAAGACTACACCACATATTTCAGCTTATTTAACTTACTTTTTCTTTCCTCAAGGCAAGCAACTAGTGCTAAAACCTGCCAGCTTCACTCACTAAGAAGGGAGCAGAGGAACACAAGTTGCTTCTCCTTTAATATCTGAGCATCTGCCTCTCGCTCACACACTTGCTCAGTTACTGCCTAACCTATGAGCATAATTTTCTTCAAAAAAAAAACATCTTGCAGAAGTGATGGTATGTATGCAGAACTAAGTTCTATGTAAAATCAGGCTATAGCTGTATGAGTTGTTTGTACATCCAAATATTGGAGTGCAGAAAGTTCTCTGATACCCCAGTTTAAGAATAATGAGAATATTTCACTGTTTTAATCTGTTCTTTTCAGTTTTCTATTTAACATGCTCTCTAAGCTTTCCATTTCCATAGAAATGCTGCACTCCACTACCACACTATGGTTATCTTTTAAGAATCCTTTAACTTCAGTAAATGTCACCTCTCTAGACAGACAGTGATAGTGATTTTTTTTTTTTTTCCTTTGGGGCTGTGTGTGGGAGGACTAATACAGCACCCATAAAATACAGTGTTCTTGCAAAACTGAAGAAGATCAATTGGAGCTGCAGCACTGACAATAACTTTTAGAGAGAATATGTTCATTACCCACAGGTAGCATCAGTATATAAATTCTCAGATATGAACAGTAGTTTGAACTTTTGTTGTGAATGTTTGCATTTACTTCACTGCAGAAAATAGTGTTTGTAACAAAAAATATGTTGAAGTTAATGAGAATTTTTGAGTGAATTTATACCATCAACTGGAAGGGTATTCTCATCTATGCGTACTATAATATTCTGAACATATATTTGCAGAGAGGACAATATAATCTACCACCCAAGGAGGTTGGTGTAGTTACAGTTCCTGGAGGTTTTCAACAAAAGGGTAGATGTGGCACTAAGGGACATGATGTAGTGGTAGATTGATGGTTGGACTAGATGATCTTAGTAGTCTTTTCCAACCTTAATGATTGTATGATTCTATTATTCTACTTGTGCTTCAAGGATATGTAGGTTCCATCTGATGTCCTACTTCTTACTGGCTGGAAAGCATTTCATTTTACCACTGTGAACATCCCGATAATTTATATTAGCATCTTGATGATCTGTCTGGAAAAGGCAGTCATGCAGCATGCTTTAAATCCCAAATGTGCATCCATCTTTCCTCTCAATAGAATCTAGAGCATATGACAAAAGGTGAAGATATGAGTTTTACCTCATTCAATTTGATCAAAATACAGCCATAATAAGCTCTTGAGCATGAGAAATTGGAAACTCTTCAGTATCTAGGCATTTAGATGTTGTCATACGGTTTATACTGTTAAAAGAGGTAACGCGTGAGGACATATTTTCCAATCACTGGATACCCAGGGCTCAGAGAGTGGTGAGGTGCAGGAATAAATTGCCCAGAGAATTTGTTGTTGACCCACACCTGGGAGTATTCAGGGCTTTGAGAAACCTGATGGAAAGCGTCCTTGCCCATGCTAGTGAGACTGGAACTAGATGATCTTTTAAGTGCCTTCCAGCCCAAACCATTCTGTTATTTTATGATTCTGATTATTCAAAAGAGAGAAAAAATGCAGTGTGCAAGGAAGAAAACTTCAATGATGGGAAGAAGAATAAAACAAGGTATTGAACTTAGTAGTGATTAGAATGAAATTAATATAGCAAATGGAACAAGTGATTAGAAGCAGTAGAGCTAAATCTTGATAGTATAGAGCCTTAAGCGGAGAAAGATGTCTTGTAGAGGGAAGGTTCACAAAGCATTATAACTTCAATCCCTAGATATTCTGAAATCTTCCATTAAATTGTGTTAACATTGTATTGTTTTTATGTGGCTGAAACAAGAAATATAGTTACCAGCTGTAGGTGGAAGTAGATGGGTGAGAACCAGAATGATGTAATTTCCAAATCACTAGTGAACTAATCTAAGCATTTGATCTTATACAAAGCATTTCAAAGCGCAGTTGCTGAATTTTTCCAGATATTCAAATAAATTTCAATAGGCAATAAAATTTCTTTCTTTCTGTTCGTGCTGCAGCGAAAGAGATTCCACTCTAGTGGAAAACATATGAACAGCTGTCATATTTTGAATAGAAAATATTACATTTTACATTTTTTATTAAAATTAATCTTATCCCAGACAAATATTGTAGCAGTTGATAATCACTTACTATTTTGATTAGCATTACACAATGCATAATTTAATGTGAAGTTTAAATAAAATAGATTAATTTAATAATATTTTAAAAACGCATTTATTCATTTAAAATATTACATTTGAATAGAAGAGTTTACACACTCAACAGAAATTGAAAATCTACACATTTTATTTCTCTATAGATATATTTCAAACAAAAGATATGGTGCATCCACAACCTCTCTGGGCAACCTGTTCCAGTGTATCACCACCCACTGAGTGAAAAACTTCTACATAATATGTGACTTTTATCTCCCCTGCCTTGGTTAAAAACTATTCTCCCTTGTCCTGTCACTCTCAACACGTGTCAACAATTGTTCCCCCTGTTTATACGCTCTCTTCAAGTATTGAAAGACCACACTGAGATCTCCCCAGAGCCTTCTCTTCTCCAAACTAAACAGTCCCAGTTCCCTCAAACTTTCCTCATAGAAGAGGTGCCCCAGCCCTCTGATCATCTCTGTGGCCCTCCTCTGGACCTGTTCCAAGAGCTCTGCATCTTTCTTGTGCTTGTGGCACTAGGCCTGGATGTAGTACTCCATATGGGGCCGCACAAGAGCTGCATAGAGGGAGACAATCACACCCATCTCCCTGCTGGCCACCCCTTTTTTAACGCAGCCCAGGATATAGCTGGCCCTCTGGGCTGCTAGCACACATTGGTGACTCATGTCCAGCTTCTTGTCCACCAGGAACCCCAAGTCCTCTGCAGGACTGCTCTCCAAGAGTTCTCCCAGCCTGTATACATACCTGGGACAGCCCCAGTCCAAGTGCAACACTTTGCACATGGCCTTGTTGAATCTTATTAGGTTCATAGGAGCCCACTTCTCCAGCCTGACCAGCTCCCTCTAGATGGCTTCAAAATATATTTTTCAAAGATTTTGCCTTTACCAGTATACAATGGGCCTCATTAGAGCACTTGGCTGAAATATCTCTGATAGAAGAAGGTTCACATTTAAAAGGTTAAAGTACTGAATTCTGGAGGAAGGAATCACGAAGGAATTTGTATGTGATCTGTAATATACCAACACTTAATACTGCTCTTGAAGAGTGTGTAAATTTTTTTATAAAATCTGGTAAAACTTTTTATAAAAGACATCATAAACACCTAGGTTAGATTGAATTTGACCTGAAAAATAACTTCCTCTGTCACAGAAGTATCCTTCACGTTTGCATTGTCTCACCCTCCGTGTTCACAGGGAGATATAAGAAAGAAGGGGACAGACTCTTTAGCAGGGTCTGTTGTGATAGGTTAAGGGGAAATGGTTTCGGACTAAAAGAGGGGACATTTAGGTAGGAAATAAGGAAGAAGTTCCTTACAATAAGAGTGGTGAAGCCCTGGAAAAGGTTGCCAAATGTGGTGGGTGCCTCATCCTCGGACACACTCAAAGTCAGACTGGGTAGTGCTCTAAGCAATTGGATCTAGCTGAAGGTGCCCCTGTTAATTGCATGGAGTTGGACTGGCTAACCTTTAGAGGTCCCTATCCTACTCAAACGACTCTGTGATTCTAGGATTTTATGAAGTTCATCTCCTGATGCAGTCTCTTACTTCTTGTGTAATTGTATCTTATGGTGACATAACAGAGATTCCTGCTGTTCAGCAAATGGACCCCTTGTAACACTTGCATTTCTCTGTGACATGCCACAGTGATTGATTACACTCTGCTAAGTAGAATCTATTTATTCTGGAGCTAAGGACATTGCTATACTGTACCTAAACAGCCTCCATCCTTCACAGCTCTGTCTTAGCAATTCCAGCAAGTTAAAGGATTAGTGTCTCCATAAATATATAGATCATTAACAATGACAAGAGCTTAACACTGACAAGAGTTTCGGCTGCTAGATTTCATCAAAGCAGCTACACAAAGAAACAGTAAGTATCTAATACCACATACTTTTGTGTGGGTATTGCCAGGTCATGGTCTGAATTCTCACTGAATGGTGAGAAGCTGTGGCTAACCCAGGATCTTAGGTGCAAGTAAGGCACCTTAGTGAGGATGGGTGGACCCCTTAGCAGCCAAAGGAACTGCTTTTATGGATAGAGATTGTATTATTCTCAAGCTGCTTCTGGTTCTTAGAAAGGGTGAGTTACTTTCACGTTTTGTTACCTTCCTTTGCTCTATAGCACTTGTATCCCAGTAGAAAACACTTGATTTTCTTTGCTCTATAACTTTCTTATATCATGAATGAAATTAAAATAGTTTATCCTCTTCCTGGTCGCTATACTTTTTGCAATGTGTTAGTTTCTTTTTAGTTTTAGGATTTTTCAAGTTCTATTCCTAGATAATGAAAAGAAAGTTACAAAAAAAGTACAAACTAATGATCTCTCAGTAAAATTAGTGGAAATACTCTCAGAGTTCCAGGTAAACACATGGTTAAAGATGGTAATGTTAAACCAGAAATCCATTTGACTATTGCATTTCTACTGGGACGATACTTTTAATACATGATCTCATCCCTTGACATCCTTCCTATATAGACATGTGATTCCAGCTAAGTTTGACGAACTTCTTCAAAATTATGAAATGCTTTTTCTTTCATGTAAAACACTCAAGTATTTTCTGCATGTTCTCCAAAATGTTTGAACATTCAAAGTGAGAAGTGATATATCTGTAAAAGTACACTAGCGACAGATCCAAGGTTTGAAAAATCATTCTCAAATAGATTTCCATGCTGCTCTTGTTAAATATAATCTTTTCAAAGTAGCTAATTTACCAGTGATTTACTGAGAAAAATTCTCATTACTGGTTAGCTTCAAAATTACTTTTCCCTAAAGACTTATTCACCAAGGATTTCTCCTTTCTGAAGCTAGTGCCACTTGCCAATAACACATGAAGGTCAACCCTATTAGGAAGATTTTGTTTTACTCTGCTAGTTTGAGTGATACTTTTTGAGGTTGGCAATCAGTCTCTGAGACAGTTTTTGACTAATGAAGAGCTTCCTAGATATCTGGCTTCCCAATTTTAATAAGGCAAGCGGGCACTTTGTTTTTATCCCAGGGACCCATCAAGACTTGTATGTTAATTACCCTGCTTTGAAACTCAGATCTGCCTACTTGGCTGGTACAAGGATTGAAGCTTTCACAATTCTGTTTTGGAGAACAGGGAAGATGGTAGAGTAGCCAGTATCTACTGAATGGATGATTTGTCTGTGTGCAAAAATGCTTAGATTCAGCAATTAATTCAATGTGTAATCAAATCACACTGAAAAACTCATCAGGCTGATGAAAAGTTAGAAATTAAGATTTTCATGAATTAATTCTGCTTGTGTTTCAGAGTGAGACTAAAAGTTGTTTGTGAGTGGCAGAGAATGAGTGTGAACTGAAACTGATGCAAGGGATTCTGGATGTGTGCATGAAACACTTAGATATTCATGTCTGTAACAAATAGCCTTGGTAAGACACCTCACATTTTCTTGTGTTGGAAACAAAGGAGTAATACAGGGTTACCACCTCCTTTCCTTTATATTTCTGGATGAGGGTTCCAACTCAGTATTTCCTCAGTTCTGCCATTAGGGTATAATGTAAGCTTACAAGTAGTGTGAGCAGATGGATAATTATCACTGCACAAACTTGGGCAAGCAATTATTTACTATCTATTTGATGTCATCTGTGAACATGTTCTGTTTCTACAGTAAATAAGCTGTAACTTACTCCAAAACCCTGTGAGCAAGAGTAAGCTGAGATTCCAGGTGCCTCAGTTTCTCAGATGTGTAAGTCAAAACCATGGAGCTACTCAGAGAATGAAATAACATCAGGAAGGTAAAACTTCAGTGAGCCAAGATGAAGTAAGAAAAACGTATTACTTGCCTTTCTGAGACATAAGACAATCCAAGCAAGAGCAAGGTTGTTTTGGTCTTTGGGCTCTGTGACACACAAGCCCCCATTGGTTTCAGACCCTTGTCCAGTACATATGCCAGCTGTGCAAATGGGTCATGGCATCTTCACTAAGGGCAAGTAATCCTGTAATAACTCCAAGTAAACAAGCACAAAATAGAAGATGTGGTATATTTTTTATAGTTGACTTTACTTGTAAATTTAAAGGTAATTCACTTCTGAGTTAAAGATAGGAATACTTTAAATTTTTGGTTAAAAATATACATGTGTTTTGAAATGTTGTTGCTCCTAAGCATTCAGAAGTCTAGTAGTGAAATAAAAGATAATGCTTTCAGCAGTCTGTGTATAATATAAGGGCTGCTCTGAAAATAATCCCTCTAATTTTATTATTTTGGCCCACGATGTCAGTCAGATGTTGTTATGGCAGCAGAGGTTGAACTTTCCTCCTAATGTTCTGTTACCTTTTGTTGCTCCATAACAGATGGCAGCAGAGCAGCAGTCTGACAAAATGGTGCCTGACATGGAAGTGCATGTGAAGAAAAGGAGTGGAATTAAATTCCACCATTCAAAAAACATTACATTCATTATCAATCAACAACTTTGTGAATGCTTTTTGAGACCAAACAGTGGATATGAGCACAGTAAAGTGGTGAGTGGTGCAATTCAGCAATGATGGCAGCAGGTCATTTTTGCTGGTGCTGATTGCTCTTGTATAAATAGTTGGAGGTCAAATGTTGCTCACAAGATCTAGTCTCCCGAGTCTGTTGCTAAATGCACAGTTTAGCATTCATATTATATGAATGTCCTACTAAAGGAAGACATTATTGTGTGTCATGTTTTTGTTTTTGTTTTTTTTAATATCATTTTGTCCTTACAAGAAGACCTGTTGAACTGTTTCTTTTTGTTTCCTGTTGTTGATGGTTGGGGGTTTTTGGATTTTAGGGTTTATTTTTTCTGGTAGCTTTTGTGCCTATCTTAATGGACTGCTCAAAAAATCATACTAACAGGTTTTATAGAAGTTACAGTGCTGCCTCCCAAATTAGCAGGACTAGTTTCAAGAGAACAAGGTGTTCCACGCTTGGATATTTAATTCTAAAATTAGGAGAGTTCTGTTTCTACAGATTCAGTTATCTCGTACCTGACTCACTCTTAACTATATTCGAGATCTCTTCCTCTATGTTGTCTTCCTACGAAATTAGGTCTGTGAGTGTCTGAGAGAAAGGATAAGAGAGTTTTAAAGTGCTTGGTACTTGCCAAGTCCTAGGCATAAATTAAATTCTGTAATTTCAGAAAGAATTTGAGTTCTGTCAGAAGAAAAGATATTAGCAGTATCAAACTTGTGTTGATATGCGGCCACATAAATTCAAATACAGAAATGAATAACAGTTTAAGCTATCATCTAAGGTATTCTAGTTGGTTTCATAGTCATCTTAGAGAAGAATTTATCTTCAGGAAGCATAGGGTATTCTAAATTTGCAGTATGTAGTGGGAGAAGCAGTTTTCAGTAAATAAGATCATTTATAAGTGATAATAACTTTAAAACCTGTTTCCTTGGAAGGCATGAAATGTTTCTGTTTCTTGCTTGATAAATGTTACATCAGTTGAATTACTCTGCAATTTTATATACACGAACTGCTGTTGCTAATTGGAAGCTGAAAACATCAGACACTCCACTAGCAGTAGCCTATTTCTGTACTTAGTAATAGGATTATTGAAAACTCTGTCCTTATGTATTGTACTCAAGGAGAAAAGAAATGAAAAATGCAAAGGCTTAATCTAGGGACAGTTAGAAATATGTTGCCATTCTTGGACTATTCTACGTAGATCAGTAAAATGAGCTATTGGTAGGTGAGTAACAAACAGGCCATAAAAAAAAAAAAAGAGAGAGAAATTAAACAAGCCTTTAATTCACCTCACTGCATGGAAGGTACATTTTATTCTGCATATATACATTTTGATTCATAAAATTTAACAGTAAAAACTGAATATAAAACATATACAGCATGTTCAATTTAAGTCAGTAGAATAGACTTCTTAATGGAGAGGTACTAATATGAGCTATTTGCTTCATGGATGTTCCCAAAATAAAACATTTCATCAACTACTTCTAGCTAGATTTTCAAGTTGAGCAAAAGTAATAGACTCTTAAAGGTCAGCACACTGGTTGGTATAAACTTGATCAGTTCACTTGCTAAAAATATGCTTTACTCTAAGTTTCATCAAGCTAAAGTAACACTTTCTTTAAGAGATTCTAGGAGGTTATCTATCCTACTACTTCAATTCACATACATTTACAAAATGGGCTATTTGGGCAATAGTTTTTTTTTTATTATCCATCCCTAACAGAAAGTATGAAGGTTTGCTCACTTCTTGTATGCAAGAACAGCATTCTTTAGTATATGTGTAAAATTTCCCTTTGCTTTCTTTAAAGGGTTTGAAGACTCAGCAACTTTAATAAATATTTAATCTTCAGATTTTTTTCAGAGAAGCAAACAGCTATTCAGCTCAACTGTACAGAGCTTATTTAAAGCTCTTATTTAAAGATTCATTCAACTTTTGTTTTTTTTCTTTCTGCATTTCATATCTATGATATCATGAAGGATAATTGTACCTGAGAACAGTTAAATAGCTATTGAAATTGATCTAATTTCCTCTCAAAGGGGATTTTTTTTTCCATTTCATGTTGCTTCATTTTCAGAATTACTTTAAGTAAAGATGAATATTTAAATATTTTTATTCATTTCAAATGCACACCAAGACCTGAATGTTACAGAAATATGAAACAATCCCAGTTCACTTCAATAGGGACTGACTTTCTACTTCAGCAGTTGTAAGTCATTTCCCAGTGCTACGGAATGTTAATTATAGGCACACTGCAGTATATTGCAATGTGGCAACATAATGTTATTTTTCCTCAAAATCCAATCTTCTTTTTTTTTTTTTTCTTTTTCTTTTTTTTTTTTTCCGATCTTATTGCCTAAATATAGAATTCTGTTGGTGTTCTCCTTCGGAAAACAGAAGGTTTCCAACAAGATAGCAAAGTTGGAATTCTAAAGATCATCTTCTTTCCAACGCAGTAGTCCTGCTTTCCTTTCTGTGTCTGTAAAATCAAATCACAGTAGTAAAGAATCCTTGATAAAGAGAAATTCTTCAAGGAGCCTAGAGACTTTAATCTTAAAACTTGATATTGGAAAACAACTGGAACAAAAACATTTTAATGATTTAAAGTGTATATTTTATTTGATTGATTTATGACATATAACTTCAGCCAGTATTCCTATCCAAAGATTATTTTGATTAAGAAATAACATCAGTTAACAATCAAGATTCAGATGTGATTTTCTTTTTTTTTAAACAGAAGATTACTGAAATACAGAAAAGGATTTGTGGTTCTTTGTAGGACATGATACCTTGTGCATTAATAACAAAACAGATATTCTGGGTTAAGTTTCAGGCCAAGAAGGACAATAAAATACATTTCATAAAACAGCTAATCTTGATATTTGAGTGGGAATCTGCATAAGTGAATTAATAACTCTACATTCATTAATAGTAAATAGAAGATATTTATTTATTAGAAATAATTCTTTAAACTTTAAACTTGACCTATTTTAGGTTTAAAGTGTTTCTGAGGTATATATCTGACATTGGGATTAACTTCCAGTTTTTGTTAGCTTTTTTTTGTTGTTATAACTCCAGAAAAATTTAAATTTCTTCAGGATGAGCTATGGTAAAATCAAATCGTTCTAGAGGCTCCTGAGTCTCCTCTTTCACTATCCATCTTCCTAAAGGAATATATTTGCTTATCTGTAAAACCATGAGGATATATGGGGAAAAGATTTCAAAAATACTCTGACAGACTAGATAACTGTGGGGCAAGATGACTTTGATCTTTAGAAAAAAGTGGTAGTGGAAATGCCTGACTGTATAATGTTTTCCTTTGCTTCCCTGGTTATACATGTGCTACTCTTTCACAGGTGATCCAGCATGTATACTCTTCTGAATAAGATGTACCACAGTACATCATTTGATCTCAGTGAAATAACTGGAGCCTGTCCATCACCCACAAGGAGCATAACACAGAGACAACACAGGTAAAGTTCAGATTGCCTGTTCAGGTTCAGGCATTATTGTTTCTATGATTATCCCTGGTTATCGTGCTTATCTTAGTTATGTTACAGACTGTCTCTGTAATTGTCGAGGACATTTACTAGCTGCACGCCTATCAAGATGCTAAATTTCTGTCAAGTCTTGCAATAAATTAGACCCCCTCATGTGGCTTCTTTAATGACAAATGGTAAGGGTAAATCCTGATTCAACACCTTCTAGTTGTAAATAAGTACTTCCATTGGCTTTTTGGATCTTTAAATCATATGAATAGCTATAGAAATTATTAGCAGTATTTTATGGTCAGTGGAGATGCAATTTACTTCCTCTTTTTCCATTTTAGCAATATTCATCATTCTATTCCAGTTGGTAGTGCTTATTTAAATAGCATATTTAAAACTGAAAAACTGGAAAGATTAGTTATTAAAATAAGAAAGATCACTATTTTCAGGAGAAACAAAATAAACGTTTATGAAGAACAATGAAGATTTAATTAAAACTAAGAAGTTGGATAGAATACTGAATGTTTTTTTATTAGCATACAGTGAAGCTGACAGGACAAATGCAGGATTCATTCTAAGTTTAAATAAATAAACAGACTTAACAGTATCTGTATTTGGTATGAATCTTGGTAGTACAGCAAGATTGAAAAGAACTTCCTAGTATTACAGCCAATAATACAATTTACAAGTAGTGAGAGGAATGAGCAGCTCCCCTTTGCTGCATTATATGCTTCAACACTGAACAGGCCATTACTGCAACAAGAGATTCTCCATAGAGGAAACAACTATAAGTACTCCTTCATTTTGTTTTTCCTTAGATAATTTTGTACAGGTCAGACAGTGTGGTGGAAAAACAAAAGAATTAAATGCATTACGAACAAATTAAAGCCAAATCCAACAGTCAACATTTAGTGATAGATGTGGTCCCATTGATGTATGCCACCAGTTGTGTGGAGGCAATACTGATGCACAGAGCATCTTTGAGTATAAAATAAGCACAATTCATTTCTACTTTACTGTTGGATGTTTTTTTTTTGTTTTGTTTGTTTTTGTATTAAAACAGAATGCAATAAACAAAAAAGTATCCTAGCTTTTCTTCTTTGAAATTCTAACTGACAAAAACTCAAGATATGTTTATTTAAAGCCTTACTTGCTAACTGCAGACAATCCATTACTTCTGCTTTTTCCACATCAACTGTCAAATACTACTGTGTTTTTTCCAGGTAATGCTCATGGTCTTACACTAGTCATGTCCCTCATCATCTAATTCATTGATAAAGAGATGTCACGGTTTTACGAATTTGGTATTGATATTCCACATCATAACACCTGGTAGTGCATTAAGAGTTATAGAGTTAATGCTCGAGCTCACTAGTTCATTGATAGTTATGGGTATACCTGTCTCAGAAGAGAAGAACTACATTCCCCAGAGGACTTTGCATCACTTTGTATTTTTATGTATTTCTGCTCGGAGGGAAAGATAAAAACTGTTTGAGTGTCACAAGACATTCTCTCTTTCCTTTGGGATCAACTCAGCAGCAGGTACCTTCAGCATTTAGCATAAGGCCTTCTGTTTATCATACACTCTCTCCTGCTAATTTTATTTGATTTATTATCTTTAATTCCAATTATATTGTATTGTACTGATATTTTGTTTTCTGATATCTTATTTAGTGAATGAGCTTTCCTGCTCAGATTGTTGCCACTGTTTTGTTTTTAGGCCCATCTCCCTTTTCCTTTTCCCCCTTTCCTGGGGCATGGGTCCGTGGGTCCCCTGCACCAATAGTCATGGAACCAGGCAGAACCAGCCCATAAAACGTTGACAAGGGATTTAAAGGGGTGACTCATTCCATAGTTTAATTAGAGATCTATCTTAAAATAGGATTAACCTCTTTTTTGAAACGCCTGTTACTCCTACAGACATCAGTGGTCACGTTTATGTATCTACTGACTTCTGAGGTGAATGTCAGTGGTAGAGCTGGTCATGTTTTCTACATGTTCCTCTAAAAAGAAATGTCTCAATAATGGCCCAGAACTCCAGAAAGCATTCTATTTTGATGTGAATTTGAAAAACTACTGATATCATTGCATTTTTCCAACATGCAACTGACATGCCTTGAAGATCCATGATAACATTTTTCAAGAGTAAGTGCAAAAATCCTGGGTGCACATGTACAATCAACTAACTTTTACTGATGCTTCCTATTGTGATTAATTAACTTTTATGAAGACGTGGCATCTGAGTGAGGATGTATGGTATTAACTCAAAAAAATATGAAATAACTCTACTGCCTTCTTACTGATTGTCTGATCATTGTCTTTCTACAAAATGATTACTTTTGTGGTTTACACTATTGCAATAAATTTTCACCGACTTCAAATGCCAGTACAGAATTATAGAGAGGCAGTTTAGTGCCGACTCTCTTCTACAGAGTTGTTTGTTGCCAGGAGATAAGTAAATTAGAAGAGAACTTGATTAGAAAAATCAAGATGAGAATGCTTAGAGTCCTTGGGCTCAAGGTGTTCTCATTCAAATTGTGTATGTATATGTCTATGTGATGGACATATCTAGATAGTATTATTCTGCCTATCCTCTATACAGGCATTCTTTGATTTTCAGCAGTTTTGAACACGATGCTAGTTTTTCATGTACTGTTTTATTCTCCAATTTAAGCTCAAATTATAAATTCTTTTGAGAGAGAATTATCTCATTATTACATGTTACCACATTTAGTACAATGGATCCTTGAACTTCAGATCACATTCCTAGCCAATCCTTGAAAACTGAATGCTCTTAATGAATCTCTGAATTCCATTAAAAATGCAATTGTCTGTAACATCAAATCATTTAGTAATTTTGCTATGAGTGAATTAAGCAGAATTCATGTTGTTCTCAAAATATGTTAACAAATAACCAAACATGCTGATAACTTGGAAATGACTAAGAGGTACAAATGCTGAAATGCTACTCTATACTCATCAGCATAAATCTTAGAAGCTATGTAACTTCTGAGCTGATTGCTCTACTGCTCTAGGGTGATGTCTCAGCCTAACCTAGCCGTGCCCCCTACTATGCTATCACCATTAGATCATTGCAAGGCAGCATTAGGCAGTCCTGGGAACTGATAGGAGCCTCAGTAATGTCTTCAGAGTGAAGCAATAACAGGTGAAAAAGGCAGGGAATTGTGATTAAAATATTGCTAAGGTCTGGAAGCAGGGCAGGAACACCTGCTAGACCAGATTGCCCAAGGTTTTGAGTAATCTGACTGGAACACTTCCAGGCACCAAGAATCTATCTCATCACCCTCATATTTGGAAATATTTTACCCACCACAAAACTTTAATAATAGCATGAACACAAAAAATGCAATAATATGATGGTGTTGATCCAGGTGCAAAGGCAGGTGTCCTCCTTTATTGCAAGGAATCAGGAGTCCGAATGCTTGAAAACCTGAGTATGTATGTTAGAAAAGAATTCTGAGATTAATAAGCTATCATTTTTTAGTAAAAATTACATTCCAACCATCTATCGGAATGCGAGCCACTAAGCAAGAAATGCTTCTTGTCACGACTGCAGGGGGACAGAAAAAAAAGTGTGTTTTCTGGCTGTTAAATTGCAGTGCAAATAGTTACACTAAAACTAAACACAACTTATTCTAAAATTACCTGCCCAACCAAGCCACAAGTATGTAACCACATGAATTCAAGTATTCATCTTCTCGGTTGATGAAGTGATTGCAAGAAAAACCTTCACTGAAGGAAATAAATGACTACATCACTGAGCCAGGATACTGAAAAATCTGTATGCAATTTAACAATTTTCACACATTATATTAAGAGTAGCATGCTCTGGTTTCATTTAAGGTTTATATTGCCACAATTCACTGCAGAGATGTGTATTATGGTCATGATTTTTCTGCAGCTGACTACGCTGCTGGGAGCCATAGTATGAAGTAGATTAGGTAAGAGAATTCAGTTGAATGATTTGGCCCACATTTCTGGGGTATCAACTACACCCTACAGCTTAGTGTCATGCAGAGGGAGCACTCAACCTCAATGTCAATGGTGAAGATATTAAATAGTACTGACCCCTGGGAGACACCACTTGCCTGTGTCATTCACTACAGCAGGTGCACCCTTCTGGATTTTTCTTTTCTGACTGAGATGCATGTAGAAGCCTTTCTTGTTCTTGGCATCCTTTGCCAAGTTTAGTTCAAGATGGGCCTTGGCTTTTCTGGCCTCCCCCTGCGCAGTCTAGCAGCCTCCTTTTAGTCTTCTCACAGTACTGTCCCTGTTTCCACTGCCTGTGCATTTTCTTCTTGCTCTTCAGTTTGACTAGCAGGTCCCAGTTCAGCCATGCAGGGGAACTGGACTAGATGGTGTTTAAAGGTCTCTTCCAATTCTAATTCTATGACTCTCTGATCAATAGTAATACTGTATTAATACAATATTACTTGTAAACATTACAATGTCTTATTACAGGATTAATTTAGAAATGGATGAGAAATGAAATACAGATTTCTTCAAATACCCAACATGAAGTAAAATTATGAAATAAGGAGCTATGTCCTCCAGGATCTCTTTAGATGGTTAAATGCTTGTTAGATGATGAAGGAGGGAAATATTCCAGTATTCCTACATTTCTGAACAGATTTGTTCAAGGACAGTTAGGGTGGTGCTAAAGGTAATTTTGGTGTTTCTGAGTCCTTATCTCATAAATGCCTAGGTTCTTGTTGTTATCAGAAAACCTCACTAATTGTCATTACTTGTTTATGCTGAAATAAAACACGTATAATAACACTGATTAAGCAATTCACAAACTTCTCCTTAATTACATTTTAAGCTAATTCTTAAATAAAAATGTATCAGACTTTCAGAACTTCCTTGAGTATGTCAGCTGGGCTTCAGTCTGTTATAAGAGATCCCATAAACAATTTTTCATGTAGTTTTTATATCTCAGAGGCTCAGGATAAAAGAACAAAACAAAAGGTTAGGTTTCAAAGAACAATTACACGCTGTCTCTGTCTCTTGCCAAAAGCTGACATGAACCTGGAGGGCAAAATGAAATGGAACTCCTGTCCAGCCAGCCAACAGCATGAACCAGCTTTCCTTTCTACAATAACACGGGCTATCGGTCTGCCTTGTCTACGCGTTTCAGTGAAGTTATGCTTCCTCTACAGTCAGTTGCTGCTCCCTTAGTAAGAGGCTTTCACAAATCTCCCTTGAGTGCAAAATTATTATTGATAAATAACTGCAGGAAATGGTGATCTGGTGAAATCTAGTATCTAGACGTATCTTTTTCAGATGACTGTGATGTGTTATAGCATAGCCTTTTCTCTAAATATTAGGTCACTGAGTAAGTGGTAATCATCTATTTTTCTACTGACGGAATTTTTGAAGTGAGATTCCATATAAGAGGATTTTCTATGAACAGACCTAAAATCACAATATTTCTCAGTGCAGTGGAATGAAAATGGTAGTGAAGGGGAACATTTTTCACAGTATACTCCAAGTCATCCTATTCTGACATGACAGCAAGGGCTGAGAGTGATTTGAGAGTGAAGCTGTCTCAGACCTCAGGCTTTGAAGTGTATGATAAAATACCTTCTTTGAGTCTTAGCGCTGTCTATTCATCTCCCTAAGCTCAGCTTTTGAGATACTGTGAACTCAGCTTGTTCCTCCCCTGTGAGCTGTGTTAAATAAATTCTGCTGGTTTGCTGTGGAAGTACACTTGCACATATGCTACAGATTTAGTTTTAACCCTAACCTACTAAGATACTTGTTTTACATGTTTGCCTGAGAAGGACTGTGGAGCTGTGCTCATAGAACAAGTCAATAACAAATCTTCTGACCAGGTCTTCTTTCTCCTGGAAAGGTGTTCTTTTCTTGCCTTACGCCATACAAATTCCATGGTCATAGTTCACTGAGTTTTGCTCATTCTCCCAGTGAGAGTGATTTAAAAAAAAAAAAAAAAAAAAGAGAAGAAAGGAAAGCAAGCTTACTTTTGTAGTCAGAGCCTGGTGATAGTTTCATAAGGTTGATCTGCTTGGTTTAACATTGTTAATGACATTTTATTTTAACTTTATTTTTTAAGGTCAGGTCAATGTAGTGTAAAGTTTATATTCCTTTGTTGCATTTCATTCAAAGAATATGATTAGGCAATAAAAATGATAACTTTTTCATACAAAGAAGAAAAATATTTCCAGCTCATTCAAAGACACCATGGTTAGTGACTAGTATTACCTATTTAATAAGATAAAAAATCTCGATCATATGAGAGATATAAGTCATCAAGTTTTTAATTGAAAAAATCTTATTTAAAATATGTTTTAAAAATCTTTAAAATCTTTAAAAGTACTGTATCTGAAGCATTAGAACATCCTTTGCTAATCTGTTCAGTGTGTGACTGTGACTAATACACGAATTACTGAGAGGTAAATTTTAGAGCTCACAGACCTTCCTACCAAAGTGAAAAATGGTTTCTGCCATTCCTGTTGGACTCTTTTTCCCAATTTCCAAAATGCTTGTTCCCATACTTCTTGCATCAGCTTCGATCAACATGAATTCTGCATGGTTGCATGTTTTGTCAGTTTAAGTTCTCACTGTCTCCACTTTTCCAACTTTTCTTCCTCTGTACCACCAGACAGCAGCCCTTGCTGCTTCCAATACAAAAGCAAAGCTTAAAGCTAACTAAAATGCTTAATTCACTATCAAAAAGTTATATCTCCATTTAGCTCCCTTCCTTTTGTCAGCTTTTATTCACAGTTAGTTAAGTAGGGAAGCAAGCCAACCAGATGGGAAAAGACCTCTTGAGCTAGCAGGGACATATACATGCAGTGCCAGCCAGGACAGCTCTCTAGGCAGAACTGAGCATGTTCAGAAATCAAGTGAGTTCTGAAAAGTTAGACTGCTAAGTATCATAAGCATTAAATCATAGCTCAAATTTGTCAAGTTCTGTTTCATCCAGATGAATAGGAGGATCAAAGGATATAGTAGATGATAAAAGCAAAGTAAACACCTTAACCTCCACAATTCATTCAATGGAAGAATTAAGAATTCATTAATGACAGTGAAAAACTTTTTAATGGAATCTATCAAAAAATGCAAAAAAAGTCACTGTGATTGTCAGGGTATTTAATATAAAATACATGGTAAGATAGATGGCTGACTTTTAATGAATAGATCATTGTAATGCCACATCTTCAGTCTCTAAAGTCATGTAGCACACGCAGCAAATTGTCTGATTCCTAGTCTTTGCTACTGGAATTATAATTAGCCTGTCTTCAATTTCATCTGCACAATGATTCCTAGTCAGAGCATGAAGAGATTCTGTTGTGGCAGCAAAGAAAATGCATAAATAGTGGTAAGACTGACACTCACAATATGGAAATATTTTTACCTAAGGGAAAAAAATATGTTAATCCTTAATCAAACTCCTAACAAAGAAAATACATGACTGCTGAAAAAGTAAAACATGTAACAATGAGAAAGATTTTTTGGGAAGGAAAAAGTATCTAGTTCTTCCTTAGAAGTCCAGTGGAAATTTATTCTTGCTCCTGACTCACCTGGAATCACAGATTCATAGAAATACACATTAGTTCAGGTTTTAAGGGACCTTAATGATCATCTAGATCCAACAAGCATCAACCAGACCAGGCTGCACAAAGCCACATTTGGCGTGGCCTTGAACTCTTTCAGGGATGGGGCATTGACAGGTTGACTGGACAACACGTTCTAGTTCCTCATCACCCTTATAGTAAAGAATTTACTATAAAATTTAGCTTTTTTCAGTTTAAAGTCATTACCCCTTTTCCGACCAGACACAACGAGTTGTGTTTGTGACTATCAGCAGTTCAGCCCATCAGTAACAGGGAAGCTGTCTGTCTGTTACATTGCTGTCCTTTCAGTTGGGACTCCTAAGAATCTTGCTCAGGACTAAGATGCACCAAATTGTATTTGCAGTGATAGTTTTACCCTGATGGGCAGATAAGTTTTACCTACTACTATCACTCTCATTCCTCAAAAGATCAGTGGAAGAAAATATGATGACAAAATGGGTCATGGGTTGACATAAGTACAGGGAAATCCCTCACCAATGACTGAAACAGGCCCAGCATAGAGAGATTAATGTAATTTATTACCTACTGCTAACAGACTAGAACAGTGAAAAAGAAAAGTATACTAAAATCACCTTTGGTATAGATAAATGGAGAACTGGGGGCTGTGGTCAGTTCATAAAGTTGCTGCTTCTCTGTGGCCTCTTCCTGCCTCTTCTCTGCATGGGATCCCTCTTACAGGATGTTGTCCTTCCCCAGCTGATGGTATGTGGGCTTCCCCCAGGCTGCAGCTCACCCATGTGTCTCCTCTTGCAGAAATGGGAAGGATCTCGGACAGCCAATGTTACAAAACACTCTATCTATGCCTGCCAAAGGCTTCAGGCATACTTAAATCTGAACAGATTTGATTCAAACCAATAAAACAGGAATAAAAATTGGCCAAAGCCAACTTCTTCACATGAATTTTGGTGAGTAAAGAATGAGAAGTTAAAGACTTTCAGAAGGACAACATTTTATTTAGAGTTCTAACTCCTAACAAAAACTCTAAAATTACCGGGTGAACAGCTCTTAGATCAGAATCAGTAGATAATTTAGATCAAATCAGAGAACTTGGAAAGGGAATCTTACCTGATCTCTGCATTAGGATTTTTCTTAAAACACAGCTTATATTTCCCCTTTGGAAATGCCCCAAGGGTTTTCCATTCTCCCTCCAGAAGGTTTGTCCAGTATGCAGACTCTAGCCCTGCAGGAAAGTGGATGCACAGCTTTCCTCTCTATTCTACCTTCCTGTTCAGTTATTTCTTTTCTCTGTGTATTGATATGGGACACGAAACTCAACAGAGAGCAAATAATGGGAATCACAACAGGAGATGCAACACTAATTCACTGATTTAGGGTTCATTTCTTGTAAAGTGCCCAAGCACTTTATAAGGAAAGCAACTATGCACCATAGTGTATTCACACTGATGGTAAAAGAATAATAAATATACTTTTTTTTGCAGTTCCCTTGATCAGCTTTCATTGCAGGCAAGCACAAGGTGAAGCTCCATTACAAGGTTGTCTTCCATGTTCTAAACCTTCCACATGGGGACAGTTCTCAAAATCAGAGTTTCAGTAAAAATGTAAACCAGGTTACAATAAGACATACCTAGCTTTTAAGCATGAATTTCTAGTAAAGGCAATCATAAATATTTAAATACTACCTTTAGGAAGAAGTTAACAGTACTACTTGATGACTACTCTGACTTACAGTATGTTCTTTCAGAAGATAATTCAACACCTGCAGTTTTGGGGCCACAGAATAAATGTTTGGAACCAAAAATAATGTCACAGTGATGTTGCAATAGAATTTACAAATACAGATGGTGCACGCTTGTAGTTAAGAGTTTATATCCATACTATTTCTTTCCTCTCTTGTTGGACAAAAAGCATCAAGAAAGAAATGTCTCTGCATTAGAACTCATTTTGAATAGTCTCTGATTTTTTGTGATTTCAGTACAAGCTGAGGACATCATTATCAGGGACCTGATGTTAAAGTAGTTAAACTAATATTAGCACTTTATTCTGAACAGCTGGTGTTTGTTGAGCCCAATCCTTTTATGGAACCTCTATTAAGGTTTGCCTCTATTATGTTTGTCTTTCTACTTGGTTTAGACTACATTCTAGGCTGGTTTTAACACTTTCTGGGTTTTCTTTTCCTCTGACCTTACAGGTATCAAATCTGAAGCTGACACAATGAAATGCACTTCATGGTTACCTGTTTTAAGAAAGAAATGTTAAGAAATTGTTTTAAATCTGGAGCTAGAAGTTCTTCAGCTGAGTGGTTTTCGTTTTCTCTGCTTCCCGATTAAACCTTGTGGGGTTTGATTTTAACATTTTAGTCACAACCTTCCTTAGTAATAGCTAAATTAATTCACACAACACTATGCCTATTAAAAGCTTGGTAATTTCTCTCAGCAGTCCTGGCACACTCACCCAAACAGTCATCAGTAATTATCGTGATTTAAGGGGGAAAAAAAAAAGGATGTTAAAGGATGTATTTACTGTGTCATTTCCAGAAAATGAATATTGTTTCAAAATCTTCAGAGATAAATTATTACCTCTTTAAACTCTGCGGCAAGGATTTGCTAAGAAAACAAGTATTTTCTTTCCTTGCTATCACACTTTCATCTTTTTTAGCAGTAGAGAAAGAGAGGAAGAAAATTCATGAACCAGCAAACATTCACATGCCAAACCTAACTTGCCCTGTCACTTTGTTACTGTATATATTTGCCTTCCATCTGCTCTGTGCTCTCTGTCAATTTTTTGTAGACAAGCCATATATTTCAGAGCATTCTCTGAAGCACACAGCTTATCTTTGAATGCTGAAATATCAGGTATCATGCTTGACTTAAGCAAAAGACCTCTGATGATTAGTGTGGCTGGGAATACTGAGAAATTAATAGTTTATAGCCCAACCTCCAAAAAAATAAATAAATGAGACTACTAAAAATTTTCTATTTCTGATAATAATCATGAATGTGTACCCAAAAAATGCTATCTCCTTTAATTAGTAAATAAAATATGCGACAGGGCTCTGATACTTACACTTCCTAACTTGTGAATTGTTTATTGAAACTTCATGATTTATGGTTCTCAATTCATGAAACCATAGAAACACTCAATTTGTATTACTTTTCTGATTTCAGTGGATGCCATCAATATCCACTTTAAATAAGAAACAGTTTTCTTCAGAAAGTAAAATAGGTTAATCCCCTATTTATTTTATATAATTATTCTCTTGAAAAAGCTACCAGAATATCTGTAAAGGTTGAACAGCCATCCATCTGAATATGATCTCACAACTGACTAATCCTTCTCACTGAATTCTGTGAATACCTCTGAATAAGAGCTAGGGAGATCTTACTTTATCATATATTCATGTGAGAATTTAAACAGTATTTTGAAAAACGTTCATCAAGAGTATTACATTATGACAACTAACAACTGCTGTGGTAAACTTGGTCCTTCTTTTCATTCTTTTGACAACATATAGAGCAGTGTTAAGTATAAATTAAGCTCCTTACCAGAATATCAGTATTTGAAGACCTACATAAACTAAGAAACTTATGTAATAAATGTTCTATTTGCTGTAGTTTTTATTCAACTAAAAACATATTTGCATATTGATAGATTTTTTTCTTCCAGACTAAGTGCATCTGTTAAACAAGAAACTCACTGGAGCAGTCTTAACCTTTTGATTGAAGCCATCATTTTATTAAGTTTTAGTTTGCACAGAAGGTAAGCTCTCTACTGGCATAGAAACCTAAATCTAAAGGTAGGCACAAAGATGAGAGATGAGCAAAGATGTTAGATACACAAATAAGGTTATTTAGAGATAAAGTTTAAATAAAAATAAAAAAAAGGAGAATAGAGGACATGACCTTATAGACACTCACAGGAAGCAGAGATACAGAAGGGCTTGTAAAATATAAGTCAAATGAATGATTAGACAGGTAGGAAGAAAGACACAGGTGAGATCAGTCACAGAAGCTTAGACAGAAAAGGTTTCAAACAAAATGAAAGGCAGTGTAGAGGTCACAGAAGATGAAGACATATTTGAGAAGTTTCAGATTTTGCTAAAATGTCACTAAAGATTGCAGAAAAAGCTGTTCCTTTGGAATGCAAGGGAGTAAAGTATAAATAGGTGGGAAATCCGTACTGCAGTGATAAATCCTGTGTTTAATGAGCTTGAAGTAAAAGGGAGGGACAGGATTGGGCAATAAATGAGGTGACATTTTTTTAGAAGTGTAAGAACTGCCATGTTATTTTGAAGTAATAGATCCAGAGAGCAGTGAAAAGTTACATGGAATAGTTTACAGCAACGGGGAGCGAAGAGAAAGGTGAAGAATGATACGGAAAAGTTTCAGAGACTAAGGTCAAAAGAACAAGAGGAAACAATTTAGAAAACTTGTGGAAAAATATTTAGGTCAGCAGTAGGAAAAAGGGATAATTATATTTCAGAAGGAAAACAGAGAAGTAAAGAAAAATGAAAAGAAGTTAATTTTACTTTTCAACAATGTAATATTAAAAGAGTTCCATGTGGGGAAGCAGGAAAGAGAGAGAGAGCAAGGAATAGAGAGGGAAGGTCAGAGAGAGGAGGGGAGGCAGAAGTCAAGAGAAGACTTTGAAGATCTGAGGCCGGAAAATTGGATGAAATTATAGAGATTTCAACTAGGTGAGAAGATAGTTAGTTAGCTAGACAGATGGCCAAACTGAATTGAAAGAGTAGGTTTCTAGTGAAGAAAGACTAACTCCAAAAATACTTCAGAAAATATTCCACCGTGTGGAGGAAAAGTGTGAAATAATGCAAATTCAAAGAATTGAATAAATGGTAGCGGTTGAATCAAGTAGTGGAAATCCTGATCAAGATTTATTGCGAAAGCAGAAGAGAAAATAAAGAAGAAAAATGCTAACTTAAATGAAAGCTGAAAACTCAGTAGAGTTTTTGAGAGAATGGAATTGTATAAAAAAAAACAAAAAACCTTTTTTTGGATGAGGAAACAGTTATCAGTTTCCTCCAGAAGCCAGTAGGGGGGGCAATGTGATACGACTCTGAGTATTGGTGACATTTCAGAATAGTACTGTTACTAATGCATCCCATCTGAAAATTTTATCCCCCTTATACACTGATCCTCAAAAACTTCTTCATCCTCCAAATGAAACATGAAGTTCTTCTAATCTCTTCAAAATTTTCACAGGGTCTGCATGGTTCTCTTAAAAATAAAAAATAAAAATAAAAAAGTATGAACATATTAATGCTTTAAGCTTATAAAAGCTCAACATATGAGGAAGATGAGTGTCTACATGCTTACTCTCAGATCCTTTTTGCTGTAAACTTCTGTTCTTCCGTGTTGTTCTCTCATTACAGACACCTGTAACTGAATCCCTCCAAGTTGTCTTGCCATGTTTAGCTTTCCTTTCATCTATTTAAATTCCTAAGACTATTTATCATCTATTCCAAAGAAGGGTCATGTCATAGTGCTATAATGTTCTTTATTTAACTCATTTCTGAAAAGCATTGATAGCTTTCTCCTACTCATTTTTTGACATAGAAAATGACAAGACTTCCTTATCCTCTGTCTTCAAGCCAGACATTTAGAATACCCACTGTCACCAGCTGTGCAACCATTCTTTCACTGAGAAAATACAAAGCTGAAACACCAAGAAATAGTGCCTTTTTACCTTATGTTTCACCTTAACCTCATGCTGACTTACTAGAATCTTAACCTTTTCAAGAGAATGACAAAGTATTTCCATTGTTCTGATAAACATTAAAAAAAAAGAGTAGTGACTTCTAAATGACAGATTCTGCAACCTGTAAAATTGAGCAGCGCAAAATCACTATAAATCTAAAAAGTGAACACCTGAAATAGATCAAAATTAGGAGAGATCTGAATATTCAAGCCAGAATAACTCCCATGTAACCTTGCATTTCAACAATGACCTTGGTCCTAATCAAGAATTTAAGGAAAAATAAAAACTAACTCTGGAGAGGTTTTTAAATGTATGCCTCATCAAGTTATCATAATTAAATCATAATTTTCATCAAGCAATAAATGTGACCAAATTACCATGCAAAACTATTAATCACCGCACATATACATTTCAATTGCAAACAGTTTAGGATGCAGTTATAAAAGTCTTCCTAAAATAATCACTAACTAAAATTATGATAATTTTTTTTACCACTGGGGGAGGAGCTGAAAGTATTGTAGGAAGATTCTTATTAAAAAAATGCTTAAATTCAAATCCTGAAAATTCTTGATATGAATAAGGGATTCATTTCAGTGTATTAACAGGAATGTTCTATCAGTCGTTAGTAGACTAAAAAAGTTCAGCATATTCATTATTTTTACGTGCTCCATTTTAAGTACATTATACTTAAAATTAGCTTCAAAGACAGCTAGAAATCATAAGACACAAGTGTAAGCATTCGCTACTTAAAATATTCACAACTTTAAAAAGGCTTGATTGCTTAGTGATAGAAATCAGAGGTACATTAATGCACAGCATCTGAGTTCCCAGATGTAGGAGCTGGGATTTCGCTACTCTCATTCTTGTTTAAATCTCTGAACTTAGTTTCCAATGGTGCCAAGGCAATATCACACTGAACTGAGAGAAACAGGTGGGAAAAGCATCCTATTCTCCAGATGCTATGTCTACAACTACATTATAACTTTGCTGGGAAGTCACAGTGCTGTCTGAAGCTTAGCAAATCCCAACTTCACACATCTTTACCAGGCTTGTGAGCAGTCCAGACACCAGCTGCCTCTGCAGCAGACAGTGCCAAGGCCATTTTGTCTACTCAAAATCAGCCAACAAAACATCACCTCAGAGAGATGGCATGCAAGAGCAGACAGCAGTCCTAATGTGCTTTGCTCCTTCAATGTTTTTAACATGAAATAATACAATGCAAGTAATACAGTGAACTACTAATGCAAAAAGAAAGTATGAAAGTCAGGGTGCTTTAGGACAGAAAGTATACCTGAAACTTTTTTCCCTAAGAATACAAACTGGTAACTCGGCATCAGCCTCAAGTGGACTGAGTGGTCTGAAAGTAATTTTTTTTTTTCTTTTTTTTGGCGTGGGCTACTGATAATATAAAGTCTAGCTCAAAACCAAAGCAATAACTTTAAAAGTGCCTTCTCTGCCAGTAAAGGACCAGGTGAAAACATCTTTGATCTGTACTACTCTGACATAGAATTGTGCTGTTTGTTTGAAAGACAAAAATGTAGATTATATCATGGTGGAAGTAACTACCCAGGAAGACAGCCCAGAGCTTCACCTAATAATTAAACATTTTCCTTGAATTAACTGATATTCATGTAACTTTAGGGTCTCTTAATTTTTTTGCCATTTAGAAAAGAGACTACTGGCATGACTTTTTTTTTTATTTTTAAAAAGAGTGAGGATAAATAGGCATTGGGATTCTTTTCACAATGACAGGAATTGGTTCTAACTCAATTTTTCAGAATTTAGATAATTTGCAATTTCTTAAAACTCTGTATTTCTAGCAGAGCTAAGCTATGGAAATCATTTCATTTGAGAGGACTAGTCTTATTTTGTTTGCTTTTTCTTTACCTTATTTATCTACTGTTTCCTGCATAAGAAATACAAGGAGCTTGAGGAGCAATGAAGCCTGCTGCTGTGCTCAGTGAAAAGAAGATTGTATTTCATACTGTAGACTTTGATTAAAAACAAATATTCCCATTACTCCTATTTGGTGGACAGGCAAAA
Organism: Callipepla californica brunnescens; assembly: GCA_023055505.1. Lineage (NCBI taxonomy): Eukaryota > Metazoa > Chordata > Aves > Galliformes > Odontophoridae > Callipepla > Callipepla californica. Next base: position 15,793,866 of record JALIRH010000007.1, on the reverse strand, counting down.
TACAATTTGGAGAGCTTTATCTCCATGGTATATGGAACAAGATATTGCTTATATTAGTAAGACTCTGCTGTGTTTGTTACTAAGCTGCTGATCCATACATCATCATTTCTATTAAATTAATTAAAATGGTTAATCAGAAGAACAGCCAGATGTTGTTTCTAACATATGGAACTTGGTTGACAGTGACAATACGGCTGAGGAACATATCTTTGTGAATTGTAATACAGCTTGAGTAACTGAAATTAGATTTTGGGCCTGGAGAGTTAATTAGTTGTAATCTCTGGTCACTGGGGAAGGAGTCAATTAGAGAAATACATACCCAAAAGTAATCAAAAGCCTAAAAGGAAAGTCAAAAGGAACAGGGCTAAATATTCAAAATCTAATTGCAGTTTTTAAAATATGCTAAGTATAGTCTAGCTGTATTTTCTTCCCTGACTTTCATTACATTATAATATACCTTTTTATATAATAACAGTGGGGAAGGAGACATCACCTGAAGCAAGGCAATCTTAATAAATGCTTTCAGACAACTCAGTGCAATCCTGTGCTTACTTCTGTGTTGGTAAAAGCACAAGGGCATGGTCTTGATTACTGGTCTGGTATAATCAAAGAAATCACAGATGGACTGACTTTGGAAAAAGTCTTCTGCAGGTTATGTAGTCCAACATTTCTTCTCAAAACAGAGTCAACCAGAACAGTTTGCTCAGTGCTATGTCCTGCCACATTTTGAATATCTTAGAGAATGAATGGTCCAAAATCTCTATGGGCAATCTGTTCCAGTGCTTGGTCACTCTAAAAAAAAATGTTCAGAGGAAACCTATGTTGCAGTTTGTTCTCATTGCCTCAAATGACACACAAACGAAGAGCATGGATCCTTTTTCTTTACACTCGCCCTTCAGGTTATTTGTCTACATTGAAAATTTTCCCAAGCCTTCTCTTCTTCACGCAGCTGCAGCTCTCAGCCTTTTCTCACAGAAGAAGTACTTCAATCCTTTAATTATCTTAACAGCCCTATGATGTACTCTCTCTAGTTGCTCCATGTTTCTTGTAATGAAAAGCCCAGAAATGGACACAGCACTCCAAACACTGGCTCCAAACACTCCAAAGCACTAGAGTGACACTACTGCTTTCCGCAAATTCCTGAAAAGTAAAAATGGCGAAGGAGATGCCAGTCTCTTCTCTGTGGTAGCCACTGATAGGATGCATGGGAATAGCACAAAGCTGCACCAGGGGAGGTTCAGACTAGATATTAGAAAAAAATATATATATATTAACTGTGAACATTGTCAAACACTGGAATAGGCTTCCTAGAGAGGTAGTTAATGTCCCATGAATATCAGTGTTAAAGAGGAATTTGGATAATACCCTCAATATCATATATTATCTTTTGGTTAGCCCTGAAGCGGTCAAGCAGTTGGACAGTATGTTCACTGTAGGTCTCTTCCAGCAGATCTCTTCACTTCTCTTCCTCCACATGCAAGTAGAAAGAAAAAAGTGCCAGTGTCAAACAAGGGGAAGATAGAAAGAGATGGGGAAAAAAATAATTTGGGACACATTTGATTTATACATCATGATACAAAAATAAGAGAGTAACAGCTCTTATATGAACCACAAGGTGAGACTTAAAATTGTATAAGTCATACTGAAATAATTTGAACAGAAGATGATTCTTTGTAAGTGGGTATCTGAAAAAAAATGAAATAAAAAATCTTTTTAGAAGTAGAACAGACTACGAAAAGGCAAATAAATGAGTCTAAAGCAGATGAAAGAAGACATAATGAATACTAAAATATGTATTCAAGGTAGAAATAAGCTACATAACAGATTAAATTTAGATTTATAGAGAACAATAAAGATGGACATATACTCATTAAGGAGGGATTATTAAAGTCCATGTACTCAAATGCAAGAAACAGAAAAAAAATGAGGAAACCTTCAGTTTTCTGCACACAGATAAATTTGTGATATTATGAGCCTAAATGAAATTTACTAAAATATAACAATAAATTTATATTAATATTATAGGACATAAATTGATTTTAGAATGAACAGCCAATTTAATGTTACCGAGACATTTAAGACAGGGATGAATATTATAACTGATATATAGGCAGGTAAATGAATTTGCTGATATATCTATCTCTTGTGTTCATGCAGGCCTTATTCAGAGATCAAAAACATGGACTGTTTAGGCAACCACATGCCTATCTGTGTTCCAGGTTTGGGGGATCCTAAGATATAATGAAATTTTTCTAATGTTTTAATCCCAACTGGGAGACGTGTTATCTTTTTTTATATATATTTTCTAGTGTATGCAAAGGTCCTGGGAGAAGCTATTCAAACTAAATTTTTACCTGCAGTTTAACATGCCTCTATAAAACCATATCCTCTGTCAGAAATACTGGATTACATGGATTTAGATGAATAAATGTTCTTAACATATTATTTTAAGTTACAGCAAGGGAACAGGGATGAACAGATGTCAGTGTCCAAGAGCATGACTAACAGGAAAACAGTTGAGCCCCAAAAACACAAACACCTTATGACTTGTGTATGAAATAACTAATATTTTAAGGAGAAATTTATGTCTTCTTTCAAGAACTTTAAGGGAAATTAAGTTATTCTCTGTGGTGATTTTAAATAAAGAAGGAAAACATATAATCTCCTGGGACAGAGTATCACGTAAGAAAGAAAACTGTGTTATGGTTGCGCTGCTATTTCTATGATGGAAAGACATCTTCACTCACATTTGCCAAGAAATAATACATACCCTCCTACCACAATATGCTTCTGGTGGAAGATAGAAGTTTGATAGAAAGTTATAAAATGTCTGTCATCAACTTGACAAAATACATTCAGCATATTATCTGATACTGAAGATTTATAATTCTCAGTGAAATTATTCTGTCAGTCTGGCCATTCCAGTGGGAACTTGGCTAACTCATTGATTATTTTAATACATATGTCATAAATCAAACATTTAAATAAATTAATTAAAATGAGTAAAAAAATCCCACAGAGTGGAATAGAAAGGCCTTAAGAAAACAAGCAAACAAAACGAACAAAAAGAAACAAATACAGATATTTGAAATAATAAAAAAATACAAATTTATATGAAATTTAAATACAAACCATCTTTTAGTTTTGTAATTAGTAATATTACTCATGTTATAAACTTGTATCCAGACTTGCTTCTTTTAGTACTTGAGAAAATATGTTTCTATGAAAAAACTAAGGATTCAATGTGCCACAGGAGGAACCCAAATACAGAGAAATGAAATTCATCAAAAGACAAGAATGGCCTTCAAAATGCATTGAAGGCAAACAAAAATAAATACTAGAAATAGAAATTAATAGAAATAGTAATTAAAGATAATTGGAAAAAAAAATAGACTCAGTAAAACCTAAAAACATCCCTATTTCCCAACTGAATAACATATTCTTTAAAAAACTGTAAGATTGTCTACAGGCAAAAAATCTGGAAAAGCTATCAAAAATAAATACTAAACCATCCTGTTTAGGCAGCTGAACATAAGCTGCCTTCATGGACTTTGATTCAAAGATCAAATATTCTATCACTGACTATTAAAAACAACTTCATCAGAAGCAGTACAGTGCTTTGTTATGTTTCTGGCTTGGTATCTTTCAGCCCTAAATTCTTTGACAAACGTAACTGACAAAAGAAAATATGCAATCCTTGTAAATAAGAACTTGGTCTATTAATTTCAGCTTCATGAGCGTGTGCTATTCCTCAAAACTTGCGTATGCTGTTTGATTTGGATCTATTTTTAATTTTAGTCCCATTACTCTTAAATCATGTCCTTGACCAGTACATTGCTCCAGATAAAGCAAATATATCCACTTTATGTTTGAATATAATTTCAGTGCAACAGCAAACTCTAAGAGTGCACTATAAAATATTATACATAACAGCATATCATTTTATATGAACAGCAAAAATATGTCAGTATAGTTTGCAGTCAGTTTTTATGAATAGTCTTTATCTTTTGTAGTAATGTAACAAAAATCATTATTAGCAGTTAAAATAGTATAAATACCAACTGAGACCCAAAGAGTTGTGTAACAAAAGTCTCAGGGCCATTTTCTTTTTTTAAAAAAACACCCAATCTTTCTTAACACCTAATCTGAATCTTAATCCAACACCCCCACGCCCGTTTCCTCTACACAGTCTTCCAGCCACTCTACCCCAAGCCTGTAGTGTTGCCTGGGGTTGTTGTGAACAAAGAGCAGGACCCAGCACTTGGTTTTGTTGAACCCCATCCCATGGGCTTCAGCCCAGCTCTCCAGCCTATCCCTCTGTAGGGCCTCGCTACCCCAGGCAGATCAACGCTTCCTCCCAACTAGGTGTCTGCAAACTTACTGAGGGTGCATTCAGTGCCCTCATCCAGGTCATCACTAAAGATACTGAAGAGGACAGGTCCTAGTACCAACTCCTAGGTCACACTACTTGCAACCAGTTGCCAGCTGGATTTAAGTCCATTTATAATCACTCACTGGGCCCAGCCCTCCAGCAAGTTCCTTATCCAGCAAAGAGTATACCTGTCCAAGCCATGGGCTGCCAGCTTCTGCAGGAGAATACTGTGGGAGACAGTGCTGAAGGCTTTGCTGATGTCTAAGTAGACCACATCAACAACCTTTCCCTTATCCACCAGACAGGTCACAGGATCATAAAAGGCGATCAGGCTGATCAAGTAGGACCTGCTCTTCATGAACCCATACTGTCTATGCCTGATCACCAGGTTGTCCTTCACATGCTGTGTGATCTCCCTCAAGACAATGTGCTCAATAACCTTCCCTGGCACCGAGGTCAGGCTAACAGGCCTATAGTTCCCTTCTCGAAGGGGGGAGTCATATCAGAAAGCCTCCAGTCTTCCGGGACCTCACCAGTCAACCAGGAGCACAGGTAGATGATGAAAAACATTGAAAGGCAAATTTTAATAACCTTTAAAATTATATTATTTAAACATTAGCTTCCTACATTTAGTAAAGAAGTACTTATGCAAATGAAAACATTCTAAAATCCCTGCTGAAAACAACAACAAGCAACAACTAGGTGTTATATTGCTAATGTAAAAGAAGTCTTGGATGCCACAATATAAGAAAAGGCATTAAAGTAACACAAAGGAAACTGATTCCCTGACAAAATGATGAGGGCAGTTAAGAGAACTTTAATGAAAAATTGACTCTGATGAAAAAATCTGATCTAGAATGAAAGCTCTCAACTACTAGAAACTGACAGTGTAATTCAGAATTTGCTGAAAGCATGTAACTTGTTGATAAGCTGAAGCTAAAAGAAAAATGAGGGCTTCAATTTTAAAATCAAAGAATGTAGTTTTTAGCATATTATGTATCAGACCATGAATACTAGCATGCCAGCTATCTGCTAAATAATTTGTTGCTTAATATCTGCTACAGGAAATATTTTAGTTTTCTCCCCAGTCCAGATTGAATAAAATGTATATTTCTGTCATTTAGACTTTTGTTAAAAACAAAAATATCTGCACTCCAGTTTCATTATGTTTCAGGTATTATCTAATATTTTAACATAAATCAAAGACATAAGCCTCAGTTTGTGATCATCAGTAGTATGTCCCAATCCAAACTGTTCTTTGTTGTGGTGTGATCCATAGCTCTCTAACTCTCAGGGGTAGGAAGGATGTACACTGCATATGCTGTGCTAGGCTATTGGTCACCCTTACAATGGGCCAAGGTATTTTACTGCCAGAACAAAAAGCGCCAGTCCCACACACCTAAGAATGTTGATTTTTGTATACTTGCTTAACATGAGCAAATACTATGTTTGAAGTTAAAGATTCCCTAATAAAACTATGTTTTTTTTCCTTTGATAGAAGTGTTTGTTGAATTCTTGGACATTTTTCTGAAGTACTCAGCACTAACAAGGAGAATCTAATCCATGAAATACCACAAGAAACACATTATAAATTTATATATATCTTTAAAATTTTCTTTTTATCAGCTCATAGTATGCCATAACAAAAGACATTCTTGTTAAGGAAAGAAAAGAATCTAATCATAGATATAGTTGATACAAACAAATTCAGCAGTAGCAGATCAGCACTTATTGCTCTAATGCATGCAATCTTTTCCAAAAAGACATATCCTGGGGGACAAAAAAGGGCAAACAAGAGCACTGAAACAAGCTACCCAGGGAGGCTGTGGGTTCTCCTCCTCTGGAGATAGTCAAGACCGACCTGGACATTTTCCTTTGTAATCTACTGTAAGGAACTTGCTTTAGCAACTTTAGCAGGGGGATTGGACTTGATGATCACTAGAGATTCCTTCCAACCCCTAGGGTTCTGTGATTCTTGATACTTTAAGAAAAACCTCTTAACAGAAAAATGAATCCTAGAGGCATGTACGTATATATATATATAAATCAAGGTATAATGGAATCTGATTTCAAAAGAGTCTTAAAATTTGAAAATAGTCCTACAGTTCATTAAAGATATTAAAAAGGTATAACCCAATCGACATTCAAATTGTATGTTCTAATTAGATGGTAATCAGTAATCACCATTGTCTCTGACTATATAAGCTAATAAAAATTTCTCCCAAGTGCACAATAACGTGCCACTTCATTAACTGAATTACATACCAAGCAATTTTATGTTTTCACATTTTGTAGTGGATTAGATTACGCTGTTCAAAGGGTTGCTTTATTTTGGATTTGTGGGTTTTTTTGGTCGTTTTTTTTTTTTTTTTTTTTTTCTAATTACAGTGAGTAGGTAGAAATTAGGCTAGATGAGAGATCCTTCTCAAAATTAAAAAAAAAATAATATTCATAAATCTGATTCAGTGAGATGTATTCGGTTGATAGTCTTCTTCAGTGTCCATCAGAATAGAATACAGTAGTGGGATTTCGTAGTAGCTATGAGCTGTAGGTTAATTAGAGGAAATTTCCACTTGTCTCTCAGATAACTCTGATAACAAATTTTGATAGCTGCTGTATTAGTGAAGTCCTAATCAATCAATGATTCATTTATTCTCTCCTTATTAAGTAATACAGAAATTGTTGATGAAACGGGTATATGCCACCACAGCATACTGAACATACCAGTTTAGTCTCTAATTTATTCTTTTTCTCAAAGAAAAAAAAAAAAACACAACCAAAAACTATTTTCTGAAAGTGACAAGTGTCAACATTTAGCATTTTAAGATCTATTTTAATTTGTATATGGTATGAACACATGCTAATTTTCTGTCATTACAGCAATTTTTACTAATTATAATTAAAATAAATATGTATCTTCAGTTCCTGTGGAGTTGTACCTTGAGCTGCTTTGGCTATTTCTGGTTCAATATGTGTGAACCTAACTGTAAACATTACATAGAAAATGAACAGCTAGTTTTTGGTGTAGCAAACATAGAAACAGCGAACATCAGCTGCTCTTACAGTTTGAGACTGGTACTGAATGCACCACTGTATTTAATGAACTGAAGAGAAAAGAAAGGTTTCAGAAACAGGATATTCTCACATGAAATCAGATTGTTTACATTTTCAGTGCCTGCAGGGATTTGTTAAAATTCAATAATGCATGGAACTTCGAGAAATGTAACCAATAACCCTTTTTATTTTGCTGAAAAGTGTATGTTGTAATTTTTTTTAGTTTAAAAAAATTTTAACCACAAATTTCACTCGCATTTAATGAAGTTTTAGATGACCCTCACAATTAGTGTCTAAACACTATTTTTATTTCGGCTCAGACTAAACTCTTTGGTTTATCTATAGTCAGTTTTAGATGTATTTTTTCAGTATCCTGTTGGAGGAATGAAAAGAGCAGTTATTTGGTTTGTGTTTTTTTGTTTGTTTGTTTGTTTTTAACAGCTTGCATACTTTATGTTCCAGCGCAAGACCTTGGCTGAAGGAGTGGTGCAAAGCATTGTAGAGGAGATGTAGATTCATTTGCTGCAGTTTTGCAAAACTGTTCATCAGTCTTGCAGGCTGCAGCTGGACTCCCTCATAAGGAAAACTTCATATGCTCTAGGACTCGAATTCCCTGACTGCCACAGTACTTGCCTGCTCTCAAGACCAGCCAGCAAAATGGAATTTATACTGCAGTAGAGTGAAACAGCAATGCTGTCTTATACAGGTACCTTCTCAAGTGTGAACTGTCCAATTTTAACGAGACTTCATGGAACTAAACATACTCCTATGCCTGCAGATCACACATCAGTACTTAATTGCCTTCCTGTTTAGGATGGCCAGTCCTTTCACCTGGCCACTACAAACAGCACCTGATGCCTTGCCAGAAAGGAAGACACAAAGTTAAAAGACAAACAAAGTATTAAAATTCACAGGATTCCCAACAATTTATTTTCTCTGCATATAACGCTAAAAGCACACTGTCAGTTCTTTCTCATGGTCACATTTTGCCTTGTCTTAGGAGAGTATCCTCACGGCCTTGGGGAAGAAAGGATGGCAATTTCTTAATCATCTCCCTGCTATTTTCAGCACACTGTCTGGCTCTCCATCAAACAGGAGTGGAAATCAGCTAAGTGGGCTCTCTCTTGCCAAATCCCAAGCACAGATACCATCAGGAAGAATGTGAGTTCACCACTGGCTCTGAGGCATTCTTCTCTTCTGCAGTGAGCAACATGGACTGGCCAGTGAGCCAGCAAGGACCCGTGGAAATAACTCAGAAGGCTGGTGCTTCTGAAAGCATTGGAAGCTTGCTGTAGTGCCTTTTCTGCATAAGGAGTTGAACTAGCCACTCTTGTGGCAACCTCGTCAGCCTGGCTGGGACCTCTGATATTTGGTCTATGGTTGTAAAGTAAATGTTGTCAAGGCCGCACTGTCAGGCACTGTTTATGCTCTCAAATCTCCTTGAAACAAAATGACCACACCCAGGTTACCTACTGGGGGGTAGCCTCTGGTCTATGCTAACCCTGTGGCACACTCAGTTGACTGAGACAGTGCTAGCTGAGCCAGGTCAGAACTGTTCCAGTGAGCACTGCAACTATTCACTAAAAGCAGTTCAATTAATGTGTCTGGCACATATATTGTTTATTATAATAGACATAGACAACAGTTCTAGGTGATGAGGTTGTACTTCAGGTACTTGGGGAAATGTTTTTGCATTAAGAGTGTGTAGGTGCATTAGAGGCAATCACTTCTCAGTGAAAAGGCATCTGACATCCCTTTGAATCACGCTGCAAAACAGTTTCTTCTTCCTCTTCTGCACTTTCAGTTAACACACCAGGAAATGTACCTGGAGGCTACAGGAAGTGGAGATACGGGGAGAAAAGCACCAAGCATTATAAATCCTTATGCAGCTAATTATCTCTGCTCTCCTTGCAGCTGTGCTCTTTCTCAGTCCTTCCATATCCATTCCCATTCCCTTCTGTTTCACAACTTCCTAATTTCATCCTTGGAGAGACAAGCCTACACACTCATATTCCTTCAACTAGATATTTAGAGGAAGGGAAAAGCTTAGCACAGACATACCTCAATTCTGATTTTTTTTCATTTTTCAGTTTCACAGGATCACAGATTGATTGAGGTAAGCAGGGACCTCTGGGTCCATCGTGCCCAATCCCTGCTCCAGCGGGGGACACGCAGGGCAGGGTGCCCAGCATCACATCCAGGTGGCTTTTGAGGATCCCCAGGGAAGAGATCCCACAGCCACTGGGCAACCTGTGCCAGTGCTCTGACTCTCAGTAGTCTTTATCACGTTAAAAAGCCTGTACTTAATTACTGGCACACTTAAAAAGAGTTATCTGGGAAGTGTCTACTCTTTACAAGTCCTAATTTTCTTCAAAGATCATGAAACCCTGATGATACTGACTCATCTAGATTACCTTTAGGAGGTTGGAGGAAAAATTCCCAGTTATTTCTGGACACTTTCTATTAATTGATGCTTTTGCTCTGTCATTCAGAAGTCAGCATGTTGGCTGTAGGAAAATACATGAAGGAAATGAGAACATTCAATACAGTTTGGTATTGTTTTCTAATTTGTACATACTGAGAGTCTGCAAGGGGTATTTCCTCCTAACACTGAAGTTGCACCAGGTTAAAGGTCCTCAGTACAGGAAAAGATCTGGATAAAATCTAGTCTCCTAGAATCATAGAATCACAAGGTTGGAAATGACCTATAAGATCATTTAGTCCAACCGTCTTCTCATTACCACTGCTACTGTTACTGCAGATAATTTTATTAATATGCTGAACAAGATCAGTGTTTGAGCTAATTCAAAATTTTTTCAAAATATATAGTGTATCTTTCAAGAATCTGTCCTGCAGTGACAGATTTCCTTTGAATTCCTGCCTTAATTCTATTCATAACTCTTTAGAACCTCATCCACAGTACATCCATAAGCACTTTTGCTCTTTTGCCTTCCTATTATAAATTCTTTTTCATCTCTTTTACCACCCCGGAATCCTTGAACTGTCCTTACAGAATACACATAACCAGAGCTGTCAAATTTTACCAGTGCCTTATGTTAATAATAATTCTTTATCTTTCCTGAAAAGTGCCCATGTTCACATTTATATTTTTCACATCTACAGCACAGTGATTGCTTCCAGTTATCCTACTACTGATGACTGCACCTTTCTCTGATTCGGTTTTCAGTAGCCTGGGACAGATATAAACTCCTATAGTCTAGGTCTCATCTGAGCTGAAATTGCAGCAAGAGAAAAATCATCTTGTTAATCTTATCTATTACTGAAACAAAATTACAGAGCAACCCCAATAGCTAAGATTGCATGACTTTCTCTTTGACAGACACTTGTTTACACTTGCACTCAAATTTACCAAATTTCTAACATTCAAAATGACATTTTCTGCCTCTGCTTTTTGCCTGAGGCATTTTTGTGTTGCTTGGGTGAAAACAGTTCAGCAGTTTTTTAGTACAGTAAGGAAAGTACTCTGTTCCCATTGTTTAAATGCATTATAATAAATTAATCACCTGTAGCTTGCAGTGAACACCCAATATTTGACAAAAATAATAATAATTAAAAAAAACCTCCTGGGACAATAAAACATCACCAGTTCTCTTCAGGAAGCCCACGCATATGTGTAAAGTATGCACAATTCTTTTTTAAATCCAGATATTCTAAAATATTTTTGGTTATAGATGTGTGTTCACAGCAAAATTACTGAAAAGTGGAGGAATCCATTAAAACATCTTCTATGACTATGTTTACAGGATGAAAAAGGAACTTCACCTCATTCAACTGAACTGAGCAACCAAAAGACTGACACAGAATCTATGAAAAGCCTGGAGAAAATTGTAGAGGAAGGCAGTATAAAGACCAATAGTTAAGATTTCATGTACTCTTAGGAGTCTACTGTTGTGTTTTCACTCAGTGGAACTTCCAAACAGTTGTTAATTGTCTATTTGTCTCCTTTTTGATTGAGTCAGAAGACTAGATGATCCATAAGGTACCTTGCACCCAAACCATTCCCTGACTCTATCACTCTAAGGTACGTATGGAACCTCAGAAACTTTCCTGAATATGAATAGTCTTTGTAGACAACAGGACTCAACATATAGACCACACTTACACTCTGATTTTAGTTATCAAAGAAGTTGTTCCAAGGAGCGACTTTTAATAGAGACCAGTCTCAGCAAAACAGTCCTGTTGTCCCACTCTATCTCAGTTCTTAAGCCATGTTTGCTGTTATCTACTTTTTGGATAAAATCCAAGAATTGTGAGCAGAAAGAGGAAGCCACAACTCATTTCCTGTCTTATAAAGTCATACTTATTATTGCATTTTCTTATTGTCCAACAAATTTTGTCATCATCTTTGCACAACAGTGCAGAATATGTAATTCCACAGAAAGATTGTTAGTTATACACAAAAAAGGACATTTATTAATGGTTCAAACACTGTCATGGGAAGCATGGCAGGAAAACACAAGCTGAGAAGGGTAGTATGAAATCAGTATGAAACATCATCAAAAGAAAGTGGTAATTCCATCTGCATTTTCTGAGCTTTGGGCAAAGACAAAAGACACGCTCTAAAAATTCAGCTTGAACCATGTTTCTATAGACTCTAGTTTGGAAAAATCACTTATTTCTTTGTCTTCATTCACAGATGGAATAGACTGATCTGTCAGCCTACATCTGGGATGTCATATAGCATCAAATTCCATTTCTTTAGCCCTTTTTCTTATACATGCTATCATCACAGTTTGACACCATAACCTTTGACTGGGGAAGGAAAGAAATGAAAAGAAGTAATTCTTTTTCTGATGTTCAGTTACTAGCCTTACATACAGATTCACTTTTTAGGTTCCTATACTTTAAAATTCCTCTCCTTTTCCAAAACAGGTCATATATAAGCACAGAAGACAAGATACTTTTTTTTTTTCTCTGCTTACTATTATTTCTTGTGCAGCTTTTATAATTTGCAGACTATTCAAGTGAAATAGTTTCTTGGATCAAACTGAGCTGAAAAAGCATTAGTGACTGCCTGAAGCAACATAAATAAAAGAACAAAGTGATGTGTTTTTTATTCACTGTTTGACTTTCCTTCTTGTTTTCTTTTCCATTGCTGAACCAACCTTCTCAATGAAGAAGACACTGAGTTTGCAGGTCACTTACATAATTTCACCTGGGGACTGTAAGCATTAGTTCTCCAGAATCTACTTCAAACCCAGTAGAAAACACAAACTTAAAGATCAGCTATTTACAAGCACTAAGAATTTTCCAACTTGATTTCTGCTGTAAAGGAAATACAAATTTCAACACACAGACATCAAGACAGCACCTATGTAAATAAGTCTTCAAGACAGCCACAGCCTCAGTAAATCTGCTCAAGACTGCAGTAATCAGAGAGAAGTAACACAGGGAGATTCAGATGCAGGGGCAATACTGATGAGAAGGATTTTTAGAGGAGAAACTTCCCGGCTAAGGTCTTTACATTACCTGTACACATACATCATCTCTAGCACTCATGAAAGATAGGAATTTACAGATAATTTACAGGTCACCCACTGAAAGTGTGGTAGTCATTATCTGTCATCACTCCTTAAGCAATGAACCTTAGAAAGTTCGATTTTCACTTTCATCACTATAATCTCAAGCATGCCTTAGATCTGTGTAAACAGACATGTGCTAGGTATTATAATTATTTAAAAAAAGTGAAAAAATGATAATTCCACATACAGCAAAGTTAGTGATCTCATTGTCCCATTGTGTTGAAAGCATATTTGTTTATCAGTGTGAAGCAGCTTCTTATCTCTTTTCCAAGCCCAAGGCAAAGTTAACATTTAATTAGAAACCTTCGTTTCTAAACTTATTAATGTTGCTGCCTCACAGTGATCTCTCTGCTCGTAGACAAACACTCAAACAGAAAAATTTTTGGAATGCTTGCATCCCACTGATGTAGGAAAAATTGTTAATGAGATCACTGATTGCTTTTATTATGCAAATTCTTTTATTTCAATGCCTTTATTTTATTTGAAGAGCCATTGATCAAACACAGGTTGATGATTGAACCTAATAAACTAGCCACTAGTGTTTTAGTCCTGTGTAAGCATATACAAATAGAAGAATTTTCTGCATAAACATTGCTCTCTAATTGTTGGGGATGGGAGAGGAGAGTGAAGGGAGAAAGAGCTTCTTTGAGTTTATATTTGGCGCTGCCTGTGGCTCACACTCCTTTTAAAGGAATGTGCCTTATTCAGTTTTTATGTACTAGTTCCATTGCTCCATAGCATTTTAGGCTTCAGGGATCTTCAAATCATCTAGGTTTATTTCCTGGATATCTCAGACAGTTTATTTTTTCCAGCAACTGTTATTAGTAAAGAAAAACAAACAAACAAAAATCACAACCATCTGCTTTGTGTATAAGTACTTCAGTTTTCAGAAGCTGGGACAGTTTGACTGTTGCATAACACAAGTTGAGAAGTGGAGAAGTTCAGGGTACAGAAGAAGCACTTCAGAGCCTCAAAATAGCAGAAAACTAAATAAATGGAATATGCTAAAGGTGCTTTCTACTTCATGTTGCCAAGAAGGAAAAAAAAGGAGGAACTCTACAGCCCTGTGAATTTGAGTATGTATTTCTTCCTGGCTCCAATATTGACAGTTGGTCAGGCTGCATTTTTCTGAAGATGAATGATTGGTTTATTTTGCAGACAGAAGACCCAGTCCACTGAAGGGCACTGCACAACAGTGTTTTTGATACCTCTGAGGTGAAAGGGAGGAAAACAAAATCAAATAAAACGTATAAAAAAACCACTTGCATAGTTGTGCCTAGAGGAAAATGTTCCTTTCAAGCCCTGAAGAAAATCTTGGAAATGGTATTTCCCTATCTATTTTGCCCTAGTGCTGAACTGCACTTATTTGGGCAATATGAATGCTCTCAGAAATTGAATTTTTTTTTTCCTTATAGCTATCCAAGCTTATTTATTTTTTCCTTTAACAATGGTGAGTCCATCATTTCCTTGATCTTTAATTACCCACACTGCAGGTCAAATTCATCTTACCTGCAGGCTGATTTTCTCTGAATTTAACATCCCTTCATTTACTCCTGTTTAGATTTTTTTCAGGGAAAGTTAGAAAGGTTCCACCCAGCAGAGTCATTTATGTGTGTAATGTTATTTCATCCTGCTTTTCAATAAGTTCAATAGGTTGAGCACCTTAAGTCCCACAGTTTTTCCAATTCATAGATCATTTTGAGCGTCCTTCAAACTGTCTTTGTACATCCCTTCATATTACAGAGTCAGATGAAGTAGTTTATCATTTCAGCTTTCTCAGTGATGCAGCTAGAGGCAAGCTCATGACCCTATTTCTACTCTTTACCTGTACAACAGTCACATTATCTCTTCTTGCCCCCGAAGTTACACTGTGGAGGACATGGGGAGCTGGCTGTTCCTGGCATCCTGAAGCACTGTTTTCCAAGATTTGTGTTCTCTTCTTATAGATGGCATTTTTTTAAAGTATCTTTTGTTGGCACCTGGCCACTCAGTTTAGCAATATATATTCCTGTATGAGAATATGCAGTGCTCATTACTTGTTCAACATCCATAGTCATGTTATGGCTAATTTTTATATTGCTATGTCATCATCATCATTGAGAAAATTGCTATATAAATAAATACTGAAAAAGTAGTCCAAAGAGACAGTTCTATAATTTGGAACAAATAACAAGTAGATTTTGACATTTACAGTAGACTAGACTTATCTAATCTGATACATTTCCTGTTAATTCTGTAGGTCAAATTTGTAATTAATATGTCATTGGATATCATATTATACCATAAAATTTTCAGTATAAAAATACATAATCCATCCAAAAGCAGTTCTTAGTGTGTGGCTATAATTATATTTTTAGATACTAAAATTCTTCATTAAGCTCTAAATCCCTATCATTTTTCTGAGGATTAATGTCCAGAAACTGGTCCACAGCTTAAATTCTTTTAACACCAAAAATGACAGTCACAGCTATCCATGTCTCTCCAGTATTACTCAAATCAATATTTTAATTAATTATCTAAAGAAATATTCTTAAATAAAATCTTCAAAATTCTCATATATAATATCTATACCTGTTTATCTCTTGAAATTGAACGAATACTATCTGTTACTTATTATAAAATTTTAACATCTCTTCTACTGAAAACATTTCTGAGATGTTTCTTTGTCATTCATTTTAATACAAAACATTCTAAATATATTAAATGGACAAATATTTCTGATCACTACTTAGATTTTTATATTGCCACCAACAGAATATATGGTTTTTAAATGTTTATTCCTAAAATGTACCTAAATCCATATAGTTAACATTCAAGGGTCACCTTGCTGATGTGAAAAAGAAAGCATACAGGATGGCAAAGCAGGGGCAGTCAACCAAGGAAGAGTATCTAGATGCAGTGTGATTGTGCAGGTTGGAGTTAGGATGGAGAAGGCTCACCTGGACAAATAAAATGCAATAATATATGCCATGGGTCCTGACAGATTGCATCCACTTGTTCTGATGAACAAGGTTAATGACACTGCAATTACATTTGAAAACTTACAGCAACCAGGAGAGATTTCTGAAGACTGAGAGAGAGCCCAGAGAGGTTGTGTATATCCCTTCCCTGGAGGTGTTTAAGGTCAGGGCAATCTGACCTAGTACTACATCTAGTTGCTGACAGCCTTGCCCGTGGTGGGGGGATGGAACTGGATAATCCTGGAGATCCCTTCCAACCCAAGCCATTCTATGATTCTATGATGATAGCCTGCTCTGGCTGAGTGCGCTTGAGCAGAGGGGTTGGACCAGATACTCTCCAGAGGCGCCTTCCAGTCTCAGCTATTCTTTGATTCTGTTATTCCATAAACATGTCCAACTACCATTTTTATTCTCTTAGATTTTATTACTCCACGGAAACTTTCAGCTTTTCTTTTTAGCCTTCAACAATAACAACACATAATTTGTTTGAATCACAAACTTCTCTAATTTTTTTAGAACCTGATACATTCATGCTGACCAGCAACAGGAGGGGCCTGCCAGCAGCAAGCTGCAACATCCAAGATTGAAGTGATGAAAATAATATTTTCTTAAAAACCCAGATGATACTGATTGTAATTATTTTTCAGGAATCCACTGATAATCACTGAGAAAAGACTAGAGTATGTGGCAAAAAAAAGATGCAGTAAGAAAGAGATGTAAATTTTCACATTTTTTATCTGAAAAAGTATAAACAGTGGTGGAGCACTCAAATGCCCACTGTATCTAAACCAGCCTCCCCAAGTTATACCTTGACTTGTGACTGTGTTTTCTTGTTGTTGTTGTTGTTGTTTTTTATGTACTGGCTCCTTTTCTTCAAACAATACCATTTTAAGAATCAGTTTTTGTTCCAATTTCAGCTAAGCAGACAAGCTAAGCTGTAAAAGGAAGTAAACCCTAAAGAAGGAATCAGCCACTTTTCACTTAGTGCTCAAGTACTTTGAGTTTAAGGAGTGAGACTAAAGGACATGAAGGAAAAGTTTGCTTCCAACCATGACCTTCCTTTTGAGCTCCATTTGCTACAGGTATGGATCAAATTCAGAAACTGGAGATTTCCAGAGGTGTTTAAAAATAACCTTTAGTTGAGTTCACAAATGAGTATGCATTGAAGATTCACTAATGCTCAAGAACTATCTGAAGAGATTGTATGAAGTACAGTCTACATGAATGGAAAAATTACCCTTCTTTGTTTTGTAGTGTGTTTCCAGGGAAGCTGTTGCTACTGTTCTTTATTTGTGTTTCTTTGGTTTCCAGAAGTGTAATGATCAAGTACTCAATTTTACACAGACATTAATATTACTCCAAAACTCACACATCCTAAGATCTATTGTCTTCACAAGTGTAAAGTTTCCTTGTCCTCTTTCAAGACTTAGGACAGCTGCAGATTCAGAAACACATTCAATAAAACAGCTAGGCAACTCAAGAAATTGGCAATAATAAATAATGAACATCCCATTAGAAATGAGAACATCTGGTCATCTTAAGATGTGAAGTAAAGTCTACAGCACTTAAGGCTAAATTCCTATTGTATTCTGAATATTTTATTGCAAACATACGAACTTACTCAGCTCTTTGTGTAATTAATGTCAAAGAAAATATTTTACAGGCCTTTGTCAGAGTGTAATATATAACCGAAGTAATGACTATAAACTGAAAGAGCTACAAGTTCAACTGAGAGTAAATTTTTGATAATCAAACTTGTCCAACACTCTTAGGAATCCTAAAAAGACAGAAGTATGTTCTTTATCTGAGAGACTCATAAAAACAATACATTCTACCATAAAAATAACACTGCATTTATGATGCAGTTAAGAGCAGACAAAATGAAATGTGAGACATTTTCATTTGAGTCTAATGAGTTATACAAGTCACGTTTCATACAGTTCTTATGAGGAGTGGATGAGGGTACTGGGATTATTTAGTCTGGAGAAGAGGAGGTTCAGGGGAGACCTTATCTCTACAGCTACCTGAAGGAAGGCTGTAGTGAGGTGGGGATCAGCCTGTTCTCCCATGTCTAGTCCAGTGATAGGACTAGAGGGAATGACCTCCAATTGCTCCAGGGGAAGTGCAGGCTGGACATTAGGAAAAAGTTATTTTCTGTAAGAGCGGTCAGGCACTGGAATGGGCTGCCCAGGTTGAGTCACTGAGCATGGAGGTGCTCAAGAAATATTTAGATGTTTCACTGAGGGACATGCTCTAGTGGGAAATATTGGTAATAGGTAGATGGTTGGAATGGATGATCCTAGAGATCTTTTCCAACCTTGGTGATTATATGATTCTATGTTAGAAAGCATGTTACAATGCTGCTTTCCTTCTGCATGGGGGTAGGAAGTGTATGTTAGGACCTAATTTAAAAAAAAATAATAATTCTTTGTTCAGCAGGCACTCTCTAAAAGTAGCAAATAGCATGCAAGTTCTGTGTATATCATTATAGCTATTTAGGCTGAACAAATGTTGAGAACTTGCAAACTTTTGAACTTGCCAATCAGTATAAAACAAGGACATGGAAGATTAGTAAAAACTTCTGCTGGTCTTGTCTAAACTTGAGCAAAGGATCGAGAGCAGATGAGATGTGGTAGAATGAAACAGATATCATTCATAGCACATACAGCATCTGTGTACTAACATCCTCCATCTCTCATTTGAGTAAATTAGCCTTCATTTAGCTATGTGTAATGCTGCCAAGTTGATTCCAAGTAGTTTGTTTTATCTCTACTTAATCCTGCAATTTAGCTGTTCCAAAGAAACTAAACATGAATGAAGACTTTAAAAGCATATATTTGGGGGAGGAATTACATGAACATGCTTTTGTAGTAGAAACAATCTGTTTCTACTATTTGCTAAGCAATGAATGAGCAATAATAACTTAAGAATCAGAAAGAGAGGAAGTGGCACTCTTATCAGTTTATGACTGCAAGAGAAGACAAATTCAGGAAAGGGTATTCTGGAAGGCTCAAAACATATGTCAGAGGTTATTTCTAGGTGTTAGATATAATATGCAATCTGTACAGGTGTTTTATTTCTTGTGTCTGGACTAGTACATCATTTCTCACAACAAAATTAAAGAGTAGTTGTCATACAATCCTTATGTGATTGTACTACAGATTGATCATGAACCGATTTGTTTGATGACAGACTCCCACACAGCAGTCACAGTGAGTATTGGCCTCAGGCTGTAGGGTAACTGGATCATAAAACTGAAGTGCTGTGAAGATTAAATCAGAACCTGTAGAGCACAACAATGAGATTAAAGAAAGGGAAAGTTATGAGACCCATTTGAACTGCAGGAAACTCAACAGTCCTCCAAAGAAAGGCTCAAGAACAGCAGATTTCTATATGGCAGAAATTTGGGGTTCAGAACTTTTAAGCAAATCTGTCTGATTCGGTGAAGAATAAGCTACAGGTACAACAATGTGCAGTATGCATTAATAAATAAACACACAGATACACAGGAAATGTTCCTATTTCATAAATTAAAACCCCCAGTACTTTGTGGATATGCCTGAAAATAGTGTGATTTTTGT
Organism: Callipepla californica brunnescens; assembly: GCA_023055505.1. Taxonomy (NCBI): domain Eukaryota; kingdom Metazoa; phylum Chordata; class Aves; order Galliformes; family Odontophoridae; genus Callipepla; species Callipepla californica. The sequence goes on along the minus strand of JALIRH010000007.1, from coordinate 15,774,356 downwards.
ATGACGTCTTAAAATCTCAAGGAACACAGAAAGTATTCAGTTACAATAATAGACCACAGCTCTAGAAGAAAGGAAATAAGCAAGTTTAGCTTGTCATGATGGGTTAGAATCCATACTGAAAAATGATGCTGAAATCCTCCTCCTTCATTCATGTCCTCTTTCAAATCTCCTTTAAAATTTTTCCTTTGCCACAGTGGCTACAGGCATGTAGACCATATGGGAGCTGTTGGCACACACAGTAAACGCATTCTCTGATTGTCTTCTTCTACACAGCTTTTCTTATTCCTCTGCTGATTCTGAATTGCCAGTTCTGTAGGGTAAAGACTACTATACTGTGCCATATTTGCACATAGCTCCTGTTTCCGTACATTTAATTCCTTTATGTTACAAAATAAATGAAACACAATACAAAACTTGATTGCTTTTTATAATATAGCGCATTGCAAAGATATTCTTTTCTAAGAAAGATTCAAAAATTTTAGATATTGCTATGTTGTCAGCATATAATTGTATTTCCTTCATACCTAGAAATGAACAAACTTGATATCATAATTAAACTCAGGTTTACCACTGCCTACTTTTACGATGGAATTAGATTTAACATTTTTTTAACAGAATCCAACACATATTTTAAAAATTGAGATGGAACCTGGATGCTTGTAGATTTATTTTACCTCTTCTAATTAGAGGGTATTTTCCTCTGAGCAACAAAGATGCAGAAAACCTACATAATCAGCTTGAAGGAATGAACTCCAGCAATTAATTGCCCTAGCCATATCAATTCAGCCAACAAAAATACACAATCCAGTAAAGAAGAGAGGAATTAGCTTTCTTTTAAAGACAAGTGTTCTGCTTCACTGACCATTTTTTCCAAAAAAAGAGCAACTCTATTCATCTGAATAGGACCATCGAAGAACATTCATATACTCTCTTTGACTTCACTTTAAACATCTTTAATGAAGCGAAGAATTCAAATAATTATATTCATCCTTTAGGAATAAAGAAGTCTGCATGAAAGTCATAGTAAATTCCATTAAACTTTTAGTATCTTTTGAATGTGTTATTAGCTATATGATTCGAAGACTGGAAAGAAAAATAAAGTGGAAAAGCCAGTTTTATTTTTACCACTTTTCTGTGCAATCACCAGCTTTAACCCAAAGTTTTTTATAATATAGACTACTCTTTTAATTGGTCCTGTAATTAATTGTATATACTTATTTCTGTAGTGTGGACTTTATAGATGTGATAGAAATGCATGCCATGACTTCAGTCTTTTGAACTTTTCTAATTCCCTAGCAACAGCAAGATACAGATGTGCTGATACTTTGTTCAGAATAGTGTCTCATACTTGCACTTTTCTAGTCACTGAGTATATTATCCATACACACCAAATTATACAGCACAGCTGAGACTGGAAGGGATCTCTGGAGGCCTCGTGTACAGGTAAGGTCATCAGGAAGCTAGTCACTCCAGATCATTTCATGATGGTTTTCCAACATCTTGGAGAAGCATGGACTCCATAACCTTCCTGGACAACCTGCGTCTAGTCCAAGCTTACGTGCAGCCATTTTCAATAACTTTTGGTACACACTCATGTCTTATACTGTAACAAATGCATGTTCAGAAGACCACTAGGAGACGGGAGATAGTAGTCAAGAGATCCCAAATTCTCCAAGGTAGTGGAGGAACTCTTATCTCAACCCCAGATGCTGACAACTATAGTATCCCGGACATATAACTGCCCTTCTCCAGAGAAGTGTTCATCAGTTCATTTCATCTGAAAACTGCAGCTTAGACAGCTACACAAGAGACAGATCCTTGAAGTATCCATTATTGTCAAAGTAAAAGCAATACGTTTTGGTTTTAATTTATGTGCATGTAATTTGATTCCTTTAAAAGCGATTCAGAGCTTGTGATTTGTACATCACAGTAAAATAATACTTGCAGACTGACTACTTATAAAAATCAAAAGTATCACTCCTAATTAAAAGGAGTACCTACAGCAGATTTACAAGAGTTGTTCTAAACTATAGAAAAGTTTTCTTGAATTAAATTGAATTTGTGCACTATTTTACGTTTACAAAACTTTGCTGAATGTTCTTTCTACTTCACTTAAAAAATCTGTGAGAGAAATATTAGTATTACTGAGCACAAAAACAAAGCAAACAACCAACAAAAAACAGTTTGCTTTCCTACAGTTATTGCTGAATTAAAGTGCAAATATCTTTCTTCTGTTGCCTTCCTAATCTTTCATCATTTCATGACTCATCTTCTGAGTCTACTTTTGTTTTTTTTCTTGAAGATCTCCTCTGGAGTTACCTTCAGTATCTTTCTGCTGCATGTTATTCCATGACTTCTTCTCTTTTTCCCTCCTTCCAACTCCTTATGCAGCGCTGTCTTTGTTCTAGAGTCAATGTAACAGAATAGCACAGTGTTCTTTATGTGCAGTACCTGAAGCCTAAACTTACTTGATGGGCACTAGGAGAATAAGTGATTTGTAATAGAAGCCAGTGAGTAGAAAATGAAGTTTTATTCGGATATTAAAAATATATATTCTTAAAAGCTACAGGCAAACTTTCAACCTGAGTAAATGACCATAGTTTCATTCTATTCAATTTGCTGATGTACATTTGAGTTACTGCTTATTGTTTTCTGTTTTGGAAGTAAAAATATATTCTGGTTACTCACTTAAGCCAATAGCCTGGGAGGAGTTTTTGACTGTGGAGAGAATGAACTGGATAGAGAATCGCTGCCCCTTTCACCTTACAGAAAGCAAGGCTCTCCTTTTCAAACAGCATTGTGGACAACATTAGCAATGCTAGGTTTGAGTGAAAGTGATGACATACATCACTCGGAGAATGAAAAGGAACATAGTGAGGCAACCTAAATGGCTGTGTATTTACTTCAGCAGCATTTATATGTTTGCACCAACTGAGGATCTGGCTGCTGAAGCTACTTTTCATTCCAGGGAGACAAAGTGCCTCATCCCAGAGACACAAACTATTCATAGCTTCATCTATCATGAAGCAAAACCCTGAATAGTTACTGATGATTATGTCTGAAAATTAACAATTCCTCTGTTAACATATATGTTGTGACACAAAATCCCAGACAGTAGTAATTGGATATGAGATTTCCCTGTTTTTGTGATTCACAAAACTCTTTTTCAAGCAAGCAAACAAGCCAGCTTTTGTATTCTTCGTTTTTTATTTACTCAGGTAAATATACAAATCCAAAAGAGGCACATCCCATTCTGATGAATATAGTTCAACACTGCAGAAAATATGCTTTGTTTCAGATAAATATTTCTCAAGTAAGATATATGAACAAGAGAAGTAATTATATTGGATTTTCATGTATCTATCAGGAATTGATTTAATTTATGAGGTAAGACCAAAAAAATGCTTATGAAAGTAAAATTATTCAACTATATACTGTTCAAATTATGTTGTTTATTATTTTTGATGATGGGTGGACTCCTTTAGCATTATTTTCTGAGGACCTTTAAGCATCATTGTCCTAATTCATGCTATAGAGGAGACTTGGAGACAGGTTAGATTTTGTAAAGGTGGCATTAAACAGGGGTGACTACTACTGCTTAACAGGAGATTAATTGCCTGTAAGAGCAGCTACACTTAAGTAGCAGTCTGCTTGTGTGTTACTTCGACCCCTTTTGCACACAAAAAACAGGAAAGTATGCAGAATGGGAAAGAACTCTGGCCATGGTAAGCCCACTTCTCATCATTTCTCTCTTTGTAGCATGCCAACAGTAGGTGGGAAGCTGCAGTAAGCACTGCTGTGATGTATGTCAGGGATCATATAGGAAACACAGTAATGAAGAAAGTATTGCAGCAGGAGACCCAGTGCTTTTAGCAGTCTGCAACAGACCAATGCTCACTGGAAATGGAAAATCTGTATTTTCCTGTCTTTCCTCACCTTTTAAGATATATTAGTGAAAGAATTTGTAATTTATTTCTGCAGTTACACAGAAAACAATCCCCTCTCCATCTTTCTTTAAAAGATAAGAAGAGAGAAGGATCTGGGGGAGTGGGCAGACATATGGAACAGGCTGTAAGGAATTGAGAATAGGCTAGTTGTTTTTTTGCAAGGCTATCCTGTAAAAGATCCAGATTCTGCATCATGCCTTGAACTTATGAGTGTCCATTATTACATTTTCTTCTCCACATTGGAATTGTCAGCCTGCATATGCTTTCAAAAGCCATCTGTATGATGTATATGTGGTTAGTATTCTTCCTGTAAATCCAAGACTTGTTCTTTATCAGCAGAAAATGGAAATAGTTATTAAAAATAATGGAAAAAAATTGAAAAAGTTATAAAATCGTAGAATCATAGAATGGTTTGAGTTTGAAGGTACCTTTAAGATCATCTAGTTCCAAACCCCCTGCTTCCCCTGCTGAGGAACACCTTCTGCTAGACCAGGTTGCTCAAAGCCCTGTCCAACCTGGCCTTGAATGTCTCTGGGGAAGAAATATCTGCAGCCTCTCTGGGTAGCTCATTCAGCTAAAATGATACACCACTGCCTGTGCATAATGCATACATTCACACTTGAATGTACAAGCACAGAAATGAAAGATGAAAACTTTCCACATTCTCTGTTGCCATATATTCAAAGGACAAAAATCTAGACAGAATCAATCATCTTCTATGTAACACAAGTCTTGGAGTGGGAATAATTAGTTGCCTACCTTTGATGAGAAATGAAATGTTTGCTTCTCTTCTTTTTAATAGTGAAAGATTTACTGCTCAGTATTAATGTCATTTTAAACATTTCCTTGTCTTTTAATCTGTGGTACTAATGTAATGTGGATACCACTGCAGCAGAAAAGCTCTCTGCAAACAGACTCAGATACTTAAGGTAAAGCAATAGCATTTTTCAATTAAATGTAGGAGTCAACAGCAAGCTGAATATGAACTTCTGCTCTCGAGATCAATTAATAAATTTGGACTACGGATTTAAAATGTCAACAGCTGATGTAAACTCTAGTAAATTATATTATAATTAGTATTTCTGACTATTACATCTCCATTCTAATCTCTCTTAAAAGCAAGCAAACAAATACGCCTCATGATTTAGCATGCTGACACAAGGAAACCATGCTGATTACCACAAAGTGATGAATATATGTATCATGAATAGATTCATTGTATTGAAACAGCTGTAGTGTATGAAATATATATATATATATACATCAATGACAAAGAATTTTTCTAGAAACAGTTTCTTTAACTTTGCTGAATGAGAGAAAAAAATCTGCCATTTCCAGTGGCTGAGATCTGGTGATGTTCACTCTTCTCGCTGCCCATAGTATTGGCAGTATTAATAGAGCCACAATATATGGAAAATATAAAATATTCTTTATGGGAGTATTCTTCTTCCCTGGATGTTTTAAATTAGAAAGTTGAGCCTTCTGAAAACTTTTATGACAAAGAAATAAGAATATAACATTTCTTTTAGATCTTGCTCAGTTTAGTATGTTTAAACAAAGCTAAAATTCTGTTGCTACACCTATTTTATCAGTTAATAGCATGGTAAGTTCAAGGGAATAAGTTTAACAAAAGCTTCATGGACCTCAACTCTCCAGAGACTTATGCAGAACAATTATAATTTTTCATGGCACGGTTCAGTAGACTGCTAGTTCCACACATTTTTATTGCAGCAGGATTTAGCTTAGAAATGGAGCATCATTATTTTAAACAACAATGTGACAGGTAGTACTTTATCAGCAAAGATTTACAAGGATCCAGCTTCATCCTCAGGACCATAGACTGAATGTTGATGTTCTATTGAGAATTTCATTTTCCAAAAATAATTCATTCAGAGGTCATCAGCCCTGCAGGGGAAAAAAGTTTTCTTGTATACATTTATATTTACAATTTTCATTCCAATTTTATTTTACTGGAAACTTTTATAATGTTACGCACAGAGTGAAAGCGTTGCACATTAAAAAAAGATTTGAAATAAAAATTATTTTTAATGCTCTGCAATGGAAATCTTGTGCATATAAGTTATTAATGATTTACAATAAGTAAATATGGTAGCTTTGTCCATTATTTTCATTCTGTAATTTCTGAATTACTTCAATTTGTATATATTGTTAATAAGGAAAATATTACAATGCTGAACTTACTCAGTAAGTGTGATTTCAATTGAAGTATATTTGTCTGTGTTAGCTCGGGATCTGGCTCTAGAGTGTTTTCAAAGAAGTGTCTGAGTATAAGTTAATTAATAATAATGAATAATCAATTGTCTAACTGCACCACCTCAAAATATTTTGGAAAGTTCCACAATATGCAAAACTAGTAAGGGTCTGACTTATTATATTAAGTTACTTAAAAAGCGAATAATTGTTAAGTCTCTGTGTGCAACCTCATGACAAAATGTAAACAGACATAAAACTGGACAGTGGGAGTGCATTAATTCTGCTGCAGTTCCCAGCTTCGCCTCTCTTTATTCCCACTAGTAAATCACTTAATTTTCTGTGTCTGATTTCCCTATCTCCAAATTAAAGATGTTAAAATAAATCACTTGCACTTCGCAAGAAACTTACAATTGACTACTTAGATACTCAACAGCCAGGCCAGTATTTCATCATCTAGAGATCACAAAACAAAGAGGACCTCTAAATCTTCCATCTACTAATGCTGCAAGAAATAACTCTCCAGCTAGCCACTTTCACCATCTCCTACAGTAAGCTCTGTCCTCACCTCTTGGTCTGCCAGTGTTTTTCGGGCTGATTTGACCCAGTTCCATGACAAATGGGGAACCAAGGGAACCCATGGACCCACACCCTGGAAAACGGGAAGAGAAAAATGGAAAGGGAAAACAAAACAGTGGCAACAATCATAGGAGGAAAGCTAATTTACTAAATAAGATACTGGAATGCAAAATAACACAATGTAATACAACATAATTGGAACTGGGGCTAATAAATCAAATAAAATGAGAGAGTGTCTGAAAACCAAAGGCCCGATGCTAATGCTAGGGAGCAACTGCTGCTGAGATGATCCAAAAGGGAGAAGAGAGTAATCCCTTGACTTGCCAACAGTTTTATCTTTCCCTCTGAATGGAAAACAGAAAAATGTAAATTAACATAAAGTTCTCTGGGGTACATAGTTCTTCTTCTCTTCTGAGACAGATATACCTGGAACTATTGGTTATCCATGGAACTGGAGCATTAACTCCAGTGCTCTACATGATGTTATGATGTGGAATACCGATAACAAAAATCATAAGGCCATGACAACACAAAGCTCAACACAAAGCAAGATATTTAAAATAGAAGTTACACAAATGAATAAAAAAAAGATGATAAAACACACACACACACACACAGAAAAAAAAAAAATTAAACCACTGGATAATTAATGGGATAGAACAGATCTACAAATGTCAAGCACTTGTCATCTTGTTAAAACGAAAGGAATAAGTAAAACTTTCAGGGAATGTGTCCCATGCTTTTCCTAAAACCCAAGAGAGTGCTTTTTTTCATCTGTGTTATTTTTTTTTTTAATATGAAGAATGTATTCCCATGAAAATTTCCAAATTCACTATCACTTTCACTATTTCTATGAATTACAGTTCAAATGCATGCAAGCTTATGTTTATCTCCTCGTAACTTAAAATAAATTGTGTACTCTCTCTAAATTGTGTAACTGACTACAAACTCTTTTTCCTTTTGTTATTGGGGTTGGGTTGTGTTGTTTTTTTGTTTTGTTTTGTTTTGTTTTTTTTGACAGGAAGGGAATTCATATACAGTTCTGTGCAATAATCCAATTAGTTAACTTGCTTCAGTATGCTGAAATATTAGCCCTTTAAATGTATACTGAATGACAAAAAACAACAGGTGATTTTGATTCTTGGATTCATAGTATCTGCTGCCTCAACTGTTGGGAGTTTAATTGATGCCAGATGCTGCCATTTAAGGTGCAGCACATGTAAATGTGAGTCAGACACAGATTTACGGCTTAATTCATGAGCAACCATTTTAAGAAGGGATAAACAAGTTCTTGTAAGTCTCAGATAGATAGTCCCAGAGTCCATTGGGTGCTTTTTAAATGTTAGCTCGAAGACTGGAGCCAACCAGAGGTCTGTGGTCAAGCTGATGGAGTCAGAGAAAACGTTACACCTGAGTGGGCCAGCTAATACAGCAGAAGCTTAAAGCATTAGAGATGAAAAGGAATGCAGTTTGAATAGACTGTGATTGGTAACAGAAATCAAGCAGCTTCAATTAGACTTGCCCCCAAGGAGATATCTGAAGCTGCAATATGAGTACAAATTGCATCATGTTAAGAAAATACTGAAACTCTCTCTTTCAGAACCACAAAATCTACTTTGAACAGACAATAGGCCTACTAGCATATAAAGTGGAACAAATTAAAACTGTCAACATCACAGCAACTGTTTTAAATTGGTAACTTAGCGTGACCCTGAAGCGGAATAGAAATTAGATGTTCTGATAATGTTCAGAAAAGTGAAGGTAGCGATCAGCAGTCTGCCCTAGCAAATGGCAATGTTATAATATGCAAAGCCTTCTTAAAAACTGTTAGCTCACCCACACAAAGTACAGCTTTGGAAACTTTTATAGTTTGTGTGCAATAATCTCCAACAGAATAATCATCCAAGGAGTAGTCATTACCAGTGAGTAGTCATCAGATGAATGATTTATCACTAGTTGTCTGAACAATCAGTCACAGTGGTTGTGAAAACTTGAGCTAATATTTTTAAAAAATGATATGGAATCAATATATAATCTCTATGCCATTGCAATACATGATTTGAAAAAGTATAAAGGATCTATCAGCATCCACCACTGCTGTCTTCTTAGTGCTGTTGTTTATTCAAGAAAATTAAGCACCTGCTCCTGGTATAATTTTCAAATTCAACAGATAGACAATTTGACAAATTAATTATATAAATTTTAAAACTCTAGCTCCCAAAACATGCCCCACACGCACAACCACCTGTCAGAATTAAAAAAAAAGAAAAGAAAAATAAAGAAAACACTTGAATTCAGGAGTCAAAATGCTATGTGGTGCCATACCTAACTTCTAGACACACTAATACAGGACACCTGGACACACAAAAAACAGCTTTCCACACAAAGAACAACCTGAAAGTATGTCCTGAAGGGTAGGTTTGTGCTCTGTTAATGATCCAGCACAACCAAGTTGCATGGACATCCATTTGGGCCTTGCAGTCTGGAAACTTTCAAGACTCTTTCTTCCACACCCCCCAAAAAAGAGAAGAGAAATTACTGCTTTCTTTCAGGCTTCTGGTTTTCATAGGAGAGGACTGAACACAATCTGTTAGTCACCAAGATCAAGGCTCACTCTCCGCAGCCCTGAATTGGGGCAGGGCAGATTCAGACAAATCTCAGAGCTCACCCCAGGGTCATCCTGGCCCCATCACAACCTCAGTGCTTCAAGTTACCTTTAATGCTTTATACTAGATATTTAGCAACTGTAAATGGTGAGGATTAGACAGAAGCTGAGTTTGAGGATCACAGTTAGGTGTTTTCATTTTGTTTAAATCCCACATCAGGCACCATGGCCTTTTACTAATCATTGAGTGAACAGCTTTAGGATGGCCTGCAGGAGCCTTCTTACACATTCAAAGTCAAGGAAAACAAAGCATGAGAGTGCAGCTCATTTAATGCTGGCCAGATAAATGTAATAATGTAGTATTATGCTGAACTGATACACTTGACTTGTTGCTTGCCACCTGGCCCAGAGTGTGTTGAGTCTGTGACCTTTCAGGGGTAAAGTTGCTCCATGGCATTGACATTTACCCAGGCTTTGGGTGTTTCTGTCTCCTAATAGCATAACTGCTTTATGACATACAGACCCATTCTGGCATGTTCCACCAGGAAAAAAGAAAAAAAAAAGATGGGCAAGACATGTGAAAACAGGGTTCTGCAGACGTAGTGACTGAGATAAGGAAAGAAGACAACAAATCCAGACCTGCTTTTTTTAGTAGGCTGAGCATTATCTCCAGGGAGTGGCAGCTCACCAAAACCCCATTAATTTTACTGCTGTGACTTAAACTGCATGGATTTTATTGCACAGAACAGTGGCTGTTCCCTGCTAGGGCTGTCCTACTTTTACTTGGTTCAGCTGCTGCCTCCAAACTTCAGTTAGCTGCTGTCCCTGGCTGCAGACTTTGCTCCCTGTTCTTCCACCAGATTAATTTTTGTTAGTTTGTCTGCAGAAGTCATCAGCAGGTGATAAAACCTGAAGTTAAGATCTTGAAATAAATCCAGAAAACTGCAAAATATACTAGTCTCTGACCAAAAGCCCCTGCAATATAATAGATAATACTTATCATCAAAAAGCAGGCAGCATAGCAGGCTGGCAGCTCTAACATGCACTAATATGATCACACTGTGGCAACTATAGAGAGGATGCTGTTGCACTGACAGAGAATGTTGTCAATAACATCCCTTTTCATTTACCATTTCTTCCATTTCTCACACAGATTAATAGCTTTTTGATACTATTAAAAGCATTTCCTTGGATCTGGGCTTTATAATTAATGCAAAATTAATGTTCATGCTATTATGATAAAATAGCAAGTTAAAGAGAAGCAAGTGCAAATCAAGGGGAAGTATACTGCCTTAGCTCATACTCTGCATCCAAGATGATTTACAGTATTTTACTGAGTTAAAAGGGCCAGCAGCAATGGAAAGATTATTCAGAGTGGGGCAATCTTCTAGTGGGGCAAAAAAAAACAAGCAGTTCCTTCACTGTCCTCAACCCTGCAATCAGAGTGCAGAAAGGAAGGGAAGAGAAGCCTGGCAGGGACTCAGCATTGCCCTGGCACTGCAGAGCTGCCATAACAGCCATTCAGGAGCACCCACAGCAGCAGTTGGAATATTGTAACTTATGCCACCAATCTGTTCTCATATGCAGCTGGCCAGGGTCTTGGTAATGGTGTCCAAAGTAATTTACAGCATCTGTGCACCTCCTCCAAGTTACACTGTGTGCCCCACGGCTGCAGTGAAGAATTTGGATCATTAACTTTACAGGCATTTAACTTATGCTTGCATTATGAGTGCTGCCTGATCACATCGTATTCCTCAATCTGCTCCTAGGTTGCCATGACAAACTAAAAATCTTGATGCAATGAGAAGTTAGTAAATCAGATGTGTTCCTTGAGAATTTAGGTGATAGGAGTTCTGCCTCCAGGATCTTACCAGATAATCATTTTCATGGCCACTTGACAGTGGCAGCAGTTATGACTTCTGCACACTGCCTCATTAACATTTGCAGGATTCAGCAGTCTGCAAAGATGCTGCCATTCTCTGATTCATGAACACTGCAGCAGTGCACAGGGGCCACACATGGCCAAATATTAATTAACCTGTGCTTAGGCAACCATGCACCTGGCCGCTTTTCAACATTATTGGGAACCTTTAGCATGTGTCTTAGGGCATCCACTCATATTCGAAATAGAAATCAGCTCCTGTTACTCATCTTTGTCTTCACCCTTATTAATCTACATAGACATTAGTTTCATGACATCTAAGTAATCATCATAGAATCATTAAATGGCTTAGGTTGAAAGGGACTTTGAAGATTGTCTAGTTCCAGCCCCCTGCTGTGGGCAGGGTTTTCACCCAGCAGACCAGGCTGACCAAGGCCCCATCAAGCCTGGCTCCAGATGTGGGGCATCCACAGCTTCTCTGAGTAACCTGTGCCAGTACTTCACCATCCTCTGAGTGAATAATTGGTTCCTAACATCTAGCCTAGATTTCCTCTCTTTTAGATTAATGCCATTCCCCCTTGTCCTATCACTATCACACTGTGTAAAATGTTGCTCCACTTCCTAGTGATAAGCTCCCTTCAAGTACTGGAAGGCCACAATGAGGTCTCCCTGAAGCTTTCTCTTCTCCAGGGTAAATAAGGCACATTCCCTCAACCTTTCTTCGGTTTAAATATTAGTAAGGCGTCTATTTTACCAGCAAATGAGTGCTTAACTTGTTGAAATATATTTCATTTTTAAAAGCCCATCAGGTGCTAGTACCTCCAAACCTCTTTAAACTGTACTCGAGTCACTAACTCCTGCTTAAACATGAGTTGGGTTCAGTCTAACCTCTTTACTAAAGGAGTCATGGATATATATTTTTTTTAATTTAAGAATTGTAAAAAACAAAGGCTTCTTACAATAAGAAGCAAAGATATTAAGTGCAGTTATGTTAATAAGCATATAAAAATTTGCTTTAGAGTAGCACACTAAAATGCTATAACAGTTAAAAGAACGGCAAATTTCCTTGGGTAAAGAAGTTTTATATACAAGCTCATGGCTAAAGATAACAGTCTGTCATTAAAACTGTACATCATATTACTGCATGTTGCAGTAAGTAGACTGCAATGTGAATTTGATCAAGAAGCATACTTGCATAGATAAGTGCACTGTTTTCCCTGGAAATCAAACCTACCTATGAGTAAAGCTCTGAAGTTAAGTTTATGCAGATTCTTTTCTGATAAGTCTTGATCCTCACACAGTTTTAATTACAGGGGAAGGTAAAATTCATCTCAGAGTGGATGTATCATTAGCTATCAGTGAAATGCCTCCAAAGTTATGATGATATTGTAGCTCAGGAATGCTCACTCCACAGTCCATGGAGTTACTTGTGGCCCACCAGAACAAATAATTCAGCATACAGCTGCTTTCAGCATCTATCTCTCTGCAGGCAGCTGGGAGAGGGAGTTCAGTTAATAAGTTGGTTATCTTGCTGACACGTATGGAAGGATGGATCACAAGAAAGAACAATGAGGAGGAACATTTTGCAGTTGTAACGAAGTCAGTTCTAGAAGCCTGACAAGAGCTGTCCTCACTCCATGCAGCCTCCAAAAGAGAGGCTCCAGGGCAAGTGGCTCTACAGCTGGCTCCAATGGCACCAGGGCACTCCTGGTGCTTTTCTTTAGGTGCACCTGGGGAGACCACACTTGTGGATGTTGAAGTTAGAAAGAAGAAATTAAGTCCAGCCCTCTTGGAGAGTGTTAAATATACTTTTTTTTTTTTTTTTTTCTAAAGGGTGCATACTCTTCTGTTTGCTACTTTCTCATTTTTCTGACCTTTTCTAGTTTGTGCTCTGAAGCTTTTATGTACCACCACAGGATTAGAAATGCATTCTTCCGTCTTAAATGAAAACTGCAGCCTAGGATTTGGAGTCTAAATTGTGAAGCATTACAGTAGAAACTGCAGCCATTGACAACAGTACATCTCATTGATTGACCTGGTTTATATTTGTACAACTTCTAGCTCCATTCAGGTATGATCTCCACCAGAAATTTGAATATTAACATAATAAAAACAGTACACTTGTATTGAACAGTTTTATAATCTGTCCTGTATCACAAATACCACTTGAAAGGTGACTAATCCGACTGCTGCAACACAATGGGGCATACTACTACAAAATCTCTCCTACTCTCATGAGCTTTGTTCATTATCAGGGGAGTGCATTATCAAATTAGTTTAACTTCTTGACTCACAGTAGAGTGTAAAGAGATCACAAATTAAGATTCTCTTGCAATAACGTTTTATTGCTTGAATTAAATGTGAATGACCAGTTGAATGATTAGCAGAGTTAGCATGATAGTTAAAATCCTTGAGGGCCAAACCTTCCTTATGCTCAAGAACATGTCACTTTGCATGACTCCATTTATTTTGATAATATGGCAAGCCCATGACTCAGAATTTCAGCCTGAAGATATATGAGGAGTTGCACACAACTTATGATTCTTAATGAACTCAGTCTCTTGATGCAAATACAGCTGTATCTCATAATGTATCTCATTATGTATCTGACAAAGAAAAGTTTTCCTTCTCCTCCCATGTACGGGAAATCTTCTCAGGAGCCACTTGTCAAATTTCCCCTCTCAGTTAGTGTTGAGGTGAATGTCCTTCATGATGACAGTCACTTAGTCTTTTGTTCAGGATCATGTCTCTAAATCCGTGATATGAAAAAAGAATTACGGCTTCACTTAATAACTTAAGATCATCAGGACTATTGCAACTACTCGATAGATTTTTAAGGCAGGAAGATAATAACTAACCTGAACAAGAAGTAAAAAAATAAACAACACCCTAAGCTGATCAGCAGTTCTTAAACTTTTCATTTAATGAATCTGTAACTATTCAGAAAGACCTTCTGTCTCAATTACTGTTGAAAGGTAAGCCCCATATGTTAACAGATTTTCAGTGTTGAAAATGAGCAACCTGCTTCCAGTTTGAATTCTGATATTCTCAAGAAAGTTTAATTCCTCCTACATCTGGTTTTGAACGTTTATTTAATCTGTAGCAACAGAACAAGAACAGGATTGCAGTACTGTACTCTGTTTTCTTTTTCCTTTCCTTTTTTTTTCTTTTTCTGTTTTTGGTGGGGTTTTTTGTTTTTGTTTTTGTTTTTTTGCATGCTTTCTGCATCACAAAAGACTCCGAATCATCTCTTTGTTTCTAGAAGCATGTTCAGTCCCACCTAGGCTATGATACCTTGGACAGAAATTGAGATCTACTGGGGAATCAATCACCATGTAGAAGAGTTCAGCTCTTCCCATTCGCTGCAGAGGAATAACAATAACTCATAATTAATGTAGTCTCCTATGTTAAGGCACTGGAAGAGGAGGAATATTTTTCTTTTAATTTCTTCTTTTTTTTTAACAGACAGAACAAGCTATAAATTATCTATTTATATTGTATGTTTACACTCTTGTTGACAGACCATTCTACCTTCACACTTGTTAATCTCACTGTAGCTCCAACTTTCCAAAAAAATCTGACTTACCCACTTCGATGATTTTATGCTTGAAGAGCACTAACTGCCTTTTCTCTGTTATTCTGTTCTAAGCTTTTCACTCAAAAATATTGTGCTAGTAAATGATTGCAAAAAGTTTTCATTCTGGCTTGAATAGGAATATTGCAGCAGTTTTTATCAAAAGTGGTCCACCCTATTTTTTTGTTTGTTTATTTTTTAAAAAGATATGCATGTCAAAATAAAAAGTAAAATAAGTTTCTAGATTACCTTCCCATTTCTCTTCTTAGGTTTAGGTTCATTATTGAGGCCGTTTATTACTGTTCAGAAAAAAATAAAAGGAATCTACCAGTGTAGAGCTTAAAAATCAGAAAATGGTAGTTCAAATATATACAATCTGCTTCACACAACTTCAGTGCTGTACCTATACCTTGAAAACAGAGTGCTTCTACTGATAAGAAAAATATATGCCATATTCTTGGCTGTTGTTTTGTACCATGCCAGAAGAGCAAGAGAAACATCCCTACCAGAGAGTCATAACATTAAGGCTATGGCCACAATGTGTCACTGAGTAGAGATCCTGGAACAAGACAGAGAAACTAGCAGCCGCAGTATCACTTATTATTTTTTCTATTAAAGATAATGGCTTTATAAAACTAAAGCAAATACTGCATGCAGCTTGATAGATGAAATCACAGCAGAGAGAATACTGATAGCTGTGTAATTCTTCCTCAGCCTTATTTGAGATCCACCCTACTGCCAGCCAACCAGAATAGAACAATCAAGTTGAGTAGTTTAGAGATAGACTTATTTTTTATTGGTAGTTTTGCTGTTAGTGCTCAGACAGAGGGTAAGGTCAAGAATCTCCCCAAAATAAAGAAGTTGCAAACAGCATCCCCTCAGGAAGAAGAAAGCATCCCACTTCTCATGATGAATAATTCATTTAGAACACTCTGTGTGTTAACCTTACAGAGTCCCATTCTGTACAGATTTACTGAGAAGGTTGTGGGTTTGACTGCTAGAAAGTTTCACCTTGAGATTTTGAAAGTTCATCTTGAAGATCTGCTGACAGACGTTCAGTGATTTAGAGTTGGGTAGCTCAGTCTTTAGTGAGCTTTGGCAGTCTTCAAATTTAGAGGGTCAGATCTTTGCCATAACCAAAAGAACAACTGTTAGATTCATCTGACTGGTCAGAACCTTGTGCAGCTCAATCACACATTCTGCTACTGATGCCTGTGTCTTCTGCGCCTAATATTTTCAGAAAAGAAAACTGAAAATCTGATGTTCCGACTGTAAATTTGATGTTTTCACACCAAATGCCCTCATATAGTCATGAATACACCTACTATGAGTCTCCTCAGCTTGCAAGCTTTTCTCCCTTCCCTGCATGCTGG
This sequence comes from Callipepla californica brunnescens, assembly GCA_023055505.1. Classification (NCBI taxonomy): domain Eukaryota; kingdom Metazoa; phylum Chordata; class Aves; order Galliformes; family Odontophoridae; genus Callipepla; species Callipepla californica. Next base: position 15,758,185 of record JALIRH010000007.1, on the reverse strand, counting down.
TTGGTGTTACTGCAAGTTTTGCTTTAGTACCTCTGTTGCTTCCATTCCTTATAATTCTGTCTTGTTCTCTGATGCATTCTTTCCAGGTATGGCAGCATCTTTTCCTCAGGTTCTCACCAGTCTCTTTCTTCCTGTGAGACTGTCTTACTGTTTATATCTTTCCTTTCTTCTGCCATGCTTTGCTACCTAGAATCTTCTACCAGTGATAATATTGAAGAATCAACAGCGGGTTTCATTAAATGTACAAATTTCATATACCTGGATATCTCCTTGATCTCAAGCTCTGCAGAGATGTCATCCCGCCCATTCTTCTGTGCTGGATGAACTCCAGTCCTACTGCTTTTGTACCTCCCTATCCAGCTACTTTCTATTCCACTATTGCCTCTTCCACTCACATAACAGGCTCCTCATCTGAGTCTTACTTCCTCTCACTGAAGCCTACATCCCCTCTAGCCAGCTCCCCCCATTAGTCGTTGTTTCAAAGCTGTCCTCCTTCTTTACTTTTCCCTGTTTTTGCAGCCAGGCTCTCCAGAGTTGCCCCATTCCCCACTCTGCTTCTGCATGGCCCCTCTTTTCCTATCCTCCCTGGGCTCACTGTGGTCACAGGCTTCCCACAACCACCCAGCCTGAACCTCAGGGGCAGTGGGAGGAAAAGAAGAGATGTTCTTTGCTGTAGCAGCAAGTTAGGAGGCATACATTGCCTCCAGCATCCCAACAGAGTCATCTCAGGGAAAGGGCAAGCTGCCTGTCAGCTGGAGCTTGACCTCTGCACACAGGAACCATTGCAGGCTTTTACCTCTGGAAAATCTCTACTCATGTGTAAGCCGCAGTTTACTAACTTGCCTAGACATAGACAGGTTTACAGGAGGACAGCAAGAGGCAAATTTCTTCTGCTGACTCCTTTCCCACTCTTCTCCCTTTGGTTGCCTCAAGATCACATTCCAAAAGTCTGGGAGGTAGAAAAGAAAGTTCTGAAAGGGCTTTTATTTTCATAAATTGGGTAATTAGCACATTTTGCAGATGCACTTTATGCAATATATAACATATATTTGTGTATGTGCATATGTTATAGACTTTACACAGTGTCTCTTGCTTTCAAGCATAGCTATGTTTACCAAAAAAATCTTGTTTCCATCCCATAATAAAATGTAAAAGAAAAACCACTTGAGGCAGAGATTTCAGTTTGAAAAGAAATGAAATAATAAGTCAAACATAAAAGCAGCAGTAAACAGGATTTTCAAAAAGGAATTGCCAGTGAGGTTTCATATGTGCCATCTTTAGTCAGTGGGAATGCTGATTTCAAAGAGAAATTTCATACACTTCAGTTTATTCATGTAAGTAGACCAGGGAAACAGAATTTTTCTCTTGCACAGTGTTACTACCTAAAGCCACTTCAGAAAGAGTTAGAATTGTTAAAGTTGGCTTTTAGAGTGTTTTTTTGTTTGTTTGTTTGTTTTGTTTTTGTTTTTGTTGTTGGTTGTTTTTTTTTTGCACTGCAGATTGGATTGGGCTGGCAATATTGAAGCAAAGGACAACAGTGCTACTGTCATCAAGTACACAGTCTGCACAAACTGCATGCTTTTCTGTTTGTGTTTCTACATGTGTTTTTCTATCTAACTCTGCTTAACAAGACGTATTATTTAGTGAACAATAAAAAGTAAAGATCACCTAAAAGTGCTTTAAGAAGGAAGATGTTCTAAATTAATACAGCTAAAGAACTAACAACAATAAAAACATTAGTGGTTTCTGGATTTTTTTCTTTTTATGATGCTATGGTCGTAACACATAGATTATTCTCAAATATAATTTAAAAAACAATTTTGTCATTTGTACTTCCTTCTTTTCTTTTATCTTGATTCAGGCGATGAATATAGACCAGTCAATTGGTATTCTGATTGTCTGTGATTTTAGTCAATTCTAGTTCCTTTGGCACCAGCCCAGTTTTACGCTATTTCAGTTGAAAAGACTGCAGAGAAGATATATTTATCTGTTAATCCAAAATACCTGAATGAACTGGAAACATTCAGATAATGAGAATTCTACCAATAGTTGTAGGTTGTGCATATTTATTGAAAACAAAATAGTATTATAACAGTCATACTTCAGGCAAATTTGACATGAACAGAATCAGAAATCCTTCAGTGCTGTTTTAGACTTAGTTTTCAGTTCCAGTATTTCTTTGATTAGGAATTTGAAATTAAAATATTCTGCATTTGAATTTCCTATCTGACAGCTGTTTATACCCAATAGAATGCCTTGAATGTTAATGACACAAGGATGTTTCGGGCATGAATGCTACCACTTCCTCTGCTATCACATCTTTCCATCTCTTTAAATGATCATGAAGAAGGTCAAGAATCCTGTACATTAAATACTCTAAGCAATTGCATGTAGGGGAATAATTCAACCATATTTCATGAGGGAAATAATGTAATAAAAAGTTAGTCCTTGGTCCACAGCAGACCAGTAATTTTATTTTCCTGGGCTGCAGTATGTATATTGAATAGGAAGTCTTGGGAATGTAATGCAAACATTTCAAAGCTTAGTTGTTGCTAGCACAATGTAAGAAAGTTCAAGTTAAACATGCAAGAAGAATCAGATCCCACCTACCACCAGTACACCTTTTTTATTACCAGCGAAGCCCCAGAGAGCTGCTACATTATGGAAATAAACAGAAAGAAGCATCCATGTGCTGGACTTTTCGCTATCTGCAATCATTTTTATATATTATGGTGAGAAAGATGGTTCCTGGTACAAAGTTAAATTAATTCCCAAAAATATCAGCACTTATAACTCCTTTACATGTCTGAATAGAGATCTGAGGAACTGAAAGTCTTCAAGGAAATGTCTAGCAGGTGTGGATAGCAGTTTTTCTATATTTTGCACATTCATATGAGACATTTGCAAAGCTTATGAGTAAGTAAGAAACTAGACAATAAGCAGAACATTAGGCTACAAGATCATCTGAAACAACAGAGATGAATACAATAAAGCTGCCAATCCTATAATGCCTGTGGAGCATCTGTAATTACAGCCTGAGGCCTCAGGAGGAGATTTGGGAGCACAGTTGCTGCAAAGTCACTGGCCTATGGCATTTTCAATTAAAACCTGCCAGGCCCAAAGGGATTGTGCTCAGATGGAAGAGGAATTACTAGATGTGCTCTTCCAAATGGAACCGTTCTATCAGTTCACCTTTTGGCACAGAATGGACATGAGTTCCAACAACCCACCAGGAAGTAACATGTAGGAGACACTGCTGAGCTCTGAATGTGGTCCAAATTGTGTTTCAGTCTTTGGTCCTGTGAGGTGAGGAGATGGTACTGACAATAGAAATCATGGCTAATTAAGTGGACTACAATGTAGGTGACTTGATGATACAGGATAGAGGACTACAAGACATACTCTCTCACATGTAATGGGACGCTTTATGTAGTCACAACAGGATGGAGCACACACTTCAGATGAGTAAGCCTGGAATGAGCAAGATTTACTCACCTGAAACAAGTAAAAGGAGAGCCATGCATTTAAAACAAGACTGTATTTCAAGTGAAAGCAAAAGCAGATTTAAGGACTGTTGACAACATAAAACAGTTCTGCATGTCACACTTGGAGAATGGAGACCAGTCTGAGGTAACCTGGGAGACTTGTCCAGCCATAATTGCCAGGCAGACTAGAGCAGCAGAGGGTAAGCACCGAGATAAGGGAAAATGTCTCCTTAGAGCCCAACCTTTTCCTTAATGGTCAGAAAATAACCTTTAATTAAAAAAAGGCTTCCTGGGGTGTTTACTGATTGTAAGCTGGAGGCCTATCTGTGTGATAAGAAGAAAGTCAGGCAGTGGAGGTTGAACCTTTCTGACAACATTCCACTAAATTTTATTGCCATGCAACAAATGTCAGCAGAGGAACAGTCTGACAGAATAGTGTCTGACATGGAAGTGCATTTGAAGAAAAGGTGTGGAACTGAACTCAACTACGCAGAAAAAAAATGCACTCACTGACATTCATTGATGCTTGCTGCACATTTATGGAGAACGAACAGTGGATGTGAGCACAGTGATGTGGTGGGTGATGTGTGTCAGCAGTGGCAGCAGTGACAGTGGGTCACCTCCACTAGTGCAGATTTTTATGGTGCAGCATGCAGGCTCTTGTTCATTGCTGGTGAAATTGCAATGGTAGTGATTATGTTGAAAAATAGCACTTTGTAGCTGAGAATTCACTCTATCAAATGTTGTTATTGTGTTCTTTGTATCTGTTGTAGTTTACATAGAAATGAGGCATTACTTTCAGAACACTTTACATAAAAAGTCAGTTTCCATCGATGTTTCTTTTTAAGCTCCCTATATTCATGACAAAGGCCTTGCAGAAGTCCAGGAAGATCCTTCATCCTCTGCTGTTATCATTCCATCATAGAAGGACAACAGATTTTTCAGGGAATATCTGGCCTTGTTGAAGCCATGCTGGTTGTCCCAAGATTACCTCCTTTTCTTGCATGTGTCTTAATATACCTTCCAAGAGGATCTGCTGCGTGATCTTCCCAGGCACAGAAATGAGGCTTGCAAGTCTGTAGTTCCCCAGGTCTTCCTTCTTCCTATTTTAAAAATGGGAGTGATTCCCTTTTACCAGTCACTGAGAACTTTGCCTGATGCCCATGACTTTTCAAATATGACAAAGAGCAGCTTGGAAACAACATCAGCCAGTTCCTTCAGGACCCTGGGATGCATGTCTCCCTGCCCCATAGACTTGTATATGTTAAGTTTCAGCAGGTGGTCTTGAACTTGCTCTCTGCATACAGTGGAAGGGATTTTATTTCCCCATCCCAGCACTGAAATTCAAGGATGCAGGAAATGTGGGAAGCCAGATTGCCAGTGATGATTTGAGGAAAAGAACAAACTCAGTTCTCCCTTCTCATTTACCAGAGGGAGTACACTCTCCTTTGTCTCTTCTGACCAATGTACCTGTAGACACTTTGCATGTTATTTTCCACATCCCTTGCTGGGTTCAGTTCCAACTGTGCCCCATCTTTCCTGATCCCATCCCTAAGTGTCTGAATGGCATCCTTATATTCTTCCCAAGCCCCACATTCCTGCTTTCACTGCCTGTATGTTTCCCTCTTACACCTCAGTTTGAACAAAAGGTCCTTGCACAGCCATGTCTGTTTTCCTTACCTGTTTGATTACGTGCAGGTGTTACAGGATGCTGGAAGGTTATAATGGGTACTGGAGGTAGGCCTAAGGACTAGATAATCAAGCACTGTTTTATTAATTCATAAAGATGCTGCCATTAAAACGGTATCCAAAAAACACAAGCAAAATTACAGAGAAATGCAGGTCATATCAAGTAAACAGGAAGTCCAGAGAGTAACAGTGTTGAAAAGAAAGATAACTGGGAACTAATTAGAGACCACTAGAAGACAAGAGCATACCAGGTCAAAGCCAGGTCCCAGAGTATTCAGAGCTTTGGTCAGTTGCTTAGCTGCCTTAGGTGTACTGGCACAAGTTTGGCCTATAAGCCCCATGGAATCATGCTTCTCCAGCCAGAGGATGTGTCTGGTCAGAATGTCAGGGAAACTGCACAAGGCACATCTTATGAGCTTGGCAGAAGTGCACTAGTTGACTATGAAATGCTTACAGCCTCCACTGATATGTACTGATATGTTGCCACAGAGCAATGGCACTGAGAGGAGCAAAGGCAGAAACAGGTCGCACACTAACAGTGATAGTACAGCCACTCAAAAACTACATATTAAAAAGAACGGAAAGCCTGGCACATTATCTCGATAAGGGCCAAATCATGAGAGATGGTGATGAATTGGGGTGAAGTGGCAGCTGAATGTCAGCAAACACACAGAGATTTCAAGATAACATGAATATCAGATGAGGGAGCAAAGAGTGCGAGACACAACAGTCTGGTGGAGGAAGCCAGCCTGTAAACACATGACAAAACTTCCAACTATTGTGAAGCATCCCTTTAACTAGATTCTTCAACTAAAGAACCAATTAAATTAAAGAAACATGCTACAGAATTTATCACACCTAAATTCCAACATCAAATATGTAGAAGTCTCTCATCAAAGCTGGTTACACTAATCTCCATTTGCAGTTAGTTGAAATAGTAGACACAATTCATCTCAGTTATTTGAGACACCTACTTCAGAATGACATGACTTGTGCCCTACTAGTAGTTGTTTCTCTCCATTTTTTAAGAAGGGGGTTTCAGTGATTAGCTCAGATGGAGACATCTGCATGTGGCCTCGTCACTGCCAGCCAGGGAGTCATATTGTGTTTTACCTCCCATTAAGCACCATGCAGGAGGCTGATTGCCATTTTCATATATGGAAGGCATTTTTTTTCCAGACAGCGAAAGTGGCACACAACTATGTGGGGTTCTTTTCCACACATTATCTTGCAATCAGGAGGAATGGCTTTGGGCTGATTTACAATTGTCAGATTGGCTTTTTGTGCACTTCATTCAAAATGGTCCCGTGGAGGTCCCTAAGTCAGCAGACTAAAACTTTGATCATCATTTTTACCGTGACCTAATATGTAAAAAATCTGTATTAGCTCTGTGTTTAACACTAGTTGTAGATCTTTCCATCTGCCACTCTTCTACATGCTGTGTTCACCACCATCGTCAGATGGATAATGGCTTCCAACAGAAGCTCTTTCCAGAGAAGAGGGCAAATTCCCTCTTGAAGACACTGGCACCAACTGAAATCATGGGATAATCCTCCTGGATAGTTGAGGATACTAAGGGAAAGGTTTCCACTGCAGCTATTAACCATAACACAGCCAACTGCAGTGGGTTGTATTTTTGCTATCAGGCTCTCATATGTACAATATAATGTAAAATAGAGTAACAATAACAGAAAATGAAGTTACATTGACTTAAAAAATTAGACAAGTTTATTACAATTTAACAGTTCTTTAATGTTACCGCACAAAGTTCAAATACTCATAATGGATATGATGTGAGGTCAAGTGAGCTATTTTTAAAACATAACAGTCTGATAAACCTTGAGCTAATACCCAAGGACAAAGCCAGTACTGTTACTGCACATTCCAATGAGGAATGAAATATTAATACAGAAGGCTACTGATAGTTTCTTACAGGCCTTGGCATCACTGAGTCTTGCAGTGGCAGTGCTGGGAGCTGGACCTTGAGAGCTTTTTCTCCTAGACCTTCTGTTAATTTCAAATGGAATCATCCCTCTATAAGGACTGAACCAAAATTGTAGGGTCTAACAATATCAGGAACAGTGGAGACTGATGAGTCTGAGAGTTTTAGCTCTAGAGCCTGAATCTTGTAAATATAGTCAATGTGCTGTGGTTAGAATTATCACATCCTAAGGAGAAACTTGCTGTAATATGATTTGTGATATTTTACAGAAGCATACTTAACCTTTTAATGTGCATGATGCAAAGATTAACAGGCAGCATTATTGCTTGCAAAATCACCTGCTATTTCCGGGAAACAGTCATTTGCTGGACCTGTCCTTGTCACTGGCATAAGTGTAATGCTTTTAATAATCTTCCATTCCCTAAGTGATGTGTTTGCATCAAAAAGATGGATATGCTATAGCTGGCCGAATTTTTTTAGGGTTGTTCATTTCTATCTTGTTCTTCTGGTGCCATCTAGAGGTTTGATTTTTTAATTCTACTAAACACTGCTGAAGTGCTTTGTTATATTTCAAAAGTTTCTTTAAAAAACTGTCTGTGCATTAACACCACTTAGGGTACTATTATCACTGAACTTTTGTTTCCATACAAGAGAAGATTAATGTAGTATACATAACTTTTTAAGCTGTGGGATGCAAGTGAATCTCATGGACTGGATGAAGGTTTATACTGGAGGCTAATACTGTCACATAAAAATAACTTTTCCTCATGGAAAACACCTGCAAATTGGCCTTAGGGAAACTTTTCATGGAACTTGTTTTCATCAAATAAATAGTATCATATCAAAGCTGATTCAAAAGAAGCCGGTGCTCAAAAGAAGTGCAGCCTTGCCAGCATTGTAGCAGACTGCCAACATGACAGACACAGCCATTGCATTGGGCCTGTCAGCTCAACTGGGTGACGTTTTATCTGCCTCCTCTGACAAAGAAGCTTTGTTCCATGCTAGCACTCCTAGAAAAGCACAACATGAAACTCAAACAACACAAAATTTACCAGTGTGACAGAAAATCATTCTCATAGAATTTTTCTTTTATGATAAGAGAAATAGAGGCCTTGAATTTGTAAAAATCATAGAATCATAGAATATTCCAAGTTGGAAAGTATCAAGTCCAACTCCTGGCTCCACGCAGTACCACCCAAAAAACAGACCATATGTGTAACAGCTTTATCCAGATGCTACTTGAGCTACTGTGAGCACAGCCCTGAGGAGGCTGTTCCAGTGCCTGACCACCCTCTGGCTAAGAACCTTTTCCTGGTAGCCCATCTGACCCTCCCCTGTCACAGCTTCATGCCATTCCCTTGGGTTCTATCACTGGTCATCAAAGAGAGGTCATTACTACCTCCGTGTTCCCCCCTCGTGAGGAAACCATAGGCTTAATTCATGTGCAGTATAAATGAGATCTCCATTGACCTCCATGGGGATAGGCTTATTGACATCAGATCTTTTCAAGCAATTCTTACTTTCTTCTTTTCTTCCTTCATAATGTTTATTAACTAGACTAAATCTCTGAATAGTGTGTGCAAATGCTAATGTGCCTCATCGTGCATTCCACCTGACAATTACCAGAGCATCTTATTTGTCCCTTGGATAGCCACAGGCTTGCATAGCCTAGATGCAACTAGATGCACACTCCCTCTGAAAAGACAGTCACTTTTTAAACAGAGTTAACCTGATTCATTTCCTAGCTCTGATAACGAGATTTTTAAATGTATACAGGAGACTCAAAGCTGCACTGAACACTGAAAAATGTGAGAGAGTTTATTGGAAGTCCTTAGCCTTCTGAATGCGTGTTCCTGTGAATGATAATTTCTGTACTTCAGCAGAGGATTAACTGTCATAATAAATTATTTCTTTTTGCCTGAAAGGAAATAAGTGAAGCTTGCTTAACTAAGAAGGCCAGCTAAAGGTATAACCGAGATGAGGCTAACCTTGTCTCCTGTGCCCAAGGATACCTCTGAAAAGCTGCCATAACATGCAGTAATTTGATAGTCTCAGCTAAAATTAACCTGTGTACTGTAGAAGGAGATAAGAAAAATATTAAATTCTTGCTGATACTCACTTTGTGTGCTACAGAGACTGACTCTGCTGCTTTATGAGCCTGCCTTAGCAAGATTTGGGAAACCTTAAAGGCCTTAAAGACTAAATTAGAATAGAGAAGAAGAAAAAATGAGTTATGTAATTGAAGGATTTGATGAAATTCTTGTGATAGTAGATCCATAGAAATAACATTTTCTTACTTTGTTATATACTTTGAGGATAAATCATTACTTTGCTTTGTGCAAAAACCTCCTAATTAAACTATTTTATGGTAGTGTCATGTTCTTGAGTGCTGAACTTTATCAGTTACTTGCATTCAATGACTAGGTATCTTGGTTCCATGACCACATAAATTTTTTCACTCCCTAAAAAAGCGTTTTTTATCAATGTCTAATGCAATGCTTGACTGAATTCTGTATTTATATGTAACATCACCTTTCATAGGCTCTTTGAAAAAACTTATTTCAAAACAAATTAACCTTTAATAAAGTGTGTTTAAAGACTATTTCCTTTATAGACCTTGCCTGTTGTTTTCTTCATAAATTCTTACAGATGATAGTGAATTGCAAAACAGGCTTGCCCTTGAGCAATTTTAAAGCACAATTAATCTATTATCAAAAATTTCATGTTCAAACAGTCAGATTCTTATGTAGTTTGCAGTCAGCAGACTCTCATATACTTCTTCAGTACTGGAAAGTAAGTTGAAATAGCTGAAATGGAGAAAACCTTACATGTCTTGCATTTAACATGCTCACATGAGAGGTAGGACTTATAGGTCTTTCCAGTGTCTATTTACTTAGTCACACAAAGGGAAAAAGTATGAATGACTGGGAGAAGCAGCACTCCAAATACAAATACAAAATACAGAGAAGACTGGGGATTAGTGCACAACCTTTGATGGTCAGAGATTTAGATTCAAAATCCCCATGGATTAAGAAGAGGCAAAAGGGGAACAACTAAGTGTTGTAATGTTGTTCTTCTGTCTTCTGGATTAGTAACCTATGATATTTGGCAGTTTATAAATTGTCTTCTCACATCCTCTGCTTTTCAATCTGTCACTAAATAAAATAACTGTGAATCAAGTTATTTCTTTTCCAGCCAAAAAAAAAAAAAAAGGGAGTTCTAAGTCACCTGGATTAGAATGCATATGTATATATATGTAGATACGCATATATATATTTACTGTTGGTTAAACAAACAAAAACAAAACAAGGATAAATATTTTTTCCATAATTTCAGACCTGAGCTATGGCTTTCAGCCACAACCCCCCCAAACACAACTTACTTTCCTGACACTTGTACCAAGCACCTTCATAACCAGCTTCCCTGGTGAAGATTTTGCAGCATTTTTTCTATAGACCACAGCTCATCCAGTCACCTTTGCCTCCCACAATGTTCCTTTATCCTAGAGACTGTGAGGAGGAGGGCTGTATCCACGGTGTTCATATCACCACCATTACTCACCATTAAACTCTATGTTGGAAGCTGTTTAGCAAGTAACAAAGGCTCATCTAAGTAGGGATATGATTTTTTCTTGAAATAGAGAACCTGAACTAAAAACAAAACAAAACAAAAAAACAACAACAACAAAAACAACCAAACACAGTACTGCAGTCATATATTGTATGAAAAATATGACTAGTCTTGCTGAAGACATTCATATATATAAATATATTATAAACACATTTAAATGTTAGCTTAGCAGAACATTAAACCACCCATGGAAGAGTTCATTTTGGATAGAGGAGAATCAAAGAGGTAATTATCCTAAGTGACTGAGTTATATACATGTCTTTTGATACCAGTTTGATCTTGCATTTTGGACTGTATTATAAAGAGTGAAATTAATATCATAAGTGCCACCCAGTGACTGTGATTAACCATAATTTGCATTTATTGAAAGTTGATTGTCTGCATGCTACCAGCTGTGAAATTGTGCAATAAGCAATAATTAAACAACGAAAGAGAGTAAACAAAACTAGTTAGGTGTGATTTGGAGCAGTGAGTAGCAAAGGTGACTTTCAAAGTTTTATTAGCACAATGCAAGAAAAACAAAATACAACCATGTAACCTATGCTTCAATGAGCAAACAGTAAACATCTGTAAAACTACTGAAGAAAAATTCACACTATAAAATAACGATGTAATTACTAAATAGAGACTATCCACTAAACTTATGCAATCAGAGGCTTCAAAGCCAAAGGGACTGTGTGTGTAACAGAGCAGGAATCATTTCTGAGCATGTAACTACAGTTCACTACCTTCATTGATGAAACATTTGTTCTCAATGTTCTCAAGAGAGTGCTCAGTGGGTTTTGTTGGAGGTGTGGAAATGGAGGTTTACTGTAAGTTTATGCAATCTGCTATTGCCCATAGAAACTTCTGGCAGGTTTTGGCTTCTTGCTATTTGGAAGTACTACCCTAGTACATGTAGTCATAATGATTTCAGTGCACATGTGTACAGCGCTGTAGCACAGCTACCAATCTAAAGCAAACTTCTAAAAGCCCAGTTTTCCTACCAATTAGTTATGAATGGGAATACCTTAGGTACAGCTCAAGTACAGTTTTTGTTCATCATAGTTACAAGCTTTACTTATAGGATTTTGTCTTGCCCTCAGGTTCTAGGTAGAACTAGTTTCTGATGGTGGTATCAGTCTAGGTTTTGCAAGCTGACTTTGGTTAACTTCAGGTATTTTTTCACCATGTCTGTATACACTTACAGTGACATCCACTGTTTCCCCACCATATTTGTTCTTGACATGAATGCTATATTTGCCTGAATCTTCTGAAGTCACTCCCTTGATTGTCAAACTGGCATATTTTCCTTGTTCCAGTGAAACCAAATAGTGCTCGTTAAGCTCAAGTGTCTTGTCATTCTTGAACCAAACCACTTCTGGATCAGGGTTTCCAAACACAGTACAGGTCAGATTCAGAGTCTAAGGGAGTTAAAAAAGAAATATTTTTAAGGATTAGTCAGGTTTGTTTAAATAGAATATTTTCAATATTACTTTCAGGCACTTCTTATTCCTAGTAAATTAAAGTAAGACAGGTAGCATGTTCTTGAGGACTGAAAAGTAGAGTTTCTATATTTTTCTCTTCCACTGAGACTTTCCATCGTATTACCAGTGACTGTGATGCAGTAATAGCCCCAGGGTAAGAATCTGAATACACTAAGTAGGACTGTCAATGCAGTCCTGCCTGCAGGAGACTCCTGGCAACCCATTAATCTGACATGATATTCAGGCAATGATAGGTTTAAAAACATCCTTGAAGATTCCCTGTACACAGCAGGGAGGAGAACTGAGCAAATCCTTTTCAGACTAGGCCTCTTGAGGTTATTACTTCAGATTATATTAAAAAAAAATCACGTAAAAAATAGTACATAACATGAATCATCAGATGTTCATTACAAATGCTGCTGACTTGTAAAGTGGAAATATTTTATGAAGACTAAATAATTCATACAGGTTGTGAAAGTGTTGCGTGCATGTTAAGAGAATAGCTGAAATGACCTCGTAGGCCATCCTGACAATTCAGGTATTTTCTCAGAACTGAACTAAGACTGAAGAAGCCCACAGAATTTCGATTGTTTTTACTCCAAATCCATATGGATTACTTTTTAAACCCTATTTTCATCACTGCATCTGTGTGCAAATTTTATGTATTTAGGTAATTATGGCAGAATACATTAAATAATGATTTGAGAAGCTGCACTGGTTACTGCCTACTTAGTCCATTTTCTACTGAATTTTATTCTCACAAATTTCTTGTCAATGTAATTTACATCAACATGAAAATTGTGCCACTGAGTTAAAAAAAAATAATTAAATAATTTCTACCAGAATGCCCAACCTCTCAGAATTATTCTTCAAGATCTACATATCCTGAACTACATGTAGCAGAGAAAGTCCATCCTCATGCATAATTTTTCACTAATTTTCTGAATTGCAATGAACAAATAGATATAACACAGGGAGAAAAAAAGAAAAAAGGAAAGGGAAGGGAAGGGAAGGGGAAGGGGAAGGGGAAGGGGAAGGGGAAGGGGAAGGGGAAGGGGAAGGGGAAGGGGAAGGGGAAGGGGAAGGGGAAGGGGAAGGGGAAGGGGAAGGGGAGGGGGAAGGGGAAGGAAGGAAAGAACAGACAAATTTTAAGTGTTTGGAAGTGCCATACATACACAAATAGAAGCAGTTTTGCATATGATGTGCCTCCTAAATCAGAGGGGACAGTTGAAGAATGATTTATGTGCACTGGGTACAACCTAATGACTACCTACATATGCAAGTACCCTTACGGAAATGATATCATGTAGGATGCAAAGTTAACTAATAACCTATAAGAACAAACTTTAATATAAAATATTTGAAAGATTAATGATGTAAACATGAAAATAAATTTTTGGAAATCAAACTAATTCTGGTAGAAAATAGAAAGTTTAAATCTCACTATCCTTACCATAACTTGAGCTACATTGCTTGACTATTACCCTCAATAATGACCTCATTTAAGAGGAATTAATAATTCATTCATAATAATTAATCAAGTTTTAATATGTTAATATTAAAAGCTTGCCAGAGAGCAGATATATTCTACACTCATTTTAGATCATTTGGGCCTGTTCTAATTTGTTAAATTATAGATGTGGCCTAAAATCATTTATACCTTCTTAAGGAGCTAGTAAAGCTTTGTCTTGTGTTCACATATTTGCATAGATATACCATTCCATTGCATGAGAAATCCTCCCCATTCTTTTTCGTGTCTTCGTTTTGTTTTCTACTTTTTGTAAAGCTCCTTCTCACTTGTACTTACATGAATTTTGCATGGTATCTGTTCATATATAATTTACAAGTAATCTTAAACTTACAGTTCTTTCTGGTATGTTTTGTTTTCCTTGATTTTAGGAATCAGAGGTTCTCCCTTTGGCTATTCAGTTATTTAATCCTCACATGGTTAAGCCTCCTTGAACCCTTCTAACTTCTGGAAAATTTTAATGTAGCATTTCCTTAATTTAAGGACATGGGCTTTAGGGCATGATTTTGCATGAGGAAACGGCAGCTATTGTCAGCATGCAGTCATTTTGACTTCTCCCGGCTCTTTCCCAACAGACACTTAAGATGTTGGTCATCAAGTGGATAATACTGAACTTCCCAAGAAATTGGCTTTCTTGCCATGAAGTGCCTTTGTCTACTACAGTGAGAAGGCACCATAAAGGAAGGAATGGTCCAAGAATAAATCATCTTGATTTGGCCCAAAGTTGAGCAGCTTTCAGCATCTACTGCAAGGCCTCTTTGATTCACCACTTCTAAAAAGACTTCATCTGAATATCTAGAAATGGCCATGTACAGTAAAATCTGGAAGAGCTATATGTTACCCTTTCTCTGACCAGGAGAAGGACAGTTTTCACATATGGTAACATGGCTGTAGTCTCTGAAGATATACATCACATGATACACTTAAATACCCCCTTCAAAATGCTGTTAAGAAACTGCAGATAGTATGAGTCACACTGGCTCACAAGCTGATCTACTACAGCCAGTTGGAAAAAAGTCCCAGCTCTTCTAGAGGTTAAATGCAACCACATAAAAAAGTGTACAAAAATGCGAATGAATGCTGTGATCCTGTTTCCAGTACATATTCCTTCTTTCCTCAATTTGGTGGATTACAAACCGGTTATTAGTATGAGCTGTATTGAAATGACTGTGTTTAATAGCCATTGCTGGATTTCTCTTCATACCATTGCCATTTTCTTTTTTTGGACCCAAACCTATTTTGGTCTAAAGTATTAAGGGACAATTAAATTATGAATCTCTTGAAAAAATACTTCCTTTTAATTTGAGCTACTATTTAATTCCTTAGTTCTTATACTGTATGAACAATCATTTCCAAGTACCTCCTGTGTTTCATCGGGTGTCAGACTGGCTGTCTCCTCTTGCCTCTTTAGTTTCTCCTACAGGGCAAGAGTGATTTCTCCCCTTGAACTACTCTGCTCAGTATACAGAACTGAGACCCAGCCCAGATTTTAGTCTGCAATTAATTCATTCTCCACTTAATCTGGACAAAAGACCATCACCTCTCATGGCTGACCTTGCCTGCATGAGATAGGAACTAGGCTGTGCTTCCCTTAACTGTGTAGCCAGCTCATGGTACCCATGCTCACTTACAACTCAATTAAGCGACTACTTCTTTTCCTCTCAAATTTTGCAAAAATCATCTGTATTCCTTCCCTCTCCCCATTGAATAAAACACTTCAACAGTGTGAAATTCCACCAGAGTGATTCACTGACAAAAACTGTCCTTACCTTCCCATCCATTATAGTAACAACATCAGGCAAACCACCAATGACTTTACCACGGTCTAGGAGTAAAAAAAAAAAAAAAAGAAAAAAAAAAGTGAGGTTCAGAGCTCAAAATTACTCATTTCTTAATTATATAATTAACATGGCATCATACTAGTCATGGCTTCTGTTTGGGCTTATCTTAGAATAAATGTACACTGGAATTCTTGGTTAACTAAATATGAAATAATACAGTTTTTACAATACAATGTTAATTCTTATTAATGTATTTTATGGTTCCCTCACATTTTTAGCAGAGGATGTGCTATAAAGTTCTAATCTGATAGACACAATGGCCTTGAAGCTGCTACCAAGCTTGTCAGCTTGAGTTTTGGGCAAAGAGCAAAGCAAAGCAGATACTTTCAGCATTGTAGTGGTATCTACGATCAGAGGAAAATCTGTTCTGTCATCATCTTTCTGGGCAGAAGCATCTTTCATTATCAAGGTACATTGTATCTTTGTACCAGAATTCCTACAGTAACAAGCTTCCCTACTATCCCTCTTTCAACATACTCTGTATCCAATGGTCATTAGCAGATTATTTTCTACTTATTATGTACATCCCAATATTCAGTATCATTCTTAGCTTTCTGTTAACACCTCCTTGTGTTACGTTCAGATGCTCACACCTCACAAAAACTCTGTGGATCCCAGAAGACATAGTGGATCACAAGAAAATGTGTAAAATTCACATTCAGATGGTTTCCATTGGAATTAAAGAGAAATAAACCCTCAAATTACTATTGTTATTGCAGTATTCTGCAGTAATTGGTGATTTCTGCCATTACAGAACTCTGACAGCTATGTCAATATATCATGATAGATGTCTTAAGGACAACATTAGACTAGATTGTTGAACATGAAAAATGAAATGTAAAATAAACTTACTCTTCTCAGCAAAAGCAGCTGCCCTAAAATTGTTGAGGGGAGGAAAAAAAACATTTAATGTTATTAATAAAATTATTAATGAAATTTTCTGTGTTGATTATTGTCATAGCACTAAAATTAATTAAAAAATGTAGCACTTACTTGAGTCTCTGAAATTCTGTAATTGCATCATCAAAAGCTGTAACAAAACAGTTGAGAGAGTTATTGTCCATGAACACCATTTGAGTTTAGGACTCAAGTATAAGCATCTAAACACATATCCTTAATAAAGCCTTTTAAAAATAACAGTGTTAAACAGTGTCAAGATGGAAAACCAAACCCTTTTTGCAGTGTCACTAGTAGTAAAAACAGTTATGCAATTAAATTGCATTTAATTTTGACCATAGGCTATTTTTACTGCATTCCTCTTCTTATTATTGCTAATCCTGTTTAATCCTTGAAAAATCACCATATAAGTATGATCTTAAATATACCTTGCCCAGACAGATCAAGTGTGCGCTTGAAGGATTCCTTGTCACCAAAGATTTCAAAGGTGTAGTTCCCTTTATCTTTTTCAGTGGGTTCAGTTATCTGCAGCCAGGCAACATCCTCTCCACCGCCAATCTTCATCTTTTCACCAGAAGAAATCTTAGATTCCCTTGAAAAACAGATAGAAATGGGTTCAAATATTCTTTTCACATATATTCTCCATAGAAGATCATCTATAAAAAGTTACAAAGGACAACATACTATTTCCAAATTAGAAACAAATTGTAACTAGTGAGTACAATTTCACAGGAGAGAACTTCCTTTCTAGTGTCAGTATGAAACACTTTGGAACTATTAGCTTGAAGTTTCCTTCTGAAGATTTACACCCTTTTTTTTTCGTCCCCGCACACACAGACATCTATGTTTGTGTCTATTTCCTCATACATATCTGAATGTGAATATGCTATATGACTTCAGGATTCTAAACACTTCATGCACAATGCTGTTGAACACATCAGAATAATAAACTAGAGGGAAAAAATCCTTTTTGTTTTTTAATGAGAGGAAAAAATACTTCACCATTCATTAACTTCCAAATATGATCAATAAAATAGTGAAAGATTTAAGTAGAATTTATTATTCTTGCATCAAGACAAAAAACACCTTCGTTTGTCCATTTATTTTTAAGAACAAAGTGAGATGTAAATTCTCTAATTGTTAAGTAGTATGTCCTTTTAAAAAATAATAAGAAAAAAAAACTCAGTACCGTTATACTGACTTATCTTCACTTCCCAATTACAAGAAATGCTCTGTTAATTTAGATCAGTGGTCTTTCTGCCCTATAATATGTCCTGAAGAGTGGAAACAAAAGAAGCTATCTAGGGAGAGTATAGAAACCACCCTATTTTCAATGGCTTGCAAAGAAGTTTTCTCTTTCTCTCATTAACTGAAGAAAAGATTTTTTTACTTCCTTCCTCCCAAAGCATACTTAACTGGAATTTGTTAGCAGATAAAGTCAACATTAGCTTCTCTTTGATCAGTTAATTTATTTGCACAGACATGGTTGATTTGGCTTCATAGCTAGTTTGATGAGGAATAGGAGTTTTTATCATCTCCCTCGCTGTAAGAGGACTGCATTGAGTTCAGTATATTAAAATACATACCTGGATAGAAATAACTATTTATTACAAAATACTGTATTCCCTACTGTGCCATGAGTGGATAATGCATTCTGGTTTTGGGTCTTATATTCTTACTATTTATTATAATGGATAATTCAAAGCTAGCTGGAAATTTGTTTACTGTGTTTCATGATATGCAGACAACCGGTTTAAAAACAGGAAATGTTCAGTCTTTCTTCTTGTTCAGGAATAATGTGATAGAACTCCATTAGAAAAAGCAACAAGTTTGATGGAGTGTGGAGGATGCTGGTTATTTATGGTTGGTTGGTTTTAGTATTTGTTTTAGCTCTTCATAACAACTCCAGCTCCTAATCATAATATTTATGAAATTACTGAAATGTTATTTGTTCAAAATATGTTTAATAACACAACAAGGAAGACTAACCATAAAATCTGGAATATGAGTATGTGGGGAATGTCAGCTATCAAAGATAAAAATGCATGCTGATATTTCCATATTCTCTGGTTTTACATTTCTCTGACATATATGGTGGAATGAAATAAATCACCTTTAAAACTCAAGCTGATTGAGGTCAAGGCAAAAAAAAAAAGTTTATTCTCCTTTTCATGACACAAATATCTAATTTACTGAAAGAAGGAGCAGAACTTACTGAAAACAAAGCTAGAGTTAAGAGTACAGCTGAGCATCCTCATAGAAGTCTGCTTGCACACCCTGAACCTAATGATCAGTGACACTTTTCTCACGTTCCTAATTGACTAGGACAGTGTGCAGCCACACCATCTTCTTCCTGTCCAGATCAGAACACTGTGATCCATCTTTGAAGGTCATCATGGAATGTGAAAGTTGGAAATACCTGAAGAGGTTTAAAATCCTTCAAAATCTTCACTGCAGTTAAAAAAAAAAAAAGACCTAATATACCAAAGCACTTGGACACATTTAAATGTAAATACACAGATGAATCTCCAAAGTCTAAGATTAAAGTAATTTCAGGATGAAAAAATGTATCTGAAATTTTACAGATGAATTGTAGTTATGTTCTCAGCTCTGATGGCTATTCTTAAAATATTTTGCACTTCTTTCACTTCCTCTTATGTCATTGACTGTCTTTTCAAAGAAGAGGAACAGCATTAGAATTTGGTGTGAAGAAGTTTGAAAGTTGCTGTTTTTTTGCTTTCTTACTATGGGCTTTTATTAAGTGGTAAGAGCAGATCCTCAGTATTCACCTACTTCTGGAGGAAAATTTCATCTATTCATAGAAAGGAGCAATCTTGAACAGACAACTGTGCTCCAATTCTTTATTGTCTTTGAACCAACTAGATGATATAGTGGAAGACAAAAAGTCTGGAATTGAGTAGGAGACTGAAATACTATAGGTACCTTTTTTGTACTGTTATATCTAGGTATTGGATAAGTCTGTTTACTGTATCTACCACCCATATGAGTTGAGAATATAAAATGCTTCAAAGAGAAATTCACTAATGTGCTCCACTTAGTACAGCAATGCCACAGAATAGCAAATCTTAATCACCACATTTTTTCTCAAATGTAGAAAATCTGAATGTAGGCATTCTTGAAAATATATTCTCTTCTACCTGTGAGACCAGGTGACTTTCATTTCTTCATTGTAGTACTTCAAGAAACACTGGAGCCTTATTCCTTCCTCAGTGCAGAGTATCTTCAGTGGAGAAGCAGTCTTACCTATACAAAATCAAATATATGTAAGTCAAACAGTACAATGAAATGAAATGGAAACTGTCAGATGGCCAAAAAAATTTCAAGATCAGAAACATTTTTCTCAAGTACCCTAAAGAGACAATGATTCATGCTTCTCAAGGGAGATCTTCTGATTTACATCAGATGAAATTTTAGCAGGATTTTATGGTTTTATGATCATATACAAACATTATGACTAGCAAGATCCTTTGTGAAGTCAGCTAGTCATATAATCGCCATAAAATAATAGTGCTATGATTTTAATAGCATGCAAAATTTATTTGAGCGTAATTCTTACTCTTTCACTGGAATTACTCTTGATTTCTTACTGGCATAAGGATCAGAATCTAGTTCTATCTGTACCATAAGGCTAAGTTACTAATGGGAAGTATAAAGAAAATAATTGCTATAACATTGTCACAGTATCTAAACCAAAAAAGCCAGGTGGAATAATTCTTTGTTCCCTCTTAATAGTGTCAATTAGCAAGGTCGAATGGTTATTCAAAAACTTAACATCATGTCCATAAAAATGTAAGCATCATGACTGTCATAGATTTCCCACTTACAATAAATACTGTCTGCCTCGGGCTCAGATGACTTTAGTATTAAAAAAAAACCTGTATGAAAATCCAAGACAGCATTTACTTACCACTGACTCTGCTTAGTGCCAAAATTATATCATCATACACTGGGGAGAGAAAAAAGAAAGAAACAAAGAAAATGTACCATCAAAATTTAATCAGAATATAGCTTTGTTATGCTTAGTTTAATTAAAGTGATATGGGAAATGGTCATATCCTCAGGCAAAGAAAACCATTAAAATTGTAACAGGTGCACACTACAAATTGGAGACTACCTGTGTACAATAAATGAATTTTGTGCTTTGTCAATGAATGTACCCACTGTATGCGGCATCTGCCATGTGCTGTCAGATAGCTGGCGTTGTATCCTTCACATCAGAAACAATAAAAGGTCATTAATTTGACAGTTCACATCCAAAGGAGAGTGAAAAGGGAAAAATTACCACATTTTTGGAGAAAGCTGTACCCATCTGCTCCCAGTAGCAGAGCACTTGGCAAATATATACTTCTTGACAGCAAATACAGCAAACCAGGTATGATACCAAACCTTTGAAAAATCACAGGATTGATGGGATGGTGGAAGGGGAGAACCTTATACAAAGTAACAGAAGACTGAAGCATTTTTTTTATAGCAAGGGTTCTTTCTTGCCTGGGAAGGACCCCTGACCATAAGATGTAGAACCATAGTCTCTTCTGTTCATTCCAGTGGTCAGCATAACCTGTACTTGAAAATCCTATTCTGTTGAATGGCAAATTAATTTAGAGCGTGAGCATATGTATTTCTCTACAATTCAGTCTGTTTTTTCCACAGTTTCTGAATTACAGCTTTAAAATTTTACAGTCAGAATAACAGTCCCCACTGAGACTCCCACCTCAATATATTTGGCACTTTGAAAGGCTTGATGCTGTAAGGTCTTTTGTAGACATTAAAACCTACTGAACTTGACAGAGAGAAAGAACTCTTTACAAAAGATCCCACATAAAAGGCAGTGCCTATTTGATTAAAACTTACAAGGTGAGGGTGCTAGAAAGTATTCAAAATAAAGCACAGTGTCACCCCTTCTGAACTTGTCATCTGCAGTTCAGGCTTCAAAATCATAAGAAAGGCACTGAAATATGAAGAACCCCAAATATGCTTGGTAGCTTATCACTTGAAAATATAGCTTTTGAATACCTCATGAGACAATGTAGAGATCTTTACTTTGATACAGTAAACTGAATATTACCTTTTCCTGATAATTCAAGAGTAGAGACATCATGACCTCTATCATCTGATAGTGTTGCCTTATAAACTCCTTCATCTTTGCGAGACAACTACAAGAAAAACACAGGATGTTTACTGGCCAATTTGATACGACTTTATTTGCTTAACCTCTGCATGCTCCCCTAAATCTAACATACACTGTACTGCATTCTAGTTAAGTAGTCTTGCCACAGATGGGAAACTATAAATGGCTTATACATGTATGGTTTTGTGCAGCTATACCTAGTCCTTAAGTCTAAAATGTAATTCAAGTTCTGTTCAAAAGCCTTAAGAAATGTGGGTTTTCTTCTTCCTCTTGTTCCATAGAGACAAACAGGATTCAACTTTACCAGCAGAAATTAGAAGTAGTTTAGTAAGATGTAATAGAGGGTAACTGCAAACCACAGAAATTTTAGAAATGCAATTTTTCTTCACCTGAAACTCTTTTATTTTATTTTATTTTAGAAGAGCAAGACAATGGATCTATACCCTTTAACTGTCCAGGCATCAACTAAGTGAATTTCTTCAATCAGCTGCTATAGTCGAATTACACTTATGCTACAATAGTGCATTCATTAGCCTTAGAGAACTTACATTCTAAAAACTAACACTACTGCTTTTAATGTAGTAGTTTTTGCTGGAGTATTTTTATTTTAATTTGTTTGAAAATCTAAAGGAAAATATAAAAATACTTGTTGGAGGTTGGAGGCTGGTTTATTGAATCTTAGATTTAGACAAGCCCTCAAGCAAATAATAATAGGAAAAGTGTCATGTATCTAAAAGATAAAAGTAAAGACAGCAATTCAAAATGAAGGGAATCCATTTTAAAAACATGAGTACCAGAACAAATTGAAGAAAAAAAAAATTAACTAAATGCACATTATGCTGAAATAACAAAGATTTGATCGGGGGGGGGGGGGGTGGGGGGGGGGTGCTGTGGTTCAGCAGTTGAGAAAGCAACTATTCAAGATAAAGCTTCAGTTACAAATTAGGTTATTTTTCTTACAAGAAGATAAATCTTTAGAAGCCATATACCTTAGGGAATAAAACTAAGACAACTGTGAAATACAAGGTGCTGGAACAATCTGAAAAATTAAGGAACAATAAGAAAAAAAAAAAAAAAGGGGGGGGGGGGGGGGGAGTTCACCTGAGGATTCTGAAGCAACTTAAGCAAGACACACCTGAATTTACAACAAAAATATATACTCTATTACTAGCAGTATGTACTCACTAGCTAATTGAAGGGTAGAAAATACGTCTTTTCTTAAAATTGTTCATAGAAATCATGACAGCTGGATCTGTCAAATCTACAGCACATCAAGCAGAAGCTGTCATTTCTAATCAGTAGGTGATACTGTACCTTGGGAATAGTGAGGTGACATTCTCCCCTCTGCAGATCAGGCACCTCATCAACATCAATCCCAGAACCATTCCTATACCACTTGAAAACAGTCTCCTTCTTTGTGTTTGCAATCTGCACAACAGAAAATGGCACATAATTATGGTTATATCCTGATGAAAGATACCATTCTATACATGGTCACAAAAATACTTGCAGCATAACAAGCCTATTTTTTATAACACATGTCAACTAAAGTTAAAAAAAAAAAAATGAAGAGAGAAAGAAAACCAAGCCCTATTCAGCAAAATGTTATTACTACAGCATTTATTTGCAGCACAGAACTGGTCAGAAGTAGGCAGCTTAGAGCTTCAGAGCTCTGTCAAATCCTTAAAGACAATTCTGTCAGTCTCTTCCCTTAAAGAGATTTGCACACTTGTTATCTGGTTCCAGTTTGTCTAGAGCTATCTGTAAAAAATGTATTTGAAATTATTGCTGCTGAAATTTCCTCTGTCCTTCTGTGTTTGTCACATGCCCCCAGAGACCTGTAACACAGAATCTAGACCCTATTTTGGAGAATATTCAGCTAATTTGTATGTTTATCCTGTCTACCTAAGCAATTCCTTTTAGGGCAACACTGCAAAGAGCCACTGAAATTACTATTCTGTAAGCATTTCAGACTTCAAAATTGAAAGCTGCACAAGAAATCCTTTTTTCCACTACGTGTCCTATGGGGAATACAAAGACTTGAGGAATGCTACAAATTAGGATTGTCTCTTGATACAAAGGAATTTAAAAAGTGTGTAAAAGCGGAAAAGGTTCTTGAAAGACAAAATGTTGCTGTTATAGTAGCAGCAGATCTGAGCAATACATAAATAGTGTACACCTATAGCTCACGTACTGTTATAATTTTGAAATATAAATTGTGCATTAGCAAAATTTAAAATATTGCTGGATGGATGGCTAAGAAGCATAAATTCAAAGAAGCCAAAAGCTTAGCTGTGTTTAGAAATCTTGGCAATACATTTTACTTTTCTCATTTTCAGAAATACTAGGGTTTATCCCCATTTCATTCCAAAAATCACAGAAATGCAACGGTATTTTTGTGCTTAGCCTGAGTCCTCAGTCACAGAATCATAGAATCACCAAGGTTGGAGAAACTTCTAAGATCATTCAGTCTACCTATCACCAATATTCCCCACTAAATCAATATTCCTAAGTAAAAAATTTAATGTTTCTTGAACACTTCCAGGGACAGTGACTCCACCATGTCCCTGGGCATCCAGTGCCTGACCACTTTCTTGGAGAGGAAGTATTTCCTACCATCCAGCCTTAATCTCCCCTGACACAACCTGAGACCATTTCCTCTAGTCCTATTCCTAGTTAGAGGGGAGAAGAGGCCATCCTCTACATCACAATAACCCCCCTTAAGGTAGTTATAGAGAGCAATAAGGTCGCCCCTGAGCCTCAACTTTTCTAGACTGAACAATTCCAGCTCCCACAGCCATTCCTCATAAGACTTATGCTCCAGTCTCCTCACCATCTTCACTGCCTTTCTCTGAACACACTCCAGGGCCTCAATGTCTTTCTCGCAGTGAGGAGCTCAACATTTAAAACATGCTTCCTCTCCAGTGCTGAGTACAGAGAGACCATCACATCCCTGCTCCTGCTGGCAACACTATTTCTGATGCAAGCCAGGATGTCCTTGGCTTTCTTGGCCACCAGGACACGCTGCTGGCTCATGTTCAGCCAAGTGTCAACCAACACACCTAGGTCTGTTTCCTCTACAGTCTTCCAGTCACACTGCCCCAAGCCTGTAGCATTGCCTGGGGTTCTTGTGGCCAAAGAGCAGGACCTGGCACTTGGTCCTGTTGAACTTCATCCCATTGGCCTCAGCCCATCAATTCAGTCTGTCCAGACCCCTCTGTAGAACCTTCCTACCCCCAAGCAGATCCTTGATCCTCAAGCACACTTCCTCCCAACTGGTGGTGCACTCAACCCCCTCATCCAGATCATCAGTAAAGGTATTGAAGAGGACAAGCCCCAGTACTAACCCCTGGGGAACACCACTTGTGACCAGTCACCAGCTGGATGTGACTTCATTTACCACCTCTCTCTGGGCCTGGCCCTCCAGCAAGTTCCTTATCCAGCAAAGAGTGTACCTGTCCAATCCACAGGCTGCCAGCTTCTGCAGGAGAATACTATGGGAGGCAGTGTCAAAGGCTTTGCTGAAGTCTCAGCAGGCTACCTCAACAGCCTTTCCCTCATCCACCAGACAACTCACTAGATTGTAGAATAAGATCTGGTTGGTCAAGTAGGACCTGCCCTAACCTTTTCTGGCACTGATGGGGATAGACCTGTAGTTCCCTGGATCCTCTTTACAACCCTTCATGTAGATGGGAGTCACGCTGACAAGCCTCCAATCCTCTGGGATTTCTTTGCTTGGAATGCTGATAGATAATAGAAAGTGCCTCAGCTATCACCCCCATCAGCTCCTTCAGCGTTCTCAGGTAGATCCCATCTGGCCCCATGGACTTCTGGTAGTCCAAATGGAGTAGTAGGTCTCTAATAGTTTCCACCTGAATTATGGGGGCTTTATTCTGCACCCCAGCTTTGGTAGAAGGAGATAGCTGGCAAGATATTTCTTAGTCTCTAAGAAATAACTACATAAATGGATATTGGGCAGCCTAGAAGTTAATTCAGTTCTATAATATAAATCAATTGGCTTGCTTGGAAGAAAATACATGCACCAATGTCTAAACCTTTTACATTAGAGGAATTATACTCTTGATGAACAGCTCTACAAAAGTTCTCTACAGATATGACCAGATGAATATGAGAATTTTTTTTTTTTTTTTTTTTTTTTTTGCTCTCTCCTATTTTTGGGTAGCTCTTTAAAATCTGCTCATAATAATCACATATACTGCTGTTTAAAAATTAGTGTGGTTGCTATTTGCCTCTAACAGTATATGGGATCACAATTTGGCCCAAAGCAATGTCTTCCTGAAAAAATGACAAGTGTTTTACATTTACCAGAAATTACAAGGTGGCTGTTCCTGTAGCCATATGACATGAGTGGCAATTTTATTTGAACAAAGCCTGAAGGAACAAACCTTTAACACTTTTAAACAGTTTTTCATCAAAGACTGTTAGTACTCAATCTGACAATAAATACACTCGGATTCAGATACAAGCAGTTTGCAGCACAGAAGCTATTTGATGTTGACTTTTACTACAAAAAAATTACCTTTCTTACTGTTAAGTCACACACCACAAATCTTGCTTTTAGCAGATATAGTATAAAGAATCAAAGATATGCAAGAGTAGTTAGCTTCCAAACATTCTGAAATTTAGAATTTCTTGAAGAAAAATCATAGTAGAGGCTGGCATGTATAGAAAAATAAGCATGCTATAAAGAGAAAACACCATCAAATTGTCATTCAGATGGACAAAAATACCCCTCTCTCATTCACAGTCTACAATACCAATAATAAGATCATTAAAATTAAAGTTTAAGTAAATAAAAATTTAATCAGGTCCAATCTCATGGAAAGGAAGTGGTATATTAATTTAGATGTGTTACTATATGAAAAAATCCATATTTGTTCATTATTACTGTTAAGAACCTGGATCGTACCATCAGCCCTCTGCTCTAACCAAGCATTAGTTCCCAAAGTCCTCACTTCATTCCACAGACTTTGATAAAATCCTGGCCAAAAGCCCTTTCTTGCAGATCACAGCACCTCCTTCACATTATCCCAGGCTCTTTCAAGAACTGAAAACACCCATGAAAACTATTTTTGTAACACAGGCACAAGACAGAGTCTAGAAGAAACCTGTGCTAAGCAGCCTGTGCATGCCCAATTTTCTAGACAGGGAGCCAACTGAGACGTGTGAACATAAGCCACCCTGACGCATATGGTCTGGGGAGGCAGAGATTACTCCTTGGACATTTTATTACAGCAGATATGGGTCAAGGCAGCAGCACTTCCTCTAATTTAAATGGCTGGTGCCTGAAGTTAGTGAGACAAATACAGACTTAGCTGTCAACTTCTTCCTATGTATAAATATTAGTTGAAGAGACACAATCAACAATGGCCTGAACCTAAGTCCAGTCACACACTAACAGTAATAAACATTATAAGGTCAACAGCATAGTTAAAATGATGAGTTTGCAGAAAGCCCACATCCTACACAAAATTTTCTGACCTTACAAACAAAAGGTACAGCAGTGAAAAGCATGTCTGCATTTCACAGTGGTATAAACAGGCTCTGTCGTCGAAGAAAAGAAGGATAATTTCAGATTAAGTTGTAGAGAGTTAACAAGTAGTATAACTCATTCAGCAATACAATTCCCCGTGTGAAAAAAAAGGATAAGCAGAGTTCATGCTTGAGGCAAATGCATGTTGAGATTATAAAGTGCTGCAGCTATGTATCTCAGTACCAGCAAAGGTACCACATTAGCTAATGAGCCTTGGTGGTAAAATGGGGGCTCACCGAGTGGCAGCTTCACCACCCAGGTCAGTTCTGCTGGGAATAAGTTGAGGTTAAAGGTCTCCTAATTAGAGAAAAAATAAAAAGATGCATCTGAATTACTCATAATGAGTGATTCAAGTTGGTCTAATTAGAAGTCAAAAATTTATTCAACAGAAATAGAGAAAACGAATACAATAGCGTCTGTGCTACAGGAAAAGTCACTGAAAAACAGTTTGATGCTTACTAAATTCAATTAACTTAGTCTGAGGCCTTAATTGAGGCCTCTAATTAGTCTTTCTAGAAAAGAGCAAGAAAAGTGAAAATACATCAGTTTAGAATGGCATATAAGACCTTAATAGCAGAAGTTACTCTGAATTCTGTGCACATTAGCTTTCAAAAGAATCAAATGTCATTAGACAAACATAATAAAAATCCTGTTTTATAACTCTAATTCTAAAACTTTCGTTACATGTTTGGCTACATTTAATTACATTTTATATATATATATTTGTAAAAGAAACTCCAGAAAACAGCGAGGAAAGAGTTTGAACTGAGACTGCTTTTTGAGGAAGAAAGAAGGATCTGTTAGGGCTGGTTTTTGCACTTAAATAATTTTATGGCAAACAGCTATTACAAAAGATTAGATTATCCATGCACAAATAAAGGCTGGGTACAGAATGGTTTGAGAGTAGCATCGAAGAGAAAGATTTGGAGATGTCAGTTGGTGAAAGACTCAAAATGAGCCAGCAGTGTATGCCTGCAGCCCAGAAGGCCAACAGGAAGAGAGTAGATTTTGACTAGCTTTATGCTGAAAAGGTCAGAAAGTTTAGTTTAAAATATGTCTAAAAAGATTTCTTTTCATAGATATCAAAATCTTTCATCACATTTTCCTCCTCAACTATTAAGCAACACATTCTAAAAATTATGTGTATAACCTCACCTTACAAGCAAGCAGAACTTCACATTCTTCTGTAACTTCCCAATACAAAAACTCTGAGAAGTGGGGACCTATGGAACAGAATAGACTTAAAGAATATGCTGTAGAAGGAAGGAAAGGATATCTGACAGTTCTAGCAAAAGAAACAAAAATAAAAAGATAATTATATTCCAACATCCGTATATGAGAATGATCAGAGGGTACTCCTGAATTACCCATGCACAAAAAGAAAAATCCTGCAGTAAATACTCACAGTATATACAGTACAGAAACCTGAGACACGTCTGTTTTTTGTGTAAGCCATGTAGCATTCGAACATGTAAAAAGGAGAGTGGCAAAAACAAGTTTGCTAAATAAGTTCATGCCCAATTTCTAAGTAATCATGGGAAACAAACAAAACAGTTGCAATTAAGATGCTGTACTGAATGCAGATGGGAGTTGATAATGGATGAATGCATTCTGACACTCAACCAATTAAATGTTTGAAGTCAAAATACCAGACAATTTTTGTCCAAATTATTTGAAGTTTAATAATATATTAAACATTACAAGCAGGGTGGAAAATATCCCTGATTCCCACTGAAGTTACAAATCCAAATATATATGTCCCTAAGAAAATTTGCTGATGTGTTTAGTCCTTTTGAAATTATCATGGTGACTGACACCAGTAAATTTATGAATATGTTTTCCTGTCTGTAGAATGTGAGCCTGTAATTGCAATACTCAGATCTGAGAGATGGCAAAGTTCTAGCCTTTTGCTTAGATCACTGAGAACTGAAACTCTTGTGAGTTTCTGCAGTAAACAGTACAAATCTTTTTTTATTTTTTGTTTTTATTTTCTTAATAGAGTACAACAATTACAGTACTTATTCAGAGATCTTTACCTAAGCTATTTAGAATAAACGTTTTGTAATTATTGTCATTATATTCATCCTGAAAGTCATCTTCTTGCCAAGTAAAACTACAAACTAAAGCTTAAACTCAATTCTTTCAGTATTTCACAGTGATAGAATTCTTAATTAGATATCTAGTAGTAATTCTTACTTTTAGCTGCAAAAAAAAGTTTATAACAAGTACATAACAAACTTTAACCATCTAGCAACTATATAACAAATACACAGAGTGAAGAATTGGCAGCTTTCCTGTCAATTATAATGAAGGGACAAATTCTCTGCTTAAAACAAAACCTGCTGAAGTGTTTTGTTCTTTCAGAGATTAATCATTTTTCTCATGAATATTCAGAAAATATAATCTCTTATAAGGATTTCCACTTTTTCTCTAATTAATATTTTTATTAATTGATGTCACAATTTGCAAATTTTAAATGACAGTGTTGGAAAATAAGATTCATATACAGCAAGAGGTCAATGTTCTCTTCAACTATGCAGTATATTGATCTTCTAATGAAGTTGTATGGAAGCTAGAAGCACCTATTATTCACCAGGAACGCATCATTAGCTGCAAAATGGGCCTGAAGTCACCAGTGTACTCTCTTACCTTGCTTCCTGAGGAATTCCTTTCGTTGGAGCTCAGACTCAGCCAGTATCGTCTTAAATGCTGAATTTTGGAAGAGGTGAATGAATAATCAGTTAAACATAAAAGTACTCAAGGAACAACTGAAGTTTACTTCTTCACATAAGTCAAAATTTCAATTTTTCATTGAACTTACCATCTCCAATGAGAACTAATGAAGACTGATTTTTGGCCTTTCCATCTTGAATCTGTACAGTGTAGGTACCTTCATTGTCAATCGTAAATTTGTCCATCACCATTTCTATAATGCCATTTGAATGGTCACAACTTATCTTATGCCTCTGAAATAAACAAGCGATAACTTTACTATATTGTTAATATTGTCAAATACTTATGATTCTCTACCAAACTTAACATGTTTTGTAACTCCACTTACACAATTATTTTCGTGTTCTTTTAATTGTGAACCATGAGAACAGGACTGTGATTGAGTTCACTGTTGTACAACAAGGACCCAATGGTGGTAGAAATCTCTGCGTGCTGCTGTATTTGGGACTCTCAAATTACAATAATATGAGGTAGAAGAGTAACTTGTGTCCTTCCTGCTCAGAGCCAACTGAACTGACAGGAACTAAAAAGACCAGCAAGGTCCAGGAAAGGAGAATTAGAATTCTGTCAAAACATCTAGCTACGCACAACAGCCCTTGGAGAATACTGAAAATACCAAATGACAACTTGAATTTTAAATGATTAAATTTATTTCACCGTTAATATCTTTTTAATGGGTGCTTTCTATTAAGCATTCTAGAAAGATAACTTCTTAGCAGGAGTCTTCAAGAAAACAGAAAATTACATGCAAATATTGGACAATAATTTAACATCTATTGAATGTACAGGTACTATTTTATATAAAAACATGATTTCCTAAGTAATATCCTCTTTCACTCAGTGAGTAATAAATGTGAGAACTGTGCAGTTATACTGTTTGAATATCAACTACAAAATTCCAAAAGCAAAGCAAAAATAATTCACAGAATTTATTTGGTGAATATTTTGGGGTGACAAATGTGATCAAGGATACTACACACTAACTCTTCCATTCATGAGGGGACAGAATAGAATCACAGACGAGGAGGAGTTCTGTGCAGTATATTACTGTACACCCTGTAACTGCCATATGAAGACAAGAGGCCTTATTAGTATAATATTTTGATTAAACTTCTTGGAATCCAAAACCAGAAATAGTTAAAGCCACAAGTAAAGTTCCAGAAATGAGAAGAAAGAAGGAAGAAAACAAAATCCAACAAAAATACCACTTGTTAAACTATCTGGGACCAATTCCTTAAGTGGTAGAAACTTTAAATACTGGTCTGAAGATAGAAAGAATGATTCCACAGATATGTCTTCAGCTTTAAGAGAAGCCTCCTGGCCAGCACCTGCACAGATGTAGGACTTAATGCAAAGTATGCCCGCTCACTGTTATGTTTGGTACACAAAATTTCCAGCTGGGGACAACCTGTAAAAGCAGTCATCTGAAGGACAGCAGTAAAGGTGAGCAAATCCACCACATTTACAGTTACCTGAGGTACATATCAAAGAATAGCTGAGACATAGTAAGATGGCTAGCATTTATTACTGGTAATTTCAAACA
Source organism: Callipepla californica brunnescens (assembly GCA_023055505.1). NCBI lineage: Eukaryota > Metazoa > Chordata > Aves > Galliformes > Odontophoridae > Callipepla > Callipepla californica. The sequence continues at coordinate 15,726,728 of JALIRH010000007.1, read as the reverse complement.
TACCAGTACTACAAAAACAAGTTATATAAATTTCAATCTGTAAAATGCTATCGAGTTTATAATTAAAAAAAGAAAAAAAGTATTAAATAGTATATATATAAATGATACAGTACTACAGAGCGCCCAAAAAAGGATGAATCAAAAGTACATAGAAGACTGAAATGAAAACAAAACAAATATTGTAAATGCAGTAAATTAAAGAAAATAGAAAGCCATTGGTCAATTTTTTTGCATTGGTGAGCAGGGGAAGGGTGACAGATGTCATCTTCCTGCATATCTGCAGAGCCTTTGACATGGTACCTCACCACATCCTTCTCTCTAAATTGGAGAAGTATGGGTTTGAAAGATGGAAATTTGGATCGAGTTAGATCTGGTTGGCTGGTCACAGCCAAAGTGTTGTGATCAAGGTGTTGCACTTGGGCTGGGGCAATCCCAAGCATTTCTACAGACTGGGGGAAGAACTTCTGCAGTGCAGCTCCGCAGAGAAGGACCTGGGGGTCCTGGTGGATGAGAAGCTGGACGTGAGTCAGCAGTGTGTGCTCGCAGCCCAGAGGGCCAACTATATCCTGGGCTGCGTTAAAAAAGGGGTGGTCAGCAGGGAGAGGGAGGAGATTGTCCCCCTCTACTCAGCTCTTGTGAGGTCCCCATCTGGTGTACCGTGTCCAGGCCTGGGGTCCCCAGCGCAAGAAAGATGCAGAGCTCTTGGAACAGGTCCAGAGGAGAGCCACTAAAATGATCAGAGGGCTTGAGTACCTCTCCTATGAGGAAAGGGTGAGGGAACTGGGATTTTTAGATTAGAGAAGAGAAGGCTTTGGGGAGACGTCATTGTGGACTTCCAGTATTTGAAGAGAGTGTATAAATAGGAGGGGGAATGACTATTTACATGGGTTGATAGTGATAGGACAAGAGGGAGTGGTTTTAAACTAAGGCAGGGGAGATTTAGGCTGGATATTAGGTAGAAGTTTGTCACTCAGAGGGTAGCAATGCATTTGAACAGTTTGCCCAGAGAGGTTGTGAATGCCCCATCCATGGAGGCATTCAAGGCAAGGCTGGATGTGGCTCTGGGCAGCCTACTCTAGTGGTTGGCAACCCTACCCATGGCAGGGGGGTTGAAACTAGATAGTTTTTGAGGTCCTTTTCAACACAGGCCATTCTATGATTCTATGAATATAATAGAAAAAAATATGGACAGTAAAAATGTGACATAAATCCACTAATGAAAAGTCTTTTAACTCCCTTTATTCTTAAAACTGAAAGATCAGGAAAAAAACACATTATGTGATCATGAAATAACAAAATAATCTTAAAAGAGATGAAGAAAGTAGGACCAGATGACCTTGGCCTTGTCTTTAACTGAACAGTGGTGATGCCTGCCCTCTTCTAAAGGTCACAATAAGGAACACTGAGGTTTCGTACTGAAAAGAACTGAGCACAATTCATAAGGTAACTATGAGTTCCTGAAAATCTGAACAGCATTAGGAAGAGATGATAATCAATTAGAAAAGAAGAGAATGTGTAAACTTCAGAGATTTATTCCTCTTATATAGGACTCGGTGCAATGTGGATAGTTCCAAAACAATTATGCTGTAGTATAACCAAAAATAAGAGCCAAGACTGTGTGCATGATAAAATATTTAACAGGATGGTGCTAGGAAACATTCTCTAAAAATGTGCTATCATTGATGGAAGTACAATTAGACTAATCTAGTTTAAATCTTTGTTAGGTGACTGAGGAATGAAGAAAAAGAAAAAAATGATGGAATTAAATAAAGCAGTAGCCAACAGATCAATTTGGATAACTAATGATCAAATAAATGCCGTAGAGGGAAGAGACTGAGGTATATCATTTGGCTAAAATAACAGGGGAAAAGGCTTTTATAATATGGACATGCATTTTCCAGTATATAGTAGAAAGATATCATATGAAAATATAAGACTTTTACTCAATAAGGAAATTAAGTAGAAAAATTACTTATATAAGTGTTGATGTCTAAAACTGAACAAGATAGGCCAGTAGAGAGAGATGAAAAAAAAGAGTTAATAGCAGCAGAAACATATGAAGAAATGCAAATTCAAATTCTCCTTTGTACTCTCTTGCCCACAGAAGTCAAGGACAACACTTGCATTCATTTAATGAGTTTCCAGGGAGAATGTTAAATTAAAATTTTCTAGAAGCAGAAAAAAAACAAGCAAAGTGAATGTTATAATCTGATCCTTTATCACATCTCCAAAAACTTTGGAATTTCTCACTTTGGGTAAAGAAAAAGATTTTAAAAGATTAAAAGGACAGCTGATTAAGCGGGACCTAGCTTGTTCCATTTTCATATTATTTCAAAATCTTACAGAAACTGTTCTCTGGGTAGAACCTAGAAGGAAAAAATTATCATTTTATTCAGTGTCAAGAATCAGACTACAATTCACCAGCACAACGGTCTATTGAACATGTTCAGTGACTTTAGTCCAGTCTCCAGGCAGGTTTTAAAGTGTAATTAGGCTTCTAACTATTGCCATTATGCTGCAAGATGAAGTTCAATGATTTTATGGGCACCATAAATACCAGGCTTTTATGTGACTTTCCACAAAAATATCATCAATCTCCAAAAGTAAATGTCACCTATGGGTTACTAATTAAAAAGGTGAAATAATGCAGCTCCATTTCAAGACTCTCCTTCTGATGTCAACACTTTCAAAACATATGTGATCTAAAAATAGCTTATTCTGTTCCACTGAGACTGCCAAGAGAGAATATTGCCATTTCAATGCATTCTCATCACTAAAATCAGGTTTTCAGTGCTAGAGTTTATTATTTCTTAAAGTAAGAAATAAGGAGGTATTTTGCTTAGAAAAGCTTTGTCTTCCACATATCAGTATGTCATTAAAGGAAATCCTTTATGTTTTTGTATGGTATAAAAATGCTAACAAGCTACTCTGGCCAAAAAAAGGCTTTACAAGCTCAAGAATAAACCGAACCTTTCAATCAGCTTCCCTGTACGTATATTCCTCACAGGAAAAGACATTTCCAGTGCTGAACTTTGTGGCAAGCAAATGAACCGTATTGCAGGCCCACAAGGACATGACCTTGCTTACTTCAAAGCCCAATCTTTTTAGTGTCCCTTAGCATGAAAGTTCTTCCTAGAGCTAACAAGCTTGTGGTCTGCTCTTTCATCTCCATACAGCCAGTCAGCAATAATTTAATGTCTAGGCCAAAATTAAAACTAATAATAATAATTAAAGAAAATGAAAGCAATACCATATAAAGCTTTTATGTCCATGACTAGTCTTGCATGGTCAAATGCCTCCCACATTGTACATAAAACTGCCAGTGTTGGCTTCAGAGGGTCTCAGGGAATTGTATTTCTTGATGGTTTTCAGTCAAAAACAGTACTTTGAAGCAGCTTTTGTCTTTAGCAAATTTCCTAAAATAATTGTGCACTAGTTTTAATCAGATGCATTTAATTAAGGACCTAACTTCTTTGGATTTCTGAGAGTTACATTTTGCTCTATTTTTTATTTCAAATACTAATAAATTGTTTTTAAACTATTAGTAAAAATGTATTAATAATGTATAAAGTTACATTAAGCAGATTCAAAAATATAAAGTACACAATATGCACTTACATCACCATTTTCAACTTCTTTATCATTGATAACAAATCTATAGGTAGAATTAGGTGATAAGCTTTCAGCTTGTATCCAGAAACGAACTTCTCCTTTCTCAAGAACCTCATAAGCTAATTCTGATTTCAGAGGTATTGCTGCAGGTAACAAAAAAATAATAAAAAAATAAAAAAATAAATGCAATCAAAAATCAAGAATGCATGAATTCTTTTAAGAAAAAGGACTATCATAGTAAAACATAAATATCTTCCCATTACTTATGTAACGTTGAATATAGAATTGATTTTATGAAGTAAAAAGGCATCTAATGCAGTCTTTGACTCATCTTTAAATTACTTTCTTGAAGAGAAAACAGACTTTACAATTTATATTTTGTAATTTATTTAAGGAATAGGCTAGAAATAACATAATAATAATAGTCTATATCTAATAATAATAATATAACATAATAATAAACATAATAATAATAGCCTATTATCTAGTTCATCAGTTAAGCTGACATCATATCAGGAAGAACCTTTTGAGAATTCCAGACACTAGTATGAAATTATATTTATTTTTGAAGCAAAATAGATTCAGGTCTTCAACTTACTTGGATTCTTTATTTCATTGCTTATTGCCATCAAACGTTCAAACTCTGAAATTTAGAAAAAAATACATTTTAATTTATTCTGAAAAATACAGTCAGAATACAGTTGTCAAACTAGGTGTACATGAGCATCAGCAAATAATCTCAAGTTTTATATGTGAAATACACAATTTTCTTAGAAAGTTATGCCCTAAAAGTAAGATTTAAGAAACTTAAAATTCTGATGCATGGATTTGTTATGAGTTCATTTTTCCTATTTCCTATACCCAGTCACTGGAGGTGTTCAAGGTCCGGTTGGATGGGACATTGTGCAGCCTGATCAAGTGGGTGGCAACCATGTCCAGAGCAGAGGGGTTGGAAATGGATGATCTTCAACATCCCTTCCAACATAAGACATTCTTTGATTCTGTGATTTCATGCATACTCTCAATTTTAAACAAAGGATGGGAGACAGCAGCTCAAACAGTTCATAAGGCTTCTTAATCTACTGATATCCTTTCTGACAAAAAACCTGAAAACCTTGCTTAATATGGAATGAAACAACACTGAGTGCATCTTAGTCTGAAAAAGGTGAAGTTCTATTAAATGCACTAAATTCTCATGAAGGCTATGTGTCTAGAAATTACATTATTAGGTTTTCAGACTGACCCTATTTTTCATATTCATTACTAATAAAGATTTGGAATATGAACATCACTGCCAATTCCAGTATTACTGATAATGTAAATACTAGTATGAATTAGGAAAGATTTATGACATATTTAGCTAAATTACAGGAGAATTTGCTGCGTTCCTGGAAGTGGCAGTGAAATAATGGTTTTTGATGCTGAGATACAAAAACAGACACTTGTGCAGGAATCCAGTGCATATGCAGATATAATTTTGAGTGACAGATATGTTGAGGGAAGACCTAAGCTGAATGTGTATTGGGAATCACTTTGTCTTGTATGGAAAAACCTTAGAAGATAGGACTTAAGATACAGAGACTTATAAAAAGATTTCAGAAATAAATATGCTTGAAAACGAAACCAAAGGGAAGTAACCATCATCAAATGCAGGCCTGCCTTTTCCAACCATAAATTGGAACAAAAACATCAAAACTGCAAATTTACCTTCCACAGAAGAGGATAATGGTAATGAACCTACATAAATGATCCATGTCCCGGAGAATAATTTTGTTTCGTTGTTTGTTTTTGTTCCTGCACAAAAACCTCTTCTTGACACCTACTTTGCCACCTGCTTATATGGATTGCACAGACACAGAAATCCTGACTACAATCGGACTCTTACCTCAGTCTCATTGCTACTCATTAAGTGTCTTAAAAAGAAGGTATCTAGAGGGATAATCATGCTTAATTTAGGAACTGAACAATTGCAGACAGTGGACTGGAAAAGCTCCAAAATTTTTTTTGTGAAAGAAAAGGCAAGTACTCTGCCTTTCACCTCCATAACCCTATATGGTATACCAAGGTCAGACTGAATCAAATTCACTGTAACTCCAATAAAATAAACAGCTACAATGAAGTACAACAGAATTAATATAAGTTTATGACAAAAAAATAACTGAACTGAATATATTTGCATTTTGTTAAAGGAACGTTCTTTTTCTCACATTCTTCTCTCTAATTCTATGCACCTCACTTTTATTAAATTATATAGAGAGCCTCAAGGTCTGTCTATATTTGTTATATTATATAAGGTTCCTTGATAGGCAGCTAATAAAGAACCAATTATTATAAGCTGTAAAAAGCTAGAAAGTCAAAGTTCTGCATAAATGATATACTAAAGAGGTTTACAAAATACTGGGAAAAGAAACCACAGTTTCAGGCATTTAACTGATTTCCTAGTGAAAATTAAACAGATCTTTGCAAACAGCATTGTCATCCCAACATAAATCAGTTTTATTTGAATGTATTCCTTATATTTTTAAAAAGAAAATATTGCCTTAGCTCATACTAACTTTCATTTTTGTAATAATAAGAAAAACAACAACATGAAGCCTGCTGTGATGTCTTCCTTTGTTTGCCCTTTATGCAAGAATGGGAGGTTTGTTTATATATTTTTCTTTGAGAATTTTTATTGACAAAATGAAGACAGACCTGAGATGGCAAGAACCTTACCTTCTTCATCCAGAACAAAGCTAGATGAAACACCATCTGTGTCACTTACTGAGATGCAGTAAGTTCCCAAGTCCGATTTATCTGGATTCTTGAAGTACAGCTTAGAACTAAAATAACCAGTAATGAAGGATGTAGTTAGTGGGTTTTATCATACCATTGAGATTTATTAACAGTACATACTCCTAGGACTTAGATATAGATTGCATGACTTACTGATCTCCTTCTGTCTCAATCCTAAATTTATCAGAATCCTCAATCTCCTCATATGATTTTCCCCACAGAAAATGAGATGCATCTGTAGCTTCTTTGCATTCAAAACCAAGGTAAATATTACCTTCATCATCCACACCTGAAAAGATTTCTTTTGTTCCTGCAAAATGAGAATCAAATCAAATGTCAAAGCTGCATTTCTCATTAGCATTGCTATACAGAAGTTATAAATACTTATGCAGATTCTATCGATTTCCACTAATAAATATTGGTTTATTTGTATGTTTTGAAGCATGTTTGTGTCATATTCTGATTCACCATCACATTCTAGCAACTTTCTTACTCTAAACAAATAAAGAATGCTAAAAATAATACCTGCTTATTGAGAAGCAAAGCTATAAAATGAAACTGAATATGAAAAGATGTAAACAATTGAAATAAATTTTATTATCAGTCTTGAAGCTTAAATAAATGACTCATACTTTTCACTCACAATGGCAGCACCTCTGATTATGAGAAAATAAAACAAAACTATAATAATCGATTGTCAAAATATTTCCTGCAGTAAATAAAGTAACAACGCTTGGCAGTACCTCTGAATACACATCAAGTTTTTCTTTCATTTTTTTGAACACTTCTGTACTCTTGAAACACTTATTTGTGCTACAATATTTAGTCAGATTGATTAAATCCATTTTTAGGTATTTCAGAAGCAGAGGAAGTAAAACAGTTCATTACCTGGGCTTGCCTCAACAAACACTGGTTCAGATATCTCAGACGACTTGCCAACCCCAGCATCATTCACTGCACGAACTTTGAAAACATAGGTATGACCCTGATGTAAATCAGTAACCTTGAAAAAGATGAAGAGCAAAGTCAATTCAAAAACACAAAGCAAAAAAAAAACAAACACACAACAGTCTAAGCCCTTTCATTTAGCTATACAAAGAGGTTAGCAGAAGACTTCGTTCAAATCTATACCTTTGCTGCACTCAATCAGATGTTCTTAAAATTCAGTTTTGAATTAACACTAACACAGTATTTATATGTTACCTTAAAATAACGGTGTGAAGTAGGTTTTTCATTAGCAGTGATCCAGTCCTCTGACTCTACTTCCTTATAGTCCACTAAGTACCCAGTAATGGGGCTTTTGCCTTCGTACACAGGAGCTTTCCATAGAAGAACCAGTGATGTATTTCTAACTTCACAAACTGTGAGATCATATGCAGGACCTAAAACATTTCAAATATTTCATAATACATATGGAAGTTCACTTCAGTGTAATATAAAGTTTTAAAAACTGTCCCTGAGGACAGGGAAATGTACAATTTTAATTTTGTTTTGACTGTATTTTCTTCCAAATATCTCCTCCTATATAAACTTGTTCTTCATGATATGTAAGTAAACAGCAACATCTGCTTTATGTGGTGAGTGACATTAATATTCCAAAGCATACATTCTTATCTGGATCTCAATAGTTCCATTATAAGGGAAAGTTATTCACATGGACAATCCCCACAGTTCAAAATTTTCCAAGAAATTATCTTTCTTGTGTATTATTTAGTTCTCTAGCCCCAAATCAAAGTTGCTGCACTGAGCTTAGATTCAGGTTATCATCATGATTTTTTTTCCTTGGTGTACATCCTCCAGCCTGGTTCAAAACCCACTGGTACCAGTGGACTTTGGATTAGGCTTCAAGTTCTCTTGCTGAAGAGCATTCTTCATTACGAGGTGGATAATGGTAGCCAAGAATAACTTTTACATAGGATGTCTGCTAACAGCATTCTGATTTTTTCTAGGAATAAATGAGTGTACTTACCCTTGCAGCTATCAAGGAATATTCTCACTGCTATATTTTCCTTTACCCTCACTTAAGTGTTCCAGCTCCATTCAGTTTAATTTATAGTATTCAGTTTTTACTACACTCTTGGTATTTATTTCTATCTGTAGACTATCAGGCCATAATCATATCCATTTACTAGCAAAGTGACAAGATCTATGACAAATACTGCCTTTCAGACAAATAATGTAGCTGGAAACTTGCTTCTTGCACTTTAGATTTACATTAAGGAAACCTGAGACAGGGATTTTCCAGTGTTGTTAGTCTGGCCTAAATCAAAATATTATTTTTTCCTACTATACATATATCTCATCTTGTAAAACAACAAAAAACAGGAAAACCTTGAAAGTGAATCTCATTGCCATTCCAGCTTACATAATGTCAACCTGTGAGAAATGTTTAAGGGCTGAGATAACAGCGCATAACAGCAAGAGTTTTTCTCAATAGCAGATAAGTACATTTCAGAAAAGTAACATGCATGCACATTGCAGATCTTACGAGGTTAAATACTAGATTTGTCATGAAAAGTCTGCAATTTCCCAGGAAGCTTAAGCCTTCTCTTAGGGCTCTATTAAGATTCCTACCTAAATGTCTGTATATCATGAGATAATTAAATTTCTACTGGCAGATGCACCTACTAGAAATCTAGACAATAGAAGAAAATGTGTAAAGAATTATGTTCTATTCTGAGGAGTCTGAGATCACAGATGTTTCATTTTTTTTTAAAGTCATGTAAAATAATTCATTAGCTATCATCGCTAACTCACAGAGGATCACAGATATACCTAGGACTGGAGTTCTGCAGAACGATGAAATAATAATTTTCTCTGGGCACAGAATCCATCATTCACACTAGAAGACATGTAATATTTTTTTTTTTTTGGCCTTTCAGAGGAAACCTATCTTCTATATCAAAATGTAGAAGAATATTTTGGTGACACTGGGAGTACTTTGCAGTCACATCACATTAGTCATCGATGTCTTCAGTCAGTCAGGGAAAAGGATCAGACTTTTTCACAGCCTTAATTATCAAGTATTTATTTTTGCTGTTGCTAAGTTACTGCTTAAAAATTTATCTTGGAGAAGACTTGAGAAATATTTTAACAAGTTTGGGGGTACAGGAAGGTTGTTTGTTTGTTCTATTGTTTAAGCAAGAATGCAATACTCCATTCAGTTGTATTCATAATATGAACAGTGTAGTCAGATGAGGAACAGAAAGGTCAGATTATTCATTATGAAAATGAGAATTTCACTCTCTTCATTTCCAGAAAGTGCCTTTTATTTAATTTCTTTATGTATCATTTAAAATGAAGGATGAAGTATAATTTTATCTGTTTTACACACTGTGCAATTTCACTCATGTTTTCAAAAAACTTCAGGGAGTATAAATCACGGATCTGTTCTTTAAGGAAAATAATCGTCCCTCTGATGATACATTTATACTAAATATTACACAATGGTAAGAAAATGTAATTAACAGAGTGGGAGTTTACGTTAGGAGATTAAACATTCTCTTATTGACAGCTTTGCCATGTCATTGAACCCAGAAATCAAGGTTTATGAAATCAGAGAAGAATTTAGCGAGAAACCATGGAGAACTCTCTGACAAATGCTTTTGCAGAAAATAATCTTGGCACTAAAAAGAAGTAAAACTTAATATAATAATGTAATGATTTTTAAAATGACAAATAGGAAAGGATTTAAAAGGGGGTAAATAATTGCCGAATGTGTGGAGTTACTACTTCTCAGCTTAGTACTGACAGATCTTTATTTGAAATAATATCTCCAGTTTGTGTGCTGCCATTCAAGATAGACATGAACCACTTAGAAAATGTTCAAAAGAGAGAAAAAATACATTTATTTAGAAATAGCAGATAAATGATGTGGAAAGTGTTGTTTTTCTTGTTTAGAGGAAAGCTGGGAGTCTGAAAAAGTTTTTAAAAACAAAGAAAAGACATTGAGAAGAGGAAAGAAGCAATCTCTTCTTCACATCCTATGTAGACAGGACAAGGTGTAAGTAGGATTAAATTACAATAAGAAAGATTCAGGAATATTAGAAAAACTTTTGAATTTTAAGTGTGGTAAAGTTTGGAGCAGGTCTTGCCTATAGAGCCTGGACCTCTTTCATAGGTGGAAGACTTTAAGGATGTATCAAACAAGTCACTGCCAACAGTGATACAGGTATTCATTATCTCACTGAAGTCTTTCTTGTTCTAGGCAAGAGCTACATTTTTCATCGTAAGGAAAAATGAACATTCCCAGCCGTCTTAAGTGAATTATGCCTTTTGGTACCACTGAAGTTTTCAACAGTTTTGCAGAAATAATGTGTTTTGGTTTACTGACAAAGACTGCATGACCACTTAAGTATAAAGCAGATGTGTGTAGGTGTCAGACATCTTGATTACTTAAACAGGTGGATCCTTAACTGCATTCCAAAACTCAGTGACATAAATAGAATTCAGTTTAACAATGCAGCAGTTTTTTACAGCATTTGGAGGAAAATATGGTAGAAACATATAAAAGTGCTAGGTACCCTTGTTTTCATTTTGGGGTGTACTGTGTACTGTAACCCCTTTTGAGCTGTACTGGGACACCCTTTGCTTAAGCAAATCAGTAACAGATATCAGAAACAGCTTCAGCAAAATTGTTGCTTACTGTGAATGACAGCATTATAAAATTAGAACACTGGCCTTCAAAATCCTTTCTTAGGTTATTTACAGAACTCAATCATTACTCACATAAATCAATTCCCTTGGTATGTAACATTCAGGCATAAATTTACAGGGTAGCTACAAGTTAACTTCCTTCTTACCAGCTGTCTTAAATTCACAGCACTTCTTCTACATTTTTAAGGAGCTAGCATTGTAATTGATAGTCTTTAGCTATGTCTGCACTGTTGAACTACAGACAACCTAAACACCAGTTTAAATTTTCACACAGAAGCATTCCTACTGTGTAATTGTTAACACGTTTGTTCTTACACCTGGCTAATAACAATCTGTCAGGTAACACCTGGGTATAGTCTGTAGTAATCATATAGATAACAGGGGCACAGTAATTGAGACTGTGAGAATTTACCTATAAGTTGTCAGCTGTGCTGTGCTACTTTCCTTTAGGCTAAGAAACAGGTCCCTACTGAATCTTATTTATGATCAAAATCCCAGTTTTAGAGTCTGAAACTCCAGAAATAGTTATAACAGACTTCAATTATTGTGCTAGGATGACTGTATGTTAGCCTGATTGAGAGGGTGAAATGAAGCTCATAGCCCAGAGCAAAAAGATGATGGTAATAAAAACACACAATAAAGGCTGATGATTCTTTGTCATGATATGGACAGTAAATGAAGGTAATATTTAGCAAGCTAAGTAAAGATCATCCACTTCTTAGAACATCTGCTGACACCAGTGGAGATCCAGAAACAACTTTTAATGGGAGATTTTGGTAGTGCAGCACATATGAAAGAAAAGGCATCAAACGGCTTCACTAAAGCATTACATGGATTGTGTAAGGAGTTTATTATAAAATTAATCCATGAGAAACTAATAGACTTACCAGGTTCTGGCATAGTCCAGGCTTTACACTTAAAATGTTCACTGGGATCTGAAGGATGACCAATTCCAACCACATTTGCAGCAGCAATTTTGAACTCGTAGAAGGCATCTTCTGTCAAATCCTCTACCTTTATAGAGGAAACAAGTCAATATATCAAAAGCTACAATTATATTGTTTAAATATTTGATATAGTTAAAAATAAAGATTCTGACATTCGTTAATTCATTATCAGGACTGACTTCTGTGCCCAGATTTCTGGCAGGCTCTTACCTAGAGATTTTTCTCTCATACCAAACACACTACAGTAATATAGGCTGTACTTCCATGTTTTCAAATACATCATCCTTGGAGTATCAACATTCCATGTATTTGCATGACAGGCTGTAAAAGGTTAGAGCAAAATGGTCCAGGGAATCCAATTAATGAATGGCCATGAGCAGATACTAAGGGAGAAGTGTTCTAAGATAAAATAGTTTCCTGTACTATTTATACATCATTCACTTAAGCAAGAGTTCAAATGGTTTTTGGTCTAGAAAGGTCAAAGTGGACTGATCAGAGAAGAGAGGGAATCAATGAGAAATCAATACCTGTAGTATGGGGATATAATTTCAGGAAAGAGTCTCTCTTGGCAATTTTTTTCTAGTTGTAGGTGTGTTCTTAATATAACTTATTGTCAGATAGTGGGGAAGTAAGCACTGGTAATGGGATGAGCAGAATCTATGCAACCTCCCTGCCTGGTAAGTGAAACCAGACTTATTTGATGAGTCTGTCTTCACATTACCTTCTCAGATTTTGAGATCAAGGTATATAATCTAAAAGGCTTCTTGACACTCTGAGCACCTCCTTCCTTTGCCAGACCACCTCAGTACAAAAAATAAGTCTTCTACTCTGAAGTCCTCTCGCATACTTTATCAAAGTTATATTTAATCACTCATATATCTCAAGAGAAAAGATGCACCAGTGCTTCTGGTACAGGTACTGCACAGTTTTAAATTTTCATGAATAAAACAAACTACCTGTATTCTCTAGGGAAAAAATATTAAAAGAGAAAGGATTTTAGTGTGATATTCTTTATGGGAATAAATATGTGATGGGATGATAATCTGATGCAGTACTAAATGCAAGACCAAAGCAAACAGAGTAAGCTAAGAAAAACCATGCACTGATTCAATTTAGACAGAATTTCCTCAGAATAAATGGCAATATACTGTAATTTACAAGAAACAACAATAACTCAGCCAGTAAATATGACTTTGAAATCCCAGGTTATTAAGGAAAGAATATTTGTGGGTTCCCATAGAATTATTTAATCAGAGACAGTTACACTTCAGTGATTTCCCAGTGCTGTACTGTATATCTGAGGGCTTTGTCTGATTGCAGTGTCATAAAATATTCTGGGCTACTAAAAGCTGCCTTACTTTTATTTCCCTGACGTATTTTGGATTCCACAAAAACAGTGTATGAAGATGTACCTTTAGGTACAAATCCAGCTACTGACAGGATGGAAAATTAAATATCAAATTAAACTCTGAATGGTTTCCCTTAATTTACATTACTCATATGTTTACAAATGTATTAAAAAATGAAAATATCTGAAAAGCATTGCTTAGCACTGCTACTTCTAGTCTATCCAATCTACCCTTTTTTAATTTCTCACTACCCATGCTCTGTCTGCTATGTCAGAGATGTCAGTTATAAACTCAATCACAAGTATGTGTGCACTTGAGTATTGCTGACTGATTTCTATGCAGGAAATACTCTTTCTGAGTTCACCTACAGTGCTTTTTACTTCAGTGTCAAATTTTTCCTAAAGACTTATTTATTCCTTGGCAGACAATTTACTGGCTTGCATAGATAATTTCAAGACTTATTTGGAGAAAAACATCCGATTGTTTAATAAGCATCATATTGATAAATTACTTGCTATATCCTATCTCCCTTATCTTTCCTCATGCAAGTTAACTAAAAATTTCTTCTGTTAATCAACAGAATAAATTAGAGGAGCTATCAGATGCAATTTATTTCAAAACTAAAATTACTGATCTGGTACCCTGGAAAGGAGGATATTAGACATAACAGTAGGTTTATTAATATACTCCTATTTCCAGGTGCAGGCAAAAATTGAAAGAACAAGGCTCATTATATTGTTTTCAGCCCATCTCCATTTCATTTTCAAGTCCCCAGTTCTACAGACAGCATGATCATCAGTCCTGCTAAATGCTGTCATCCTTTCTCTGTATATTACTACAGTGGCTATACACATGGTACTCATTAGTGAAAACTGTATTCAATTTTATGAAGCATTCTATAGCTCATCAAGTCCTTTGTGAGAAATATGCTTTGCAAATTTTTCTTCGAAATTTCCTCATCTAAATGGCCATACTGATCTTTCAATTTCATAGCAATGATGATGCTGATTTACTCTGTCTCTACTCCTCTAGCTTTTATGCTTGTTACACTCCAAAATACACAGCGGGATGGCTTGTTTGTATTGTAGCAAGTAAATTTAAATAATTTATCTGCAGAAAAGTAGAACTCTGCCAAGAGCAAAGAAATAGTACAAAGCAAGTCCAGAAAGTTAAGGATTAAAAAGTACCAACCGTATAAATTGTCCGGCTAATAAGGGAAGTATTGACTTCGTGCCAGTTTTTATGGTTAGCTTCCCGTTTATCCATATAATAACCAAGGACTGGGGAACCTCCACTGTACTTTGGTGCTTTCCAGCCAAGGGTCATTGAATGACCATCACAGTTCAGAAGCGTGATGCCATGAGGATACGATGGGCAAGCTATAAGAAAATAGTCAAAATTAATTTTCCCTCCAAACATAAACACGGAAACTCCTGTATGAAACATCTACCTATTGTGCTGCCCTCTCAGGAGGTGGTGAGAAGAAATAGATGAAGATCTTCAGTATAGAAACGGTAATGCCAGCAAAAGTGTCTCCATATAAAATATTGTACTAGATAATCATGCTACGTTGGATATTAGGAAAAAAATCATCTCTAAAATAGTGGTGAGGCATTGGAATAGGCTCCCCAGGGAAGTGGTGGAGCCACTGCATCTGGAGTTATTTAAAAAATTAAAATGTGGCACTTGGGGACATGTGGGCATTGTGGGGAGGGTTAATGTCTGAATATCTTTTCCAACCTATGATTCCATGGCAAGATTAAAATGGCTCAGAACACATCTTCCTGCCAAGAGACAAATATGCTGATCAATTACTTTTGGAATACTTTAAGAATCATGCAGTAAGAAGAAAAAAAAGGCTATGAATTTGAACTAAGTCATATGATTGTCTCATCTATGGCCATCATGGCTTTTCTTCCTATTCCAATATGATATGCCTACTTCAGAATAAGAGTAATTCTTTCTCTTTAAAGAATAGAAAATAGTCTGAGACTACCTTCATGAATTTGCTATTACATGTGACAGAAGCAGGCCGCTTCCTATGAAAAGAAATGTTTTCCTGAGATGCTTTTTTGATCTGTCATACTAGTTAACACTCTTTCTAGCAAGTTCCATTTTTTATTTCCCATCAGTGTACGAAAGTTTTCAAGAAGACATCCTTTTCTTGCCCTAATGTACTACAGTCAAGACAAGCTAAGGTACTGCCATTAAAGCTCATCTTAACTTTTCAGTTGAATTGCTAATATTACTTGAGACAACGTGACTTACTTCACTTAGAAGATAATATGTTAATACAGACAGTAATACAGACCCTGATCTTGTAGCTGTGCTAGTGATCAGCATGAAAAGAGATAGCAATCAGCAAAAATGGTCTTCAACTCTTTTTTTCAAATACAGTGAGGCACTCAGAGGCCATAAAACGCAGCCTTTGCAATTACTACAACTTCTCTGTAACTAAGAACAAATCCAACAAACTCCTATAATAACCACTGAAATAATATTAAAGAAAGTTTCTTTCCATGCATATGTGCAAGGGCTGCTCTGAAAGTAATGCCTCCTATTTTATTAGGTTGGCCCACAACATCAGTAGCAGATGCCAGTATGGCAAGAGAGACTGAACCTTCCCACCAGTATTCCATTACATTTTGCTGCCATGTGACAAGTGACATCAGAGTGGCAGTCTGACAAAATGGTATCTCACACAAAAGTGCACAGTGAGGCAAAGGTGTATAATTTAATTCCTCCATGCAGAAAAATTGCACACACTGACATTCATCGATACTTGCTGAACATCTCTGGAGAGATAACAGTGGATGTGAGCACAGTGCAGCACTGGGTGGGTCATTTCAGCAGTGGTGACAGCAACAGTGGGTCACTGCTTCTGGTGCAAATTTTTCTAAGTGTGACATACATAAATAGTTAAGCTAAATTTCTTTTAAGAAAACTGAAATGAATTAGAACCATTCACATCCTATACATTTTTATAAGGTCCATTTGCTCAGTGTTTGGCGACATACTCCATGCAACTCTCATTTTCAAAACATACAGTGACAGAATAAAAGGTGTGAGTGCATTTATGAAATATGAGTGACAGGCAAAAAAGAGTTTGTGTCCCACCTACCCATATGAGATACACTTTGTCCTACAAAAAATTCAAGAGTAGGTTTGTCATTAACATCTCAAGCAAAGTTAGGAAGGCATCCTTTAATATTTGTTCTGAATTGTAAAACTTTGAGATACTATTTTTGACAAGGATGCTTGTTGGTCTTCTCTAAGAAGAGCAGACCATTTGGCTGGGGAGAAGTTGTTCCATTTTAAGTACTTCAGTAAGAAACTGAAAGTATTTCAGTAAGAAAGGAAAATTGCCCAGATCTGTATACTTTATGTTCTAAATATTTTTACAGCCCTCCACTTGCCATGTATCCTTCCTACTGAAAGTAGAACAATGGATTGTTCCCGTATGGGAATTTTTCTTGCAGGGTACAAGAGGAAGCAGACTGCTTTCTGACCTTGAACAGCCAAAGGCTATTTAGTCCAGCCACGTAGTAGAAAAGGTTTCCAAAACTCTTCTAAATTGAGCAGATTCTACTGTAAACTGAATTACACCATTCCAAGTCACTCAGAAGCTACTGCCTAACACCATCAAGATTTACTGTTTATTTCTTATAGCTGAGGAGCTACAGGAATCCTAGGCATTACAATGAATGAATCTGACCGAATATTTCTAAGACTGTATGAATAAGTTTTGTTTTTAAAATCATCTTTTCTTCTTGCAACAGCCACATCCCAGAGCATAAACTTCAGCAAGGAGATGTGTTCAACGGCTACAAAATATGCTGTTACATTAAATGAGCTGGTTGTTGAATGTAACTCGTTAAAGAAATAAGGAGTTTAGTTGCACAGAATTGTACTTACTAAGGGCTGCTTGTACTTTTATAGCTTCTGACTCCTGTGAGTTTTCACTGAATCCCACAGCATTCACAGCTTTCACACGGAAGATGTACTGTTCACCAGTTTCCAAACCGTGAACAACAAATCTGTGTTTAAAGAAACAAAAGAGCATCAGATTTTTTTAATATATCCTATAAAGCTATTCTTCACTGTAACATGAAATTTTGGTAACAATAAATTCAACTTCGTGAATGCTTCACAAAGGAATATATTTCAAGAGGGAAACTGAAATATAATTTTATGATTCAATACAACGTATTTGGATGTAACAGTGGAAAAACAATCACAGGATTCATGTTGAATTGCTAGTGCTGATCTACTGGGTAGAATCATGCCAACTGTAGTATATTTCATGTGAGTAATCTAGTCTTGGAAGACAGTATAGTTTTCACTTCATAGTAACCATCCAAGGAAACTTTTGGTTATGTTCTGAGGTTCTGGGCAATTACTGTAGCATTAGAATAGTCAGAACTATGCCAGTGCAGGATCAGTTCAATATTTTCTTACTTTTGTGTACCCTTCTGACCAAATGTTAGTCTTCTACATTTTTCTCTGTTCAAATTGCTTTGATCAAATTGCTTGATCAAAGGACTCAGCAGAATACAAAGTCACTCAAAATTAAGTAGTAACTGACAAAATATACTAAACAATATGATGTGCTTGCTATACACCCATAAGAAAATATGCCTTACACACCTAAACTTAAGAAAGACATGGACACACTGGTAAGAGTCCAGTATAGCACTATCAAGATTATTAAGGGTCTAGAACATCTCTCCTATGAGAAGAGCCTGAAAGAGTTAGGACTGTTCAGACTGGAGAAGAAGAGACTCAGGAGATCTCATTGATATTCATAAATTTCTGAAAGGGAGGTGCAGAAAGGACAGAGCCAGTCTCTTTTCAGTGGTGTCCAGTGACAGGACAAAAGGGAACCAGCACAAAATGGAACATAGGAGGTTCCCACATGATGCATTTCTGCACTGAGCAGGTGGTAGAGCATTGGCATAGGATTTTTCGAAGGGATTGCAGAGAGTTCCCCTTGAAGATCTTGGAGATTTGTATCCAAAGAAGGACAATGAAGCTGGTGAAAGTTCTGGAGCACAAGCTTCATGAGGATCAGCTGAAGGAACTGCAATTGTTTAGTCTGAAGAAAAGCATGCACACGGGAGACCTTATCACACTCTACAACTACCTCAAAAGAGGTTGTGGCAAAGTAGGGGACAATCCCTTCTTTCAGGTAACTCATTAGGATAAAAAGTAACAGCTTCGAGTTGTACAAAGGGAGGTTAAGGTTGGATATAAAGAAAAGTTTCTTCTCTGGAAGAGTGGTGAGGCACTGAAAAAGGCTGTCCAGGGAAGGGGTAGTGTCACTGTCTCTGGAGATGTTAAAGAAACATGTGAACCTCAGATTATAGGTGATTCTATAAACTCTGCATTTGGTGAGTGATTCCAACAAAAGTAATCATGACTGTTACAAAAAAACTGCATGAGGAATGACATATTAAATGTGATATTTCCGTGAGGGAAATATCATCAGAAGTACAGAAAGGTCTAGCATTTTGATAGGAATGATAGAAAAAGGAGATAATGCCCTTAACACATACATGTAGCAAGTCAGAAAGCCCTGATATTTCTGCAACTGGACTGTTGGGTTTTCTTCACTGCTATCTCAGCAAATGATGCACTTTCCACACCAAATCTATAGCAGACACAACTTGCCCTTTTGCCAAAGTACATGCCTTTTCCCCATGTACTCTGAGCTCCTAGGAGAAACAAGCTGGAAAGCTTCTGAGTCCCTTCTTTTTCTCATACTTTTTATCACATGCATCAGATCTATTCATTTTATAACATAAACAAGAGTTTAAGACTTCTACACTTTCTCATGCCCAAGACATTCAGAATCATGCCTCTAGAACCTTATTTTATGATTAATCAAATAGACAAAAAGGATTTCCATTTAGATAGAACAGAAAGGTAGACAGGGGCAGGAAGAGTTTGCCCAGCAAAGCTTAGCTCAGAATCTGCAGACTATTTTTTTCCTCACACTCATTCAGCATTTACATCCTATGAGAACACCATTGCTTAGCAGTTAAACTAACTACAGTTTTTAAGTCTCCCCAAAATTCAGAAGAATTGTCAGTACCTGTTGTATTTAATTGGTTTGTGGTTAGCAGGTTCCCACTGATTTGATCCCACCACAGAATAGTCAATGTAGTAGCCGTACAAATTCTCTTCATGTTTTGGTTTATCCCACTGGACTACAACTGATGTTTTTGTATTCCTTGTGGCCACTACTCGACCAGGTGCTGATGGGACAACTAAGAAAAAGAAAAATACGTATAATTATGAAACACATAAAAATAAAAATAAGTGAAAATAGACTCAGTGCTGTACGTGTATACAGTATTTAATTATCCTGCCTATGGTTTTTCCTGTTATACTATTAATTCTATACATTTTATCAAATGATTTATGATATGATTTATTTTAATTTATTTTTTTTTTACTGTAAAGTTGCCTATATTCTGTGTATGTGTTTATAAGTTTTTTGTTTCTTATTT
Organism: Callipepla californica brunnescens; assembly: GCA_023055505.1. Classification (NCBI taxonomy): domain Eukaryota; kingdom Metazoa; phylum Chordata; class Aves; order Galliformes; family Odontophoridae; genus Callipepla; species Callipepla californica. The sequence goes on along the minus strand of JALIRH010000007.1, from coordinate 15,706,877 downwards.
TTTACTTACAGAAAACAGTCTGAGCTAGTAGGCCTTCTACTAGATGATTTTATATAGGTTTTCTGTAGACTGAATTATAGGAAAATATTTTCAAGTATGTGTACATGTATATAATGTTTACAAAGATATACAGGAATGAAAGTGCTCTCTCTCAAGTATTCTTTCTCAAATAAGATGCTTATACGTAGCTCCTGGTGCATCAACAAAAAAATGCATGTAAACTATAAATGTAGAGTTAGGAAATACTGCTTTCCAGTCAATAATTGATGACCACAATTCAGATAAAGCCACAGTTCAGAACATCTTTAAGCATATGTTTGAATGCTAAGTGTTTAGCTAAAATAAGCTCAGTGGATTTCACAGAAGCATAGGAATGTTGGATGGAAGGGATATTGGAGATCATCTGTTCCATCCTATCACCTGGTGAAACTATCACTAACTCTAAGCCAAATCAGTGATGTATTTGTCTGAATCTTGAAAGTTTCTAACAACAGAAATTTCAGTTTTCTTGCATCATTTGTTCTAGTATTGTACTATTACACCTTTTTCACCAAGAAAGCATTGTCCAGCCTTAATCTTTTATGTTACAGTTTATGTCTGTTGCCATGTTTCCTCATCTGGATCTGCTAAGAACAATTTGGCACAATAAACTTTGTAAGTGACCAGTCTAAAACCCAGCTACCTCAGACTCTCTCCATCAGTTACAATCTCTAGGACCCTGGGTATCTTGGTTACCATTCACTGGACCTCTCAGTTCCTCTATAGGCCTTTAATCTAACAGAGCCCAAGTTAGAACCTGAACTCCAGGATCGACCTCCACAGCACTAGGTAGAGGTGAACGAAGCATTCTTCCATATGTTTTCTACAGTCTTCCCAAAGGAGCATAGCACACAGTTCACTTTAGATGCAATGAAAGTTCACTGTTGATTTGTATCCATTCAAACAACTTGAATGTGCATGGCTTGAAGAGAAACTTCAATAACTAAACGGGAATATAATGACTTAGTGACAGCCAGCCCAATCTGTACACTACAAAACATTTATCTGAGCTTTCATGACTTAAGGAAGAGTGTCAGCCCTCCATCATATGTTGAGAGGAATTCAGCACTCTCTTATCAAAGGCATTTAGTTTTCTCAAATTTTTCAATTTAAAAGAACTAGAGCTGAAGAAAGGAACACAAAATGCAACTTTTTTTTTTTTTTTTTACAGTATAGTACTGTCTAAATATTCTTTTGTAAATTCTGACACTGAAAAATTCTCCCATGAAGAAAGGTTGAGGGAGATGATTTTGTTGAAGCATGTAGAAGAGAAGGCTTCAGAGAGAGCACATTGCACCCTTTCAGTACTCATAGGGATCCTGTAAAAAGATGCTGACTGACTTTCTACGCTGTTGTAATAGGACAAGATATAACGGCATAAAACTAGAAGAGGAGAGATTTTAAATTAGATGTTAGGAGAAAATTCTTTACTCAGGAGGTAGTGAAGTGCTGGAATACTTGGCCCTGTGACTTTGTGGATGCCCCATTCCTGGAGGCACTCAAGGCCAGTTTGAATGGGGAACTGATCAGCCTGATCTGGTGGTGGTGATTCTGCCCATGGCAGGGAGTTGAAACTGGATCAGTTTTAAGGTCCCTTCCAACTAAATCCATTCTGTTATCGAACTGAACTGAACCTCTGATCAGAGGTAGAGTGTTGAGAATCATTAATCTCACTTGAACATAAATACTTCATAGCTGGTCTGCCAATTTATCCTTCAGGCTTCTCTCACTATAATGAGAGGACAAAAATCCAGAGTACCTACATAGATACCTACATAAAGAAATTTAAATGTAGATGTCAACCTCAAATTCAATCCACTTTTACCTCTCAATTCAATTGTGTCATTTTCAATGGCCTAGCATGAACCTTATACACTCTAGTTTTAACTCAAGAGAAGAAGCCACCCTATAATCTGTATGTAATTTTTAGCAGTCCCATGAAGTTGTCTCAGCTACCCTTAGGAATGCTGAGTAGTGCTGTGTGTGAGAAATTAAATGAAGTTGTATATCCAATGTATTTTAGCTCAGGTGGTTAACTCCATCTCTGAAAGTACTCCTGCAATTTCTCTTTAAAATAAAATCTGCTTTCTGCTATCAATTATATGATCATTTATTCAGAACTACTTGTGCCAACCTCAGAGGGGTGGCCTATTTTCTGCACTAATAAATACAGTATTACTGTTTCCAGCTTTAGGGAATGTTGAACAGTTTAAATACTTTCTATTCATTAATGAAATATCAAATCAAGAATACGTAAAACAAAAGATGGTTTTAATTCATTTTATATAGTAAGAGATCGAGCTAAAGCTAGTGGGATGTTTATTTAAAAATTATAGTAAATATAAAGAAGGCTGCATCTATCAACATTTATTGCAATGTGGTATATCAGATATTGTAATAAAGTTTTCATCTTCTAGTAAGTGTACTTACAATTTACACTCTCTGAAGGTGACAGCTGACAATATATAAGGCTGTTCTGTTTAACTTTTGCTAAACTGCAAGAATAGACCAAACATTTAAGCATCAAGAGGAATAACCAGTCCCTAAATTTTCACTTGTGAGGTTGAATGGGGCCCCAGAATACATACTTAGTCTTCATGTGGAATGTTGCCATTTGACCATGAAGATGTATCTTCCCCCATCACTGAAATATACACATCTCTATGCACTGGAATTCTGCACAAATGTAATTTGCAACTTAGAATGCTAGCAAAGAAAGGAAAGGCTACCTTATTTAGCTGAAAATGTTGGAAATTATGTAGTATATAATTTCCTGAGCCAGACGATGTAATTATCAAAGTTAGTGATTAACCCATGCTATCTTTTGACAAGTCACATATGTAGAGCACTGTGAGGAATGATTAAATTAAATTCACTAAACTTTTTAACAACTATTGTTCTCACCAAGGAGACTTGTGATCATTATGAAAATTTTGGAATATTTCCAAAATTTAACAACTTAGTCCTTTTAAAATTCTACAGTATCAAACAAATGAATTTGATTACTATTATTGTAATCAGAGTAATCGAATTACAATGTTAGTTGTCTCTTTATATTTTGTACAGTATCAATTGTCTTTAATATAAATGCCTTACAATTAATGCCTTACCAACAGTATCTTGTGGTTGAATAGGCTCTGTGATTTCAGATGGATCACTGATGCCATGCTTGTTTGCTGACAAGACTCGGAAGACATATGGCTTTCCTTCTGCAAGGTCAAACACTGCATAGCGAGGAGATTTTACAGCAACCTCTGCATTGACTCTTTGCCAGCTTCCACTGCCAACCATGGACTGAAAAAAAAATAAAAATAAAAATAAAAAAAAGAAAGAAACAAAAAAGCTGAACATTTCTTCTGGGAACTGTCAAAAATAAATGTATTGCTATATTGCATCCTGCCATGAATTTGTTCATGAGCTAATGGAAGATGATTATTCTGAAATGCCCTGCTTTAGCGTATGCAAATTCTCATAACTTGTGCATTCAGTTACTCTACAAGAAAGATCTGAGTGCTTCATTTTCTCCCTGTCTGTCCAGACTTCCATATATGTTGTCTTGTACATACAGATAATCTTCATTTAGGGCCATGATTGTCAGCTATGACTGGTCCCTAAAAATTGGTCCCAAAAATCTCCTGCTCTGCAAAATTTACTTGTACACCCAAAGGTTCACTATAATCCAGATTAAGCAGAAAGGTACGGAGTGGTGTGGTGTGAGGTTATTCTACTCACTGCCACATCTTTACCTACTCTGTTTAGAAAGGTCATATTCCTAAAAGCATTCATCAAATGAAATAATTACCTTTAATACTCTCTGTTATACTGCTTTTGGTAAAGTAGCTGAGCTAATTAGTATCATAACTGCACATAGAAGAGAGACAGGAAAACAGCACTCTCAGAAAGTTCTGCTGTCCATTAGATTCCTCAGGTAATTTGTTGTCCCAAAACAAAGATTAATCATGTTGTAGTTCAGTACCTCTAGTAGAACACAAGTGCCCAGTAAACAGCATAAATAAATTGCCTTCCAACACAGAAGCATGCATAAAAATTAAATTTTCATAAATTATCAAGCCAAGAGTCCAAGAACCAATAGACTGCAGACTTCTCACAGAAAGGATAATGCTTCATAGATCTATGGAAACTACCCTGTACATTATGAGGTTTACTATAGGTAGACAATAAAGAAGTCAACATCTGGAGCTCAGTTATCAAAATCTTTTTTCATAGATACTGAATTGATCTACTGTTGTAGAAAAAAAAAAAAGTAACATTTTCTTCTTTAATAAGATGGAAAATTTGAACTTTTTTGAAAATCGTTTTACTTTTCAGCATGAAAAATTTTAATTGTTGCATTTAGGTTTCATGGAGGCATGAATCAATACTATATTTTATTATTTTCATATTGATTCAATTTGTGTGTTAACAATGCTTTAAGGGAACATTGATATGCATGGTGGAGAATTCAGCTTCAATTTATGTTTCTTGAGGCCTTTAAAAATCTTTTTGTTTCTCAGGACTGAGATTTCTTTGTTTGATATTAATTAGAAGTTGTGCTTTCCTAAATTAACAAATGATCGTGCAAAACAAAAACTGAACATACACTTATGTAATGATTGGGCTATTCACATACATAAGTTAATTATGTGCCAAATAATTTTGCAGTCAGGTATTAATTGGTGCAATGAACCTTTTTTTTCCTAACAATAATAACCTTTTAGTCTTTCATTCTCAGTTTCCGTCAGTAAGTTTGGCATTTAATTAAGACTCATTTGTTCCTCTCTGCCACTGCTCTACAATGTTTCTGAAGATATATAAAGCCTTTCCTGGAAAATATGCAGTTATCTATTTTCTAATTCATGATCATATTGAAATTAACTAAATCTTAATGTCCACTCAACAGAAACTGACATCTGAGCTTTTCATCTTGATAAATTCTGTATATTCTGGAAACAAGTAGGCATTTTCAGGCCATGCCTCATCCAAGTCGTTATCTAATACAGACAGAGTTCCAGTTTCATTGCTACAGAAAAGTGCAGGTAACTAGCTCAGATTGTAGGCAGTTAAATTAAGATAAATCCCATATTTGATATCAGATTGTAATGGAAAGCATGTTCCTGATATGGGGCTTTTGATGTTGGAGTTCTTTTGGTTTGATTGGCTGGCTGTTTTTTTCCTGGGAACCATAGTTGGCAAAACAAAAGTTACTTTTCAGTTATATTAATACAGAACAAAGATCTAATTCAAAATTCTTAGTTTAGTTTGCATTAAGTTTATACATATATACAACCAGGAATAAATACAAAGAGGAATGACATGGTATTTTGTTGCAAAAATAAAAAAGAAAATACTTATTTCTATGGAATTCACCATCAGTTTTCCTGACTGTGAAAAGAAGAAGGGGAGAAATCATAAACGTATTTTGTGGGAAATCTTGTGAGTGAATTTCACGTTACAGCACTTTGCTGGTAATTTATGCTGATAAAGTAGAAATGAAGGGTTTTTGGACTGGAGATTTCAAAGTGACTTAGAAGGGGACTGCAAGATGATGGGCTGCAAAATGTAGGGAAATACCCACAAAATGATTGGCTGGAAATGAGATTCAAAGGAATGTGCTGAACAGTTGTGAAAAGAAAAAAACTTGCACAGTAAGGTCCAAAGAAAATGTTGTCACAATATTTAAGATGGAAATTGAATGTGTGGCAGTTTTATGTATGGTTTCACTGTGGATCATTAAGAGGAGGCATATGCTAGAGACATCATTCATAAAAACTAAATATAGCTTGGCATGTAGGAGTTTTAGAGGTCGGGTATGAGGCCCGATTTACTTACTGAAGTGATGGCAAAATGTTGCAAGGAGGAAAGACTACAACCTCTGGCTGTATTTCAACATACTTAATATAGATGCCTGGCTTGGGAACAGAGTATTTAAATCTTTGTAGTCAACAGAAAAGAAAACTCTCCTCCTGTGACTAACAAAGTTCCCTATCAAGTCCAAGGGAAAAAGAAAGCAACAATGAAGACTGGTAGGCGACAGTGAATCTGAAAGTGACAGCTGCCTCTCTACAGGTCTTACAAGGAATAAACTGGAAATGTTGAGTTCTAGCAGAGAGTGCAGTAAGCCTGCAAAAAGAAAAAGTGAGCATCAAGTTACGAGTCACTCTTTTATTCCTTGCTTTTTTTGCAGGACAAGCATAACACCTCCTTTAATACAGACAAGGTGCAAACTAGCAGTCTTGTCTGCAGTGATATGAAATCTAAGATGTTTTTTTTTTCATTAAACTGCTAACTTACACAGGTAGTTTGCAGTTTGTTCTCAGTTTCAACAGCAGTAAGCAAATTGCAGAGGGGTAACCTTTTCCCCAAACCCTGAATTTCAATATTCATTAAATCATGTAGTAAGACATTTTATTGTCCATGCTTATCTATGGAATAGATAGTTAGATAGATTACAGATAGATAGATAGGATATATATCTATCTTTACCAAATCCCTTGAAACTTCAGAAAGTGCTAGTTTCATTGTTCATTCTGCAGCTCTAAAAATGAGTTGAGTATAAATGCATGTGGCAATGAAACCCCTCACAGTCAAATGCATCTGTACAGTACAGTACCTTCTCAATGAAATACGTCAGTGGCTCCCTGCCACGAGGAACAGGTGGATCCCAGCTGAGCACAACATATGTTTTGCTGATTTCTGAAGCATGTACATTGGTGGGAGGGCCTGGAATCTGAATATCGCCTGGAAGAGCAATAAGCATAGCTAGTGTTAAACAGTGGATTAACCTCAGAGTCAGCTCATGCTACAGCTCATCTTTCTGACCTCCCACCCTGCAGCACAATCTCAGCTATGATATCATCCTTGCAGTCCATTTGCTCACTTCAATTCCATTTTGAGCAACTGAGTTAGTTATTTACTTTTTTAGTAAAAGTTAAATATGTCCCTGACAAGCTGTGCATTTGTCACACATTTTCTCTCTTTGATCACATTTGAATTACTTTTATCTGCTGGGCAGAATGCCTTGGAAAAATCTCCTCATATATGCAAATAAGATGTATTTTTTGATCAAAGACAGTAGCCCAATGTGTTAATATAAGAACTTAATCTAGAGGATGTCTGCAAAAGAAGAGCAGGAAGGAGAGAGACAGCTTAAAACAAAGTGGAAAACAGGAATGGAACAAGAACTCATTACAATATAACGTGATGGTATTACCAGCCAGCCTAAAGCATTTCTAAAAACTGTAGAGCCCTTTGGTGATTCCACCATGTGGAGTGGCCTAACCAAATCCCTCTCCCTTCTTGCTCTGTAGGGCTACTAGGAAGGTGAGGCAGGACCTGCATGCCCAATTCCAGGATGAAGGAATTCAGCATGGCTCTTCATGTCCACTATCACCCTGCATAGCACGAGAAGAAGCCAGTTTCCATGCCAATGGGATTATAGTGCTGTAAAGCCCAGACACATGAAAGAACGCTTCAGACATAGCTACACAGCTCTGAATGAATCTTCCTCTTCATAATAGTTTAGAAATTACAATTCAGCAAATACCTGCAAATATTTTATTCTTTTATGGATTATAATCGAGAAAAAAAAAGAAATGTTTCATTGTTTTAAGGTCATTTTACTCATTTCTCATACTAGCAGGGAGCATTACCAGCCTAAATTTCCAGATTTCAAGAATAGAAAAAGAGAAACATATTTTAATAGGAATGTTTAAATTGTGGAAACATAAACATTTCTAGAAACTATAGGGCTCACAATGCAAAAACAAACAAAAAAAAAAAAACAAAAAAAAATTATTTTGTCATTCACATTTTCCAGTCAAAACCAGACCATTTAAAAGTAAACTGACCAAGAAAATCTATTTTTTCTTGTAGTGTTCTCAAGTGTTTGATTTCCCACAGATACTCTTTTTCTTTAAGAGAAGCACATGAATCAGATGAGACTAAGACAAAATTGCTGAGTTGTAGTCAAGAAAACAATTTTAAGCATTAGAAATAACCGTTTACATTTTGACTACAATGATTGTAGTCAAAAGGCTTCCAATTTTTTTTACATGACTCAGTGTTGTTTTTTTTTATGTTCTTGTAAAAAACAAAGCTGACAGTTTCTTATGATATAACATGATGATACAGCCCACTTTCTTAGAACAAGATGTCACTGGGCACTAAAAAAAATCTGTTGTGGTCTATGAGATCACTTTTTCAATAATGTTTTCCAATTTCACAAATTAAACTAGTGATCTTTATGAATCATATTCTTTTATTAAATATGAAGAAATAATGAAACAGGAATCCAAATATCATTATTCATGTCTATATTAGTTTGGCTGTTTAACCCCCATGATCATGCTCAGGCAATCCTGAATGGAGGAATATGTATTTTGAAATCAAAAAAGACAAACATATTCTGCTTCTATAACGTGATTTGGATTCTATATTATCCATCCAAATTCATTTAGGATACCATGGCCAAAATAGAGAAATTTCATCTGTCCAACCTGTGCACTGGAGAAACACTTTAGCTTCTGATTCTCCATTTAATTACACCTGTTCTCAGGTGGATTTTCTTTTATTAACTTATCATTGGAGTTACAGCATTATAAACTTACTTTGCTAAAGGCAGGAGATAGATTTTTTTTAATCTATTAAGCCATTATAGTTAACATTTTTGACAGCTTAAGTAAAAAGAACATTATTATCCAAGTTAAAAAAAAAAACAAAAAAAAAAAAACAGTATATAGAAACAACCAAAGATGGAAGAAAGTCAGGCTTTAGCTCAAAGACTGTCAGTGATCGCTACTGTTCTCCAGAGAAAAAAGAATGCTTAGTCCATAACTTTAACCTTAATAACAACATCTCCATTCAGAGAAAGATATTTTCATTACATAATAAGGATGGATTATGTATGTGGGTTTTTTTGTTTGTTTGTTTTGTTTTGTTTTGTTCTACGAAAGCAGAAACAACTTGCTCAGGACATCAAATGCTGTCTAAAAAAAAAAAAAAAAAGCAACTATATTGAGCTCCTAGAAGGATAGGAACGGAAATGTGAGTGACAAAACACAATATTCAGTTGTTTAAATGCAGCTTAGCACTAGCCAAAACAAAAAGGTGAGGGGATACTGTCAGCACTTAATGCATTTAATGCAGTCAGGAGAGTGGCACCAGCTGTCCTTTTACACCTTGACCTTTCACTTGTGTTCTCTCAAGCTTGCAAGCCAAAATATATGACTATATTTATTATTATAAAGCATATTTCACTAGAAGAATTGTTTCAAATTACAATGCTGAATTCCTGGGATTAAAGCAGACGGACTGAAATCACAGAAATATAACATACCTTCGAGGTCATCTTTACTGATTACAATCTTTCTCCCTTCATCCACATGAACAACTGTTAAGCAAAATTTCAGTTAGTTTCTTGAATCTGTTTAACATATTTGCAAATGTTACAAATTACTGTATGTCATCTATTCAAAAACCTGCGTACTTCTATTTCCATAACTTTGTTATTAGCTAGAAGTCATACATTGCTTCATTTACTTTCATAGGTAAACTGAGTGAGACACTACTATTTAAGACATGATGAACTGTACGAACCATAGTCACAGTAGTGTTATTCTGTTCTGTCACAGTCTGGTAAACAACTGTATTGTGATTTGGAATTTTGCTATAGGAATTAGTCATAAAGGCAATGGAAAGAGTGTATTTCAGCTCAGGTTTTACAGACTATATTGGGACAGTGCTCTGCCATCTTCATAACGAATGTAATTCCTTTCTACATAAAAGAAGTGTGCTAAAGAGAAGGTTCACGAATATATGATATATGGAATAAAAATAGTCCCTGGAGCATGACAGCTTACTCTTCTAATGGAGAAACTCTCATGAGGCTTCTCTGCAGACTTGAGGACTTAAGTGGCCTTTAGCACAAGACCAGCTTTCAGAAAGGGTTTTTGTTTTTGTTTTTTGTTTTTTGTTTTGTTTTGTTTTGTTTTATTTTGTTACATATAATTTTTCCATCTGCCAGAAAAGCGATAATATCAGATACCCCAAACCAGTAGCAGGGGGGGTTTGTGCCAGTACTGGCACTTCTCTGAGGGTAAAAAAAAAAAAAAATGATGTGGATAAATATATCAGTCCATGGGTTGGTGAATTTATATCATAATTCTATTCTTATTTTTTTTCTAAAGCAGTCATATTCAATTATTTTTCCAAATGTTACTGCCAGCAAACAGAAGGTTGTGGGACCTCTAGGTCTGTTTCACATTGGAAATGACACAAGCTGCTTGGGCATACTGGCTCTTCTGAAAGCATTGTTCCTTGTAGTATTTTATGTTGTTTATATCGAATGCTAAGCAAAACCAGTGTTAACTGAAATGGAATCCCCAGGTCCTGACAAATTATCCATGTGGACCTTGCCATTCCATTTATATCCCCCCAAGCTTAAAACTAGTGAGGTATTCATTCAAAGGAAGAAGCAAAAGCTGCTCCTGAATTTATCTAGCAAGCAGAATCTGAAAGAAAAAAAAAAAAAGAAAGATCAAACATTCAGCGTGTCCCAGCCTAGTACAACGTACTTTGTGTTCTTTCCAGGTCAACAGGGTCAAGAGCTGCAACTGGTTCAGAAACTCGAGAAGGCCTGCTAATGCCAGCGCTGTTCACTGCTCTCACACGGAAGATGTAAGACCGTCCTTCATAAAGACCAGTCACAGGATACTTGCAGATTTTTACAGGTGCATCATTGCACTGGACCCAGTTCTCCAGACCTACTTCACATCTTGGAGTAGCAGAAGACAGCATTTATCAGCGTTGTTTCACAATGAAAATACACCATCCTACACACACCAAGTCAGAATCACAAAAGCCACCGAACTATATCACTTATTAATAAAAGCCACACACTTTATATGATTTCTTCTGATCAGACAACTAGTGCTCACCTTCTTCATATTTATTTGTTATGGAATTGCAAAGGTCATTTTTCTTGCACAGTTGTGAGTTGTTTTAGTCCTTGTCAACTCTCTCTGCTACGATTTAGTTCTGTCTTGCTGTACGAGGTTTAAGTTGTTCCGTTTTGATTTTTATATGCATCGCTACAGAACATGCTGAAATTGCAACTTTCACCTAATCTTTTCTGTCTCATTCTTGTCATATTTTTAATCAAACATAGTTTTTCTCTGACAATGGTTCAGTTACTCAGTGCAGGAGACGTCAAGAAGCACAGTGACGTCTACGTACTGGCTCCACTGTGTGTCCACACATTTTTTCTCCTACTACTATAAACTTTAAAGGAGATGACCACCTTTTGCCCTGACAGTACTGTGAAAAACAGGGTCATGATCAAAGGCTACTTCATACTGCAGTAATCCAGGCAAAATGTCAAAAAGAACAGCTGGATAGATTACATACAAAATAGATGAAATATTCCCATGATCTATGCGCTGCACAAATTGGATAAAACTGGTAGAGTCCTAAGTTTTTACATTTATTTCTTCATGCTGACTGCTATTCATAAACCAATATTTTCCAGCAATTCCCAGACAGTTGTCTCTGATCTACTCTAAATTACAGGGTAGCAAATAACAATGAACAATAAACGTTCCTTTTAAGTGCAGAGCATTGCACATTGTGAAATCATTTCAGTAATGTTTTTAGCTGACTGTCAGCTTCAAACATTAAAGGTCAGATATTCTACCCTAGCTTCAAGGGACAACCATGCACTTCAGTGAAAGAGTGATACAAAATAGCAATTGGACTCCATGATCCTGGGCTGCCTGCACTTAGCTGGAAGTGAGCAAAATGCAGAGTAGACTGGAGGAGAGAAAGAAGTGCCATTCTGATTTAAACTATCAGCTCCCGAGAGCCTGTGCCTCAAGCTCCTCTTATAACAGTTATGGCTAAAATAAAAAGATAATGTAATAATTCTTAGTTTCCAGCTTTTGCAGTATACAGATTAGAAAGTCTAAATCTAATTCGAGGTATCCATAGAATCCGACTCCTAGTAGTAGTAGTGCCAGGGCTCATTCTCTGATTTGGCTACTGAGCATTTTCATTGTCTGATAAAGTATGGATGCTTGCAAATGTTTACTGGGAAGAACTCCTTGCCCTTGCAAACTCCAAGACTGTCCAGAAATGCCCAGGAATGTACTAGAAAATCAGAGCTAAAAGTGTGCCAGAAAACATTCTAGTAACTTAGCAAAGTAGGTAACTTACAGTGCCTAGAGTCTGCAAATAATAATAATAATAATAATACAGCTAAAGAATATAAGTACACAGGAATATAATGACATTTTTACTCTTCAGGATGCACGTGGTTTTGACAATAAACAGAACTAAATAAATCCCAGTGCTTACATACTTGTCAACAAAATATCCAATGACTGGGTTCTGAGTGGTTGTATTTGGTGGTTTCCAGGTAACAATAACATAGTCTCTGTTAGCATCATGGCATTTAACATCCATTGGAGCCCCTGGTGCTCCCGGGATCAACGCATCAGCATCTGGATCACAAATAGAAGTAAATCAGTTTTGATTGTGAAATCTACAACATAGGGAAAAGGGAAATTTTTCAGTTGCTCTGTTAGACTTTTATGTGAATGGGAGACAAAAGTCTTTGTCAGACATTTATTCACTACACTAATGAATCAGACCTGTATCTGTCTCTCCACATGGATAAAAAAACGTTCTGGAAACAGTTTAAGAATCAAACCTGCATTACATTTCACAGGAATTAAAAGCCCTGCTATCCCATGTGTTTTTTGATCTTTCCCACTCAAAGCTGTAGCTAAGTAGGTTACTGATTAGACCAATGTACTCAGTAACAAATGTACAGCTGAGGAAAATAAATCTCTCAGGGAATTAAAATTTTTCAAACTCTTGGTTCATTTCTAAGGCTGCTTTTTATATAAATTTTTACTGTACCAACGGGCCTAAGTAATGAATGTACTTTCATTAAGATATCCTTGTGTGACTTCATTTTTGAGGTACTGACTCATATAGAACCAAACCTTCTTATAAAGTCTAACAGATTCCTCTCCTTTCAAAAAAAAGCTTTCTATAACATGAATTCATCCTGTAGAGAGTCCAGAACTATCCTTTTATGCTATTTTTTTTTTCTGAAATAAGTAAAAGTTACAAGTTAAATTTGAACCTAAATCTTGGTGTTTTTTCAAATTTTCCCAAAGTGCAAAGTACAGTCCCTTAATAACAATCTACATATTGTAAAGATGCCTCCAGATTTGCTGTCCTTTATGCATGTTTCTTGCAGTTGAATCTGAAGTATTTCAGAAGAGGAACCTTACGCTCTGAGAACATAATTCCCCATATTTCAGAAGCAATCAACTTTGAGATGACTGAAATTCGATCAAGCTTCAGTCCCTGTACACATGAAAGGGAAAAAAATAGGCAAGAGAAAGGCTAACAAAGGGCACAACAGACTCTGGAGAACACAGATCAAGGCCAAGATTCTGTTCATGTGAATGTATCAGACAGAGTGCTAAATGGACCACTGAGGTACCTAAAATTAACTCACCAGTATGAGAAAAAAAATCTAGGAATTTTACTATAAATTAGTGAATATTTTTTTCAGAAGGATAATTTCTATCTTAGAAGTTAAATGGAACTACAAATATTTTGCATATTGTTTCCAGAGAGTTTGGAGTGACTTGTTTAGACATATTGCAAAACTGATGAAGCCCATGGGCTAGTCCTGTGAGACAGATGATCTCAGACACTCAAAAAGTCGTTCATGCACCTGCACTCCACACAGAGAGGCTGGAAGGCACTAATGCAAGTATGTTACAATATATGTCCAAGACCAGCTCTGGTCTCCCTGGATTTAAAACTACTATAACTCCAATGGCTTCAGTGTGGCTGCACCAGTTTGCCACCACTGAGCATGTGGTCAAATGTATTTAAGAGAATGAAAGCACTGCTTAGCCATTTATTTTCTTTGTTCAATAAAGAAAAATTAATAGGGAAAAACTAAGTTTTGCACAGATGTACACATGGGAGCTCATTCTCCCTTCACTGAGAGTTGTGTATGCAAATGTGAGGGCACATTCTGACCTTTAATCTATTTCAGTGCATTTATCTTCCTTTTAGCTATGTCTCTTGTGAAAACTGTATTTCTTCAATGAGCTAATTTCTTACTTTGCTTCTTTTTCTGATTATTAAGATGAGTGTGCTTGGTATGTCAGTGGGAATATTTTTCCTGTGTCTCCACCTATGGCCAGGCACAGAGTTTGAGAATGCCCAGCAAGGCTCACTCCCACTTGGGTAATGTAGATAAAACAATTACAGCACAGACAGTTAGCATACAAAGACATATGTTTGCTATCGGGAAAAGAGAAAGTGAAGAAACAAAGAAAGAAGGTGTTTCTTTACAAGAATGATGTACCTTCAGGAAGAATCACATTCTTGAAGCTCTCACTCATGTAAAACAACTGTATTGTTTCTAGTACAGAGTAGTGTTAAATACCGAAATGCCATCTTTCTTTCTGCTTCATTTATTGCAGAGGATTTCTTAATAAAACTGCTCTTTCTACTGCTATTCTACATTTCTCCCAAGAAAGAGGTGAAAACCTTACCTCTGACAAACAGGAATGCACTACATTCATTCACTCCACCTTTTGTAACCATCCGCAAGGTGTATAAACCTTCATCATCTTTGTGCAGATGAGTAAAGGACAGAGCTGCCTGGCCTTCTCCAAAATACAGCTTTGTCCACTTGGAATCCTTTATCAATACATCTGGAAGAGAAGATCCACATTAGCCCACTTGCCAGAACAATGTCTTAGTGTAACCCTGTGCTAATCAGAGGCACTAACTACACCAGCTTTATACTGACTTAATTCAGAGGGACAGTGCTTTGATGCTGTAAACACTTTACAGAAAGTACTGTGTCTCCCCAAGCATATTTCTTCAATGAATTTGGGAATATAAGGTCTCAGACTATCCTATACGGTGCAAACTTCAGAACTTTCATCACTGTTATTTTGAACATGCTGACAGAGAAAAAATGTTATCCACATTTTGAAAAAAATATATGAAAACCTGCCATACTCTGTAATAAATGCAGGGTGGAACTTTGTTTCATTATTAATAAGTTTTTTAACCTGTTTAGGTCAAATGTCAGATTACTCAATTTCTTCCTCCAAGTTTAAAAATGAGATTTCTGTTTAATCTGGACTGCTATAAGCATACACTGAATTTAAATCCTCAAGGCATGTCTGCTGAGCAGTGAATGAAATTAAATTTGAATTTCTCACAGGTGAGAGGTGGTGACCCATGATTAATGCAAATTAATCTGATTGCCTAGTGAAATCTGAGCAAAAGAATGAGCAGGATATTTTATGCTAGCCAAGGGACTTTCTTCACCTCAACTTTTTTAATAATTGATTGGATTATTTTTTATTTCTAACTCCCTAAGACCTATTGCATACTAATTTATTCTAATCAATTCAGCAGAATTATATTTAAAGGAAATGAATATCTACAAATGTTTATTATTCTATTGCTTAAATAAATGTTGGTCCAGATACTCAAGCAATCACAAAGGAATTCATTTTTCCAGCTACATAGAAAGGTATGAAAAATAACACAGTCAGATAATAGGATGCTACTAAAACTTACAGTAAATTACATGATCATCTAAGCATACAGCTACTTAAAGAGTATAAAATAAATTCAGTCACATTCATTCCCATGAGTTCCCTAATCATGAGATCCTTGCCAAGAAAATCTGCCTGTTCCCTTTCTGTCATGTCACAGTGGAACTGACACTTTGTGCAGAGACACAAGGTACTTTAAACGAAAAAATCTCCACCTAGAATCTTTAACCAGTGCATGAGTTCTATGGAAAATCCTGAAGAAAAAAATGAAGTTGAGTGACCAGCACCTCTGAATAAAAGGTCACTTATGTACATTCCATGTTGAGAGGAATCGCAGACACTCCAGAATTAATATACACAAAATACAAGCAAGCCTGTCATGCCTGGTATCACAGAATCACAGAATTGTAGGGTTTGGAAGGGACCCTAGAGATCATCTAGTTCAAACCCCCAGCCAAAGCAGCTCCCTAGTGTATCTTACACCAAAAATTATGAAGGTAGTTTGTTTGGTAAGAGCAGAAAAACTTTCCTTCACAAAAGGCCAAATACTTTAAGAAAGCAAGAGGTCTCTTTTTAATGAAGCCTGGATGGCTGACAAGAAAACCAAGAAAAGTAAATTTCAGAGACCACAAACTTATTATCTAATTTTAATGGGGAAGGTATTTATGTACCTGTGACCACAATAATATTACAACACTATAGCCTCACAGTTGTGATCAGTTCTCTAGTACATTGACATGTTACGCTCTATCACTTCAATCAAGACTTATCGAGAGAAACCCTCAGAGTCAGTGTGAGTCAATCCTCACTTGCTGTTTTCGGCATAGGAGATATTTTTCCTAAAACAATATTCTTCTGAAAATTCATATATAGAAGGGAAAATGCTATAGGTTAATGATTCTTTTCATCAGGTATTTTAATCTGTTAAAATATCAGCTCAGTTGAGCACTTTTTGATTTTTTCCTTTGAATTCAACTTTTTATTCTGTATTACAGTATAAATAACTGCAGAATGCTGGTGCATATCACTTTATAATGTTTATATTACACTAGAGATCAATATCAGAAAGCTCCAGTTACCAGCTGAACTTTTATTAAGATTGGATATACATTTCAGAAGTATTATCTTGATTTAGTTCTTTCAGTATCTTAAACTGTTCTAAGTGGACCATGAATTGTAGACATCATATTCATGTTTGTTGAATCCCAAACCACAGTTAGAGGATTTGATTCAGTTGACTCATACACTCCTAGGACTCCAGTAGACAACCTCAATAAGCTTCACATGAGTGAAGCTTATTAATACTGAATAAACACATACTTCTTTTGTGTATGATTATTATAAATGAATCTTACACATCCTTCTCAGGGACTCAATTGCTATTATTTGAAAAATCTTAGGAAAAATAAAGATTGTCTTAATAAAAGAGTAGAATTAAATATTGTCTTAAAAATCACGAATACATTGACAGAACATAATGTTCTATGAATTATTAACCTTCTCATCATTTGTATTTAAGCATTGCCTTCAGATCTCAAGAGATTCAACAGAGAGAATTGTAGCACATAGCAGGGGTGCATGCCTCATGAATTCCTGCTGTATTTGGGAACAAATTCTGCCAGCTGATATAGCTTTACACCTCTTGGAAATAATGCAATCCATGTACATATCCATTACATATCAAGAGGGAATTATGTTGGCATCACTAAGTATTAAACTGAAAGGGCCATAACCTGTTGCTTCATAGAGCACCAATAATTCATGGTGGATGAAAACTGGGACAATGTGGGGCACACATGTGAGGAAGTGACTTTAGATTTCCATCTGGTCAGTAAACATTTTAACCATTATGTTATTAGACAACACGAGATTACCTCCTTTGCTGTAAATGTGAGCTCCAGAAAAGGTGTACCAAGTCACTATTTAAGGAGAGATGAAGTCTATAAATTCTTAACTAGAGATGCTTATTTGCTTTATTCTGAAATTAAACCTGTGAATTTCATGTTCTAAACTGATAGGTGTCTTCTCTAGCATTTTCCAGGTAGCTTCTATTCAGTGTACTAACTTACCATCTCTATACCACTCAGCACGAGGCCGTAGTCTTTTCAGCTCTGGGGTGACCAACACAGAACACTTAAGAGTCAGTGTTTCACCTTCAGTTGCAAAGGTGACTCCAAATTTCTCCAGAAATTGGACATCGAAGTATGTGAAGCAAACATCATGTGACAGTGGCACTATGCATGAGAAAATGAAAATATGCTTAAATAAATTGTAGTTGGCACAAGCAAATTGTTATCTAATCTGAATAGGAAATGGAACTCTCTAGTATACTATATTCTGATCTATAGATGCAAACGAAAAAGCAGCTGGACAGCTTATATTGCTACCAGAAGAAATAAGTTACAATTAATTTTCTCATATGTAAGACATTATTAAGGCTCTTTATAATAAGGGAATACAAACTACCTTAGCAAAAATTTTATAAATTGCTTACAGTGGAAAGGCATTATCCCAGCTGGGTGAGGCTCTTCACTCTCTCTGAACCCTATAAAACACACAATAAAGATTCAACAACATGAATGCAACAATTGTTTCTTATTTTTATCATAAATTAAAACTTACTTCTCACAACCACAGCACAATTTGTTGATGCCTGCCCATGGATGTTTGTTGCAACAGCTGAATAGGTAGCAGAATCATCAAAATCAGCTCTGAGAATGGAAAAGAAGGAAATAAATGACTCAGGACAAATGCAAATGCTCTTAATGATCAATATTACAAACCAACTGGTGCCAACTCTGAGCAAAGCTCTTTGCACACACTAAAAAGTGTAAGAAGTTGATGAAAGACAGTCAAAAAGCTGGTACTGTTTTTGCTGTAGTATTATCATGGATTAATGTGCAGGTTGCATTAACTTGAGCAAGCTAGAGATGACCTTTAGAGAATGATCAAAAGGAGAGAGCTCAAGTATACCAGTCTGGCTATTCTTTTCTGCTGTGTAACTTCTCTCCTTAATCTGTCTTGCCCTTCTGTCACATATTTTAATAGAGATACATGGAAGAAAAGGATATGACTCTTGCTGAAGTACAGCCCTCTACAGTGATTCCCAGAAAGTAGATACTGGCATTTTATGTCTCTCTCATACCTCCTAGGAAATGCAAACGAACAAAACAAAACAAAAAGGAATCTGACCTAAATTGTGACATAAAGATTTTTGTTTGATTTATTTTGTTAGTGACAAAGTGAATCTGTCATGTAAAGAGAATATAAGGAAATTCAAAATAGGAAAAGTAATTATTTCATTGTAAATAGTGCCCAGTGATGGAATATCTCACCCACTAATTCCTTGAAGAAAAATTTATGCTAGCAGATCTATAGCTAATGAAGATACAAGTCCAAACCTTTTTCTATTAGAGATGTGGTCAACCACAAGAAACACTACTCCAATAGGTATAACATAAAACTGAAATAAAGGAAAGAAAACTAATTCTTCATTTGCACATAAATTTTGGGAGGCTATTACCCTTTTTTCTATTTCTTGGAATTTCTATTGTGTTTAGCCATCAATTAATCAGAGTGCTATCTGAAATACATACAATTAAATCCTGCTTCTGTGTATTCCAATGCATTTAGTGGAGACCCTTCAGGAATTTCCAGTGATGATGTAGAAAATCCTACATGTATGCATTTAGCTTCCTCTAAGAAGAATGAATGAATTTGTATATTCTTGGCAACTGCATGATTAAAGAGATGAAATTATGATTGTACTTGTCTTCTAAGAAGTCTTATATCCCAGGTGTGAAAGAAGAAAGAATACATAAAATTGTTTGAAGTAAATTGCAGAAGAGAAAGCCAATTTGGGGCCAGGTAGCACTTGTGACAGGCAAATCAGACACCTTGTTTTCAGCTCTCACATATATTCTGGGCAGTGTCATACTATAAAAAAAAGTGATACTATCTGTACTGTGATGCCTAAAATACAGCTGGATGAAAGCTCTATTAAATTGTGGTTTAACTCTTTAAATGTACAGGAGTAACAGCTCCTCCTAGAGGCAAATCTTGGGCGCACAATTCACAAAATAGCACGGCCTGCTACCAAATCAATCATACATTTAATTATCAAAGCCAGAGGAATAACACTTAAGATTAGCCCACCTATCCAGAACGCTTGGAGTTAGAGTGTAAAGCCCATTAGCACTCTACTGCAGCCTGGGCTGTAAGTAAGCCTGAAAAACACTCGAGAAGAATTGAAATGTTATTCAGTATTTCAGAGTTTTCTGGAATTATTTTTAAAATGTTAATACCTGTTCACAATTCTACACAAAGCTTAACTGATTCTGGACTTACTTGAAAGCTGTTGGAGTTGGTGACATTAAATTCTTAATAACACAAACATTTCTTTCTTAGCATTCCAGTTTCACTGTATCAACATTTGTGTGGAAAAATGTCAAAAGTAAGTTAAAACTTTAGTACAGTCATGTGTTAATGTCTCTATACTGAAATAACTTACAGTGTTCACAGCTCAGTACAGTGCCTTGCTGCAGTGAAACAAGCCAACAACAAATGGGGCATCGTGAAAGGTTTTTACAAGGGGCATTAGGAAATTGACTGTGGGCAGAACTCAAAGGTGTACAAGTCACTCTGCACTACATCTATTATAAAGGAAATACATATACTACATAGTACTATATAGTATGCAGTATATACAATAAGATACGTAATATACAGGGATCACCCAGCTACAATAGACTTTGGCATACATTAGCATGTAAAAGCTTTCAAAAGATTTCTAGGCACAGCCCAGGAGACAGCAGACACTGTAGACCTCATTCCTAGATACTCATAAAGATATGGGATGCCCCATAAAGATTTCCTGTTCTCCAGACCACTCCCCACCCTGCCTGGAGACCTATGGAGGTGTACTGCATGTTCCTCCAACCTACACCTCCAGGCTCCTCCAGGAGCCATGCTACAGGGCCAGTGTGATCCATCCCCAGCTGGACACAGCTCAGACAGCTTACAACACACACACCATAATGGAGTGATGGATGGAGGCCCCACCACTGTCACACCAGGCTGCTCCCCTTCATAAACAAAGCACAACTTCAGGCTCCTCTCAAATACTGCTTAGCTGATCTTCAACATTTTGTTGTTACGGAATGTTGATACAAGGATAAAATAAGAGCATATATACAATGAGGTTAAGTCAGCTATTACTTTAAAATAGTCAGCAGCTGCTGTCACTGTTGGCTTCATTTTCCATCAGAACAGCAGATAAAATAATCAATAGGAATTAATTTCTATGAGTATCACTCAGGATTCAGGAACTGAAACATAATTTATTAACAACAAAGTGGCATAAAAATAGTTCAGAAACCAGAGAAGTATTCTGAACAAATGTGAGGCCATATTCTGCTTGAATATTGAATTCACTCAAAGCATCAAAAAAATCAGAAAACAAGGGAACAGCATGGCAGATATCTGATTAAATTTTCAAATAGATACATAGCTGTGCTACTCAGTCCTCTCTCCATAACTTCTCGCTCTCATAAGGAACAGCAAAATGCCTCTCTTGATGTATTGTGAGTCTCCAGGGTAGAGGAAAGAGAAAATCATAAAAATGAAAGAGAATCATAAAAATCTCCAGAACAGACAGAAGAGTCACAAAAGGATTGTTTCTTTTGCCCAACCAGCTCAATGTCT
Source organism: Callipepla californica brunnescens (assembly GCA_023055505.1). Classification (NCBI taxonomy): domain Eukaryota; kingdom Metazoa; phylum Chordata; class Aves; order Galliformes; family Odontophoridae; genus Callipepla; species Callipepla californica. Next base: position 15,685,530 of record JALIRH010000007.1, on the reverse strand, counting down.
TAAAGGACCTATTTGACTGAATTGTCTGCATTAGTGATGATGTGTGGACTTGTTTTATAAGAAGTCTGACCACACTTATTTTTTACAATACTGTTATGATGAACAAGGTACTTATCGTTATTTTGATTACACAGATGATAATTCCACAGTCCAGGAATTTTAAGAGCTCTTAGCAACTCTATCTATTTTTCTGGAGGTCACTCCTTTGAAACCATTTTATAGTCCTTTGCTATAACCTCTAACCCAGGTCACAATGGGATAAATCAAACCATCTTAGATAGCCTAACACACAATGGCCTGCCTTGATATTGGAGGAGGATGAGATTAGTGGGCCAGAGCTACACATCACACTGGCTTAATACACACTCCAAAAGAAGTTGAACAAGATGGCAAGGTACATCAAATTCTAATGCTCCTTCAGTTCCAGATAATGTTCAGATTGAGGATTATCCTGAAAACTACATCCTATTCTGTGATTATAAAAAAATAGACTTTCTAGATGTACTTTAAAGTGCATTGAGTCAAGACCATCTATAAATGATATTTGAAGTACCCAGGAGAGGAGGTGTAGTCTGTCCAACAGTTTTCCTTGTGTCATGAGAGAGAATGCATTTTCCAACCTTTACAAAGGTCAGATAAAATATGCATAGAGTACATTTAGAAAGTATGAGGTGTGAGAACACTTCACACATGTTCCAAGGTACTAATAATTTTTGTGAAAATTAAATTGCCCTGAATCCACAGGAGGTTGTGAAGCTCTAATGCTTGTGTGGGGAATATTCTCCAGCAGATAATTCTGTTTAAAATGCGTATATTCACCCATCTGCCTCATGTAGATTTAAACACAGAGGTTGAGACTAAGATAATATTTTTGTCTGAATTAGAACACAATTCAGTGCATGTCAAGAGCAGGAAGCATGACACAGTAAATTTCAAGAGTTAAAATTGACTCCTTGAACAGAAATGACAAAATGTTCAGTGTTACATTTATATGACACCAAAAAGTGGAAACATTTTGCAGGATTACCATCTCATCGTCTGATTCTCTAGTCGGACTGAACCTGATAGATTTTTTTCATTTGGTTGGTTTCTGTTCTTACTGAATAGGGGACCTGTGTTTGGAGGTTGACACTGCCTCATGCCCATCTCAGTGGCTCTCAACTATTGCAGCTTATAGGGGAAGTAACTGACAGGTCAGAAAACTACAGATCATTTCATTTGGGGAACGTTGTTTGCATTTTTGCAAAGCAGAAAGAGCAGAAGCACACCAAACCTTCTTCCTGTACACACACTGGCACTGCACACCTGCAGAGTTCCAGGACCTGAAGTCGATCACAACACAATCAACTATACCTAGCTCCAAGGCTCTGTCTCCTGAACAGAAGCACCTTTGCTGCAGTGCCTGTACTCTGTCCCACTTCCACCCACAGCAGGAGGAAGGGCATGCCTCATTCCGTACTTCCAGCTTAAATCATTTCAAGCTTTTTGTTCCTAATCAAACTAAAATAGCACTGTACTGACTGCACAGTGTCATTTGTTAAATGAGAATAGTTAGCAAAGAAGGTTCATTCCATTTTTTAAGCTTTTTTTCTTTTTTAAAGCAGTGCTAACGACGCTTAGGAGCTGAGTGCGTGATTAGAGGCTAGCTCTTTCTTCTGGCAGTAGGTATTACACTGCACTCTGCTGGCTTTGCCACACATTTTCACTGATGGAACCACAAACCCTTTCTTGCTGCAATTAGAAGTAATTTTAATCAGTGACTTACTGAAACAGGAAAGGGAGGCAGACCTAATAAAACATAAACACTGCCAAATTTTGAGCGTTGTACAAGTGGCAGTGTACAACTGCACCACACACTGACAGAGCTCCAGAAAATCAAACTTCCTTCTCTGCTTATCAGTTCCCATCACTTCATCTGCCTGCTCACTGCAGTGCTTTTGTAACACCTGGAGCATGCTACTGTCTCCTCTATACCCTAGTCACTATATCGGAATACATAATGTAGCCCTTCATGATTGTGTAAAACCAATTCATTGGAGTAGCAACTTGACTGTCATATCAGTTAAGGAACCAGCCCATGTATCATAGAAAAACAAAAAGAAAAAGACAAGGGAATAAAACAAAACCCTGTGGCTAAACAAATAGCATCAACTAAGAAATTCAAAATGTTTACAGTTTAAGTATTGAGATACAAACTAACAGATAAAATAATTTCAGCTATGCTATAGAGTAACAAAGTGTACTAATCTTGACTACCTCAGATAGAGAAATATTTTCATGGATTACCTGACTATCTGTAGTTAAATTAGATGGGATAGAGAAATAAATGTCAAATGAGCCCTATAACTGTGAGATGTTCAAGAATTACCATGAAAGCTCTATATCCTCCTTCTTTGCTGCATAAGGAGATCTTGAGTTCAGGCTCCAAACAGAAACAGCTTAAAATGAGCAAGAGTTGAACTATATGGTAATGATAGTGCTGAATGAATGTCGAAAACGTGGTAAACTGAGCACAAAGCATCATGAAAATATGAGACTGAGAAATGAAAATGATCTGCTATAGACATGGGCCATGGAAGACAGCAAATGGGAGGGATGAAATTGTGTCCAGTTGCTGCTTTAAGTTGACAAGGTGACGTCTTCGTTTTGGCACCTCAAGAATTTTTCCACTGGGATCAAGGAATACTCATAGGAATAAATATCACACTTGCATCAGAAGGAAAAGTTCACTCCCTGTGCTTCCCTGAAGCACTAAAAAGGTAGCCAAGAAATTCCAAGGCAGTTCTGAGTGGCTGTGGATCAGATGATACGCAGCTCAGCACTTTGGTATGAACAGCTGAGAAGAGCACGGCAGTAGATAGGTAGAAAATCCAAACTGTTCTGCTTCTAGGAAAAAGAATAATGCTCCAAATATGCATGCATAGAGATATTTCTAGAAGATCTGAAGTGAATTTATATATATATATATATACATATATATAAATTTATTTATTTATTTACTTACTTACTTAAAACTTTAATACATTTATTAACCAAGTACATATAATTTAATTGTCTAATACTTGTACATCTAATACTAGCAATAGAAAAACTATCAAAACATTCTTCAAATGTTTTGATAATTTTTGATATAAACAAATTATAGCTCTGGGTCTGTATTTCCTCAGTATTCTTTTAAGTGGAAAAGGGGGACCTATCAGAGAGCACCTAGGCAACCTTAGCTAGGAAAGAGACCACACTACCAGACAGAACAGAAAAAGAACAAAGCAGTGTTAGTTGGAGAGGGCAGCTTGATTGAGCATGAGTGACCACTTATACATACATACAGATCTGTGCCTAGTAAACGGTGAATGTCAACAGATAGGTATGGACTCTTAAGTGGATGGCAGTCAATGGCTCTAAAGGTACGTGTGAATAAGTACAGTTCTATCTGAGCAATCCCAAAGGTGTTTGTGAATGTTGTCCACGTGACTGATAACCAGTACCAGAAGGACAAAAAAGCACTACGGAATTATAAGATACCTTCAACATGATGGCTACAGACACTCAGAAAGCACTTTCCTCACTGATTCTTGCTTCCTCAAAAGCAATTCACACCCTAAAAGTCACCAAAGGAAACTGCACCACATATTGTGTGTCAGGACTCACTAAGCAGCAGTTTATTAACACTAAGCAAGATATACACAAGTACAACCATTTACTTGCATGAAGTCACCTGTGCACTCACTGCCACACACACCCAGACAGACTAAAGCATTTTTCTTTTTCATCCCTGCAAGGAAGAGGATTACAGTAAAGTAACTTGTGGTTTTCCTTCAGCCTCACCTCCAAAAGTAATACTGGTGGGTTACCAGCTGAGTTGAGACATCCCATGGATACAGAGAGCAGTCAGGAAGTTACTGATATCCTGGGTTTGAAGACTGTGAGTATCTTGGAGGTAATTGTATGTACTACTACTCCTTGAGAAATACCCCTTAAGAAGCAACAATAGAGTGGTTCTGAGAATTTCTATACAGGGATATTCTTCTCCTGTCCTGAGCTATGGAAAGTTGACAAGTCAAACTGGACTTCAGTTCAGGAACAAAGTATTCCTTCCCAAAAGTAAAAAGAATTATGCAGTCATTTTCTCTGCTAAAGCCACAAGGCTGTGTTCAGGGATTATTCCACTGCGGACAGTGAAAACAGTAGAAGATGAAAAGTTTGACTAGATAAGTGATAGCTACAAACAGTCCAGCTGTTTGACCACAGATTATACTAATGTTCTGGAGAAATTTAGAAGGTGTTTTTTGTGTCTATTCTCTAGATATTAATTTTCTAATTGAATATTGCTGTTATGTCTTCATTTTAATCTAGGATTGTATATTTTAAAAAATAATTTGTACCGATTCATAGGCAGCAGGCAACATTTCAGTTGTTTAGGTCAGCCTGGTATGAGTATTAGTTTTAGGAAGGTGTTCTATATAGGCATTTTCTATATTGCAAGATTAACATCAGTTTGAAAAATGAAATAAATTAGATTATTCTTTTTCCCTAAGTTAATACTTCCTTAGTTTCCAGAGAACAAACAAATGGAGATCAAAAAGAAATTGAACCTACCATATAATAAAACAAAAACTAACTTTGTGTATCTTTGCCACGGCCAGATGAATTTCTAGATAACTTAAAAAGAATGAAAAGAACATTAAATATACAGGTTTTCTACTTGGATTGACAAGAAAACAAAATTCTAATAAGAAAGGAACTACTTCTTTCAGCCACTTATGTCTACTTTATCATCTTCTTACAGACTGACAAAGCTAAATAATCGAAATATATTTTTCATTTTCAGTTCATTTTCATAACATAATATCCAGCTATTTAGTGAACCATCTCTAGCCTAAATGTGAGAGAAGTATGTTGAATTTGCATAGAGTATAAAAATGTACTATATACCTGTTTATATGCAACACATGTACTCCATATTTGTTTTCAACACTGTACTTTGCTGGATCACTTGCAGGGGTAATCAGTTCCTCATTTTTGTACCTGACAATCAATAAAAAACGAATTAATAGCAGCTTCTATTCATTGCAATAATTAAGTTTTTTTTACATTTGGGAACCATTTTTTATAATCTGAGAACTCTAGACGTTTTCTCTACTCATGTATCTTCAAATATCATATGAATAAATACACATTCAGGCCATAAAGGTGAAGGAGGACCATCATTGCAGTAGAAAGTGGAAAGGAATGTACCCAGACCAGAAGAGATGGCAGTAGAAAAAGACAGAATGTGACTTGAATTTTCCAGTCCACTAGCCCCGACACAGGATGGGAAGCAAATTTTGATCACAGTAAAGCCCTTCAGCTCACAAAAGGGAAACAGAAATAGGGTTAGATATTCACAGTTCAGATTGTAGATCTGCCATATCCCAGGTTGCACTTATCTAGACAGGAAGCAGCTTAAGGGTCAATCAATGTCCACCTCAACAGGGGCTGACAACAAAGCAAATACGCAGTGTGGCAATTGCCCATGACAACAATAGTGCTGTGCAAGTTAACCCTGGCCTAGCAAGTAGTCCATGAACTTAGTGTATTGTGCCATTTTCTACTTCATCTTCAGGGAAATGAATGGCCAAAAAGAAGAGAATGCTTTCCACAGTTTGCCTTCTGAAATGCTCGTGTTTACTTCCCACACTGTATGTGGCCATTCAGCATGCTTTCCTCCCACACTTCCCATTGTAGTGTCAAGTACTAGGATAAAGCACGTACATGAGGATTATGAGGTGTTTTTAACATAGACATTATGTATGTGGTGCTTATCAGTAATGCCACAAATTCCCAATGGGAAAAACTACATTTTTAGAGGCTTGGATAAGGCCTGTTTCTTACCACTGAACAACAGGGGAAGGAAATCCTTGTACAGTGAAGCAAAGACGCACAGACATCTTTTCCCAGACAGTGTGAGACCTCAGACGCACTAGAATTTCAGGAGCTCGACTTATTTTTTCCTCAAAAGCATGTCTTTCCAGAGCCATATTTTCTTCTACCTATTAAACAAAGGAAAACAATAAAAGTAGGAAAAGAAAGGAAGCAGATGGCACTAGACTCAAATGGTCTGGAAGTTTTAATCTAAAATCCACAATATCAAAATATGTTAAGTCACTACTAATATTTGAAACATAGACCTAAGTCTTAGTATATCTTATAATTGTATCTGGATAGGGACAAAAAAAAAAAAAAATCAGTACTGTACCATTCTTTGTACAGCAAGTCTATCCAGTTGTTCCCTAGCATGGTGCCTGGCCATGTGAATCTCTCTTTCCAAAGATGACAACTCACTGGCGAATTTGATCCTTTTTTCATCACTAGCATGAGACTTCTGCTCATGAGTCCTGTAGAACAAGAAAAAAATATCAGATAAGAACAACCAATAGGAAGCTTTAAGATTATCAGTTATACATATTAGGCAGTTAAGGGCTTTGAAACCATATCAGGATGGAAAACTTACTTTAGGAATTATCTACCAGCATATCCTAGTGAGCATGTGAGGTGATGAATATGGCAGAAATTGAAGAGCTGGGCAGGAAGGAATCTGATGACATTTAATGAGAGCAAGTGCAGAGTCTTGTGCCCATGGAGGAACAACCTTGTTTATTGGTACAGGTTAGGAGCTGACCTGCTACAGAGGAGCTCTGCGGAGAAGCACCTGGGTGTCCTGGTGGATAACAGGTAGGCTATGAGCCAGCAGTGTGTCCTTGTGGCCAAGAAGGCCAATAGGATCCTGGGGTGCATTAAAAAGAGCGTGGCCAGCTGGTTAAGGGGAGTGATCCTTCCCCTCTACTCTGCCCTGGTGAGGCCACATATAAACTAACACGTCCGGTTCAGGGTTCCCAAGCTCAAAAAAGACAGGGATCCCCTAGAAGGAGTCCAGTGGAGGGCCACAGAGATGATAAAGGGCCTGGAGTATCTCCCATACAAGTATAGATTGAGAAACCTGGGTCTGTTCAGCCTGGGGAAGACTGAGAGGGGACCTGATTTATGTTTATAAGTATATAAAAAGAGATAAGAGGCAAATGAATGAGACCAGGCTCCTCTTGGTGATGCATACTGATAGGACAAGGAGTAATGGTCTAAAACTAGAACATGGGAAGTTCCACACTAGCATGCAGAACTTCTTTATAATAAGGGTGGTGGTGCACTGGAACAGATTGCCTGGAGAGGTTGTGGAGACTTTTTGTATGGAGATATTCAAGGCCCATCTGGATACCTACCTGTGCAACCTACTGTAGGGTATGTGCTTTAGCAGGGAGACTGGACTTGATGATCTCTTAAGGTCCCTTCCAACCTCCACAGTTCTGTGATTCTTCCACTGTTTTTTCCCCTGTATATGTTGTACCATAGCTTCATATTTCTTGGAAGCTGTCGTGATCATATTTATCTGACACTTCACAGCCTTATTAAAGATCAAGACCCTGGTTGGCTTCCCTCTGGCCTTTAACTTTCCTTCCGATGGATACAATAAAGCAGAGTAGTGAAGGCAGGTTGTATGTCTGTCATATTGTGATAAAAATTGGGCCATGCTTCTGGTATGCCCTTGGTTCTAGCACCTGAGAAGCACTGTTAGATTCAAAGGCTGCATCAGATGACCTCACCTGACAGATACAGACCAAGGAGTTCACAAAAATTCGATGAACCTCTGCACACACAAAAGATATCCTTGGACAGGGGCAAGAAGGACATGCTACAGAAACTACAAGTACAAGTGTAACCTCTTGAGAAATTTGTGGCTTTTAAAAGGATTAGTGAGCCACCTGGGGAAACTGTGAGGAGGAGCTGACTGCATATATTTTTCACAATTCTTACAAAAAGCTCATCAACATTTTTAGGAGGGGCTAACTCCTGCTCCTTCATTCGTGATGATTCTGTAAGCAGCCTGCACTGCTTGGCTTTGACAACAGCACAAAAGCAAGGAGCTATCAGAAATTTCTAACATGGCTATAATTACAGAATCTAAAAGTATAACCCAAAATGCAATGAAGCAAATGAGATGACATTCATGGTCTTCAGTGAACAAGTAGTTTAAGCTACTATTTTCACTAGTACTTTTTAAATATTTGTTTTTGTTACTTCAATGTATTTTGAATGCCAGCTTTGTTTTGCCATGTATAATTTAATTTTGATAAAATTTAAGATGGTTTTTAAAAGATAAGTTATATTAAGCAAATGTATTTTATTCTCCTGCAACATCCTGCTTCTAGGATGTATCTTTCAAAACAAAGTTCTAGAACCCTACACATGTGTATGATACTCCCAACACATTTTCTACAAAAATAAGGCAGAATTCATTATTGTATCATAGACCTTCTATATCTTTGTTGCAGACACTGTAAAGCGTGCTGGAGCAGAAACAGTCAAATTCTCTAACTGGAGTACTGCTGCCAGCATATTTATTCTAAGGCTTCATACCAAGGCTGTAATAGAGACATGACAATAAGCCATCTTGGTATTAAGGAAAGCATTCAGAATGTTTAAACTGATTTAAACCAGAAACGTAGTAACAGTGAAGTAGATTTGTTTGAAAATGTTTTAGATCCGAAGCAGATTCTAACTTTTATAGAGTTTAAAGCTATATTCAAGGACCAGACTGGGGATTAAGGGGAACAACTCTGGATTGAAATATGAGACTGAAAGTGATACTCAGTGATTTAGTATTCTTGCCAAAATAGATTAGTGTCAAACAGTAACAGAGAAGACTTCAGTCTTGCTGACTTTGAAGAGAGCCCTGGCAAAAGAGTGGTACTGAATGGGACTAGAGCCACCACACAGGTCAGATGGACCAGCAGAGCTTTACCTTTTCCTGGATTCTTGCATTGCTTCATGAGCCAAGCTGCGTGCCCTCCTGGCACAGAGTCTGCATGTTGTTTTTCCCAGGCCAATTGATTCATAGTGAGCAGCCTGTCTAGAAGCAGCCCTTCAAATATAAAAAACACTGTTATAACCCAGCAATTCTGGGGAAAAATGCACTCATAAAAGTCAAATAAATTACTTTAAACAAGTTGAATTCAATAATTGAGCATATTTTGGTAAGGATGCTCCTTTGCATTTCTCACTACCTCCAGTGCTACTAGGATACTCTGATTCCCACTTGACCTTCTGAAGCTTAATGCCCATCATTCATCAGTTGAGGTCATTAGACATTTTATTTCATTTAATTCTATTAAATATATACCCTGTAGTCCAGCTCCAATCCTTTAAGTGCTGTGGTAGCACTGTTTAATGAATCACAAGGGTACCAGCTTGTCTAAGAATCAAAGCACAGAGAATCCCTACAATATTGCATATTTTTACCTTTCTACACTTCACATAATCTCCTTTGTAAAATCCCTATTTCATAAGGGAATCTGCAGAAGCTGGACAGTTAGCTAGGCAACTTAATTACTGAAGAGAGAGGACAGTAATTCTTAAGCAACCCAGATTCAAAATTCCAGGCTTTAAGACTAGAACGCTGAGATTTCATAAGAGGAATTGAAACTGTTTTGTTGCTTAGTTGGCTTTTTAAGAAAGAAACAATTTGACTGACAAAAAAAAGCGTAACTACAAATAGCCAATTTTGGGAGAAGGAATATCCTCCTCATGTTGTATGAAAGAATGAGTAGAAAACCCGCTTCTGTTATTTACAGTTTATTTCACAGTAGTTTTACTTAAGTCAGAGTGAGTTTCAATCAGAGCCTAGAAAGGAATTTCCAACTTGGAGGCAGTAAACAGGATGAAACCTCATATAAAAGTCCTGTGTAGATGAGTTGCTACACAACTAGATTGTTTAGCTATGCTTATGGGAGATGGCAGACAAAAAGGATCTCTATGGAAGGAATTGGAAGAATTACCATTCTGAATAAATCACCAGTGGGGGAGAGTAGAATGTAAGTATCTTGATACTAAGACCTGACTTATTATCCAGAACAGAAAAATCTCTGTGCAATTTATGAGAAATACATGGTACTTACTTTCTTGCTGCATATTCTTCAAGTACATATCTTGTCTGAATGTTGCGGTAGGACTGATCAAAGTGTTTGTGTCTTCTCTGGTAAAATGGCACTGCTACTGATGACATACTTCAGTTTGTTACAATCAGCAATTCCTGCAATGAAATCACATTTAGCCATACATTTCAGATACTTAAGTTTGATATTTTTACATACATATACATGTGTACAAGCACAAAAGTACAAAATTTCATCACTCTGTGGCAAACAGAGCCATCAATTATGTACATGGTCACCTCAGACTGTTTATTAGCCACAAAGTGAGCCATAAAATCATAGATGATAGAGCAAGAAGATCTTGATGGATCCTTTTTGTCTTCTTTCCAGATGTCATTTAATACCTCCTTAAAAGTCTCCAGGGACAGAACTTGACAGTTTTGGGGACATATTATAGGTATTTAATCTCTTCACTCTTCGATCCTTTTGCTTTATCCCTTGCTGCAATTTACACTCACCATTTCTAGCCCAGTTCACCATGACAACACAAAATAGATTGTATTCACCCACTCTGCAGCAGCAGGTTGAGGATTCCAACGCTGCATTCACATTTCCATTCTGTTCTCCTATATAAACCAAATGAAGCTGGCTCATGAAATTTTTTCTCATGTGTTTCTTTTTTTTCTAGACCACTCATTCTTGTGGTCCTGCAGAATGCCTCCAAAACATTTACTGAGTTTGATCAGGATAGAAGGTTGGAGAGCTCCCAGAAATGTTTCCCACTGTGTCAGCATTAATTCTCAGCTGAGGTGTTGAAAGCAGACAGAAGCATATGCATCCCTTTATGCTCACGAGGAACATGATGAAAACTTTTTGCAGAAGTGTGGAATGCTACTGGCCATATCTTGAGTAGGTGCCAGCCTATGCAACTGTAAGTCTTGGTTGTGGGGCTCTGTGCTCCTGGGCCACTTGGCCTAAATGGCTATGAAGGACTCCAGCAGACAAACAAACAGCCAATACTTTCCCCAAGAGAAGGCTGCTCTTCAGTGACAAAATAAGCAATTTTCCTGCTATAAAGTAGCTTGTGACAAATCTTGAAGTTAGACAGATTCCTGAAATAGCGTTCAATTTGGTCCTTAAAGGAAAGGAGAATGCCCCAGTTGCTTCTACTCAATGCATTTTTTGCCCAGTAGTTATGGCATGGCCTGGAACATACCTCTGGGTCATGAAACATCGCTAGGTCACCCAGAGGCCACAGTGAAAGGGTTTCAAGGCCCCAGGGTAGTTATAGACCTGACTGCCCCTGCCAGGGCCTCCTGGGGCCTACCTTGTGACCCAGGGGTCCATGACTACACCTGGGGTCATCAGGCCCTGCTTGTTTAGATACAATGGGAACTCCCATTAAATTCAAAGGCACTAGTAATGGCCAATTTTAATTTATTTTCAATCTGCTGCCATATACCTGTGCTCTGAGGAGGAAAATTAATACACACTTCAAAATTAGAAGAATAACTATTTCAGGAGAACAGATGTTTCTGGTAAAATAAAATCCAATTCGAAATTAAATAAACTCAGACACCATGTCATTGTCAACTTTCAATTTTTAAGAACTTTTTTTTACTTCATTAATCTTTCTATTGTGGGAAAAGCACATGCAATCCATTTTCTTAAAATAGGCTTTAAAATATGGAATATTTGTTTTGAAAGCAGTGATGTTTTCTTCCAAGTACCAGAGTTTTTAATATTATCTCAAGTTTTTTAAAAAAAAGTCATAAAATTCCTATTTACGAATAGGGAGATCATTATAATATTGTTGAAAATCACAAATATCATCAAGAATTTTGCATGAATTTTTAGAGTGGCCTCTTAAAGTTTTTACTAATTGTAGTATTAGCCGGATTGTGTATGCAGAAGAAATAATTTTGTACATCTTGTTGCAGCAATTTTTTCTTGAAAAAAATCTAAGCTAGATTCCTTATAGAGTACATCGGACTTCTAGGAAGAAGGAAAGATGATTCACTAAAAGACAAGAACCAAGTTTAATGAGTCCCTCCAGTTTTTGTGTGTGTTTGGCAATTTGCCTGAACCCTACAAAATTACATCCAAATTCACTGAAAGCAAACAAGCAAACCAACACGTTTAAAACGTGAAGAAATTTAACTTTAAACACTGGTGAAGTACCTACAAATACCCCATTTCCAGCATATGGTACTATAAATTTTAGCTGTATGCGAATGTTAGTTTCAGGTACTCAAAAGCTGAATCAGACTCCTCCAAGTCATGGCATTTTCACGTCAGCTAGTCTTCCTTTTCCAAAAAAAAATCTCTCTGCAGGTATATTTAGGTGTATTTAGTAGGTAGATTTAATAGCAGAAACAAATTAGTAAAAAAAAAATTAAAAAGCCATAAGATTTAATCAGACAGTGTTTTATAATTTACCACCTGACAGCTGCACCTTCTGAAAAGTTACCTTTTCATTCCTTTTTTAAAGAGATGTGAAACCTACCATCACACACGCAGAAATTAGAGCTTTAGGCAAAATACCATATGCTGCGAGACAAAAATAAAGCAGGTTTACAGCATCAGTAAGAGACATTAAGAAAATGTATTACAACATTTTTTGAGAAATAAGAAAGTTAACATTCAAGTTAGCATAGCATGGCACAACATCTTGCAGAGATGCAGATTTGGTTATGTGCCCTAACACAATGCTGAGCTGACTTGAACTGATTAACTCATTATAGGAGTAACACATTGTCTTAGCTACATAAACACAGTTACACAGACAGATTAGCAGCCTTGGCTTCTCCTATTTTGGTAACTGAACATGACGTGATGCCTGCAGAGACCAAACAATGATTTTCTTCCTGCTGTCTGTGTAACCATTGTGTATATGACATTTGTCTTTCTCCTGAGTTTGTATGTTAAATGAACAGTTAATAGTATTATGTTCCTTCTGTTCTATTTTTAATTAGCCCTTTCACTTAAATGAATGTGCAAATGGCAAACCCATAGATTGAGCTGACTCAGCTGTGAAGAGCTACTCATGTTTACATGTGGCCCCATTAAAAAATCCTATGAATTTATCAACATGCAACTTATGCGTTGCTATGTGTAGAACTCCCCTGAGATCTGATTTGTGGACAAGGGCTGCACAGTAATTCCCATATGCCTGAATGGATCGCAGTCGAGGTTATTTTCATTTCTGAGATAGGAGAAAATATCTTCGCCATTTACAGTTCTGTCTTTCCCACTAAGCATAAAACTTACATTTTAAATAGCATGTCTTTTTCTGTTAACCAGTGCACAAATCTCAAAATTCCAGTTCAGATATTTTTCACTTTTACCCAAGCATTTATAGAACACAAACAGGCATAGTCCTTTGCTCCCAGCCTACATGCAAGCAATTAGCAGAGCTTGTTAGCAGCCAGACTCATTGTGCCTTCTGTTAACACAGAGGGGAGCTGCCTGGCAACAGTTCCAAGTGCAATAATCATCATCAGTTAATTACAGTGATGCTTGCAGACTATGTATTTAATACTTAGTAGTGCTGCAAAGATGAATATCTGAAGAGCAAAATCACAGCCCCAATGTAAAACCAGCTTTAGCAGAATCTACAGAACACATTGGGTATCTTGAGTTTAGGATAAGAGAATTTTCTATTGTATTCCTAGGAACAAGATATTGACTGGTTTTGTAGTTTTCCATTGATATACATTTATACAAGGTGTTTGAAATATGTATTGATATTTAGTCAACACGCCAGAAACCAAGTTAATTAACATGATACACAAATAACCACTTAGCCATGCTAAATTTATTGACTTAGGTAAATCAGGATTTAATCACCACTGGAGACCTGATTATACTGGCATGCCAAGTGGTGGAACTGACCCAATAGCAAGATGTGGGCAATGATCTGACAGAGGCATCAAAGAAAAAAGTGCATTTCCCAATGGGAAAATGAGAAATCAATGAAAGGATGACATAAATAACCCAAGAGAAAGACAAAATAGTTGTTTGAATAATTGTAAAAAATTAATAATGTTAATTTTATTCATGAAGTTCTAGTGATGTGTGACTGCAAGATTTCGAGGGAACTGATCACAAAACAACCCTTGAAATTCATCCATGCAGATCCAATTAACTTCCCTGGATTTCAAGAAAAAGATCTAAAGTTATAGGTCAAGGTGTTTAATTTCTTATCGGACTTGCACTCTTTTGGGAAAGCATAGTACCTTTGTATCCTTACGTTTCTGTTTTTTTATAGCTATTTATTTCTCTGACTCTAAATGATGGTTCTGACGTCAGCAGGATCTGTGTGCTATATAAAGCACTCAGAGGAATATTAAATACAAACAAAAATAATACAGCAACCCAAATGCCCATGATGATTAATGATATAAAATCTGGTAAGTTATATTGTTCAAATCAGTTTACATAAATATACATTTCCTCACATTTGGTAGCATCTGTATAACTTATATATGTGAATAAAAAACTTGAGAGTAGATAGCAGAATTCAGAGGCCAGAATATGCATAGTTTCATGCCATAGTAATACTGACCTGAATAGAAAGCAATGATCTAGGACCATGTGACAAGGGGCCACATTTGGGAGCAGGAAGCCAAGCGTCTGATATGGAGACATTGTTAGTTTGATAAGTGAGTTAATTTAAGATTTAAAGGACAGGCAGTAAATTCTAGCATGATCGTTCACCTAACCTCAGAGAGCAGGCACACAACCAAATAAATTGATGGATGGTATTGACAGATGTCATGGGAAAGAACATGGTTGTGGTTGTCACAGACAGACAATTTGCATTCTCTGACTGAGGAGGTTCATGTCATGAGATGCACTATACAGTATGTACTGTCTCTGCCTGACCTGTCAGTGCTATACCATGCAACTCGCATTTCTTTGCTCATCTCTGTCCTTGTCTATCTGCAGAAGTGCCAAAAATGATTCTCAGGTTCTTGTCTGCCCTCACGTAGCCTATCTTCCTCATTCTGGCTGAAAGATCAGTATGTCCTTCTCCTGTGGGCATAAATCCTTGAGCCTCCTCAGCATCTCATCTTTCTTAAATGACTTCGAACTTTTGCACTGAATCAAAGGTTTGTCCTGATTTTCCCCATGGAGTTGCTCCCTCTGAAAATCTGTAATTCTGTTTGCTTACTCAAAGTAAGTTTCTCAGGAGCCCTTATTTTCCAACGTATGCTTCTCTTGTACATTAAAGGTCATGATATTTAGCTGTTAAAATACAATTAATTCCATACTACTTATCTGTCACAAAGAAAGATAAAAAAGAAAGAAAGAAGAGAGAGGGAAAGAGGAAGGAAGGAGTAAAGAGAAGGGAGGAAGGGAGGGAGGTGTAGACATCATTTGCTCCTAATAACCTTTTTAAAGAATTACCATTCTGCCTCAGAAAACATGTAGTCTTTTCCAGATAGCTTAAGCAATTCTGTAGAAATTACAGCAGATACATAAGAACATTTTCCCCCAGGAAACTTTACTTTGGTGGAATTCTTGGAAAGTTTTCATTAATCATGCCACTCATAGATGCTGGATGGCACGTAGAGGGTCTGATAACATCTTCTCCATTTTAATAATAAACTTCTGAAATGTTCATGTTTTTCTTCAGTCTTTTATCCCTGTGTGTATGTCTGTATTGAGATCTTATACAAAAGAGGATAAACTGAAGAAAAAAAACTCAACCTCATAATCTACTGTTAGTTTAAGACACTTGTCTTTCCCATTGATTTTTTTTTTCCTTCTGCATAATAAGAAATCAGCTTCAACTTCTTTGGCAACAGAATATAAAAGTTTTTGAAATTAAAAAAGCATACGGAATTCACAATGCTTAAACCATATGGAACTCCAGACATTAGTCATCAAGCTTCAAGATTCTTTGTCATTTTTTTCTTCCTTGTCTTGTCTTTAGCTATATTACAGCTGGTCTCATATTTTACTGATCATGTCTCAATTGTCTGGGAATAGAATTGCCTAGGTTTGCAAATTGGTTTTAATCAGAAGTCTTGTGGACAACATGCATCACTTTCCTCATTAAACCTAAAAAAAGGACTCCCTTACAAATTTCTAGACACCTGAACGTCCAACGAAGCAACCTTTCCAAGCATCTGATGATATTGGCCATCACAGATGTATCTGGTTTTTGTTAATAAGTTCACATTTTGAAATGAGGAGACATTTAACACCTCACGATAACAAGTGGTCTTGTTTGTGAAGACATATAGGTCTGCTTTACCTTCTAACCATCACAGTTAGCATGGAGGCAATTTAACACATACCATGGTCACAGCTATAACTCTTGGTAAAGTCCACCACCTGCTATGCTCTGCAGTGTGCAGACAGGAGGCAGGGCCATGGCTCTGCCCCCCAGCTACCCTTCCCCAAGTGAGGTAATTGCCATGCAGGGAGCTTTGGTTCTTGCATTCTTACAAGTTTAATCTGCAATTGTGGCTTTTTCACAGCTCTTGCGATGGAAGGGAGTTGAGTACACACACACAACAACCCACCACCACAATCTAACATATTTTGCCTTATCACTGCTATAAGCCAAGCAGCATGTACCTTCTTCTATTTAAGTAGAAGCTTTCTTAAGAATTTGTAATACTATTTCACTGGAAATTAAATGAGGCTGCATTTGCCATGTTGACCTGAAACTCTGACATCCCAGCACTCCAAATATATAAGGAGATGAAACAAGTTCCAGCACATTTTTAAGATTTCTCTTTGCTTGGCAAGTATAGTAAGTCCCTTCAGCTGGACAGCAAGGAATGTGAGACAGTGAGATGATGAAACTGAGTCACTTCCCGTCATCCCAAGCTTTGTTATCTTTCATTATGATACTTTCATTGGCTCACAGGTATTATCAACCCACAGGCAAAGTTTCAAGGGTATGAACATGATTTCCCCAGACACTATCAGTGGAATTTGGCTGGAATTTTTATTTGGCACAGAACACATCACGTAGCCTAAAGCAATAGAAGCACTAGAAATGCATCTTCTGAAGATGTATTTAAAAGTATAGTAGACAAAAAATAAAGCTAGAACTTTCTGTCTCAGCTACATTTCATTACTCAGCATATCAAATAGTTTTGCCAGCTACTACAGGATGAATTTTTATAGGTTTTTTTTTTTTTTTTTTTGAGTATGTTTATCCATCATAAAACTTATGTTTTATCTCTTCACACATCAGAAACCCACAAAAAAAAAAAGGGCATTAGCATTATATGTGCAACTGTGAATGCACATATACCAACAGAACTATATACTGGTATAATGTAATTCTGTATATTCAGAAAAAAATAAAAAAGAAAGAAGAAAGAAAAATAAAGGTACATAATACACAATAAGATCAAACTAGCTATGCACAGCATGAAACAATTCTACTTTCCTTTTTTATTTACTTTTTTCATAAATTAATCACTGTCCTGTTTATAGCTGCTTTTCCCCAAAGAAGGAATCTTTATTTATTATGTACAGAAAAGCACCCAACGTGCAACACATTCCCCATAATCACTCCCCTTCCTCTGAACAAGAGCAAGTTAGATGAAGAATGGGCTTACCAAGGGATGCAGAAATATTGCAAAGCAGAGAAGAAGACCAGCCTTCCCAAGCTTAGTAGACTCTGGCTGAGTAAAACGAAAATAATTCCCCTCTCTAAAGGCTACTGCCCCTTCGCTCCCATTTAAGGGCAGATACAATGCTATATATAGAACTAACCAAGTAATTCTCCCAAAACTGGGGTCAGCCTAATAGGCAATAAGGGTGTGATATAAGGAAAAGAAAAGCCCTAACCCATATGCAGTTTAAACTATATTCTCATAAAAGACAGACCTCACTCCTACTTAAAGCAGTTTCAGTTGGAAGAGCAACACCAAGCACATGGGAAACAGTTTATTAAGAGAAAACAGTTTAAACCTTCTATTTAGAAGTGGTTGAAGATTTAAAATAATCAGTAACTTATAAGACCAGAAAGGAGCCATAAACTCTAGAATCTTATTAGTAGAGACATGAGATCCCCTCGGTGCCACAGGCTGTAAAATGAGCCTCCCCCCTGCCTCTTTAAGAGCTCCTTGGATTTTGGAGAACATGACTGCAATATATTAAGACACAGCAACTATATAAAAAGCCTATTGACATGGATTTAAAGAGAGTCCAATTCCTACTCACTGTTTCCATCTCCATAATGTCACCAGCTGACCTAAGAGAGATTTCTTTGCCTCACATAGGTAAAATAAGAGGAATTAATACACACAGAGGCATCTATAGTCAGGGAAATTGAAAAAAAGAAAAAAGAAAAAAAAAACAGAAAAAAATAAAGAAAAAGAAAACAAAAAACAAAGCACACAGTTCTGTGGCACTGGTGGTCCCTGATGACTGCCTACTAAAATGGACATTCAGAGCCTGTAGCGTTCCCAGATTTCCATCTGGTAGGTCCAGGGCAGAAGCACAGGATCGCTGTGGTGGCTCAGACACATCCAGATGTGATGGGACAGCAGTGCTTGCTTGAGCTAGCTAGCACGCGCTCAGTGGTGGTACCCTACTCTGGTGGTGAGCAACCCTGCAGAGATTTGCCATGAGGCATGAGTGACAGGAAAGGAAGGGAACAGTTCCCTAACAAGGCTTTATGACAGTAAAGGAACAATCACATTCCTGTTATTCTGTCTGAAAGTAAGGACAACATTACTGGGAATTTATGGCACACCTAATGGTACCTCATAACAGAGTTAATAATGGCACAAAGGGTGAGTCTACTCAGTGAATCATCAGCATATAATAATGGCAATTAACTGATGTCAAAAATATTTGAAAACAACAAAACCTATTTTCAATTTACTTCTGCTGGAATGGTATCATGACCAAAGTCACTAAATGGCAACTCAGATTTTTAAGTGCGTGGTATAAGAAATTTTGATATGTGAACAACTTGCTTTAAGTCATACTTCCTTCTCATGCACACATGCAAGGGAAGCAAAGGAGGATGTGGAAAAGCCTTTAACCAGCTGACTCTAATTGTATCTGCAGCACGCATCCAAATTTCCTAAATAACTCTGGTTAAGGATCTTTCTCACTTTCTTATTATCTAGGACTACCCTTTCCTTGATGCAGACTTCTGTCTTCCTCCCTTCAATCTTAAAATACTAACTCAGTCTGACAGAATTAGATCTACACAGATAGACATGGTGGAGTGTATATGCACTGATCTTAGATGGCTCTTCAGAAGCAGCTGTCAAAGTAGTTAGCACGTAATAAAACAGAACAACCCCCCTTTACTTATACAGCTCCTGCTCTCCTATTTCATTATCTTCTAGGAGGCAAAAGGTAGGTTTTCAAGAAAATTTAAAGTTCCCATTACACTCTGTTGTAAATTTCGTGTGCTATATTTATTTTCTATAACGAAGTGGAAGAACATAGAGCCTGGTCAGTCTGTCCTAACACTTGTGCTCTCTTCTATTTTAAGTTATTTCCTCAGGGTGTGGCTGGATGTCAAAAATGTGAGAGTGCATCCTGAGAGCTCTAGGGAGCAAACCAGCACAAGAAACAGTCATGCAATAGGGCTGACTCCAAACTGTTTCCAGATAAGTAAAAAAAAAAATTTCTCCTTCTCATTGTAGCTATTCACAATATAGAACAGAAGGGAGAACCGGAATACTGTGTCATTCAGTGGTATTGAAATTTAGGCAGCAGGGCACTTACCATCCAAAACTGATCCAACATTTCAATTCTAAAAAAAAATTAGATTATGGCCTGGCACAAACTTCCTCTTTAAAGGCATCTCTCCCTGATCCCTATAATTCCCAAACAGAAATTCTTCCCTAAGAGGTACTTTTTTAAACCCGAGATTTAGCAGGGTATCAAAAGGATTATTCAAGCACTTAAAACTGAGCTTGTGCTAAAATCCTTTAGTGAGTGTGGTCTTTTGGAATTATCTATCTTACACCAGTCCCTTGATGTGGGATGTTTACATGCATACAGGCTTAAGTAATGGCTCAGCTACTCCCATTAAGGGGCAGACCAAGACCTGCAACAGAGCTCAGAAAAAAAAGATGCATTTTCTTTGTTAGCCAGTGGAGGAAACATCAAAACAGTAATGAAAGGAAATATAACAGTGCTTTTTGCCTGCAAGAGTGCCTTAATGTTGGCCTTGTGCATTTTTCTCTCTCCATTTCCAGGAAAACCTATTACATCTATGTAAGATATGTTCTGAAGTCTGGCTTTACTATTTTAGCTCTTGATTTCTTCAAATGCTTTTAGTGTATTTGTAGTCACACATGACTTGAGATTTTGGTGACTAGAAATGAAGTTCCTCATTTCTGCAGTAGTCCTAATTATTTATAAAGTCCTGTGATAAAGTTTCTGATGCTGCATCATGACAATGGATATTGTACCCTGGGAATCATAAAGCAACCCTGGGAGACCTTATTACAGCCTTCCAGTACTTTAGGGGAGTTTACAAGCAGGAGGAGAAGTGATTTTTCACAAAATCTGATAGTGGTAGGACAAGGGGGAATGACATTCAAAGAGGGGAGAGTTTTAATTTAGATATTATCAATAAATTTTTCAATTAAAGGGTGGTGAGGCACAGGCTTCCCAGAGAGGCTGTAGATGCCCCATCCCTGGAGGTGCTCAAGGCCACGTTGGATGGGACCCTAGGCAGCCCAATCTGATGAGAGGCAACACTGCCCATGGCAGGGGACTGGAACTAGGTGATCCTTGAGTTCCTCCAACCTAAGCCATTCTGTGATTTTATAAAACATCCCTTGGATTTTCTTCACAGTTACCAGGTCCTAGCACCTCTCTTGTAGCTATAAATGAAAGGCAAAACAATGGATGCAAGACTAACCACATAAATAAATCAGGCTCTTTACTCAACTACTGCTTTTGGTCAGAAGCTCGAAATTATCAGTTATGGGTGTCAGGTATATGACAAAATATCTCTTATTCAAAATAGAAGAATATATAAAGTACTCTAAAATTTTCTTGCCCATTTAAACATTAAACATGAAACATACCTGGCAGCCTTGTTCGGGTGGGAAAATGAAAGCCCCATCCCAGCTCCTGAGAAGTTTGGACACTTCTTTCTCTACCTCTTCCTTCTGCTTATTTTCATTTTTCTACTAGAGCCTTTTTTTCTTTTTTGGCACCCAACTCACAAGTATTTTAGAGCTAGCTACATGCAGTTGCACACCACTGAAAGCTCCAACTATCCCTTCCAGAAATGAGGATAGGCTGTGTGAAGATGAGCGTGTGCAAGAGCTAGGATGATTGCAGAAGAAGACACTTGCAACCAAGGGAAGCATGCGGAGCTCATGGGAGACAGGACAGAAACAGCTTCAAAAAAGCACTTGATAGAGGCAGTTTTAAACATCCAGACCAGGATTTTCTACAGACTATTCTACAGAGGTAGACTGAAGTGCATCCAGAACATCAGACTATGAAAATTGGAACAAACGCTCAAATACCTGAATATACAGCAAGTTGGAAACATTTTCCCTGCAACATACGATAAAGTCAAACTCTTTGAAACTATCCTTATTTATATCTAAGAAGGCAAACATGCCTATGATTCTCTGAGTCAACATTTTAAAAGGTATTTAACTGTAATATGCCAAGGACCTACTCTGGAGCACACCAGTCAGCAGTAAGGTTTTACTGACTCAGGAAGGCTCTGAATCATATCCTTCTTGATTTAATGCCTGTTTAAGGAGTTGACAGTGGGCTAGCTCAAACACAAACAGAAAATATAGAGTTGCTTCATGTGGTAAAGCATTCCAAATTCTTCTTTTGTGAGTTATTGCAAGTGACAAGAAGAACATATTTTACATTGCTTTGGACAGCAGAAAATACTCTAAAGCTGGTAATGGGCTGACAGTGATATTTTAATCAAAATTGGGGCTTCACACAGTGGGATTGCTTAACTAAGAGTGCTTTGCTAAATTTTAGGGTGAGCTTGCTGCGGTTAGTTATACAGGCCACACCAGAGGAGACCCCATGAGCCGCCCTTTCTTAATTTACCATTGCAGTTTCTTTTTCAACCAGGTACAATGACAAGGACCATCGTGATTTTGTCTTACTCTGGTATATTTATTCAAGTGTCTGGTGAAATGTTCTGCAGGCATCTACAGTAGCAACACTTCACTCTATTAACTGATCTCAGTGTCAGCAAGGAGAGATGAAATCTAGACATATTCAGTTGGTAGGAGGACAGAGACAGGAACCAGTTACATTGCTGTTAAGTGCCCTGAAGACATCATGCACTGGGAAGACAGCTAGAGTCCCTGAGGAAGACAGCTAGAGTCCCTGAATCCACCTTTTAGAAACACCATACACAATGTGTTTAAATGCCATCAGCCTTTGGTAGATGCCAGTTGCGATGATTAGAGAGCATTAGACCTATTTTCCACCATTTTCCTAATCAGATGACATTCAAGATGCCTGCATCCCAGCAGAGTGAGTAGGAGCTGGCCATCTTCTCATCACTGATGGGGAGTTAGATGGTCAGATTTTGTGGACTATTCAGTACTGGCCCTGCTCTGAATGCTCTTTCCTGGGTTTCTGGGAAAAAAAGAGGTCAGGATTTCACCATGGAAGCACAGGGCAGTACAGTTTGCTTATTCAGGTGGGTAAAGGATGTTAGGAGCAATCTCCCTCCTGCCCAGATATTGGACCTCATTCTATGACCCAGGATCTCTTGCCAAGATGGGGGACACAGCTGCTGCTTTCCATTTGCAAGTTCAGTCAGTAGTGAAGCTGAGCATGCCTGGCAGAGACATGCAGACGTACACAGATGCATACATAGGAGACATTAACATGGTCTCCAAGACTACCAGCGCTGAGGCACTGCATCAGCTGCTCCTAAACATAGGATTCACATCAAACATAAGCACAGATAACCAAGCGTTTGCAGGCTGGTTCAGCCCGGTTCTATGACAATTGGGGTGGGGGGACCCACGGACCCATGCCCTGGGAAGGGGAAAGGGAAAAGGAAAAAGGAAAAGGGAGATGGGACTAAAAATAAAACAGCGTCAACGACCTGAGGAGGAAAGCTAACTTACTAAATAAGATACTGGAATGCAAAATAACACAATATAATTCAATATAATAGGAATTGAAACTAATAAATCAAATAAAATGAGCAAGAGAGTGTCTGATAAACTGAAGGCCTTACTCCAAATGCTGAAGGTGAGATGGCAGCGAGCACCCACTGCTGAATCAATCCAAAAGGGACGAGAGTGTCTCGTGGCATGCAAACAGCTTTTATCTTTCCCTCTGAGCAGAAAATACAAAAATATAAAGCAATGCAAAGTCCTCTGGGGAACAAAGCTCCTCTTCTCTTCTGAGACAGGTATACCCAGAGCTTTTGATGATCCATGGAGTTGGAGCATTAATTCTTTAACTCCCACTGCACTACATGATGTTATGATGTGGAATACCAATAACAAAAATCATAAAACTATGACTCCAAGTCACAGAATTGCAAACTGGTTGAGGTTGGCAGGGACCTCTGGGACCATCTCAATCAGGGATGGACAGAGTAGGGTGCCCAGGACGACACACACAGAAGAGACTTCGAAGACTCAGGGCAGCCTGCACCAGTGTTCTAATATCTGCACAGCACAGAAGTGCTTCCTGATATTCAGAGGGAACTTCCTTTCTCCACTTTTCTTCCTCCCCCATTTCCTTAACACCTTCATCAGTTTGCACAGTTCTACCAACTCCCACCTCCCAGTCCAGTATTCAGAATGTCAATGTTACTCATGCCTTCCCAGTTTACAGTCTTACCATTTGCCAAGTCCAGGTTAGTCTTTCTGGGATAACCCATCAATCAGCAAGACTGGTGTGTTGCGTTTCTCCTCACATTCTCCATCACTGTTTGTCTCTGAATGCTTGTTTATTGCCTTCGCATTTTCTTGTCACCCTGACTCTAAGAGCTCCTCAATCACATTGCTGGAAGAAACATTCTCACATTCCACTACCTGCATCAAATAATGCAACAAAACACATTTTTGTTACTGACTTTGTCATAGTTAGTCAGACTTTTTACCTCTGTATTTTTGGCTGTCCTCTCTCCCTCCTTACACAACAAGGTCACATAATCTTTCAGAGAAAAAACATTTTCACATTCCACTTATCCTCACACAGACAACACAGAAATTAACTGTTCCTGTTTCACAGAGGAAAAAATGAAAAAAAAAAAAAACAGAAGGAAAAAAGTATGTAACAGATCACAGAGATCACCTGCAAGAGTCCAGTGTGAGGGCATGTGAGATCACCAAATGGTATCAAGTTCAGGCATATCCTACTATTTAGGGTTATTGAACTTTGCGTGACATATTCATCAATTCATGTCACTGGAAGTACTTAGTTATGCAATGTATGACCCATGTCACACAAGATCCACTCTCTGACCTATGTATGATTATAAATGTGCTCTAGAGTACTAAGTCTTTTGTATACTCCTGGCAGAAGGTAACTCTCATTAGAAAAAATAGAATAAAAATATTATTATTTAGTTCAAGGATTAAATACTCACAAGGACAGCAATTTAAAGGAATAATGCAGTAGAGGTCAGAGCAGGATTTCACAGTGAACAGACAAGAAACATTGGAAATGCAGTTCAGGCATGATTTTCTTTAGGAATGGTAGCAGTTGGGCCCTGTAATTGCTAGTGCTACTGCTGGTATTCTATAAATTTGTTAGTTACATACATTTCAGAAGGTAGAAACGGAAGGATTGAGTTCAGTAGAAATAGGTCCAACAAGAACTGTACTGAGCTTGTCAGGCCCAGCCAGGCCCAGAGTTTACACACTCTTAAGAGACAGAATTTGGTGTTTTTAGTGACAAGGAAACTGATTACTGTTTTACAGAAATGGCAATAAGTCACTTCACCAGGACTTCAGCAGCAGTGCTGCAGACTTGCTAGTGCTTCAAACCAAGATAAATTTGGTGGTCACCAGTTCTCACTGTTACCACTACCACCCCTCAGCTGTTGTACAGCAACAAATGTTCCTGACAGGAGGTTTCACTGAATTCTTTTGTCATGCCATTTAACTGTCAAATTACTCTTCTCCCTTCTTGTCAGGTGTCATTAAATGTGTCCCCAGGGTAGCTGACACCAGCATCCTTCATCCTCAAGTTATAGACATACTTGATGTCAAAGTTTTCTATTTAACCAAATAGAGACTGTTTCCCACAGTTACACTATGTAAGTTTATACAAAATATTCCTATTGATTTTTATTTTTTTTAAGTTTTACCTATGTCAGCTAACCTGTGTCTTGTTTTGTGTCCTGGGCTTACTGAGTATTCTTCTGCAACTATATTTTTATCACAAGGCAATATTTAAGTTGCTGACTAAGAAACTTTTAGAGATAGAAGTATATAAATTTGGATTCCTGCTTCACTGACATTTTAATTAAAGCCTTTGTTCATCATTCTTGATTTTAGTCAGTTGAAGTTGTGGATTCCAGATACTCAAATAGCTTAAAAGTACTGCAGAGGTGGCAGTATATGTTCATCTCCACAGGGAGCATTAAACCTGTTTCTTTCTTGAATTTCTATTGCAATCAGGTAGCGTTAGATACCATTCTAGATTCTCCTGTAAAGCATCTAAATAATAGGTAGCAGATTCAGTGAGCTACAAGACCAAAAAAGGCCTTCTTCCAGCTTAATAAATATCCTGAGGCCCAGATCACCTCAGAGCTGCAGAGAATGCAAAGCTTTGAATGCTTAGGACAGCTGTCCTCCCTCCCTCGGTGGCCTGCCTGGTTATGATTGTACCTGATCCAATCCACTGGCAGTATTCCCCAAGTGATACAAATACTTCAGAGCAGAGCGGGAGAGGAAAAAATCTTGAGCTGACTACAGTCGTCAAGATGTCTGGGAATTTACAACAGGACAACAACAGTAGCAACATCGTAACATGATCGAAGCCATTGGGATTGCTTAGGATACCTCAGGGAGCGACTGATCCTTGCCCTCTTCCTGGCAAAGGGACCCAAATCAGCAGTTCAGAGTTTCCACTGCATGGAAAGTCTTAAAAGGAAAGATAAAGTTTTCATCATGAAAAAGTTCCGCATTGGGATATTTATAATTGTCATTTTCCAACTTTAGGGAGAGAAGAAAATGATTGCCTAGACAGCCGTCAGAAGTACAATGAAGTAATAAGAAAACTCACATTATGTGTTGATCTTTGGATAATAAGAGATGTGGCATGGACACTGGTCATAATAAACTTTAAGCAATGGAAGTAACAGTTTGCAGTGGTATGTTAAAAAAAAATAGAATCTTGAAGAAAGAAGCCTCTAGAAAGGAATCAAAAGGAGTCAAAAAAAGGACACTTTAGGGTTATCGTCAGAAGTGTTTCAGGTAATACCAGCTGTGCAAGACTGTATTCCATTACTCCACTGTGATACAAAAGCCTCAGCCTGAACTTTAGCTGTGTGTACAGAAAGACAGCGTATTGTACTTTGTAGATAGTTCTCTCCTGTTTAATCTCAGGTAAAAAAGTATTGATGTGTAAAGAGTGGAACAAGGGTTGTGACAGCTGGTGGTTCAAAGCCTAGCTGGAAGGTCATGTCTGCACAGGAATCATAAGAGGAGCCAGCAAGAAGTAACTGCAAGGGAAAGTAAGAGCTTTCCTCTGGACTTGATCAGTTTAAATAGAAGCAACAATGAACGAGGCCTGCTTTTCTCTAGTTCTCTGATCTATCATGTGTTTTAAAGTCATGCAAGATATACCTTCTATGGAAATAATGCCTCTGTTTCCAGTTTTTGAAAAGAGAACACCCATGTATCTCCCTACTGGCAGAAAGGACACTTGTACAATGTCACACCCTTTCCAATAGGAATTAGGCAGAAACTTCTTAGCATGCCCTGGGAAATAACGACACCTCAATAGAATACATGGAAATAGTCCATTTAAGCCACCATCTCAAGTAATATAGAACAGTTCTTTCAATATTTGGATTGCTGGCTCACTGTTTGTCTTGATCATTATCACTTTTTCCTATTCCTCTTCTTTCCCCACCACTCTATGAATAACCTTCAGGAAGCAAGAGAAAAGAAAGTGTCCTTTTGTTAATGCAGCCCTTGAAAATGAGAGGAGGGCCAGGAAATCAATGCCACCATCTCTCACCACTTACCAAGACACAGAATTATCAGGATTACATATAAGTTTAACAGCAAAACATCCCTCATTTTTCTGCTGGGGCTCTCTGTGGAGGGTCACACTTTTTACTGGCAGACCACATGGGCACCTGGAACACCTTCTGAATTCACAGCTGCAAAGGTACCATTCTGTTCTCAAGGATCCCTTGACCAGAAATTGATTAAGAGGAAGGAAACTGCTCTGGGGATCAGCAGAACACATTTGTTTGCCTTGGTCATTAAATTCTTTAGAAGTACCCACTGCTTACCACAGGCAGGGAGAGGACACTAGATCTAACAGTAGGCCTTGTCTAATTTTAGTCATCCTTAAGGTAGCACACTTAAAATTTGCACCAAGGAACCTTGAAGAGGAAAATCTAATAAACATTTGTTTGATAAATCTAATCTATTGAAAGAAAAAAACAGGAAACAGCAACTGATCAAGGAGGTAAGATAAATCAGAGTGTGTAGGAAAGATATCAGAAGAAGAGCCAAGTACAATGACATCTTTCTAGGTAGATGGATTACAGTTAAAGATCTGCACCAAAGTTCAACAGCTCCCTCCAGGAAAGAATTTAAATAGTAGCTGTCCAAATATGTCAAAATATATATACTTCAAATATATATGTTTCATGACTTGGTAATCTTGCAAGATTACCAACTAATGTCTAATTCACCATCTTTGAATTAATTGTTTTATGTATTATGAAATAAATGTTTCCAGTGAAATGCAATGAAGATGATTAAGAGATTGGAGCATCTGACACAAGAGAAGAGGCCGAGAAACCTGGGCCTGTTCATCCCGGAGAAGAGAGATCTCTGGGGGATCATGTGAATGCATATAAATACCTTTAGTGCAGGTGTAAAGAAAATGGAGACAGGCTCTCATAGTGGTGTCCAGTGTCAGGACAAGAGATGATAAACACAAAACAAAATAAATGGTGAAAACATCCTCCAAAGACTTCTGTTCAAACACACTACATAATGCAGACCATCAGTGAAAATGCATTGATCTGGAAATGTCTACTGCTTTACTCACAACACAGAATACGGCATTTCGTAAGGAATTCAAACTAAGAGAACAGAATTTCTGTGGTAATATATACACCCTTAAACCATGGGCTCTCAAAGTGGTAAATTCTCTTTTAAGGCCCCATATATCTTGTGCAATAAATGATGAACCTCAAGCTCAAGTTTCAAGTAAGTAGGCTTTACTGAGTATCTATTTTGGTACTGTCAATTATTTAAACTTCATACTACCAAATATTAAATATCCAAGTACATATTTAATATTATATCTATGGTATATGAAGTACTACTTGCACTCTGCAGAAAAGGACCTAACATTTTACCAATCCATGCAGTTTGTAGCCTCATCAACTTGAAGTTAAACCCAAGTTAATAAGGTCCTGAAGATCTGTCTGTTTACTCATGAACAGAGGTTAACACAGCCACGTTCCCTCAAAGATCTTCACTGCCTTATGTGGTTACCAAAGCCCAGCTCAGCGCTAGGTTATGTACATCTGAAGTATGACTCATCAGCCATGCATGATATGAAAATATCTGCATGGGAGTTGATGTTCTGGAGAGATGACTAGGGCTTTTTTTTTTTTTTTTTTTCCTATACAAAATACCTGTACCAAAATGGCTTACCTCTAATTCCAGGTAAAAATATCTTTAAATACAAAATCTATGCAGAAGTATCTTAAGACTGCCCACTAAGCTGTGAGAGTCTCAGTGCCCATGGCACTTGGACATTGGATCTTGGCCATCATGGATCTTGTACGTTAACACCTATATTATCCCATGTCTTGTCCTCAGTCTCATGCTGTCTGAGAGTACTCTTCACTGCTGTTCCTCCTCTTTGGCAATAACTGCTACATGGATTTAAAATGATTTAAATCTTCCCTCTCTAAACAGACATTTCTGACGTTATGCCCAGTCTCTCTAAAATCTGAATAATGAGAGAGTAATTAAATAGGAGAACACAGAGGCGACCAAGGCTAGGACTTGATCCTCAGTATGGGTAATGGGAGGACTTCCATTTATCAAGAGTTTTAATACTGTCTCAGTTTGAGAACTTTTTTTAAAAAACTTAGTGATTATTATGGTGAAAAAGACATTTTCTGTCTAGTCTAGAGTGGAATATAGCTGCAATACAAATAAAATCTGTTCTCTGAAAACATTATCATTATTCACCTCTGTCAGCCCTTCATGCCTTTTGTCAGGAGCTGAACTAGGACAACTGCTGGTCAGTGTAATAGCTCTTATGGGACCATTCCAGCTGCTGTAATTCCAGCACATTGCTTCAGATCATTTATTCTGAAAGTCATTTTTTCCAGGATCATTTATTTCAGAAACTTTTTTAGCTCTTACAGACTGAAAGACATAAAGTACAAAACAGAAGAGAGGTGGGGGACTGGGGAAGGAGGAGGTTTTCCATGCCTAAGAACAAAGAATTTGCACCGCTGAAGGTCTGACCCACTCTCTACGTGACTCCTGAGACAGTGTAAGACCAAACTAGTCAAAAGAGAGAACTGCAAGTATGCTGCAAAAGTAACATCTGATGCAGAGGTCAAATAAATAAATAAATAGAATGAGAGAAACAGAAAAAAGTAAAAATGAGTATGGAATAAGAAAAAAGGATACATCATCTGTCCATTACTTTTTTTTCACACAGAGACATTTCTCCCTTACAAACTCTCCTTCATAAGCAGCAAACTGAAGTCAGATTTTCAAGGCATGGAGAGCCACTAAGTAACTTGTCCTTTTTCTTCACTAAGTTTTTTTAAAAAATACACAAGGGAAAAAATTAATGAAGAGGACTTTAAGATCATGGTTCAATAGTCAAAAAAAAAAAAAAAAAAAAAGATTCATTTCCCAACAATGCTCTTTTTATTTTAGTCAGACACTCATTTGCCTTTCAGTATCTCTTCCCAGGGGATTTCATGCAGTGTGCTTAAATAATTCTGCTATACAGTTTACTGAAAATAATCTGACCATCCTTTGTGAAATAACTTTTTGTGAAACCACCCCATTAAATAAATTCTGGAGTACTCAATCTCTGCCCCTTGTGATCCTCTTTGAAAGTACAGATAGCTCAGAAACTCTTCATAAAGTGTTCTTACCCAGGTTTATTTTAAATTGAGACAGTGGGCCACATAGAGTTTACAGACAGCCCCTTGAAAATAGCTAGCTCTGTAAAACACATTTGTCAGGGAGAACAACTTTATCGTTATGAGATAGTTCAGCTATTTCCTTCTTTCTTCTCTTTTTTTTTTTATTTTAGACAGCCAGGGCCATATGTTCTGTCTGGCTATCCACCTTACTCCCCCAGGTAATACTGAACTACTTAAGTGCAATTGAAACCTGGATTTGGTTCTCTAAATTCATTTGACAGATGGACTAGAAAGATGTCATTTGTAAAAGTAACTTCGGTACAGCCTTAAAACATTCTCCATTTCTTGAGCAATTTTCTTTTCTGTTCCTAATACATATATACCACTGTTCACAACAGTTCATGTTGGAATGAACCGTCTTAGCAATCAAGTATATAAGCAGTTATTTCAAGGTAAAATGCAGATTTAAAACATTTGGTTCTGACAGACCAGTTAATAGTGCTGGAATGCTTCCTATTTCCAAGGTTACCTAAGAAACCTTTTAATTTATAGACTACTTTGCGGAGTAATTCTGACATACTGGAATCATTTACCAATGATTACAGAGTAGCCAGTGAAATAATGTCCCATTCCTACAAAACAGTACAAGAAATGCAGGGGTTGTGGGGATACAGAACGAATAGGCAGGGTATTTTTTTGTTGTTGTTTGGCTTCATTGCTTTTTTAGCTCCTTTTGTTTGCTTGCTCATGTAGGACTGAGATATGCTCTCACTATGTTCTGAAATTCTTCAGTATTCCAAGGCAAAATAGCATTATGTATGTAACTAGAAACAGGAACAAAATGGCAGCAGGAGATGAATGAACACAGTGATTTTGTTTGCAGTTATTAAGTTCCGTAGGGATCTCCCTATCAGCTTCTTTTAATGCTTTCTATTTCTCAAAGCACCACCAACTGCTCAGTGCTGGCTGCTGCCCACTAGATGGGGCCCCAAGGCAAGAAGTTCTAAGCTCATACCACCGCATTCGCCGCGAGAAGCTGCATTTCCAAAGGATAAATGAAATAGGGGCAGAAAGGGGTCTGAGGTTGAAGAACTGAATTCAAGCTGACTTTGGAACTCGATTCATAAAGGGACTAGTATCTACTCCAGAAGTAAAACACATACCCTCTAAACCCCACATTTCTGGCTACCTAATCCTTAAAAACATTGTTCTTTAAAAATAAAAATAAATAAAAAAGAGAAAGAAATGAGGTCCCTCACCAGCAAAATTCAGAAAAGTTTACATATCTGCTTCTGACCAAGACTCCTTCAAAGGAGGACATTAGTAAAATAATATGACACAAGCAGCATCATGTCGTACCTCCCTGTTCATCCAAACAACAGCAGTGCCAGCATCCCTTAGGAAATTATGTTTCCCACAAGCAATAGTAGTTGGAGGCCTTTCAGCTATGGCTGCCTGCTGAGCACCTAACCTCTTCAGAAACACATCAGCTCCCCTGCCTGACCTCTGCCTCATAGATCAGCCCCCACAGAAAACATTGATCTCAGTGTTATAACAGAAGATATGGGATTGAGAAACAAAATTCTGTGTGCTGAGCATCCAGTGCCACAACCACGGATCCACAGCATCATTCTGATCCATATTCATTTTGGCCTTCAGCTGTAATTTCTTCACAGTTGACCCCTAGCTGATGATTTACCATCTGCAAGGTGATTGTCCTACAGTGTGATGTAGCCTACTATTACTATAAAGGTTACCCCCCACAGACATACCTGAACTCATCACCATAGGCCGCCAGTGGTGAAAAGCACTGCACAAATGCAATTCATCCCATTCTGAAATAAATATATAAAATTGATCATCATAATGCATTAGTTCAGATATAGCTGCCAGAATTGCAAAGATTTTAAAGTTGGGCAAAAGGGGAGGAGACAAATTTTATTGCATTTGTATTTAACTGCACAAATAGTAGCATTTATTTCTAAGATGAGACCTCTCTCTCCTCAGGTTCATCAATTTTGTAAGACAACCTTACAAAAGTCTGTCTGGAACCAGTCTATCTGATTCTCTTCTCAGAGCCTCTCAGAAGTGACAGAATTTAAGCTTTTAGCTTAAACTTCTATGCCTAGGGTTACAGAGTTAAGCAAGAGAGCGTAAACACCAAAAGCTTCAAAGGTTTGTTTGAAAGTAAGGAAAACGTGGGGTGGGAGGTTGTTAACGTGGTAAATCACACACAGGAGAGGAGAACATAGACCTTGAGAGTTGAAGTTAATCATTCAAGTAAATGTTAGTCACATTATGGTTAGATAACACCACAGTTAAGTTTCCCACCAGCTCTGCACAGCAGCATGTGTGGTGAAAGGAACAGCCATTTGGGACAAAGACAAAATGGGCAGGACAGATCTCTTATATTCGCTCATGCCAAGATGGACAACAGACAGGCCAAGGTTGGCCAAACTTCTGTCCCATTTATGCCTATCTGGATCACACCCTGCAGAGCCCGCCTTCTCCAAGAACAACTTCTGAAGATAGAACACAGCAGCTAATCATGAATCAAACAGGAACCAACACTGTCACAGTGTTAGAGTGTTCCTTGGCACCCTCTGGGGCTAGAACATGTCATTTTCACAAACAATTCCTGTGTACAAGCTGCTCTCAGCATTGGCAATGCAGGTTTGGACATGGTCCTCCATTTTTGGTAGCTATGAGAGCTTTGTAGTGTGGATGTGACCATGCAAACAGTTATAACCTGCTTATATATAAATATGGCTAGTGTTTATAGGTATATAACTGGTAGATTTTAAAAATGGAGCACTTGCTCTGATTCTAGGATAAGAGATATGCACCACAGAAGCAGTATGTTAGTTATGTCACTTAAGCATTTTAAGGCAAGGTCACCAATTACCTTGTAAATTTAGCAAGGGAGA
This sequence comes from Callipepla californica brunnescens, assembly GCA_023055505.1. Classification (NCBI taxonomy): domain Eukaryota; kingdom Metazoa; phylum Chordata; class Aves; order Galliformes; family Odontophoridae; genus Callipepla; species Callipepla californica. The sequence goes on along the minus strand of JALIRH010000007.1, from coordinate 15,652,348 downwards.
AATACATGCAGTAATAGAACTAACAAAATTAAATGAAGGAATGGAATCACTGAAGTGCAAATTCAGGACCCAACAGGAGTAAAGAAATAACAGGCAAGACTTTTCTATGTACATGCAGTTAGCTACAGGAGAAGGAATGTGAGATCCAGATACCATTTGTGGTGTCCAAAACAGCAAACTACATCTGAACAGGCATGCCTGGAGTGAGGCAGTGGTTTCTGACGACACTCTGTCCTCCTTGGGAACCACGTAGAGCACCTTCAGGCTGAAGAATGTTTTCTTTTTCAGCTCTTTCAAAGACCTATCCTTTAATGTTTGGAAGTGGGAAGGAAAACCTTTACTTCATCCTCATGTATTTTGCAGCTTTTCTTTGCTGCCTCCTACATTTCATCTGCTACTGCTTTAATCTGCCCACTCTCCCATTTCCAACCAGCTCCTCTGCAGCTCTCTGTCAGGAAGATTTTCCTTCATCACCTGCATGCATAGCTTTGCCAAGGTCACTCTGTCACACGCCTGCAACTGTTTCTTCTTCCCACAGCATCTTCAAACATTATTTTCATTAACTACATAATCAGTCAATTACTTCCCATGCGTAACTTCCTTAGGAGTTTTAATTTTCCATGTTACTTTCCTTGTGTTGACAAGTCTAGTTCTCTCTAAAGCTCAGTATCAGAGTTAGTTCTGAAAGGGTGAGCCACCACAACTGTGCTCTCAAGAAAATTAGAAGTATATACTGTTAGGAACAACATATCTTTGTTCATTTTATCCAGAATTTACTCAGTAGCCATTTGCGGCTTGAAGGCACTACAGGAACTTAGGAAAAGCAAAGTTAGATTTTCTTAAACACCTTTTAGTCATTGAGATTTCTGGTAACAAAGTAATAAGAAATGAGGATGTTATGCATCCTCAGACATTTTGCTAAGAATCTTACTACTTCGAGGTAGGACATACTTTACTCAGTATCCAGTCAGACTTTTTAATTGCAGAGTAAGGAAGAATAAGTCTGATTTCATTTTGTGTTTTCTAAAGAATCAAAAAGAACAACTGATCTTTATCTTCTCTAATAGCAGCCTTCTATAGTGGAAAGCTTCTCATGTTCCTTACTGAATGTTTCATTTTCTAGATTAAGCATACCCACTGCTCTGAAACTTTCCTCATTTCCTGATCCACGTGTTCTTTTTACTGCTCTCTAAATTCTCTCCAGTGGGTCCACATTTCCAGCCAAGGTCAGTGCCTGAAAGCTGGTGAAGTATTTCAGCTGGTCTCCCCCCTGCCAAGAAGAGAAATGAAATTAATCTCCATTTTACAAATAGTGCTGCTGCTCAGAATTTTCTCAGGGCTAATTTCTCTTTGGTACACTATTTGCATCATGCTGTTTGTAATCCAATTTCTTTTGCATTCCAGTAACATCCTGAGGGGTGTGGTGGGATTCTGCCACCTGGCCAACTGTTCCCTACCTTCCTTTCATGTGTAATTTTTCATCCACAGAAGCAGCATTTTGTGCCATTCATTCCTGTTGCACAAGCAGAACTCCTCCTTGCTGTCATGAAGTAAATTTTTGTTGCCAGCAACTTCATATGGAAAAAGCCACAGACACCTCTGCATGGATGGTGCAAAAGGTAAAATCTGAAAAGGAAGCAAGAGGAAACTGGTTCTTGTCACTACAAGATGAGGACAGACCAAACGGTTAAAGCAGGCATAGGTAGGGCTCCCAGAATATCATCTGGTAAGCTGACATGGAGTAGATTTTTAAAATATAAAGTTTACATTGCCTAAACATTCTAGGAATTCGATGGAAGGAAGCTGGCGCCATATTACATCCAGGAGATGAGTGTTGTTCTGGTGAGATCCGGAATGAAGACTCAACCAGGTCATGCTGAGCACCTACAGAACCAGACATGCCACAGAGCATTTGAGCTGTTTGCCACCCACCTGGGAGCTTCATTTGCAAGGTGAGGTAGTCTCAGAGGTGTCTGCCTGAAAACCACATGACTCCAGTCATAACCCGGGGCAGCAAAAGCATCTGCCAAATTTTCACATCATTTTGTTCTTTTCATGTATTAGATTCACCAGTCAGGAGATTTCATGCCCTCTTTTTGTGTACCTTTAGTTCTTCGGTATTTACTTATTTCATCCATCTTCTTGGGCTGTGTTCTCTGTATGGAACTGCAGCCAGCTTGTCCACATCTGCACTGCAATTTCCTACACATTTTCAAAGCCATTCTGAAAGAGCAGAAAGGTAAAGCCAAAGCATTTTATTCTGTCCCGACCGGTTAAAGCAAAATACTCCAGAAAAGACCTATTTTTAATATCATCACAAATCATTAAATGAGATTTTTTCCCCGAGGTATTTCTCTTACTTTGCTTGTTTGCAAGAGCAACAGCTATGCGCCACTAACAGAGCCACCAAATCACAGAGTGGGTGAGGTTGTAGGGAACTTGCAGAGGTCATTGGGTCCAGCACGGTGGCTCAAGCAGGGACACCACAGCATACACTACATTTCCACACATAACAATCCCAGTGGAGCCCAGGTGAAATCTCATCCCATTACTTTATAAAAAATATATATATATATATCCTTATTTTCCACTGACTCACCTGGGTGCAACATTTCACCAGTAACACTATTTTAGCACTGCCAAACATAAGTACAATGTTTTGTCAATACAGAAATTATTCTAGTCAAGGCTCGATGATATCTTATACCAACTAGGGAAGAACAATAATGTACGTGTGTGGGATGGTACGATCCTCTTTCAAGTTATTAAAGGTATTAAACTAAAAAAGCAGAAAATGATGCAGAATAGTAATCACCTTGAGGAATTGGACGTGGTTTTAAGGAGTTGGTACGTTTTATGTAAGCCGCAGCGACCCCTTTGAATAGCAGAGGCCATTTCGTTCCCCCAATTTGTTCCTTGAATGGCATCCAGTGAGCAGAGCAGTGGGAACAGTGCAGGAACAGCTCCAGGGCTGAGCACAGAGAAAGGCCCTTTTGTGCGGCCAAGCCGGCAAAGTGCTGCACACTCACTTCGCACACGGACAAAGGGGAACAGGAACACTTCTCTCTTCTGTTTTTACTATTTTTTTTTTCCAGGCTCTGCAGCACAAATCCCTCACAGGCAAGTTGTTAGCAGAGAGGAAGCATTTTGTACGCAGAGGCACAGTCTGAAAGATTAGTAATATAATTTACCACAGATCTGACACAGCAAGAGAAACTGCCGTGAAAAGAAACGGTCAGGGAGAGGTCTGAGAACTGTGTGAGCAATAAGTCCAGCTGCTGCTCCAGTGATGGGGCTAAGCTTCCAACACTGGGCTCAATTCTCCATGCTGCTGAATCAATATGAGATGCCAGAGGAACTCTGTGGTAGGCAATGGAAGATGGGGTGAGTTAAAGCTGAAGCAAAGTTAAATTTAAGCCCAGTCCTGCGCTCCTGCCTGCACAAAACACCGCGTTGGATCCTTTTGGCTTCACTCATTAAGCAAGACAGATGCACAGCAGCCACTGAGCCTCTGCTGAAAGGAATGCAAGTGCCTGGAGATGGGAGAGACGGCGGGAGACATCACTGCCCGCAGCACTGGGCCTGCAGCCAAACAGGGAAGATGGCTCTCAGCCCTAGGCCCAGGGCCTTTTTGCAGCAAAATTGTGCTACATAAACAGCAGGAGCAGGAACTGCATCCAAACGTGTCTGCAGCAAAGTCATGCATGTCCACGTGCCCCTCTCTCTTGCCCGCTATCTCTCAATATCATGGTGCTCTCTCAGTATGGGACTGCCTTTAACCTGGAGAGTCACCGTGCTCACCAACCATGTCCCTCAGAGCCACATCTACGCGTTCCCTGAACACAGCCAGGGTGAGTCCACCACCCTCTGGGCAGCCTGTTCTAGTGCCTGACCCCTCTTTCAGAGGAGAAGTTGTTCCCAATATCCAACCTGAACCTCCCCTCGCACAACTTGAGGCCATTCCCTCTAGTCCTATCCCCGCTTATGCAGGAGAAGAAGCTGACCCCCACCTGGCCACAACCTCCTTTCAGGTAGTTGTAGAGAGCGATAAGGTCTCTCCTGAGTATCCTCCACATTGAACAATCCCAGCTCCCTCAGATGCTCCTTGTAAGACTGTGTTACATACCCTTCACAGCTTTGTTGCCCTTCACTGGACAAACTTCACAGCCTCGATGTCCTTCTTGAAGTGACGGGCCCAAAATCAAACACAGTACTCAAGGTGCAGCCTCATAAGAACTGAGTACAGAGGGATGATCACTTCCCTACTCTTGCTGATACTGCTAAACGCTATTTCTGATACAAGCCAGGATGCCCTTGGCTTTCTTGGCCTCCTGGGCACACTGCTGGCTCATGTTTAGCCAAGCATCCAGCAGCACCCCCATGCCATTTTCCTCCGCACAGTCTTCCAGCCATTCTGCCCCAAGCTTGTAGCATTGCCTGGGGTTGTTGTGGCCAAAGAGCAGGACCAGCACTTGGTTGTGTTGAACTTCATCCCATTGGCCTCAGCCCATCAATTCAGCCCATCCAGATCCCTCTGTAGGGCCTTTCTATCTTCATACAGATGAATACTTCCCTATTATTGCTATGTGCTATTAAGACTACATTTGTAAGGTCTCATTTACTCAGATCTCTCAGAACCTACTTTTTGGTTCACACTTCGCACAAAATACAGGGAGGGAGACTAATCTTCTGTTTCAGAGGCAACATGTCAGAGTTCTAACACAAGTGAGGGAAAAAGAGTTTCAGCCTTTTTCACTGTTCAGGGAAAAGTGAAATTTTATCACCACAGCTCCTTAATACAACCAGGAGTTTAAGGGTTCTCCAGATGCCTTTCTCAGTCTTTTTTGTACCGACTACTATGTATGACATGGAGTGACAAAATGTCTGATAGGATGTAAAGGAAATGACACTACAGCCCAGTTTGGAGAGTAGATACCAGAAGACAAGGGGCATGCATTCCTGACACATTCTCAGTCATTCCTTCAGGTTCTTCTAAAAACAATCTGAAGCACTGACAAATCCAAGCATTTTGATTACTTAAACTGTAATGTTTTTCTTACTTTCCTACTAAGCTCTACCATGAAGCTTTCCTAAGTGAAATGCAGATTATCCTGGCAGAAATTGTTATCTTACTAATCATAGCACTGAATTTTTCTCCTGTCTGAAATCAATAACACAAGCAGAGCAACCTTCTTCCAGTTTAATTCACTCCATCTGTACCAGGCCATACCTACAACCAGCTGCTGCCTGTCTGAAGACCAACATGCTTCAGAGACCTACCACAGCTCCTCCACCTTCCCTCCCTGAGAAGCATGAGTCATAGAATCATTGAATCATTTCAGTTGGAAGGGAACTTTAAAGTTGATCTAGTCCAACTCCCCTGCAATATACATGGATACCTACAGCTAGAGCAGGCTTCTCAGAGCCCTGTCCAGCCTGACCTTGACCATCTCCAGGGATGAGGCTCCCACCACCCCTCTGGGCAACCTGTTCCAGTATTGTCACCACCTTTATTGTAAAGAAAACTTCTTCCTTATATCCAGTTTAAATCTCCCATATTTTAGTTAGAAACCATTTCCCCTTGTCCTATTATAATAGACCCTGCTGAACAGTGTCCCCTTCTTTCTTACATCCCCCTCCCACCTTCAGATTCTGAAAGACTGCTCTCAGGTCTCCCCAAAGCTTTCTCTTCTCCATGCTGAACAGCCCCAGATCTCTCAGCATGTCCTTGTAGGGGAGGTGTTCCATCCTTTGGACCATTTTTGTGGCTCTCCTCTGGAATCCTAGAATCACCAACATTAGAAAAGACCTCTAAGATCATTCAAGTCCAACCATCCGCCTATCACCATTTCCCTCAGTACACCACCTAAGTGTTTCTTGAATGCCTCCAGGGACGGTGACTTCATCACCCACCTCCCTGTGCAGCCCATTCCAGCACTTGACCACTATTTTGGAGAAATTATTTTTCCTAAAGTCCTTTCTCCTCTAGTGCAACTTGAGGCTTACTTGCTCTATAGTCTTACTGTTAGTTACATGGGAGAAGTGGCCAACTCCCATCTCTCCACAACCTCCCTTCAGGTAGAGAGCAATGAGGTCTGCCCTGAGCATCCTCCATGCTAAACAACCCCAGTTCCCTCAGCTGCTCCTCATAAGGCTTCTGCTTCAGGCCCTTCACAGTTTCATTGCTCTTCACTGGACACACTTCACAGCCTCAGTGTCTTTCCTGTAGCAAGGGTCCCAAAACGGAACACAGTACTCAAGATGTAGGCTCACCAGTGCTGAGTACCCTACTCCTCTGGAATTCAGCTGAGCTACTCCCAGCCTGCATGCCTCAGCCATAGGACAAGCAGCATCAGAGCTCCACCAGGCTGGACGCCACCGTGTTTTCTAAACGAGGGTCAGCGGCCGTACTTCATGCCATTAGTGCTTTTAAGCTGAGATAGGGCTTGCAACCAGTAACACACAGTCCTATTTTCCCAGGGCATCCAAATAAAGACAACTCCTTCAAATCTTCAAAATGTTTAAAAGTGAACCAATTGTCTTTGCAAGCACCTTCGTCATTCCTCCTTATCCTGATCGGAAACCACCAAATATAAGAGGTGCGTATTATAGTGACATAGAACATGGTTTTAGGGAAGTGCAATAAGCAGCCAGATATGTGACCCAGAGGAGGCACCTGGGTATGAGCTGAGCACAGCTCCCAAGTGCACTGCCAGCCTATCATCTGCCACAAACACAAGCCTCTACTTTGTTTACATGGCAGTTAGTTACCAGAGTACCAGTCCGTAGTGCTGGTGAAGGAAGCTGGGTGCAGGAAGTAAGCCTTCTGTCTGAACACATCTCTTATCCCTCCTCCATGCCCATGCTCCAGCTATGTCTCAGCAGCAGCAAGAGATCATTATTCCTCCCGCTTGTCCCAGTGCTCCTGTACTGACAGCACCATTTCACGATGTGTCACCATGCCCACTGGCTCACAGTTATGCACATCTCAGCTGCCTTCTGCATTATGAGTGCTTGCTTCCGTTAGCTTTATATGCCAACTATTAGTGGTAAGGCAGTGGTTCTGTTCTTCCTGTAATGAGTAATTACTGATTTTTCAACAGTCCTACCAAAATCCACCAAAAGACTCAAAACTATACTTTTTTACCCTGAGATATTTCTGATTGTTTTTTTCCCTTTTTTCTTCTTAACTCCAAACCAGCTCCATGGACACTCGCACTGTTCAGACTGACAATTTAAATGAAAACATTGCAACCAGCGCTTTACATTCTGTCCCACGTGTATCTTTTTGATCTGGATTAACAAGCACAGTATTTACAGTCCCAGTGGTCTCTTGGAGTTCTTTATGTGAGATACCAAACACCTCTATTATCCTTGTAATTCAACTGGTAATTGTAACCATGGGATATTTTATTTCAAAATACGTTGGAGTATGCGCAGTCACCATCACCTAGGAGACGCTGAGTGAGGAGGAGTTCAGACAGAGATAATTTTGACCAGTCATACTTCGCAGGGTGAATCAAGTGAACCTTTCTTTAGCTGGGAAGTTGGCCATGTGACTACTGTAAAATAAGGCATCAGAAATAATTTGCTCAGAAAATGTGGTTGCTTACAACTATGCTCACATCTGGCACTTTATAAGCAGCAGTAAAAGGAGTTGGGTAGAGGCAGAAAAGGGAAGAAGCGTGCAAGAGTGAGAAGCAACACAGTCTAAGGAAATGACTGAAATCCCAGTTACCCAACCACAGACATAGAAGTAAAGCCTATAGCTCTTGCACAAGATGGTGTGAGTAATTACCATTGGCACCAAGCCCATAAAAATACTAGTGAATACTAGAGAAAGAAGTGTCTTTTGTATATAGTCTGCTGAGGCACAAACCCTCGAGGAAAAGAAAGAAAAAGGAAGAGAAATATATGCTTTAAACAAGGAGTATTATAACCTTTAAAAGGCCACAAGAAAAGTGTCACGCTTTTCCAAATATAGATGTGGAGAAAGACAAAACCTTTAGGCTTAGCTCTGTTTGTCATCATAAACACTGCCTTGCAGACAAATTGCAGGCAAACCATTGCCTACTGCTCCCTAATTAAAGGAACTGTCCTGTAGTTTTCTTAGATCAAAGAGAAAGGAAGGAAAAAAACAACAACAACAACAAAACAAAAACAAAGGCAAACTACATGGGGAGAGAGGAAACAATAAGGTCTCTGTTTCCTTTATGAAATTTACTGAGAGAACCACAGCCTCACTGCAGAACCACAGCCCTTTTCTATTTACCAAGTCAAAGCCCAGTGCAAAGCTCTGGAAGACCCCTGTGGCTGATGCTGTTTCCAATTACCTGCGCTCTGTGTGGTTTCCTAAGTGGAGTTTCTACTGAAACCATAATCAGTCTGAAGTACATAATATCCAGAGTTACAGGCTGGGATCAGCAAGCGGTAGTGCCTGTCTTGGGTAGCCCCGGGCTTCAGGAGAATGCCCTCTTTGCTATTAAAAGAACACAGCCAAGCTTAGATACACTCGGCTTTAAATTTTATGCAAGTCAGCAGCCCGGGACAAAGCTAGAAAATGGACATATGGGGAGACTGATAATAAGGATTCTTTCTATGAGAGCTTTTCAGGGGTTCCCCCCCTCCACTCCCAGATGCCTGGGCAGGGCTTTTAACACCCAGGAGTAATAACTGGCCCAGTTGGATAAATTCAGATCTGTAGAGGATTTTTGGCTTAGAGATCACAAATCTTCCAAACTAGAAGGGAAGGAGAAACTGCATATAGCAGGACTGCATGAAGCAACTCATCAGGTTGACCTGCTGTGCCCTCAAAACAACTGGCTGTGCCTCGCCAACCAGTCTGGATGAGGACAGAGCTGCCTGTGTCGCTATGGGGAACCGGCCAGGGCTACCCCATATTTGTTTTGAAATTTTAGACCGGAGGTGCTATGGCAATCATCAGCTGGCTGACAGAAGCAGGAACTGAATGTTCAGGGAACTACACCACCAAAAGCATGCAGAATTCTGGCACAGGGTTAGCTAGTGCATTTTGGAGGTCCTTAAACCATCAGATCCTCTCACACGATAGGACACTTGCGAAAGTCACCCGGCAACTGGGTTCTCAGGAGGCACAAATCAGCACAGTCCTCTCGACTTCACATATTTAGATTTGCAGCCCTTGACAAGACCTAGAAAACCTAACAGCTCTTCCCAGGAAAGGGGATGGCTGTTTCTTTCTCCAAAATATTAGGATATTTAATTTTATATATTTTTTAATTCCTTTGTAATGACATCTTAAATTTTCTAAAGTCCATTAAAAGGAACACTACAAAGAATTAAGATAGGATTTCATCTGGATGAGAATATAGATGGACATGCCATTTGAATTCACACAGTGGATTCTAACAAACAGCTTGCTGGCTCTGGATGTTACAGTTAAGGCATAGACATAATTATCCCCAAAATCTTAAAAAAGGTGAACACTCGTAAAAACTTGAACATTTGTAACTGTTGTTATATTCAGACTGAAGTACTGAACTTCATTTCAGAGCAGAGGAACAGAGAAGAGAGTGAGAGGGAGAACTCTGCTTTTTCTTTCCACTTCTCTCTGGACTACATATCCTTTGGCAAGTCTAAAATGTATGGATGAGAGGTGAAGGTGAGGAATTACCATTCCCAAACCACCTATTTCCACATAGTGACTCACCTGCTTCCTGCACTGCAGACATCTGAACACCAGCAGAAAGGCAATCTGCCACCTGTCAGAGCGCAGGGCCTCGGGGACAACGGCTGCTGCTAAAGGCCACAAGCAGGGATCAAAACAGGAAGGGTTTAACTCTACTATTTTGATTCTTTTCTGTTTCACTGGAAGGAAATATTCTTTTTATATGGATAAAACATAGTAAAATATGAAACAAAGAAATATTGTACTCTGCAGTATCACCTGACACTCTCATAGTGCTATACTCAAGCAAAAATATGGATTTATTTCCAAAACCTAATGGGATGAATTATCTTTCTGCTCCCTGACACACTTCTCAAAGAAAACTGAGGATTAAGCAGTTGTGCCCAGTAACAGATGGGAGTTTGTGGCAGAACCAGATAAAGAACCAGTCCTCCTTTTGTCCATTTTTCCTATTGTAAGAGCATCAGAAATTAACAATAACTTCTTTGCTCAGTCATTGCTTATACAGTTTTCTGCCTTTCCCCTTTTTTAGCTGAGCATATTCAGCCTAGGAAGAGAAGTAAAGCACTCGTTGTGAGCTATTTCCCAGGTAATCTGGGCGTTGGAACTAGATGATCTTTAAGGTCCCTTCCAACCCAAACTGTCCTGTGGTTCTGTGATTCCACAATAATTATTTGTCCTTTTAGTGGCTTCAGAGAGCTGGGCAACTTAAAAAACTGAATATTGTCTGGACACCTCTACATTAGGACTGTGCACAGGATGCCCTAAGACTGACAAGGAAGTCTACTACATTGCTTCAAACACAGTAGCAATACCATGAGCAGCCAATGAAAATACTGATTTTTCATTGCCTCTTCAAAAATAACTTTTCTTCTACGAGTTTCCCCTCACCACATGTAATCTGAGCTACTCCTTGGCTCTCGGGAATCGAAGGCTACCTTGTAATTTGAGGTAGAGGAAACCTGGAGCTTTGCTCTCTCTGGAGAGCTACAAACAGGGAACAACCAATCTCCTGTTCTTCCCTTGTTCTTGGGAGGGAAATATAGCTTCCCTTCTCATGGCCGGCAACGAGCCAGGCAGTCTAGTCAGGAAGGGAGCCGGAATCAGACCAGCTCTTTCCCCAATGTCCCTGCAGCCATTGCGTACAATGGAGAGTATCAGATGAGCAGCCTCTGCTTCATCCTCTTCTTGGCTGGAGGCACAACATCTCTCTAGGTTGGGATAAAAATGCGTTGCAAGCAACTATAAGTTATGCTAATATGTGCTTACACATCAGCAGCCCACTGGAAAAGGCTACTATCAGTTACAGCAGTAGGCTGAGCTGAATGCTAGGCTGAGCTCCTTGTCTGCAGTGCACTAGTCAACTGAGTAAGAGGCAGCATCATCTAATCTGGATTAAGATTTCAACCCAACCTTACATGTGATAATTAACACATGCTGTCATCACACCTTTATACTGCAACTCTGCCAAAGGCAAACCAGAGCAAGACATAGCAAAAACATCAAAATAACACTTAGTTAATTTAAGCAGTGCTTAACAAAAAGGCAAGAATGAATGAAGTCGATTCTGTCCCTTTTTACCTTTAACATTTTGCACTTTGGTCTTTCTTTTTTTTAGTAGGGTGTGACAGAGTACCACACCTCCAAGGTGTGTTATCAAATCAAAGTATATTTGATTTGCTTGCAAAGTTGGAGTCCGTGTTTGCTTTCAAAAGACACGTAGGGCACAGGACTAGGAAAGGAAAAATGCAGAGGTGCAGCTTCCAGAAGAACCTACAGAGCACCACTCCCCAGCCAGGGAACTTCAGGTTGGATATTATGGAAAATTTTTTCTTAGGAAGAGCAGGCAGGCATTGGCACAGGCTGCCCAGGGAGGTGACAGAGTCACTGTCCCTGGAGGTGTCCAAGATCTGTGTAAATATAGCACTAAGGGATATGGTCAGTGGGCACGGAGGGGATGGGTCAGTGGCTGGACCTGATAGTGGTCTTCTTCAGCCTTAATGAGCTTATGATCTCTCATGGACATGTACAATTCTGAGAAATTTTAGTAATGGCATAACTCACATTTTTTAGGTTATCTGCCTGCTTAGGATTTCATTAAGATCTAAGCAGAGATAACAAAAGTTGACCGTCTTCTTTGTTTTCCCTGAAGTCCAGAAACTATTAATCTCATCCTTTATTTCCCTGTTTCTAAACAAGATTCAGCATTTTATTTAATTAGAAAAGGACGTGAGAGAAGTATAATCCATCAACACAGACGACAGATTCACTTAGCTATGAAAATTAGTAAAAATTGTTGTGTGCTTTCTGCGTGCAAGCTCTACAAAGCTTTCCAAAAACGCAAAGAACCGCAAAGCAGCAGGAGGAAAAAAAACAAACAAGAAACACTGAACAACTCCAACAAAACAAAACAACTGAATCCATAGCGCACTATCAAGCAGTCAGTAAATTATGCCCTGAGATAATGGTTTCTAAATTTGCTGTAGTTCAGTCTGTGCTCCACTCCTCAGAGATCTCTCACCTGCTCAGTACTGCTCTCGTGCAGTTTCTTTCTCTGCTGATCTGTGGGCTGCAGTGACTGAGAGCACCAATACCTTAACAAAGAGAGCAGAGCGCTCATGGCTCATTTACCTCCTCACAGCTCTTTCCTTAGGAAGCAAACAGCATGGGTTCGTTACACCATTCTGCTCAGGAGCAGGTGCATTAAGCATAACCCACCTGATTTGGAAAAGTGGGGCTTTATTAAGGGGGGAAAACTAACGAGCTAAGGATTTCTCAAGGGAAATAAAAATTAAAGGAATTTCATTGGTTTCCAGTTGGTAATATTTTCAAATTCAGCCTCCCTCATATGACCTATTGGAGCACACAAGCCAAGCAGCTTGCAAAAGAAAAAAAAAAGAAAACGAGGGAAAGGAGAAAAAATTGAGAACAGGTGGGAAGAAATGTCTGTGTGCATCACCTTCAGCACAGAGGGCACAGTGGTGGAGAAGCAGCAGCAGGACTGCCAGGCACGTATCATTTCCTTCACCCTTCAAGGGCTGCGTGTCAGCACAGCTGTCATTTGGAAGGTCCTGGTTCAGCTCCTTTCTGTTCCTTGCTGCCAAGCAGTGTCACTGTTGTGTCATGCCTGCTCCCTTCCCTCTCAGCTGAGCCTGCTTGCTTGCATTTGCTTCAGGTGCTGCTGGAGGTGCAGATGCTCTCCATGCTCACTTCAAACACACGCCTGCAGGTGCTGTCATAGCTGAGTAATAAATGCTACTTGCCTCCCTGCTTCCCTGATCTACTTTTAGCCACCCAGTTATATTTAGTCTTTGACATGTTTCTCTTCTGTTTACAGGTACCCAGACAATGTGGCCCTGAAACAAGATCAGGAGCTGTTCCTTAGGCGTGGTTGCAGCAGGAATAATTACTAATAATTAGATGCCTTTGTCTCCATCCAAAACATGCATCTGTCCACAGGTTGTAAGCTCATGTTAATCAGCTTGCTGTTTTGAATATTTGCTAATTACAACGTATACAATAGCACTTCCCAGGTATGTGTGCCTCTACTATTTGCACAGTCTAAGAACAAAAGCAATTTGTCTTTCAGTAAGATTTCTCTGCCTTCAGCTGAATAAAAACAACACTGCTTGTCTCTGGATGTTTTCTTACAGAAACCTGTGTCATTTTTGAAGCCCAAATGTGTTGATGCTAAAAAAAAAAACACATGCTAAATGTCATGCTAAAATACTGGGACACAGGTGATACCAAGGGTATGCTCTGCACCCAAATCAGGATAACCGAAACCCAAACCCTTTGTGCCACAGTTAGTGGCATCAGTTTCAGAACTGGAAAATTAATGTCGTGATGGGATGTATTGGGCCCACTCATATTTCTTACCAGTCTTGAAGCTGGAGCCTAAGGGCTAACTAACCTGAGGAATGTGGGGGGGGCATAATAAAGAAGGGTACAGACTCTTTAGCAGGATCTCCTGTGATAGAAAAAGGGGAAATGGTTTCAAACTAAAAGAGAGGGTATTCAGATTAGATATATGGGAAAAAGTGTGGTTGTTGGGCACTGGAACAGGTAGCCCAAAGAAGCAGTGGATGCCCAACACATGAGGCAGCCAAGGTGAGGCTGGACAGGACTCTGAACACTCTAATCGAGCTTTAGGTGTCCTTACAGTGCAGGGGAGTTGGACTAGATGGCCTTTAAGGTTACCTTCCAACTCTAAGCATTCTATGATTCTATGACAATGGTCAATGAACCCATAGGGAATATACACTTAATATGAAATGGCACTGGCACTGTGCTTCCTGGTTCACAAACAGAAAGAGACACAGTTTAAATATATACATATATATATACGTTGTAATGAACTGGTATTTTTTTAAACAAGCAAACAAAAAATACACTTTAAATTAGTGATTGCCTACGATTTAATCCATAAGCTGTTTCTTTTTTCCTATATAGATCCCTAATAAATTCCGATCACAGCTTAATGAAACAACTCTTTTGGCAACTTAAGACATTTGGTTAAGTCGTACCCGATTTATTCTGGTTTATCTAGCAGCATAATTTGGGTGTTACGAAGAAAATGTAAGAAAGCCAAAATAGAGCTTGTACGTTGGGATGGCAAAGGAAAAACGATAGCAACATGAATGTTATCATGTCAAACTCCACTGAGTTTCACTATGAATCCTGCTGTTTTCACACAGGTTCTTTGCCTCCATTTCAGCAAACTAACTGATGAGAAAATAAGCAGGAGACAACATCCTAAGCTCAAGTTGTGCTTGATTCTGCTTTTACTCACACTACTGCCATCGAAAATCCGATGTGTGACATAGCACAGCAGAGCACACTGCGAAAACCTACAAACAATGTACACACACATTCTGCCAGGAAAAAAAAATCAATGGAACTGGAGTTTATGCAAATCTGTACTCAATAAAGTGCTTTTACTACCGAGTATTTCGTGTTCTCAGTATTCAGAGCATGGTGAAATAGAAGTTTTCCCTTGAGCTCAGCCTCAGAAACATTTCCTGGAGATTTTGTCTTTGTGATCATCCACATATTTTGCCTTTTTTTATGGTAAGAACAAACACAATACGGTTTACTGATCAGAACGATGACAAAAAACAACAGTTACTCAGAAACCCCTGAGGGGGAGCAGAAGCTTTTTGTATGTATTTATTTCATCACAGCGTAAGTTGGAGTACATAAAAAGCTTTACAGTGACCACACCTATATACACTTTGAAAACGAACTGTTAATGCATCAGTTACACATGTAATTCACCTGAACAGCGTCTAAAGCATTTCCATTACTTAACCTGGTTTAAGTGGCAGCATCAACATGGTTACTTTATGATTTCACAGATTTGTCCGAGGTTTAACCACCGAAACATAAAAGCAAAGCACAAAGCTCCTGCAAAAAAAGAGCAAGTTACTGAACACTGGTTGTCTGAGATGAATCGCAGGTGCAGAACTTTAAGACCAACAACATAATAGATAAAAAAAAACTCAAGCTACTTAAAAAATAAGTGGAAAAAAATTGGTCACGTAGTCATCACAGTCTCAACACAAACTCCCGTTTCCCTTCTCTGCCACTTGTTTCTTCTGAATATATAGTAGGTATTTTTCTTTCCCAGTTCTTCCTCTCCCTCTTCCTCACTCTCCCATTTCCTCTCACTGAGTAATTCATGATGCTGAGAGAGCCTCTAAAATAGCCTGCTGCTTCCTAATTCAGATGGGCTCATTCCAGCAGCTCTTACAACAGCATTAATTCAAGCCAAAACGAATGAAAAGTGTGTTATTACATATTCTGAGTGCCCGGTTTTAATGAATTTGGGTGTCAGTCTCCGCTTTTAGCAGCTGTAATGTCAATTCAGCATAGTTCCAGTAATCTACATCATTCTGGAGCTACTACTAACTTTCATTAAATTATCTCAGAGTAGGAATTGAGCCAGTAAATACACTTAAATGAAAACATACTTTGCTGCAGCAGTGCTTGGGATCACGCTGTTAATAGCTATAAAGAGATGTCCTTTTTCAGTCCAGTGTGCATCTGATGTATAGAATAATGGCAGACAGAAAATCATTAAATGCTTGTTACTACAGCTCCTCCACTGTACTCCCATTTCCCTTCCCGTGCTCTCTTAAGTTTCCCAAGAGCAATGCCACTAAGAAGTACAAAGCCCAAAGAAAGACAATTCCAAATCCTTTGGATTCATTCAAGGAGAAAGCACTACACGCCAGTTCAGACACAAAGCAAATCATCCCAGTGCCAGTGTTAAGCTTTGTGATAATGAAGAGTGATCCATCCATAGAGCAGTCAGTGGAACAGATACCATAAAGCAAGAAAAGCAACAGGCCACTCACGAATAGTGATCATCAGGATACAGTACTCAGAGAGCCAAAGCGCACAGAGTTACTGCTTTCATGCGAATTCCTTTATCACCTCAAATTTTACCAGGTACTTACTTACAAAGATTTTGTTTTTGTGGACAGAACTTACATCAGCTGCTGCATAATTGTATTCCTTAGTAGGGTACAATTAGCATCCTTCCCATGTTGCTTAACGGTGCCTGTTTTGACCAAATAGGATTATTTCTTTCCCAATTATTCCTTTGACTTATTTTCCAAGAGTAAACAGAATTTGTACCAATGGCTTTGCTGTAAGTAAATTCTTTTTACAGAACCAGTTAATAGATGGAAACAGTATATTTCTGTCTGCTATTAGCATTTGCTGAGGCGGGCTGTCTCTTTGTTCATGCAGGGATTTAGTTTAGATGCAATGAAGGCTCTGCTCTGGGCATTTCCATGCCACGCATTGCAATGCCTCTTAACCAAGGCACTGCCCCTGAGCGGGATCTAAACTTCCTCTACATTCTCCTGGTACAGTGCATGGAGCTCCTCACCTCACACTGCAGAACCAAAATTCAGAGCGTGTCTGAAAAAACTTTCTCCAGAAAACTTCTCCCATTCTACCAACTCATCCTAAACATATTCTGAATTACCCATTCCCAGAGCTCACGGTGCAGGAGCCTGTGTGTGCTTCTGAAGATTTTGTATGAGATTAATCTTTGAAAGAAGCTATAGGCATCAATATTCTCCTACCAATATCCAGATTTAAGGATACACTTGTGATGTGGGAGGCCAGAGCTCAGTCTGTCCTCTGCTCAGGAGAATTCAAGTCTATGTCTTTTGGAAGATGACCTTGAAAATAGAAGCACGCTAGGAAAGAGGATGCAGAGAAAATGCTTCCTGCATGCCCTGGGAAAGGTGGGAGAGGGGACTGTGAGATTCATGGAGAAAGAAGAGTGGGGAGGAACAGGGCTCTCCAGCTTGTCTCAGATCACTCAGTGAGGATGGTGGTTTGAATTCACATCCCTGGATCATTTCTGAGACTTCTAGCCAACTGGTGCATAATACAAACCATTGTATTATATTTTAATTCAAATATTTAGAAATCGGGGATTAGCTCCAAGTCCTCCAGTCCCCCAGAGATTTGGGTTAGATCATTGTAGGCTAAGAAAGCAAACACTGTCTCTCCATGTTCCCATGCAAATGCAGCAGCCTTTGGGCAATTATATAAATAACTGCTTTAAAAGCCAAACATAGACAAACACAGCATGAGGGTGGTGTGGCACTTTAGCTTGCCATACAAACATATTACAACTCCTGGGTATCACATCATCTGGTCTTCCACTCCTGAAGTCTACTTAAATTCTGGTTTTAGTACCCAAGCATTAATTTTCTCAATACACTAAAGATGCAAGCGGCAGAAAAAAACAGCTCCCAGCAAATCCGTCTCAGGCTCAGCAGGGAGGAAAGAGAGGCCACAGAGTAGGAAATGTGGGCAGAAACACAGCACTGCAGTCAGTCATCGGGCTGTGATTATGCAGAGTGTAGGAAGGAAACAGGCGTGATGGACAGCTGCTAATGGAGACCAGGCTCTGCTCTCACTGTGTGACAGCAGAGTGGAAAGGCACTTGAAACAACCTCTGCTAATGATGTAAGCTAGCAAAAACACAAACCACCGCACGTTTGGCAGACATATAGTGCTGTAAAGATCATTTCCAAGTATACTTCTTCACGGTATACAGCAACAAGTTCTGGAAGAAAGGATGTTTCGTTCTTTCCTCAAAGTCCGCGACATAGTTTTGCATCTCAAATCAGGGAGACTTCTCAAAACTCGTTTAGCAGCATTTTCATGTGTCAACAGAAATAGGAATGCTTAATTAATGACCAATTAATAAGAGTAATAAAGATTCCCTTTGATTCCCTACTACGCTGTAACATAAAAACTGTACTACTAAATATGTTGAACTATGGAACTGTATTGTACTGTAAGACAGAACTGACACTTGGGTATTTCTGCTAATTCAAAACCTGGCCTAGCACTTATGCCTTCAGTTTAAATATCCACCTAAGTATTTCACTACACAGCTTGAAATACTTTCTACAGTTAAAATAAAAAATGATGCTGAAGGCAAATACATCATTTTCTTTCCCACTCGAGCTATAACACTGTAATTTAATTGAGTCAATGTTTCTAAGCATTCCTGTCAAAGAATTAAGACCATCATTCAGTGAAAAACAAAAAGTTTCTTTGTGAATCACTAACAAATACGCCATCTGTGGTACTAAATTCCACTGCACTGTCCTCCAGTGAGGCTAAGATAAGCATCACAGTGCAGCTCCCACCTGGGAGATCTTTAATTAGCTCACTGGGAATGGGCTCACTGACTAAGAACTGTCAGAACCAAACAGATGTTTTCTAAAGATGGCAAATCAGATCGGCTGTATTAAAATTCAGGACAGATAGTGAGGAAAAAATAGGAAAAAAAAATGGGAAGAAATAAAAAAAAATGGGAAGGAAAGAAATATCTATGAACTTCGCTACTGTCTTCTGTGAAGACGGTGTCTCTTAGGACAGAGCCTGCTGCCTCCCTTTGGAACGAGCCATAACATATAAGAATGCTAATGTTCTGCTAATGAAAACATCTTAATAAAACATAAAAAGATCTGCTGCTCTTTGATGTAAGGTCCCTATTTATTTCTAAAATATGAATCTATACCAGAACTTTGAATATAAACAATTCCCTTCCACAGACCATGCCAATTCCAGGCTGAATCACTAATAGTAAAAACACTGCTTCTATTTTTCAGAAAAGGTCTCAGTGGTTTACTGTAAAGCTAAAACATTTGCCTTATCGACTTCTTTTATATATATAAAGTTTTTAAAATAAATGCAAGTGCCCTTTTCATTATAGTTTGTCTATGTAGACAGTTAATACTTTTCCAGTTCCAAGTAACGCGACAAAAAAAATGTATGCTCCGACTTTCCACAGGCAGGAAGAATTTCTCTGGGGTTGTGTCTCGTTAGGACGCTGCTCCACAAACAGCACTCGAGTGGTTCAGAATCCCAGTGACAGCATACGCCATCAGCATGTACTGCAGTTGACAAGGGCTTATTGACTACAGCAATCAATCAAAATAAATAAAGCAGTCTCTCAATCCAAAGATAGGGAAATAACATCACGCTAGTGCACAATAAAATCAACATGTGTAGCACATTCCTGTTTTCCGTGTCCTCCTTTGATGGTCTTGCATTAAGTTGGAAAAGCCTCTTGCCACGGGGTTCTGAACATACAACGAAACATTTAAGCTGTCTGCAGACAGTTTCAAAGAATTTACATTTGGTTTAGATTAATTTTCCTCAACCTGCAGTTAATTAAAGACTAGTTGAAGTACAAAATATTTCCCACAGCTCTAGTGGTCTACATGGTCATGTAAATCTGCTACAGTCCGAACGGCTTCAGTCCTTTTTTGTTATAATTTAAAATCTCTGATAAAAAAGTAATAAAACAGTGTATTTTTATACAGAAACCATTGCCTTTTTCAAATAAAGAACATATCAACATTCTGTATCTGACACAGCATGCTGCATTTTTAACAAGTATCCTGCTTTTTTTTTCTTTTAAATATAAATTCCAAATATGAACAACACATTTGTGTTGCTTAAAGCTTTAGGTCTGCTATCTGTTACATCACTGCGGTTGAAATTGCTGGGACCACACAGTGCCATGTCTTCCTCGAGCAATCTATAAACACTGCATTTGAGATGATCTTCCTATAGTTTTCTAGCAGAGGAAATAGTTGATTTAACATAAGAACAAACACAGCAGTGCTTAACCCCTGGAATCATCCAGGCGTGAAAAGAAAAGAAGTGGCAGAAGAGGCTCCTGCCCAGATCACAACTATGGGCATACACACAACCAATACTAACTGGAACACCTCATTATGACACTGCTGTCAGGAACTTTTAGAAATCCAGGTGCAAAAAAGTATTCTCTGATATTAGGAACTGAGACAAACATCATCCAGAAATTATCCTTTTATAGCAGCTTCTCCTCTGGTTTGCTTGGCTTTTCACGCAAAGCACACCAAACACAGTAGGAGTTACACCCAAGTAACAACCAAGCACCTCCAGACCAAAACCTTAGAAGGGGAAAGGGGGGAGCCCCTTCTCTCTGCAGACATGCTGGAGAGGGTCCCTTCTGTGGGAGGGAATTTATGTGTTCCCCCAAAACCCACAGCCCAGCCCTCTGACTGGCAGGCCACAGCAAGGCTGGCCACTCACAATGAGAGGGAGCCCTCCTGGTCCTCCGCTTTCTCCACCTTCTCTGGAAGGGTAAGCACGAAGGGTAGCAGGAGGCCCTTAGCATCAAACGGAGCTTTGAGAAGCTCCCCATCAAAGCTACCCTTGAGCCCGCCATCCGCTTCCACCTCGCCATCCTGGGCTAAGTTGAAGCGGAGGGTGCCGGTCCGGTTGACGCAGTAGATGGTGTTACCCAAGGCGGCACAGCGGAAGGGCTGGATGGGGCCACTGCTGGGCCGCAAGCTGGCACACTGGCTCCAGCGCTTGGCCACCGTGTTGTACCGGAAAACTTCGACACCACCACCAGTCCCACCACCTGGGCCCTGCTCTCCACCACGGCCGCTGCTCACATCAAAGCGATAGATGAAGTTCTTGAAGGCCACCATGTCAGCAGAGCGCCGGCGGCTGCTGTTGTAAGGGCACTCCTGCCACTCGTCACGCTTGGGGTCGTACTTGAGCAGTCGGTAGAATAGGGATCCCCCCGAGACATAGATCTCCCCGTTGCAAGTGGTAGCCTCATGAGCAACAGCAAAGGCTCCCTTGGGCAGGGGTGCAACAGGGCTCCAGCGGTCAGCCCGTGGGTCATACTTCTCCACGGTGAAGAGGCACTCGCCCCCCACAGCATAGAGGTAGCCGTCCAGAGCCAACAGCTTGAGCTGTGAGCGAGGCTGAGCCAGTGGACGTACCTGGCTCCAGGTGTCAGTCAGGGGGTTGTAGCAGAAGACTTTGTCAGAGAGGCGGGCCCGTGGCTCGCTGCCTGCCGGCCCTGCGGCAATGCCCCCTGCCAGGAAGAGGTAGTTGTGGAGAACACACATGGCGCAGCCCTTGGCATTGGCCTCCTCGGGCAGACGCGTCAGCACCCTCCACTCACGGCTGGCCTCATGGTAGCAATGGATGAGGGAGCCAGTCTCCTCCAAAGACATCACAGAGGAGGGGCTCTGTGGGCGGCTGCTCTCACGGCTCTGTGGTCGGCTGCCGCCACCTGGCCGCTCAAAAGCATCGCTGACCTCAGCCACCAACAGGCAGCGCCGGCCAGCTTCCAGGCGCCGCTGCAAAATAAGGTCCCTCTCAGCCCCACTGAGGCGACCATAGACGCCTGGCTCACGGAGCACCTCCAGGTAGTGGTCACTCATGAAGCGGTAGGCAGCCTCCCGCAGCTCCGCCAGTCGCTGCTTCTTGGCCAGGCAGAGGAGCTGGTAGCAGTTGTCAAGGCGCAGTTGGGCACGCATGGCCTCGGCAGCACAGTGCAAGGCGCAGGGCATCTGGAGGACACGAGCCCCGCTCACCACCTCGGCCAGGTTGTCGTGCCGCACCTCGCCCATGCGGGCTGTGTAGACATAGTCAATGAGGAGCCGCAGCGCCCCGTAGCTCACCCCCTTCACCCGCAGGATGTCCCGTGAGGCACGGGCACGGAAGTAGTCGCTCTTGGCTGCCAGCACTGACTTGTGTGCCCGGATGCGCTGCCCCGACACCTCTATCACAAGGTCGGGCTCCTCGGCTGGCCGCCCTGTAGGCTGTGAGCCAGCTGGCGGCTCCCGTGCACTCGCCTCCTCCTCCTCCGACTCAGACGCCACGCTGTTGAGCTCCCACTGGCTTTCCACCACATGGCTGCCAGTAGAGGATGGCGACGGGGCCCCCTGCTCAGAAGTAGCAGAGCTGAAGCACAGGGAGGAGCTGAAGCTGCAGGGGGAGGACAGGGTGAGTGGTGGGGCTCCAGACCCCGCCCCACTCTCCTCCTCCTCCACTGTGCCGCTGCCCTCCATGGAGCCACACTCCACCACAGCCACGCTAGCTGCTCTGGCACTGCACAGCGCTGGTCTGGACAGGCCTTGGTTGCACTGGAATGCCCATCACCTGCTGGGGGACATCAGAGAGCCTTGAGCTTCCGTGGCCTGGCAAGCAATGGCTTCTCCTCAGTCAGACACTGCCCAAGCAACTCTCTTCTCTTTATGAATATCACACCTCAACAGCCTGCAGAGCAGTTCTGTTTCTCCCGCTACTATACGAAAATTTTAAACCGTTTTCACGTGCAGCATCCTCTCGTAGCAACTGATCCCCAAATTGTGCTGAGCAACACAGAAACACGTCCTTCCAGTCAGACAGTTTGGAGTATTATCACAGTCTGTTCATCTCGTACAACTATTTCAGGGGAAGATACTGGTTGCAACTTGTGCCAGAAGGAGATTTCCTACAAGCCAAGGTTTCTTCTACATGAACTTCATAAAGGTTTCTTCATATCACTGCTCCTTGTATGCATTCCTCCTGTTTAAAAAAGAAGCATAAAAAATGGATCAGCTTTAAAATAGATTTATCCTCAGCTCACTCCTAAGTTCAAGACTACTAAAGTTATGTTTCCTTTAAAAGCACATCAACAGCACCATACAATTACAGTTACCCTACAGAATTAGGCTAACAGAACTCAACAACTTCTGTGGTTCACAAAACACACCAAAGAGTTTATTTTCTTATGACAAAAGCAATCTGACATATATATAGCAGCAGACAGAGCAACAATCCATTAGCAAGATGTAATCAAACCCCACAGGCTTCGTTCAAGATTTAAGACTTCTGCTAAAGAAAAGCAGAAAAGAGTAAAAAACTCAACAAATTATTAGAACATGACTTGTTAAACAAGAAAATGTCAGGCTGCAGAGCATGGCTCTAAGTAGGTTAGTCCCTGCCAGCCTAATCACTAATGAGTTCTATCATCTCCATTTCAGAAACGTAGTTTTCAGAATTCCACCAAAAATATGTTTGCCTGTTTATGAATTTCCTGGGCTTGGTTTAAGTTTTGATAAACAATACACAAAAATTGTCCAAAAGTACTTAATTTCATACAACGAGGATCTGTAGACCAGGTTCTGTTTGGAAAGAAATTAAGTTTGTTCTATGCAAATCATAGCATCAAATTTCCTCTCAGCATAGATTACTTATTTATCTCATTAAGCTAATGTTACATTAGTCTAACTTTTGGAAACTTTTTCATGAAAACATAATTGGTAGATGATATTGTCTGGAAACCTCTGACACGGTCACGGCATCTAGACACTCATGCTTGCACAAGCAAACTTCTCTTACATCAGTCTTCTCCTACGTGTTTGTCTTATGCATTTGCCCTACAAAGGACTTTCTATTACATTTGAGAACATTCAATTAGAGGACAAATCAATACTGAGGTTTGATTTCTGGCTTTTTGAGCCTTTCAGACCGTTCCAAGGCTTAAGCAACACTTGAAAATGCCTTACTAGAGAGAACAGATTTCACAACCATTTTCTCATTGAGGTATTTTAAAATCTAGCACTTAAGAGCTTCTTATGAAGTTTTATGAACTTCGAATAGACTTAGTAGCAAGTTTCCCAAGGGTCAGAACCTAACCTGGCAGGTTAGGCTTTACTGACTTATTTGCTGTAGCAACACCTAGATGAATTGAAATGAAGGGCTCCCTGTGTACACTTGGTACGTGAGATAAATTGCTTCATTAATAACTTATTACAGGGCAGCATCCCTGCTGATATCTTATTTTTCAGTGATTCCTCACAGTACCAAATTCACTATCCAACCACTTTTTATTTTATTATACTGTAGACATATACTTTCTGATCCAGACCTTCCAGTCCCAATGATCAGCTTCGTTCAAGAGTAGCTTCTGTTAGTGACACTTGCAAAATGACAAATGTCAAATGGAGGTGGTTTGAAAAACATCTAGGATGCCAAGCTGTGACGTACCGTTTTTTAAAGAAAACTGCTATCAGTACAATATCAGTGTAATATAAGTGATTGAAACATACTGTGTCTGCCTCCTCTTCCCGGGGGCTGATATTCTACTTGTACCTCAATACAGTTCTTGGACAGCCTGACCTCCCCGTCATTAACATTTGAAGGGTATTAATATGCTTCTCCCCACTGCTGTCAACATTGTGACTTTCTGTAGATCTAGACAGCTCGCTTCTTTGACCACCTCTCCTACCTTCTCCTCAGGGTTTCCATTCTCCTTCTACACGTAGCTTCAACCTCTGTTGATTGTGACTTGTAAACTTCTTGCTTTTGCAAGTGAAACAATAGAGGAGGACTGAAAGAGAACACTACCAAAATCAAACAGGAGTGACCAAATGTGAGAGGTCAAAAGCAGGAAACTGCCAAACCAGGGTTATCTGTCTATGGTGAAATGTATTACCTGCACCACATCTCAAAGGAAAATCACTGATTATAATATTTGAAGTTGGGAAAAATGGAAGACAGAAAAAGTGATCTTTTCAACATTCTCAGGTAATGAAAGCAAAAAGGGTGAGATTCTCCTCAAGGACAATTATCATACCTTTTTCCATATACAGATATCTACCTGGTTAGAAATTTCCCCTGCAACTGAAGCATTATTGAGAAAGAGCTGCCACCCACCACAGTCCTCCCAAACACCCGCGTTAACATCCTCTTGAGCAATCACTTTGAGGAAGAAGGGCTGATGGTACAGCTTGCTAATAGCAAGCAGAGGAATTCTGTACAAAACTGTCTTCTGGTATATTTATAGCTAACTACCAGGAATATGCAGAAATTCATGCCGAGCATAACGAGGATTCGAATCAAAGAATCACATGCAATTTAGGCAACAAAGAACTCTACAGGGAAGCTGAAGACCTAGAAAAGCTAAAAGAGGGTCTGGAGGACTTTGTAACCCACAAACCAAAGAGTGCTCTAGAAATCTCAGCACCTTCATTGCTGCAAACAAAGCACAAGGATTACACAAAGATAAAGCTGAAAAAACAATTCACAGAAGCTGCAGAACCTTTCCACTACTGAGCAACACAACTGATCCTCGGTTAAAAGGTCACAAATTTATTGTAAAACAGGAAGAAGCTGGAAGGGGCCAATGGAAATACAATACTGAACTCCTTTTTGTCCTTTTCTCTCTCTTTTACTTTTTTACTTATCTACAATGATCAGAAAGCTGTACTGCTCTTTTGTTGACAAAGCATTCAAAAATTACAGTCACGGAAGATACTTGATAACTTTTCTGCTTCTAAAAGATCAGAGCTCCTGATGATACAGTTTGGCTTAAAGCCAATGTAGTTTTTTGTAATTTATTCAAAACTGGCAAAGAAGACAAGAACTGGAAAAGGATGCAAGCTGTCTAGAGTACGTAGCATCCATGGACTGATGTCACCTTTTATAGTGGGGTCTTTTAAGTCAGATTAAGCTAAATTACATGGACTGAAACTGTTTTCATTATCATGGGCTTGGTCTAGAGATGATGTCATGTTAATGGACAGAGAAACTGCCAACAAACATGAACTGTATTTACAGACTTGGCAATGACACGCTTGCAATACCCTGGATGCGTGCCCCCAACCTCAGATGCTGAGAGGCATTACTCAAGTAACAGAGCAGATAAGGAGGCACAGTTTTTATCCTGACAGAGGAAGTGTAATAAGGAGCTGCAGGTAAAGTTTCCTGGCACAGCATTCATTTGGCAGCTCTTCTGATAAAATCAAATTAAATGCCTGTTTTGCCTTGTTCTCTCTTCATTTATTTCTCTTTTTTTGACCAATGCCAACGACCTTTGACACAAACCCTGTCCTCTAGCAAGGCCCACTTTCTCTGGGGACTATGTGCACGTGGGAGGAATTGGGTTATTGCCCTCTGGTTCACAAATGGAAACTACTCTGACTCAGTCCCAGGGTAAATTAAAGTAGAGCTTTCCCTATCATAAGCAACTCTAATTTACATTAACAGGCTATCCTCCCCGAGAGACCACAGACCAGTTCAGATCTGACAGAATGCCATTCTGCTCCACCTTAGTCCAGGAAATGCTTTTGTTAAAACTTGTTCTGCCAAATCTTACCCCAGTGGAGAATTCCCTCAGGATAGAGGAGTCATCAGATTGAGACGATTAAGGAGTCCAAAGAGGCACAATCATCAAAAGAGAGAAAACATCTCTTGTGTTTATTTTAAAAATGGAAAGAAGGCTGTTAAAAGTGGAACTGGGCAGCACTATTGTACAGACTGAGAACAACCAACTCAGTCTGAGACAAGGCAAAATCTTCTGGAGTTAAGTGTAAAGAGATTTGCTCCTTTACAAAAACAGTCTGTTACACTCCAGCTCACTGAGCAGGTCTGTGAAATCTCAGAAAAATAAAAGGTTTTTCCTAAATGGAGAAAGCATCTGGAAAATAGAGATGCCACTTATCTGAAAGCAGCTGCTTGTGGCATCTGAAATCTTGCATTCTATTAAAGATTTAAACTCAAGACCTCAGCCACTTGATTGATTTCCTGCTAGTTAAAAAAATAAAAGGTTGTCTTCCAAAGGCCCACCAAGAAAACTGCAGAATACGTGGAGTTTTTTTGCCATTTTTATAATTATGAGTGCTCAAAATGGAGCAATACATTCCCAGTGTTTTAGCCTGCCTACTGGATGTATTCCTTGAATGTATGCACACTCAAGTTGCATATGCATCCTCCTTGTTACGTCTAAGGGTGCTTTAATTTTCTCCCAGCATGCACTGGAGGCATGCATATTTATCTCTTAACTGCAACATTTTCATACAACAAAGATGAAAAACAAACATTTAAGAAATGCAGCTTATAACTACAGACCACACAAGAAACATGTGGGTAGCAGTTCCTCATCAGGAACTCGGAGGATAAAAAAGGATATGAGTGCATCTGGCAGGGTCAGGGGAGAGGAAATCAGTGATAATAAAAATGTTATCAAAATCTTGATGAAACAGATACCCTAGCTAGCAAATCAAAACTAAAAATACACAGGTTTTGAAGAGTCATCGTGACCACAGAAAAGCCTTCTTAACAGTGATATCTGTAGAGAGGAACATTCTCTAGTTCCTTCTAGTTAAGACTCTTCTGAAATAGTTAAGGAGGAGCGGTGTCCCTCCGGAGTTCTCACACCAAGAAGGAAATAACACTCCCACAAAATCAAACGTTGGGAGAGGTTAAGTGCAAGTCATCTCTGACATCTCTTAGAAGAAAGAAAGTCTAACAAAAAAGAGGGTCAGAAGCAGGGTTTTGCAAGGTTACAGTACCTCTGGGGAAAGCTCCAGGGCTGATGTCTTTGTCACTAATGCACTGCAGAGGTAATGCTATGGCAATGGAGTATCCCCTCCGGTTCCAGAAATGGCCTTGTAATTACTGTTTAGATACAAGGTGAGAGCCTGTAGTCATCCCTATGATAAACTGAAGTTTGGTTACCTTCAAGATATCCTGATACAATCATATACCTGATCATATCAGGACAGCGGCTAACACCACATTAGATGTAAAGCTGTACACAACCCACTAGTGTAGGGACACAGCTAAAAGCATGAACACAGTCCTTGAACAGGAAAGGAAACAGGAAGAAACAAAAGGGAGAAAGACACCTCTACCGCTACAGCATTAGTCTGTTTACAGTGAAGATGGACAGACAGATAGATGGACATTCCAGGCTCTACATCTTGGTAGGAGCATAGATAGCATAGATAGCATAGATAGCACCAAATAACTTAAGATCTATAAAAACCCTTCAGAGAGAGACTGAGAGCAGCACCCAGCAGCCAGACACTTGGTTGCTCCAACTCCTCGCTGTGTGTGCCTTCCCTGTCACCTCGCAGGCACACTTCTATGCCTCAGAGAGAAGGAAGCTCGTGCCAGCGGCAGGGAGAACAGGTAGTGTAAGCCTGAGAAATGAAGTGCACACACTTCTTCAGGGCTTGGTATGTTTGTTTTGTGACTCAAGACCATGCACAAGTGTGGACGCGTGAGAAGCCTGCATGCGCATGGCCCTCATGGAGAAAGGCCTAAACAAACCAATGGGTGGAAGCTTAAACAAAACATTTTCACCACTGAGGAAAACTAAAAAACAGACTGACACAGCATACTGTGAATGCTGAAAGTTTGCATGAATTAATAGGGAGAATGAAGAACAGGTTCATGGAAGGGAGAGCCACTGAAGGTATGAACTGAAGGAATTAATGAACACATATGCTAAACACTAAAACTGTAATGAGTTTAGGAATATGCTGAGCAGGAAAGTGGTCAGAGTATTAATATTCAAAGATAAATTACTATTCAGAGAGGAAATACACATTTTTACCTTGTTGCACACTTCATTTAACAATAGATTGTGGTCTGTGTGGAAGGCTAGATGTTGGACATTTGACCAAGACCCTCATTCCAATGTCATCAATCTCTGAAACAAATGATGAGAACTACTAGGTTCTTTACCTCTAGGTGTTCTCCAATGAAGAGCCTTGCTGGAAGGTATGCTGGGGCACAGGAGAGATTAAATTTGACAGGACAACCTAGAGAAAAATCACACAACACACGTGGGACAACCATGGCATCAGACCCAGCCAACATAAGTTCATGAAAGGCAGGTCCCACTTGGCCAACCTGATCTCCTTATATGATTGAGTGAACAGTCTGGTGGATGAGGGAAAGGCGGTTGATGTAGTCAACATAAACTCCAGTAAAGGCTTTGACACTGTCACCCACAGTATTCTCCTGGAGAAACTGACAGCCCATGGCTTAGACAGATATACTTTTTGCTAATTAACGAATTGGCTGGAGGGCCAGGGACAGAGAACGGTGGTAAATGGAGTCACATCCAGCTGGTGACTGGTCACAAGTGGTGTTCCCCAGGAGCTGGTACTGGGGCTTGTCTTGTTTAATACCTTTATTGGTGATCTGGATGTCGGGGTTGAAGATACCTTCAGCAAGTTTGCAGGTGACACAAAGATGGGAGAAAGTGTGAATCTGCTTGAGGATAGCAAGGCCCTACAAAGAGATCAGGACAGGCTGAACTGATGGGCTGAGGCCAATGGGATGAAGTTCAACACAACCAAGTGCTGATCCTGCTCTTTGGACACAACAAGCCCAGGCAATGCTACAAGCTTGGGGCAGAACGGCTGGAAGACTGTGCAGAGGAAAATGGCATGGGGGTGCTGGTGGACGCTTGGCTGAACATGAGCCAGCAGTGTGCCCAGGAGGCCAAGAAAGCCAAGGGGCATCCTGGCTTGTATCAGAAATAGCGTTTAGCAGTATCAGCAAGAGTAGGGAAGTGATCATCCCTCTGCACTTAGTTCTGATGAGGCTGCACCTCTGTTCAATTTTGGGCCCCTCTCTGCAAGAAAGACACTGAGGCTGTGAAACGTGTCCAGTAAAGGGCACCAAAGCTGTGAAGGGTGTGTAACAGTCTTACAAGGAGCAGCTGAGGGAGCCGGGATTATTTAGTGTGGAGGATACTCAGGAGAGACCTTATCGCTCTCTACAACTACCTGAAAGGAGGTTGTGGCCAGGTGGGGGTCAGCTTCTTCTTCCACATAAGCGGGGACAGGACTAGAGGGAATGGCCTCAAGTTGTGTGAGGGGAGGTTCAGGTTGGATATTAAGAACAATTTCTCCTCTGAAAGAGGGGTCAGGCACTAGAGCAGGCTGTTCAGGAGGGCAGTGGAGTTACAGTCCCTGGAAGCATATACAAAATGTCAAAGATGTTGTACTAAGAAACATGGTTTAGTGGGGAAATATTGGTGGACCACACTTGCTACGTATTGCACAGAAAATGGGCCAAGAAACTTGGATGAAACAAAATTCCTTGTTTAAGACAAAAACGGATTTTGCTTTTAATATCATTACAGAAAGGGCACACATTACAGAGCTGAAAGCACCAGCAATCTATCAAAGTCTATCACCATTGTACTCGTGAAAGATCTTGAGAAGTCATGACATACTTCAAAGGACAGCCAACAATACCCCATTCTTCTGAGACTTATGTCTATGAAAACAAAGTAGAAGGAAAACTTCAAGAAAACTTTATAACAAGATCACGTCTTCTTCCAGAC
This sequence comes from Callipepla californica brunnescens, assembly GCA_023055505.1. Taxonomy (NCBI): domain Eukaryota; kingdom Metazoa; phylum Chordata; class Aves; order Galliformes; family Odontophoridae; genus Callipepla; species Callipepla californica. The sequence goes on along the minus strand of JALIRH010000007.1, from coordinate 15,622,211 downwards.
AAACTCTAAATCGGGTACTAAATTTCCCCTTTAGACTGTACAGGTTCATTGATTTTTTGGCCAATTAAGTAAACTGTGATTAGAGATGCAGAGATCCTTCAGATATGCAGTGGATGACATCCTTCTCAGTTTTTGAGAACACACAGTTTCCTTGCTATTTTCATGCAGACACTTTTTCCAAGTGAAGGTTTAGAACCACTACAGCCACAACTAAAAGCTACACTACATCTAGCTGGATTTACAAAATAGTTACAGATTTCTGTAGATATTATCACAACACAGCCAGTGGAGCTGACTGGATTCAAAGATGGAGAGACGTGCCACAGCTCTTAACGATGACAAAGGGTGACTCTGAGGGTAGTTGTATACAACAGGTGACAACACAACACAGATAGATCTAAGACAGCCAGATCAGACTGGAAAATGTAGTCCAACACGACAGCACAGAGCCCGTACTCTCTAATCTGAAAAGCAACAAAGAATTAGATTGCACAGACCTCCATCTGCCAGTGAAGTGCTGCAGGTAGAGTACACTGTTGGACCTATAACTCTGAATTATTAGGTGACTCATGAGTCTGACATTATTTATTATTTCATGGAAGTCAGGCCAAGGCAGAGGGAGATGGCACAGGCCTGGGGCCATATTCCTACACAGAAATGATCCGTGGGTGGGATGCACCTCCCAGCTCTCCTACAGAGGAAAAGACAAATGGATTCTAGTGTGTCTGAGCAGTATGGGGTACTGCTGATCCATCCCTGTCCAGCTCCTGCAATGGAATCTGTGGCATACAGACGCCCAGGATTCATAAGAACCAGGACATGAGAGCTACCAAGGGCTAGCCAATGGAGAAATACTGAAGACAACAGTGATTAAGTGCTTAATGTAAGTGACTATCATGGAATCATGGAATCATAGGGGTTGGAAGGGACCTCAAGAGATCATCAAGTCCAATCCCCCTGCCTAAGGAGCATTAATTCTTGGTTTGGGCTCCTTAGCCCAGAACTGTGTCCAAAACAAATCTATACTGCTTTTCCCTCCTTTAACTGACAAGCTTAAAAAACCCTCAAATGAGCTCTCAAATCATCGAGCTATGTACTGACAGGAAGGCTGCTCTCCTTCAGAGTACAGCTTTCCAGAGAAACAATCAAAATGTTACTGAAAGAAAAAAAAAAAAGAATATAGGGTTGTGCTCCCTGATGAAAGGGAACCTTCACTTTTCTTTCCATCATTCTCTGTGGGGCAGGGCTCAGTTAAGCTGTCCGGGGACACAGTCCATCCCGGCTCATGTTAGGTTTTAAAAATACTTGTGCTGATCTCAAAGCAGAAACACACGCTGGAGTCACAGGTACTTCTTGTGACTAGACTCTCCTGTCAGAAATACCTGTGAAGTGTCAGCACTGACTTCACCAAGCATTGGGAAATACGTTCAGCAGCAACAGTGAAACTGAGGGCTCAACAAAATATGAGGCTACGCCATGTCATCGCTGGAACTAAACAAGGGAAGAAGAGAAAATTGAGTGAGTTGCATACCATTTACATTACTAGACGGGAACAGTTTCTGGCCAGTCTGACACAGAAAGACAGTAGGTTCCTATTAAAACGCTTTTGTTTTCACAGCCTCACACTTTCTGCATTTGATGTACGACATTCTTTCTTTACTGTGAACTTCATAAGCTGAACTGGGTGCAAAGGCTTTCTGGCTGTGCTGATTTCTCAACTTTGACATTTATAATTTAGTGCAATTCACTATTTCTCGCAATAAATATATATATTTTCATTTAACATGGCAGATTTTGTAACAGTTAATAAGCCTGAATTTAAAGCACAGAAAGCAAGGCCTGGTTATCTAATTTACTCCTGCGAGCACAGGCCAAAGAATTTTATTCCTGTACCAAGCCAATAAATTCTGGTTGAATTAGGTCAAAGCAATCTTCTGTTCAAATAATCTGTCTCGCAGCCACAGTACTTCTCTGCTTCAGCTAACGACCATGCTGGAAAATCAGGTGCTTAGTGGATCACTGTAGATACCTTTAAGGTATACACATGCTATGTTTTACTTTGGAGTTCGCTTTTTCATCTTCTGCACTCTCCTACATGCCGACAAGCCACCAAATGATTCGTGCTCCTTCTGAACAAACATACTGACTGGCAGCATAATCATGAAGGATGATGATGATCACAGCTAGCTCGGGACTGCCACATCTGCTCTCTGACTTCCTTACACAGAGGACAAAGCTTCAGCATGGCTGCCTAGCCTCCCATTCAAACATCTCATTCATGCACAACGTGATAAAAGCTTGTTAATACATGTGACAAAATTTGCATCAGACACGGCAGCCATGGTGTTACTCTTGCATTTGTTACGTAGTAACCTGGGAAGAGCTGAAGAGAGCCAGACCTGCAGTAAGAACCAAGGCCATCAGATCAGAAAGCGAGGCAGAGAGGTGCTTGGTTTCACAGTTAGGATTCTGAAAGTGTGAGCAGAAGCACAGACTCAGAAATCCCAATTTATGATTCTTGACCATTTGGGGATTTTGATCATTTGCTCCCATGTCTAAAGTTTTGTTGCCTCTGACTAGACAGAGATTTAGATACCTAGCAACGATGCCTTCTTAAAAACAGATGGCAAGGCTTTCAGACACTGTTCTCTGCAAGTTGCTTGCTCTGGGAGATGCAATAGAAGAATATCAGCCTGTGAGGCTGCAGAATGTCATGGCAAGGATTCCATCCAGACACAGGGCTAAGATGCCAACAGTCCGACAGACATTTGCAGCACCGCTATCTGTCACAAAAACCTTCCGATCTTACCTCAAAAAAGCAGAAGACCAGAAAGGTACAGACCTCATCCTGACCAACCGAGAGCACCTGTGAATGTCACTGAACAGATGTGAGCAGTCTGTGCCTTCCTTTTCCAGTACCACAGTGTAAAGCATCGTGCGGCTAATTCCAAAGTTCACAAAGCAGTAACACTCCAACAATGTTTACTCTGCTGCTCTGCTGTGAAAACCAGTCCTTCAGACTCTATTATCAGTTGTCATTAAACAAGGAATGTTTAATCTCTGTGATGATCACTTTATTTCAGTTTCATAGTGCTTTTCTATAAGGGCAGAGTCTCACATCACATTAAATCCCACCCTTGTTGCAGACAAGGGAAAATTCCTATTAATTTCAAGAGCATCAGGATTTCTCACACTGTACATACAAATGTGTACAGTAGCTTGTATTGAACTGAAGGAGTGCAGTGAAGAGATGAAAGCAAACTGCATGCTAAGAGGAATGCTCTCCCATGATGAGATTTGTCTTTGACTGAGTGAATCAGAGCATTTACTGTTACCATGCCGTTTCCATAAGCAAAGGGTTGGTGTTAGGTTCTAAGCATCTAACACTAAAAAATAGGTCGCAGAAAGCAGAGTTTATCTCCAGCTCTCAGGGCCTGTTCTTCCCATTTACTTACAAGCGAGAAAAGCAGAACTGTTTCCAAGGTTAAAATAAAGAAAAGGAAAAAAAAGCACTGCCAATCTCAGACAGGTTGATAGCTCCAAATGAGCCAGAAGTCTGAGAACCTTCCAGCAGTAGGAACCCATTCAGGATGCTCACTCTGCTCCCAAAATATTCCCGGAGGAGTCAGTGTCCAGAGGAACAACAAACAGCTTTTGTTGTGGCACGTACACAGGGCTCTGTGCATGTGTATGTGTAAAATAATTTCAGGACTATTAATTCATGCCAATCTTGTTGAGATAGACAACCGCATGGAAGCTGCTTGTCTGACTCATGCGGATCTGTATGCAAAGGTTGCAGCTCCTGGCATGCTTCCATGTGGATTTACAAAGGCTGTCAGCTGGGCTGTGTGAGCCAGAGGCATAGCAGTGGCAGCTCGTGAAACACTGCACCTGAAAAGCATTTCTGTGACACGTCTTTCTTCTCCTTCCGAGGCACAGCGCACGATCTGAGAAACTACTGGATTTTTTTTCAGCTTGTTTTGCATAAAATAAACTGACTTAACTGATCGTGAATTCCCTTCTCCTTGCTGATGTGGCGTAAGGATGGAAACGTTCACTGCAGAACAAAGGATGCAGCCAACCCTTCTTTGTATTAACACACAGTTGTATTAACAAGTAGATTACTGACCAAATTTTTCAAAGCCAAAACTGCTAGTCAGCAACCAAGGAGGACAGAGAAAGACTACAGGATTGCCATCACCGTCTAATAAAAAAGCAATGAGCCCAATCACGTAGATTTAAATGCTAGACACAGGACCAGCCCCACTCATAGTCCTAAAGCAAAAATCTACATCAGTAAACTGCTCAGATCACTGCAGGAGGAGGGTGAAATCTCCATCCATTCACTGCGTTGCTGTGTGCTCTGTAGCTGGCACAACGCAGAGGGCAGGGTGTCTCAGCCCAGGCTGGGGAAGGAGCAAGCTCCTCTCTCATTTTATGACAGCTCAGCCACAGATCAGGTTAAGCTGGCTGTCAAACCCTCAACTGCTGTAAAGTAATTCTTCTTCAGTAAAACCAAATAAATCACACCTGCTCTCTGACAAAACAACACTCAGAACAGATGCAAAACAAAAACGATGACAGATCACCATTCCAGTAAAAAGCAAAGCAGCAGGTTTAACTACAGCCATGTCCCAAGAAGGACAATGAGATCAAACACAATGAAAACATGCTCTCTTCTAAAACAAGTGTTTCTGAGGAGCTAAAGTAGTAGGAAATAACTTCTCAGCTTCTGTTCTAGGGAAAGAAATAGCCTCCTCACTGCAGTGCTGCAGAACTTCAGTAAGTATCAACAGCAAAATCCCTGCAAAATCCACGCAGGATCTCATAGGATCAAAACAAACACCACCACAACCAAGTTTAATTCTACTCTAAAAGAAACAGCACTGTTTCTTTTCATGTTTTATTACAGCCATCTTTAGCAGCCAGCTGCCATCAACATCCTCTTGCAACAGGACACTGCAGGACGTCGAGCCCCCAGTAGGCAAGATCTGGATCCAGTCATTTAACCACAGCCCTGTCTCTAAGGTAACCCGGGCTAGCCCTAAATACTATAATCCAGCTTTACTCCAGTAAAGCCAGTTAATGGCGTTCATCAAACGCGCTTGCCAAACAACAGAGATCTAATATTGACTGACGTCTCAAACAATCACTCTGCCCGCCTATTTGGGCTATTTGCTACGCAATAAGAAAGTGATGCAAGTGAAGAAGGAAGCTATTAAGCATTTCAGACTTTCACATAACTGTCGAAGGAGCAGAGCTGCAAAACCCAGCTCCAAGTACGACCCTGAGTTCAATACGAGCAGTGCTGGGAACAGGACCCACAGGCTGAGGGGCTGTAGGGCAGCGAGGAGCCCGGCCTTGGCACTTCAATGGGTCCTGACCAGACAATGCCCTCAGTGCTGGATGGCTGCAGGATCTGCTGGCATGCAGCAGACGTCCTAATTACAGAGAGAATATATGGCGTGGGATGGGCCCAGGGAATACAGTATGGGCAGGGAAGGTGGCGGGCTGGAGTGGTAAACCAGGGAAATACTGCAACGCAGCAGTAGCTATCATTTCATATGAGCATTTAATTCATTTCTGGTAGACAGATGGCAAAATCCGTAAAAAAAAACAAAAACAAACAAAACCAGAGGCGCTCTTTAGCATCTCAGATCATACAGAAAGATTGCTCCATCTTACCGCTTCTCTATTTCTGATCGCTCCTCTACTTTGTCGCTGCCCTACATTTACACGCTTTCCATTCCACTTTCTACCCTTCATTCGTACTGCCGCGCCGGGCCGGTATTTTTAGAGAGCTCTTCTCCCCGATGCAGCTGGAGAAGTTGGCTGTACAACGTAACAGCGGCTGTCATCCTCCGCGGAAAGCTGCGGACCCACCTCCCACCCCACAGATCGCCGGGCAGCAGCGCCCGGTAGGACCTCACCCGTGTCACCGCCCCAGCCTGCCCTGCCGCGGTACGCACGCACCGAACGCCGCTCACGGGCTCCCAGCAGCCGCCGGTTCGCATCCCTACGAGCGGCCCGACCCTCCGCCGCTTACCTTCGGGAAGCCAGCCCGCCTCTACGGCGCTGCAGAGCCGGAGCCTGCGGCAGGGGGAGCGCGGTGGAAGGAGGAGGGAAAGAAGGAGGCGGAGGGGCGCTGCAAATGGCTGAACGCGCAGAAGCCGCGCTGCCCCCGGGCCCCTTTGTTTGGCGGAGCGGGAGGAAGCGGCACCCCCGGCGCGGACCGGGCGCTCGTGGCGGGCGGCGCCGGGAACAGCCGCCTCCGAGGCGGGAAGCGCTCCGCCGGCCGCCACAGGGCAGGGGGAGGCGGGGCCGGCCCCACCTGGCCGAGCCGAGGGGAACTCCCGGGCGGAGCCGGCTCCGGAGCCCTCCCCTCACGTTGTGGGCGGATAGGGCAGCGGGAGGTTCGCTGCCTCTGCGTTTCGGGCGGTTGATACAGCCGGATGAGGGCTAGGTGGTTTTCCATTCTGCTGCAGCTTGGGACTGGGTGGCAGCGTTATCCCCGTCTGGGTTTTGATTTAAGGTTGTCAGAATTAGAGAGGTTTCCCCGTTTCTTGAAATGTCACGCTGTGCGTGCTCTGAGCTTCGGCTGTGGCAGCGTGCAGCCTCCTGAGCGCTGACAGCGCGTCTCCAAGCCTTTGTAAACCACAAATAACACGCGGATATTTCACAGTGCCTTCACAGTGCATCATTTTCCCATAATGCTTTATTAAAACCTCGTCTCTGCAGCTCCATTTCCCCCCTCCTCTGGCTCCACATCCTCCTCAGCAGCACACAGTGCTCTCCTGAGCAGAGCTCCTTCCATCTGTCCTCACAAGGAACGCATCCCTCCGCTTCTCCTTGCAGTGGCCATATCACCGCTGTAGCTGCGTGCTCCTAGGATCACAGCAGGCTGGAAAACACCACTAAGATCCCCTAGTCCAACCCTCAACCCATCACCACCATGCCCACCAACCCATGTCTCTCAGTGCCACACCTACCCTTTTCTTGAAGACCTCCAGGGATCTTTCTGCTCCATGATGATGGTGGTTGAGCAAAGCTGGGTGTCTCCTCAGTCATCTTGTCCCCTTGCTCCTCCTTTTTGCATCTGTTACAACCTTTCTGTCCCTAGGACACTGCAGCCTGGCTAAGTGTAACCTCTTGAAGCCATTGGCTCCACTTATCTTATGCGCATACTTAAGTGCAGTGTTTAATTTTAATGCTAGTTGTCAAGCTGAGGTCGTGTCTCATCTTTGCTGTGGGACCAGTGTGCTCTCTGGGGCCGTGAGGTGAATAAGTAATAATAATAGTGTTGCGGGGTTTTAGGATAATTGGTGGCTACAATATATTTCTTCAGCATAATTGTGAATTTCCTGCTCTTCCCTCAGTTGGATCTATTACTGAGTAGTGTTTCATTCCTGGCTCGTTGGAAGCAGTTTCCATGCATTACTTTCAGATCTCTTGCAGCTTGCCAGGAATGACTCTTCTGACATCAGGAACAAATCTTCCTGCTATTTGGTGTGATTTTGCATACTACATGTTTCAAAATGACACTGAAACTAGACAACAAGTAGAGGTCCGGGAAACGATTTTCAAAAGCCTCACTTACATTTTCATTAACAAGGCTGTGCCAACAGCATCATACCTGGGATCGTTTAACATCGTTCTGGCTCATCGTTCTTACTATATGATGATTTTAAGTACTGCAGAACTTACTTAGCTCCTCATCAGATTAAATGTCATGTCACACTCTAGTATGTATTTACACAGAGGTGTTTCAGCTTGGGGTGACTGAGAATTGCTTGTAGATAACCAGTGGCTGGGAAGTAGCATATTTATGTGTATTTAGGGGTCATCTGTGCCCTGTGGCCAGGGCCAGCAGAAGAGCTGCACAGTGAACACTGCAGACATTCCAGTCTGAGAAGCCAGGTAGCATTTGTTGTTGCAGTCTTCATTCTCTGCCCTCACTGAGCATTGTCAGAAGCAGATCAGGTAAAACAAATCTATTCTTTTTATTTATTTATTTTTTTAATTCTAGCTTTTGGCAGCCCAAGTTTTCTGAACCCCGGCCTAATGCTGGTTTCTTCCCAGTCCCCTGTGAACATTTGTCCTCAATCCTCTAAGTGTAAACAGATACAACATATTAGCTGACATATGTCAACATATTAGCATATTTTTGCAATTACTGCTGCTCCGTGGTTCATGGGCTGGGAACGTCCCATGGAGAATAAGGCTGCTCATCAACTAGCCTTGCAATTCTTTGTGGATCTGGAGATGGTGCAAAATCTGTGGAAATCATCTCAGTTCTAGTTCTCCAGTTTTCCTGCAGCTTGAGGTCACTGAGGCTCCACTTGTAAGTAATGTACTGCAATAAGCATGTCTGGAGGGCAATATATTTCTCACCTAACTTGGACAGTATATCTTAGGATGAGTTGAATCATCCTTTGGTATTGCCTGTTTCTCTCCATTAGCTGTAGTCACGCTGGTGTAGAAGTAAATGATTTATTTTAAACACCTGAATTGAGAAATGTTGTCCCAGTGTAGAGTAGGCTCTGCACTGGAAATAGGAAGATTGTACCTAAACTTGGAGAAAAAGGTAGGCACTCTTCTCACTTTTTAGACCACACCAGGATAAATGAAAGATTACCAGTTTCTTCTTTGAAGGCATCAGACCCTAATGGGTCCAGTGGAGAAAGGGGCAGCAAAGCCCCTTTGTGTACTGGGTGCATTGTGCAGCCTGCTCTTGCAGAGTGTCATGTTAAGGGCACATGTCCAGCATACCAGCTAGGACTTGCATGCCCATACCAACTAGGCTTGCTTGCACAACGTGCAGAGCTGTTGGTAGACTATTATTCTGTGGTTTAGATTGACACAAGGACATAGTGGACAAATAAACATTACGACATCAAAATTCTGGGAGTGTCACAGGTAAAACCCAGTAGTACTTCACCTGTGCATACAGGGGTAAGTATCAGGTACACAGTGGCAGTAGCTGATAGCAGTGGTTCCTGCAACATCCAGAGATCTGGTTCACAGCCAGAAGCCAAAATGTAAGCAAAGCAAAATGAATAGGGGAAAAATACTGGCTTCTTTTCCTCATCCTGTGTTTGACAGCTTAAGGCTTGTGTGTGAAATGCTTCTTTTTCCATAACATAACAGCCTCAAGGGCTGCTGTGATTGCTATTGCTGGCACAGGACAACAGCTCATTATATTTCTGCTGAGCAGCACAAGACGACTAAAATAAATCCTGTATGTCTAGAATACAAAAAGTATACGTGCTGTAGGCATGTTACGCAGCATGCATTGCATTCAGAGAACAGTAGTTCTGAGGACTCAAGCTGATCTACCTTTGTTTATTACATCCTTTACGTAATGCACTCAAATATTAGAATTTGAAGACCACCAGAAGAGTGATCAGCTCATAGGAGTGGTAATAGCCACGAGGAAAAATAGATGGTGAAGGTTTCTTCGGGGTTGGGTTGCATGTTTTTATGCACCAGAGACAGATCAATATTGTTTTTAATTTAGGAGAAAAGAACAAGGAGCGTAGCAAAAGAGACTGGATTACTGAGAGCTGTATCACCTGAAACAGTACTCTGAGCAGGCAGAAAAGCTGTTAATTTGGTTAAAAGTATTTGGTCAGGTTAAAAGATGGGGAATGCGCAGCATTTACTTAGGCAAGCCATTGGGATAGCAAGCACATTATCTCCTAATTCGCTAGAAAAAGATCATAAAAACCCAAGGACTTGAAACAGAGAATTAAAACCTAACCTTGCTCTTAGCAGTGCTATGAGATATCCCCGCCAGCGTTTCTTCCCAGCCATAATGGGCCTTCTCATAGCCTGTCTCCTCAAAGTGCGTCCATGGCCAGCACTACAGCTTGGGAGCAAAACACCTCATGATCTGTAGGTATGTTCCTTCCACAGTGCTGGCACACCAGTGAAGTTACAAATCTTAGCTAAACAAAGAATACCCTGTCTCATTAAAGGTCGTGCTACCCAGTTCTCCAGGAAATAAACCCTTTTTAAAAGAGCACATTAAAAAACGCCGAGCGCGGCTTCACAGGTGTGTTCTGAGACTCAAACTCTCAACTGGCAGAGGGAAGGAAACAGAAACGTCCACAGGAGACAGCTTTTACAATTTGCTTAGGTAGGTGCGAGTTAGCACATCGCTTTGTGCCAGCATTTAATGTGACCCTGATGCTGAAGGCAAAACCCGTAGTGTTTCTCTCCAATTAGGACTCATAACAAAAATGAGAAGTCCACACTTCTGCAGCCAAGCTGTCTCTGATTTCTTGAGTTAAAAACCTTTCTCATTGTTGGTATTCAGGAATGCAAATGCACAGATTTTAGTTCTAATTTGGTACTTCTGAGCCTGCAAAATCTGCCAGCAGCTCACCTTAACCTTCTGATGTCAGAATATCCCTTAAATAGGGTTTCCAGTGAACCCATACAATGTTTTGCTCTCCCCCAAGGCGTGTTGTCTTCCTCCTAGGTGCTCTGGCTCATCTTCTGGGCTTGGACATGCATAAGTGATAACTGTAATTATCCCTGGAGTATAACAATACGCACATCAGCAGAGCATGCCGTTCTGCTGTCAAGGCGTGCTTTGCTGTAGGAAAAAGAAAGCCCTTTGAACACCTTTGAAGGTCGTGCTGTGAATGACTAACTGCCTTTTATTGAGCAGTCAATGGAGCTTGGCCACAGCACTTCAGCTGCTTCTGGTCATATGTCCACATTGTTGCATTTTAAATAGACTCACGTGGATCTTCATTTGCCTGGAAAATTTTGAGATCCTTTCAGTGCTTTTTCAGCATTGTTATTTTCAAGTTTGGTTCCCGGCAGTTTGGTAATGACATGACAAGGCAGCAGCAATCCAACTAATTCTGTAAAGTCTATGCTGGTATCTCTGCTCTCATTGCAATAGCATAAAGTGTTTGAGAGCAGTGGGAAGAATCAGCCTCCATGTGCACCTATTTCTATTCCCTCCTTAAGGGACCGCCCCGCTCCTGCCCAGTATGCAGCGCGGGCAGTGCAATAGCCACACACATGGAATGCCTGCAAGGAGGAGCACGGCTTAAAGGGCTCATCGTGGGCTTAGCAAGCTGTAATGTCTTTAATCTGTTTTCTTTTACTGGCTTCAAGTCACTTTACAACTCAGTTTCTTCTGAGCTACGGATAATATTAATCTGCCTTCTTAAGAGGGTTATTAGTGCAGGAAGTATTATTACTAGGAAGATATAATAAAGCAATCAAAGATAACCCCATAGTATCAGCCACTGAAATACAGACTGACTCCTACAGAGCCCTCCATTAATCGCACCTTTCAAACTGCAAATTTTTCCCACCAAAGGCATCTCTTAAGAAGCAATTTGTCTCTGTGCACTTGAAGAATCAAACTGGGCTTAGAGAGAGGAACCGTGAAGTGTAAGCACTAAACCACAACTCAGATCTTTCCCAGCATTGTGTCACATCTCAAAGGGGCAGTGTGCAACCTGTGACACTCAGCATCCCACCCATACAGCAGCGGTGAATTCCCACTGGGTCTGAACCCATCTTGAGGTGTGTGAATTTACAACGTCCTGCAGCCATGGAATTTGATTTTGTTTTGTGTCTGCTACTTCAGCAGCAAGAATGGCAGGGAAACGAAATATCAGTGCACTCTGAGAGAGGGAATGAAATGTCAGTGTTTTCCTGAACAATAAATAAAATAGACATGGTGTTAAGAACAAAGGGCAGGCTTCGAGAGTTGTTCCTTCTATCTCTTTTCAATAACTCTTTATTTATAATAGTGCAGGTACACACGGAAATGCCATTCCTGAGCCTGCTGAATACAAGCCTCAGAATTTAAGCACCATCACGGGACTCTCTATACATCCTTTAGGGCACGTTAATTGGGACGAACTGCCAGTTTACCAAATGAAAATTAATTTCCTCTGTTAATGCTGTGCTCTACAACACTCACTTGGAACACTGCCTCTCGTGTTTATGTAACATGTGCTGCCCAAATGATGCGTGTTCCCCGCAGACAGCATAGTGAAAATCACTCAGATGCTATTTGTGTCCATCGATACAGAGGTCAAACGTGTGGTGAGCCTGCATCGTTTGTACAAACTGCATATGCAATTAAATCCTACAAAGTATAAAAACTTCTCTTGTCCTAATTACACGATTTCATTGCTCAGTAATGCAAGCTCCAAATTCTAGCTCTCTTGTTAATACAGCGACCCAATAAACGCACTTCTGAAATTAATTTTTAGCACATTTTTTATTAAACATTTTCTCAGCTTATACTTTGCACATAAATACATACGTTTTATGGCTCATGTTATAAAAGACCCTACTATGTGTTAGAAAACATATACAGAATATATCGTAGTGGTTACACTTTCTCCCCCTTTTCCCTAAAATCTTGCATAAATTCTATAAATCTAGCAAAGCAGTACCAGAAAGCAAAATCCAGTCTACCCAGCAGCAGTTGGTAACAGCTACAAAGTCTACTTGCTTGCTGTAAGAGAAACTTTGGTTCCTGCCTGCTTTCATTGCAAGGCAATACCTTACTATGCAAGCTGTGTATCAGGAAACAAGCATTGCACGCCGTGCTCTGTCACTGAAGATCTAGTTCAGTGCATGTTTCTAAAGGCGTACAGCTTATCCTTGTCTTTTCCACTTGGGAAGACAAATACATATATGTTTACTTTCAAAGCGTGTTACTGAGGGATCTATTTCTGTTCTTCCTAAGGACAGTGGCAAAACATCAGTGGGCTTTCTGAAGAGATTTGTACTTTGTTTCTCCAGTTCTCTTGATTAAAGAAAGTTGCACTTCAGTTGGAAGGTAGGATGAATATCACTTAAATTTTTACAGCTCTCATGCCTCTTTGCTAGCAGCTCCTGCAATAACTCCACACGTGGGTTTCCAGCTTAATACATGGGGTCTAGCCTTGCCACTCTTAATTATAAAGATCTGTGAAAAAGTGAGCATTGTCTTCCAGTCCCAAAAGCATGGACATGGAAGCCCACACCCAAGGAGAACCACACCTGTGGCCTTTCTGCAGTAGTGTAGCAAGGGGCCTTAGGTCATATAGCTTTATACACAGGAGAATCTTTTAACGTGTCTTTCAGTACACATACATTACACTGTACAGTGTAGTATTTCCACACAGTGGGCAAACGAGCAACTCCCAGGGCCTGTGGACGAATGCAGAAAACGCAGCTGGCCTTGTACCTTCAAGCAAGGTAAACCAAGCACAAAAACAAGAAGAAAATTGGGGGGGAAAATGTTGCTGGCAGCCTGCCTTAGAGACGCTCTTCAGGTTTTTTTTCCACAGGGACTGATGCTGACTCTAAGCCCATACCAACACCAGGAGCACCCAGCGGACGTGGTAAGAATCACAGTGAAAGATGCAGAATCAAACCTACAACTCAATCTCTTACCAAATGTTCTCTGTGACTTACTGAAGTCTGTGCTATTCTGGCTCCTTTTCTGAATTGAGGTGTGTATCTGAGTGTTGAATTGTCTGCTTTGGGGGCAGCAGGAGAAGGTTTGCTGCAGTAGCATTCCCTCTGACCTGCACTGTGTGCACGTGGTGGGCAAGACATCAGCTTACTGCCATGCTCCATCAAACTTGGTGAGTCGTCCCATCCACCAACTTTGGAGCTGACTTGATTCAGGTTTGCTTTTCAAGGCAGACTGAAAATTCAGAGTAAGTTTATAATTTACTGGGACAAGAAGAACACCAAAGCAGCCAAAACTCATACTTGATTTTAGTCAACACAAGCATCTGGCAGACCTTCTGCTCTGGTTATATTTAATTTACATTTCACTGAATTGGTGGACAGTATCAGAGTTTTTAACACATCCAAATTAAACCTAAGAGTGTTAATTGTCTCTTTGACAAGGAAAGAGGATATTTTCAGTGTCCTCATTCAACAATTAAGAGCACTCTGATCGAACGAGGTGTCTCATCACCACTTCTTGCAGTATGTTTCTGAGCTGAAGGCTTTGTCTTGTATTTCACATACAGTGACTACAGTGCAAAAAGCAATGTCAATAGTATCCCCAAGTTCAAACTTCCTTTTGGAAATACATCCATTAAGAAAATATGATTAACTAGGTCCTCGTGTAGAATTCAGCCCTCTAAAACAGCAACACTTTGTCCCACTGAGTGAATAAATGCAAATAAATTGTGCACCCTGCTTTTACAGGATCTGTTCACCAGACCGTGCTTGGCTGAATCTCTGTGTGAGCAAATGGGAACCGTGTCTGTGCCATCTGCACTTGTGCAGTGACATTACCTGCCAGGTGATTGCCTGAGGACACAGCACAGATCTGCTGATGTAGGACGAATACCCACCACGATTACTGGTGCTTCCCACAGGTGATTTCAGTATATTTCTGAGCTTATTATTACCTCATTCATAATGGCTCAGTCCGTATCCAGCTTTGACACAGAACTGCCAGGAGGGGAATGCGTTACCACCAGCACTGCCGTGCACAGCTGGTTTCTGTCTGTATTTTCTGCTGTGCGTGCCACAATATCCTTAGAACTTCCTTCTCTATGACAAAGAAGAACAGCAGACACGTTGTATCCACCGAGAAAATTAATGGACTTTTTATACTGCAACTTGTTTTGTAATACTGAGCGTTAGAAATAAAAAAAAAATCTGTTTTCTATGTTGAAAAACAAAAACAAACAAGTATCAATTAACATAACTGCGTTTGTTCAGACCAAACTCCAGCTTATGGAACGACGTTACAAATTTTTATAGTAATTACTAATTTAATATTAGCTTCCATTAGGATTTTTATTGTTTAAGACTGTTTGCTAATCTGTTAAAATCTACAGCCCATGCAATGTGTCATTCTGGAAAAGGAAACAGCAGCTGATTTACATATGCAAAAACCAGCATGTGACATAGCACATGTTCCTTGCCTTCCTTAAGTGCTACAGAGCATAATGATGGTATTTATACATGTGAATATAAATAAGACAAAACTCCTAAAACCTTGTTAAATATCTGACAAATCCTTTCTGTTCTGAGTATGAAAGATAGCATCAACAGCTAGACATTTTCCAGTACCCTAACGCCACAGAACGTGTGAAGACTCTGCTTCAGATCACAGAATTATGTGATCAACTCCTACTGAAACTGATCCCGCGGTATGAAGTCTATTGGTTTGGGTCCTAAGCTGGCACTTGCTTTATAAAGATATCAAGACTTTTTAACAGCAGAAAGTATCTGGGATTTAGTCCACTCATATATTTAATAGAGGGATTTGCCAGACCATCACTGAAGACACTAATTCATCTTGTCGTTGCTGCTTGGTCTTCTTGTTCACTCTTCTGTGTCCTTGGCCACCAGAAATGACTAATACTGAACTTGCTTTCATTTTCTTGGATCTCTGTCTTTTATTTTTAAAAGAGATATTCTGATCCTTCAAAAGCTCATAAATGTTACTGTCTTCCGGCCTGTGTTCTAGGGAACTTGATGTAAGGGATCCAGAAGATGAAGACAAGTCACTTTTTTGTGCAATGGATCCTGCTGAACCTCCCAGCCAAACTGAAGTATCGGGGTTGCTGCTACTGGAAGAGCCTGGTCTTTCATTGTGCACAACATTCCTCTGGTCTTTGTCTTTAGATTCTGTGCCACGAGGCAGGCTGTTCCTTAACTTGTTTTTGTTTTTCTTATTTACAGATGTAGCCATTACAAGAAACTTCACCGGCCCGTTGTGTGCGTGATACGACACCATTCCTCTTCCTGCAGCCCAAGGAAAAAAAGACGATTAAAGATTTTTGTTTTAACTATTAACACTCCACAATAATTACTTCATTAAATTTGCTTAGGAATGCATAACTCTTAAAATCTTTCATATGCATTCAGTCCATCTACAGACTGCTTCCTTGTACGTAAACAACTTACAGAAAAGGGCAGAAAGAAAAATCTATTGTGCCATCAGGATGTTTGGGGTCTGTGTTCATAAACCAGTTGGAACACAGCAGAACGAATTCAGGCTGACGTGTGCTGTGTTCACAACAGCATGAGTACAGAAATTTTCTACTAACTTTTTTTGGCATTGACACAAAAATAACATCCTGAGTCTTCTGCAGTAATCTGCAAAGAAAATAAGTGGCTTTCAGTTAATCCTGCTGTGCCCCCGTACCTTTCCACAAAAGCACATGAACATCTTTTTCGTCGCAGCAGCTGCTAGCAGTACAAGGAAAATTTACACATGAAAATCATAAGAATACATGAAAAATAAATGGCATAACCCCAAATTCAGAAGCTCTAACAACATCAGAGTTTGGGGCTCTTACAGCAAGAATAGAAAAAGCACAGCATTAGGCAAAAGCACCTAGAAGGTGAGAAGAAGTTAGGCTATCAAGGAAAAGAGACCATCACTCTGCAAATCATCCCATCCATCCCTAACTCCTTAATACATTCCAGGTTATAATAAAAAAAAAAAAGAAGTGCTTCGCAGAAAGAGCAATGATATAAAGATGAATGATCAGTACTGGAAGCACAAGTGGGAAAAGTGCAATTTTTTTTTTGGTTCAGATTCCAAATACTGTGTCTGAAGACTATAAATCTCAATGCAGTGCTGCCAAAGCTGTGAAATCTGACAAGATCTAACCCTAAATAAATGCAATATACAGATGATGTAAACCACAACAATCAAAACAGAAAGTGGAAAAACAAAATGAGAGACTGATTCATTCCGCAACAATCCATTGTGTTGTACTGCAGTGATTTTTACCTCATATTGCTTCCATATCTTCTACGAAACATTTGTCATGTTTCCAGTACCTGAAGGGGCCTACAGGAAAGCTGGGGAGGGACTTTTTATGAGGGCAGGTAGCGACAGGACGAGGGGAAATGGCTTTAAATTGGAAAAGGGTAGATTCAGACTAGACATCAGGAAGAAATTCTTTCCTGTGAGGGTGATGAGAGCTGGAAGAGGTTGCCCAGACAAACTGTTAATGCCCCCTCCCTGGATGTGTTCAAGGCCAGGCTGCACGGGGCTGTGAGCAACCTGGTTTAATGGGATGTGTCCCTGCCTGTAGCAGGAGCACGGGAACTAGATGATCTGAAAGGCCCCTTCCAACCCTTTGATTGCTGCTGTGTATTTTGCTTAACACGGAGGATTTCATTTCCTTTTCAAAAGTTACAGGTAGTATCTTTTTTTCCCTGAAGGAAGTTACAAGTAGCTCGCCTCACACAATCTGCCAGCTTTCCTCCACAGCTCAGAAGCTCTAGTAGAATTGAAACTAAACTGTGGCAGGGCAAAGAGCTACTTAATTGGAATTACATATACTTCAAAAAAATCTCGCTTCTGCTAGCAGCTTAAACATTTACAAAATGATTCAGCAGCATTCGTACGTTTCAAACAGGATCATTTGAAACTAACTCACCAACGCAGCACTCCAAAATGAAAAATACTGCTCTTTGTCCATAAATGAAATACATGTTCTCATATGTTCCAAGTCTCTAGCTTTGGGAAGAAAGGTCACAAAAACAACATACCAAATAACCAGCCAGAGAACACACTGCATTTGCATGTCTCTGAACCTAATGCATCTCTGTTCCCCAAGCGTGGAAGAAAGATTCCCTGCAATGCCCTCTCTTCTCATTCTTGTATTTTTTACTGTACTCTGATAGGATTAATGCCTATTCTTATTCCATAAAGAAAAAATGTTGTCCTGACTCAAACAGCTGAGACAAATCCAGGCAGGTATGTGGAAACACTTTAAAGATAAGGAAGAAGAACAGGTAGAATTTCATCACAAAGCTCTGACGAGTGCTTCAACAATACACAGTTTGGCAGTCATTTGAACTACTGACAGGAAAAAAACCTTCAGCATAACAACACTGTACCAAATCCACTTGAGAAATGTCACTCACCAGTTACTTTGGGAATTCCCTGCAAGCGTGGCACTGGTAATGCCACTATTATGCCCAGATTGGTTCCAACCAGCAGTAAGCCATGGCACACCAGCAGACTGGTCACAGAAACACGCTGCTGCCCTGTGAAGTGCAGAAGTGCTGTATTATTGCAGCAATGATCTCTGCCAAGGTCAAAGTAACCTCAAGCACACAATCAGCTGTACAGTCTCATTCGACAAATCGCTCATCAGAAAGGCAAACAGTATTAAACTTTACGTACGTCACGGTTTAAATGCAACTGAACTCCTCGTATTATCTGTTCTACATCTCTAAACCACGCTATCTAAAAATAGACACACATTGCCTTTACAAATATGCTCTTGCTAATTTGGCTGCGTAGACTTTTAATAATAAAACTGAAAGGTACTCAACTTCTCAGTGCTCAATAATGTATTACGACAGCACACTATACTTGAGACTCAAAACAGTTTTGGTTTTGAGAAATAGTGTCAGAAGTACCACGTCCACACTGGGGTTCCCATGTACAACAATGGCATTGGCATACTGGGACAAATCCAGTGAAAGACAGTTGAGATATCAATACACTGGGGGAAATAATGTACAAGGAGACTGAAAAAAACAAGTTGCCTGCACTTATCTAATGGAAGTGTACACAGGAGTCAGACCATGCTCAGTGACAGGATAATACACCACACTGGAACACGAGAAACTTGCTTTAAATGTAGGAAGAAGGTTCTTCACCATGAAGATGGACAAACACTAGTTGCTCAGACAGGCAGTGGAATATCTCTGTAACTGAGCATACTCAAAATTCAGCTGGACAAGATCTTAAGCAGCCAGATGTAATTTGGCTTGTTTCAAGAAGACGGACAAAATGAACTCCAGAAGTCTATTCTATGGCCTCATACAAATCTGTTTTACTGACAAGTTTTGTTTTTTTTTTTTTAAGGAGAACAGTCATTTCTGCTTACAATGCTTCACTTCCAAAAACGCCCTTGACAGATTGGAGAAACGGAAAATGATGAAAGTAATTCCTGCCTAAGTTTACACCAAGAAGCGTTTAAACTGTGTTGAAATCATCCAGGTTCACAGCTTACATGTTCTTGGATTTACCATTAACGTTACATGCTATGAGAGCAGCCATTCCCATCTTTATCATAGCTCTCAAGTTGTTAATCATTTCACCAGTAAGTAGGGAATTTGGACTCCACTCTGGTGTAACTCAGATGAACCTACACATTCCACACCTTGGAAAAATACCTTAATTATGGTACATCAAGTGAATGAATTTTCCATCTCTTCCTTTGAAGCTGGGCCAATTTACAGCTAAGAATACATGAATCACAAACCCAGCTGGAAAACAGGGAAGGAGCAGTTTGACTGAAGCCTGAAGGTTGAAGCACTCAACTGTAAAGCAGCAGGTGGACCACAGTCCAAGTCTTTCTTCACAGAACTTTACAAAACCAAAATATTTATCCAGTAATGGTGCGTTGTAAAAGGCACTTATCACCTGCAGGGCCGAATCTGGAATCTCAGCTTTGAGTACCCTAAAACACTTTCTAAAATACCCTAAATGCAATTAGGTCACACTCAATAGTTGCAATTAGCATGAATAAGTTGAAGAGACTCCATTTACTCATGCAGGCCTTCAGTGAGTGTGGTGGTTTCACACCAGCAGTTGTTCAGCTCTACCACACCACTCTAACTCCTCAAAAGAACAGAGAGAAAATGAGATGAAAAATGCTTCTGGGCTGAGATAAGGGCAAGGGGATCACTCACCAACTACTGCCATGGACACATAAGGAGTAATTAGGAGAAGGGAAATTTAACTTTTACCTACCGATAACAAACTAGAGCAGAGATACCTATGCTTTTTCCATAAACTGTCATTATTTATGTTGGTATGATGGCATTATCCCTCTTCGGGCAGATAAGCTTAGATGGTTTATGTCCACAGATAGATTAGAAGCCTTTTGAAGGCTTTATTTATCTATTCTCTATGAGTGAGATGAATGTAGTTTCCAAAACGAAGTACACAAAAACACTCCCTCAGCACTGGTTAGACGGGAGGCACAGATTTCTGCTTCAGGAGTGAGAGGGTGGAGGGCAGTCAGGCAACCACATGCTGTCCAAAAACACATCAAAACCTACAGTGATGACATGTGGCAGCCTTGAGAGTGAAAGAAAAACAGTAATCCACAATAAAAGACTGCTTGTGCTGCCAAAGCAGTACATACAACCATGTGATAACCATTTGCCTGTCCTCAATTGTTTGCTGGTACAGATTTTACATTTACCTTTATAACAGGTCAAAACAAGTTCAAATGGTGGATGCTCAAAAGCCTCTGTATACTGGAGCTGTCAAAAATCAAGATTTGAACTTTGTGATTTAAAGTTCAGGCTTGCTCAGGCTACACAGGGTATTTAAGATCTCTCCCAACCCATGGCACAGTGAACACAAGGTAACTGCAGGTTGGCCTAACCTCACTCCATTTCACTTGCAGCCATTTTACGAAGTGCAGTGTAACTACAATTTCCAATGTTTTTTTTTTAGATGTAAAGGATACCAGTATTAATTCCGCCTGTTGAACCCTTTGTGGAAGATGCTCATGTTTCTAATGCTTTTCCAAGTGTTTAAAATGTAAAAATAATATGCATGATTCTATACGCCAACCCAACCCTGAAACAATGTGCAGCTAGTAATTGTTCCCTGTGAAAACCAGTAATGCTCCTCACTGTTTCTGTAGGCGAAAACAGCAAATTACCAGCCAGCAACTCAGAATCTTAAACACAGAACACAGCCTTAAGCGTGAAACATCTACAGTGAGGTCAAAAGGAACAGTGTTTGCTTTGAAATCTTTGGAAGCAGGAAACATCTGCATCTGAGAAAATACTTTGAAATAGCATATAATAACTAAAAAGAAAAAAGAGAGAGAAAATAGTGTTCAAATAGATTGTAATTTTAAATTCTTACGTTATCTTCTACCCAAGGTTTGAACTCCTGCTTTTATTTGTTATTTTGTGACTTTTCTTTGTATGTATTTCAAATCAAGAGAAAAAAAAATAATAAAACTAGTTCTCTAGAACATGTTGAGCAGTAAGCATAGAAATCATCAGGTTACCAAGGGTAAGTCAGAAATACAAATGCCAAAACCAAGCAAATATTACTTTAAATAAGAAAACTGCAATGATGGAATTGCTGAAGTCATGAAATAATCTTACCAAGATCTTGAGTTTACCAAGAGATGAAGTCACCAATTAAATTTACACAAGGACAAACAGTTTGAATATGTTTCTGCTCTGTGCTCAGCCTTTCTCAGTTCTCATCTTCTGACTCACACTCAACAATCGTGTGCTCCCTAGGTACGTGCAAGGACATACTGGTGCATATCCTCTTACATGACCTTGCTCTTCCTGCTATATAAAAAACTGTCTAAAAAAGCAAATCAAATGGGCTGACCTCAGATTTTCATGCATCTTTTAATAATTTCTCAGCAGTAAAATCATAAACCAAACACATTTTATGCCGCGGCACCTGGTGGGGTGGGGACAAAAGGAAGCTCTAAGTCTCAACGTATGGTTTGTTTTCCGCAGAGAGGAAACGATATGATTTCTCTTTGCCTTTCCCATCTGTGTCCAGGAAACACACATGTGCCATTAGAGGAGATACAGATACAATCAGAGTACAGCAACGTTAACAGTGTCAACATTAATGTCGCTGTTCAGTAGGTAACCTTTCATCATTCATATCAGCAAAGAAATGCAGTGAACCGAGATCACAGGAATCTCTTCAAAAAGCATATCTGAGGAACATTTGTACAATGAAATTATTCAAAAGTGTCAAATGAAATTCAAATGAAATTGAAAACCAGATTATTAATAAAACCAAGAACTGTATAATCACATGGTTATGATTTTATTTTTACCAACCAGGCTGTGGGAGATGTGACAAAGATGGGTGAAAATTTACCGTTCAATCGCTGAGATTCAATTATTGGTCATAAGTACTAAGCTAATAGATGAAGCACATTAGTGAGATGTTTAAATTTGTCTTTAAATACTAATAGCTTTTTTCTCCTACTCAATATATCAGCTAGCAAACAGCTGAGCTTAGGCCACTGAAAATCAGTCTCACTGTACTGTACAGTTGCATGCTTTATAGTGATGATTACACTCTTCAACTCAATCTTCTTTTTTCATACTGTCTTTGTGCTTTTTGGAGATATTTCTCTAGTTATTTTAAAAGAGATCCTAAGTTTATTATACAATATTAGGAAGTATTTTATGGCTTGTAGTTTTGATGATATATAAAGCGATGGTTCTGTGGAGCTCTAAACTTACAGCTCAGGTTTACTTTTTCAGACCCGCGTCCCTACATGAAAACTTCCCACAACTCCAGAAAATCATCAGCTTGAGCACAGAGCAGAGTCACTGGGGGTATCAGTTACATCCCTTGTTGTATATGGACTACCTAGGACTGAGCACAACTGCACGACAGCCTGCAGGGACACAGCTGGTAGAAGGTGTTCTGGGATACGATAGTTGTCCAGAGCCCACTCAGACGTCTCAGCAGATCATCGGTCTTCTTAAGCCATTTAGCTGAGATAGCCGACATGAAAATAACCAAAATCTGACCTGTATCTAGGTGGCACTTTCCCAATCAAACTCTTTCCTTAGCCAGAGCTCTGTGAACACAATACATAAAAGATTTCTACGAATCAATCATGATTAAAAAAATAAATTACTTTTGGCTTGCGGTCTGCGGCTCTGTCTGCTTTTTTACATTATTAAACTCCACTGAATCATAATGACAGTAATTTCCTGTGCTACTTCCTTTATATTTCATTATTCTTTGATTCTCTCTTGCTTAGTGGGCTGCTGACTTATCTTTCTCAAAAAAGGAGGCAGATTGTTTGGAACAAAGAATGTGGGCAGTGGTATTTAAAGCTGTCTTCTCCCCAAAATGGGAAAAATCTAACATCCTGAGAACTGATTAACAAGGGCATGAAAACCTCCTGCTCTGTCTTAATTGATTACTACAAGCTCCCTCTAAATATAGCTCTGTAATTCAAGTAGCCTTTCTGACACCGTGACAGTAATTTTTCTTTTACTTCTATTGTATGTCAACAAAAAAATGATAATTTCATTACGTAAACAAAGCGATGTCCATCTCGCTTCCTCTGCTTCGAGTGAAGATGCAGATGAGCTCTCCATGCAGCCTATTAGGCCACTGCCACACATTGTTGTTCCTACTAAGAACTTGGCAACGGGAGTCCAGCTTCAGGAAGTTATATCATGATAACCCCGCACTCTTCTTTTTAATCTCTCTTCCTAAGATCCTTAGCAATATTTTTACATCAGTTTCTTCTGACTCATTTTAATAGAAGTTGATTTTTTATGTGTTCTTTATGCATATTAAAGAAGTCCCATTGGATTTCAGAAAACTGAGTTGTTTCTTTTTGAAACTGAAAGACGTGCTGTTGCACACGTGATTTCTGAACAGTAATCAGTTCTTAAAGATCCACAGAAAATGTAAAAAATGTTCATTTTGTAACTATGAAGCCACTTCATTCTTCCTCTTGTGTTTGATTTTTCTTGTTTTTAATCTGAGTGTATACTACACAGAGTTTTATTTATTCTTTGTCCCAAAAGCTCTTAGTGCTGCTTATTATGTAAACCTCCTACTAGGTCTTTTAGCCTTTGTTGCTGCAGCATTACTGGGATAATATAAGCATGCCCAAGAGCTGCTGCTAAATAATTGAAATTCATTTCATTTTTAGAATGGATTCTTCCTTTGGAACATTTGCTGCAATAAGAAGTGCTGTTCTGCTCCTAAAATAAATTACCATTTCCATTCACTGAAGTGCATTTTGGGAAGAGACAGAGTGAAAAAAAAAAAAAAAAGAAAAAAGAAAAGAAACTAAAATGGGTAAGAATGACACCACAGAGATATAATTAGCTAAAACTTTCCTAACTAAAAAAAATATGTGACATCATCAGTTTTATTATCATGGCAACAACTACTAAAGCTAAATTAGTTGGAAATTTAGCAGAAAATGCGTGTAAGGGAGGCCCTACTTCCTCCCTCTTCCCCCCACAAGCAGTAGAACATCTTGAAAGTTCATCTTTTTAAAAACTTGTCTTGATCTCCTTGCATAACCGTGATTAATTAAGTCATACAATCTACTTAACAGTAGGACATTTGCTGCTGCTCAGTAACAGCACTACTCATACATGTGTTAGAAACACCCTGTCTACAACACTATAAATGGGCACGTCTTTATTGCAAGGCTAACGCGGTCTTAAAGAAAACATGATAAAGGTGAGAATGAAGGACCAAAATATTCTGATGCAAGATTTATACCCAACAAACATTTTTCATTTAACAAACTAAATCTCAGTACAAGAAAACACTGAACACACTCCTAAACAGAGTATGTGAGTAGTTCTGCTGAACTCACTGGGAGCAACGACGTAACTGACACCAACAAGGTTCAGAGCCTAGGCTGACTGACTCCATCATGTACTTTAATGCCAACTTCCAGAAGAAAATATTAAACTTTGCAAAGGAAACACTTTTTTCACGGTAGACTGCATCACTCTCCTGTTCTACAGCCATACACACACGAAAAAAGAATAATCCCACCTGCTTATTTATATAATCTAAATTTAAAGCTGCTTCTCAACAAGCTCACTGCACACTCTGTTCATTTGGGTGGACAAGGGACTGTGATTTAGTAAAGTAAACAGTCACGAGATGGCTATTGAAGACTGAAACAGATGTTCTGATTCTGGCCTTATCTACAACAGTCTGGAAAATAACAGTGATAGAGACAAAACAAAACAGGGCTTTTTTTTTTTTGTCATATGGTGTGATTCAACTACCTGGCAACATATTGTGAACAGGCGTGGCGATGTTAATATCCTGGAGGTGTTTCAGTGTCTCAGTGTGGAACAGGCGAAGCGTAGATCCAGATGTGAAGGCAATCCAGACCCCCACTCCAGCAACAGCCATGTGGGAGATTACCATACCTTCCTCTTGATGAGCTTCAAAATGGTTCTGCAAGAAAAACAAATAATCTTTGAGGAAACGTTACATCATTCAACCTTCATTATCAGCTTCTCAGTGCAGGCACTGTGCCTATGTCCTCCATGCCAAGAACAAAGCTCATTTTCTTTGCTTTGCTCAGGATGTGTCCTGACTGCTGCACAAGATTTGTTAATTTTTATGCTTTTCATGCTATTTTTTTCCTGAAACATAACATCATTAGGATGCAAAAAACCTCAGATCGTGAACTAAAGTTCTGATTAATGTTGAGCATCTTAACAGTAACTTAAATAATGTATTTATTGCAAATTTTGCATGATGAGAACTGGGTAAAGTAACACTAATGAGGTTACTGGGAGTGGCCAGATTTTTTTTCTAAAAGGTTACTTACACCTACAGCAGAAATCCCCTGACTAGAATTCCTCAGACCCTCCTGTCCGCTCCTTCTATAGATGGGCACTGCATTCATCAAATTCTAGCCTACTTGGACCTTACCCAGTTAGCCAGGACTGCTGGTACATTAATGAAAATGGCTTGGCAAGCACTTCCACCAGCTCCTTCAGCACCCCTGAGTGGATTCTCTCGTCACATAGATCTGCAGGTGTACAAGTTGTTGCTAACCATTTCCCCTCGGATTATAACAGTTTCACTCTGCTCCCTGGCTCTGTCATCCACCTTGTCTTTCAGCACATGGGGATGGCCTGCTCTTTTGCCTTCAAGACTTCATTCTTAAAATATGTTCAACCTTCCTAGACTCCTTTGTTCTTTTAGACTCATCTCCCAACAAACCCTGTCAATTAGGTCCCTAAATAGGCCAAAGTCACCCCTAAAAAGGAAAAAGGAAAAGGATAATAGTTATGACTGTATGAATGTATATAACAAGGCGATGCACAAGCAATTGCTCACCACCCCCTGACCGATGCCCATCTAGAATCCCGAGCAGAGGAATAGAGGGATGAACTCCCACCTCACTCAATACTCTGTCTGCATAATGCCCCATGGTATGAAATATCCATTTGGATGGATCAGCTATAATATCCAGATTAAGTCAAGGGTCTTAATTCTGTTCCCTCCCAGCTCCTTGGGCACTCCGCTGCAAACGGACGTGGCTCTGTACAACACTGCTTAGCAGGCAAGTACACACACTAGTGTGTGTTATCAATGTAGTTTTTCTCTTGGAACCAAGACGTAGCATCATACCAGGCACTCTAAAGAAAACAATTCCATCTCAGCCGAAGCTGAGACGAAAGGTCAAAACGCTCCTTCTGAAGACAAGTAGTAAAGCCAGCCTTTCAGGATCCAGTGCCTGAATTTTCTTCCTTCATCTAGTGGCTGCACAGTTACAACTTCTGAATGGCTCCAGAAAGGCTGAAACCTCTCGACATATTTGTGTTAACATGTGAAATAAAACTATAGTAAAGGTCTTTTAATTTTTCAGAATCAGAAGTAGTGATATTTTGGTTTCATTTTTGTCTTGAAAGTAAGCAGTCTACGAAGTAAAACAAAGCCTTTTAATGTTGTGCCAGCTATTATCAAATACAGAGGGCTAATCTGATAAACATAAAACCTCCCTAGCTAAATAAATGGCAAACTGTTCCTTGGATAACTAAATTCAACGAATAGATGAAGATCATAAATGAAGAACAGAACTCAAAGCTTTCACAAAATATAACTTCCAATACCTTAGAGGTCCTTAAGTAATAAAGTATGAAAAGAAAATTCACAATAGATAGTAATCCATGAACTACTACTTGCCACCATGAAATGGGCTTCTTAAAAATAAAGGGAATTACTTAAAAAAAAAAAAAAAAAAAAAAAAAAAAAAAACAAAAAAAACCTGTTTACATTATTCTTCTGACGTTCAGTTTTATAAAAATGGAGAAGTCTATCTTCTGCAGTGCTTCACTTTTAGATACCACTACTGTATTCTAATTTAACTCTTCTAATAACAACACTGCAGAATGCAAGGTCAGCATCTGTGACAGGCACATTCATATTCATCACTTCCCTCAAGTTAAATGCAATCATTTTTTATCAGATAGAACGCACAGTACAATTATGAGCCAACAGAGTGCTCTGGCAGCCCCAAGGGCCAAAACACCATGGGGTGCCCTATGCCCAGCACTGCCACCAGATTAGAGGAGGGGTTGTCCCCTCTGCTCTCACCTGGAGCACAGCATGCAGGTCTGGATGCCTCAATGAAGCATCTAATTCCTCTTTCAGTTTAAAAGCATTAGCCCCCCTGTCACCGCACTCCTTAACACGGAGTACTTCAGCTTTCCCATAGGTCCCCTTTAGGTACTGGAAAGCTGCTGTAGGTCTCCCCAGAGCCTTCTCTTCCCTAAAATGAATAACCCCAATTCTCTCAGTCTTGCTGACGACCAACTGACTTTTTAAAAACTTCTCCGTCCGCTAAGTGAATCCCACCAGCAATCTGCACTGTTTGGAGTAAGAAGAAAAATGAAGCTGATGGTAAAAAATGAGTTCTCTCTGGTGTTTTGACCACAGACAACAATTCTGTGAGTGCCACTGTAAACAACTTCCACAGGCATTTCTGTCACATTCCATTTTTACCAGCTAACTCATTACCCGCCCACTTTGTCTACCCTACAGTTGGTACAGCTGTTTGTTGAAACATTTAAAGAAAAGCCGTAATACTGTCAACACCACAAAAAGCATAAAAAAACGATTCTCCTTCAAAGGGACTTCTAAAATGGAAGAGCAACAGACCCAAACCTGCACATACTTCTGCAATTGCTTATGTTTTTGTGTAGTGGCTTTGACATCTGTTTCAATTACACTTTTATCTGAAACACAATTTTTCTTCCAAGATATTTTTTCTTCAGATGAAATACAATTATCGAGGACAAAAACAACTTGCTCTCTTTTTCAACAACAGAACTGAACTTCATTCCATTCTACTGTTCATAACTACATTCCTTTCTACCCTCTATTCACATCCTTTTATTGCTGTTTGTTTTTGTTTTTCTCAGACAATCCTGTTGTAATTCTATGGCAACATCACAGTGGCAGAGCACGTCCTGGATGCCACAGCAAGTCTGTCTTGCAGTAGTCACACACAGCTAACTACTGTTTCAATAGTGCGTGTCATTGCTGAAATCTTTCCTTTGAGGGGTTGCCCTCTTGCACCCAACAGTCATGCCAAGAACTGAACTGCAGTTTTTCAAGCTTAATGAGAGATGCATCATTCACAAGATAAAACAAATGACCGACTACTTTAAAAAAGGTACAGTACTTGGGAAAAATATGCTCAGGTATAAGATTTTCATTTGTTCAACTGAAAATTTCAGATTATTCTACACACGTTGTTAAAATGAGTCACTCATATATAGTTAGCCAATCTTTTAAAAACAAGACAAACCAAAACAAGATGGAATGACATTCAATTGATGACTTTAATTCTCTGCCTTCTTTTTTTTTTGCTGCTGTTGTTAAACAAGCACAGGCTGCCTTCGCAGAGTCTAAGGCTCTACAAGCATGGAGAACACTCCAGCATCAAGGTTAATACTCAGCAGCAATACCACTGACAGATCTAGGATCAAGACTAAGGACAAGTTTCTTCTTAGAAAGAGTATCAGAAAATACAATTCATATATAACAACAGATGTTGCATTTTGTACATGTCCCATCCCAAGGAGCTTCAGGCACTGTGCCACTTTGGGGCACTGTCCCAGTCAAACCATTTCCTGAAATATTCCAACTATTAGAGAAACCCAAGATTAGAACAAGTGAATTGAGAGTTTTATCCAGAACAAAAAAGTAAAAGAAAACAACAACAACAAGGAAAGTGAATAATATCTGAAACCTATTAATATAGCAGATGCCAAATCTGCTCATTTGATAACAGATTTTTCCTTTTTTTTTTTTTTTTTTTTTTTTTTTTTAATTTAAACCAGAGTCTTGGAAAAACAGAGAGGTGTGGAATGAGTTTGTTTTCAGAAGGTAATATACTTAATATATATAATTAATAATAATATACTCTTAGCAAATACAGAAGCAGTTAAATAGAGTAGGGAGAGCCCTGCAAGGCAGGCTTTATCTTGAACGTACAAAACTAGCCTTTAAAACTTTAAAACCTTTAAAACCAGTTTACATGACAGAACATATAAAATGTATGCACAATAATGGAAAGTAAGAAACAAGCAGCTGTAACTTGAACATGCAGAAATAAAGGAATTGCATGAAGGGAAGACTAACAGTTGAACCCTGTGCAATATTAGGATTCTTGCTGACAAAGCAGAGATTAATACACAGAAACTCTCAAACCAAATCTTTACTACTAACTGAATTACCTGTTAACAGAAAGGACAGAGGGAGAATAAACATTTCTTTGCTGCTATTTACCTTCCTACAGGAAAACTTATACTCTGCATAGTAGGGAAGACGTCTCAAATATATCTTGGTTCTCGTAATGTTAAAATATACACCTCTGAAGCGGAGTCTAAATTTCATACAGTCACAGAATCACCAAGATTGTAAAAGACCTCCATGACCACCCAGTCCAACCGTCCATCTATCACAAATATTTCTACACTAAAACATGTACCCCAATACAACATATACCAGTTTCTTGAACTCCTTCAGGGATGGTGACTCAATCACCTCCCTGAGCAGCACCTGCAGTGCCTGTCCAGTCTTCTGGGGAGGAAATTTTTCCTAATATCCAATCTAAACCTCCGCTGGCACAACTTGAGGCCATTCTCTCTAGCCCTGTCACTAGTGGGAGAAGAGGCTGACCCTTACCACATTACAACTTCCTTTCGAAGAGTTATTAAGAGTCTCCCCTGAGCTCTCTCTTCTCCAGACTAAACAATCCCAGTTCCCTCAGCTGCTCCTCATAAGACTTGTGCTCCAGACCCTTAGATTAGTGAGCTGTTTAGTCTGGTGAGATGACGAAAACAAGATCGGTACCTGTATCTTAGGATCAGTAAAGAGGCAACAGAAAATCATCACTTATTTGAAGTTCTAAGAGGAAGACTGTATGTTATGGCATGCCCATTGGTTGAGATAAACACGACTGTCAGCCCATCACAGAAAAAATAATAACATTCTTCATTAAAATTATGTTATGAAAAGCATTATTCAACTCAGACACACCACTTCCAGTTGCACTACTTCATATATAACTGTATCTATCAAAGTAAGTGTATCTGAGCTCTATAAACAATGGGTTGGTTTAAAAAGCGCTTTGGAAATGGAAAGAAACCTCCTACGGTGTTTTCACCGGAAAACATGAAGATCTGCAGAATGAAATTACTGTGAATGAGTGACAGAATATTAATTTTACCTCTCTGAACTTCTGCTTTCTCCACTACAATTCGCTATGCCATGCTGTATTTTGGTAAGCTTTATACATTCTTTAGTCTAATCCTGCTTTTGTTTTACCGTGCCAAAACTGCACACCAAACTGTATCCAAAAACATGTATGAAGAATTTTATTATTGAATTAGGTGAGGACTACCAGACTTATTTACAGTGATTTGTCCTAATATAAGCAAGTTCAGGAACAATCTGATTGTGCTCTACAACTGTTGCTATGTTTTTTTCAGTGAGAAGTTTAGGACAGTAATTCTAAGTGTCCCAGAGGCAATTCCACTCCCCCAGTTAAGGCAGCTGGGAGTCCATCACAAGTACGATCCAAATCGTTCTTGCCAAATCTTTCCCTTAACATAATACTCAAGCTGGCAACAAAACAAGGACTAGAGAAAAAAAGGAATAAAACATAAGATTCAAACATTTTCTTAGATGAAACAATCACCCAGAAAGCCTGGATTAAAAAAAAAAAAAAAACGAAGAAGAAATTAGAACATTCACTATTTCCCTGCAAACCCATGACAGTGACTCACAGAATCAATTGTACTAAACAGACAATAGGTGGGAGAAAACATGATCATCAATGAAACAAAACAAAGCACACAGTGAAGGAGGCCGTGATCTCACACAGATTCCAGTATGAATGAATTTCCTGGCTGTAAACATCATGGCACTCACTATAATTCTATCACAGATTGAAGGAGAGCTTTTAATTCCTTGTATTTCATAAATCATAGAATCATGGAATCCCAAGGTTGGAAACAACCTACAAGATCATCCTGTCCAATCATCCACCCGTTAACATTATTACCACAAGCACTAAACCACTTCTCATAGCTCCTCACCCAGACACCCCTTGAACACTGCCAGGGACGGTGACTCCACCACCTCCCCGGACAGGCCATTCAGTGCCTGACCACTCTGAGATAAAAACATTTTCCATATGTCCAATCTAAACCTCCTGTGGTACAACTTGTGGCCACTTCCTAGAGTTCTGTTTGTTGCCTGGGAGAAGAGGCCAATCCCCTCCTCACCACAACCTCCCTTCAGGAAGGTGTAAGGTTCAATGAGGTCTCCCCTGAGCTTCCTCTTCTCCAGACTAAACAATCCCAGCTCCCTCATCCACTCCTCATAAGACTTGTGCTCCAAGCTTCAGGCCAATAAAATGTTCTTTTGATGTAGCATTGCAGTTGTAACGGAAATTAAGATCCTTCACTTTTTGGAAAATGCAGTTGCAAACACAAATTTGAATCCTCAACGTTTGTCTGTTCTTCTAAATAAGGATCATTTCTGTAGGCCTCTGAGAGCCAAAACTGATCCAAATCATATTAAGAAAGTAGGAGTCACATCTAACTATGCCATCTCTTTTAATTAAATCCTTCTGTAATTAACAGGCAGTTCCTACAGGCTGCTTCTTTGCTGCCTTTCCCTCCAATCCCATTTTTAAGCAATCCTCCCAGATACCCTCCAAGTACTTTACGGAAACAAGGTGGAGAAACAGAAGCAAATGTACATGTCATCACACACCAGCAAAGAACATCACAACTGCATTTCAGACTGCAGAGAGTGAGATTTAACAGAACTGAAACCACAGCTCATGAAAAGCTTTCTGAATTTGAAGCCTCTTAAAAGAGATTTTAATGGCTAAATTTTACCACTTATACCTGGCAGCGTAGCCTAACACGTGAGCAATATTTAATTTCATAAGTATTACCTCTACAAAATGAGTCACTGTGCTGATTATAAAGATTTGTCCACCACATGCAGCCCAAATGGTATCTTCCATCACAAGCAGACTTCTAACAGGCAGAACACCCAGTTTAACCATCTTCTCAGGTTCCACGTTCCACGTTCCATCTTTAAGAAAAAAGAATAAGAAAGATTGTACACAATAAAATTGCAATCCGTGTTTTAAAACGCTTCTGGGAGCACTGATCAAGGAGCACCTAGAAGAGTAGCTGCACTAAGAATTCTACAAAGAACAGCCACAGAGATATCACAGAGCCTACCATTCAGATCTTCATGAACGGCCACTTCAGGCTGCGTTCTGATTTACATCTGCTTCATTTTCATTTAATTTATAGAAAGTTTATAAAAGTAATATAATAGTAAAGAGGAAAAAATGCTCAGGTGTTTGCTTACTGAACCATTTTTATCAGGATTAATTGATAAACAAGTAATCCCACATTGCTGTCCCCATATCACTGCTTTTCTACCCAGAGAAAATACAGTCAGAAAGCCACAGCTGAGGCACTATTCTCCAGTTTAGAAGGAGCTCACAAGCAAACTATCTCATGTTAAATCAACTTCCAACTGGACAGATTCATACGTCATGTGGAAAGTAGCCAGCCAGTTTTTTATGGTAGGTTCTAACGAGCTCCAATAGCTCTAACTCTGCACACCGATGGAACAGACGTTCTGCTACTTGATGCTTCATAAAACATGCAGTGGTGAAGGGGCTTGTTTATTTGTTTGGGTAGCAGCTGTTGTTTTAATTCCAGCTGAATGCTGTGCCATATTTTCACTTAGTTTCTATTATTCCCCTGCCCTGGTTTTGGCTGGAATGCAGTTTTTCATAGTGGCTGGTGTGGTGCCATATTTTGGATTTAGGATGGGAATAATATTGACAACACAGAGATGTTTTAGTTGCTGTAGAGCAGTGCTGCACAGAGCCAATGACATTTCAGCTTCTGGTGTTCCCCCCAGTGAGGGGACTGAGGGTGCACAAAGAGCTGAGAGGGGACAGATCTGACCCAGACTGATCAAAGAGATATTCCATAATGTATGGTGTGATGCTGAACAACAAAACTGGGGGAGCCGGCCAAGGTGAGGGCTGCCACTTGCTCAGGGACTAGTTTAGTTATGCATCAGTCAGTGCGTAGTGAGCAATTGCTTCTGCCTGCTCTTTTTTCTTCTCTTCCTTTTCTTTGTCCCTATCTCTACCCACAAGTTATTGCACTTTTCAATTTTCTCCCCCTCCCACTGTGTGCAGGGGAGCAAATGAACAGCCACTGGTGGGCTAAACCTCAACATCCCCCCAGTGATAATCCATTATATTATCAGTCCACAGAAAATGTGTATTTAACAGGTCCAAATTACATCATACACAGACACGCTGCAGGATCAGTTATTGAGAGGCCCTGTACTAAAAGCTGCATGCCACCGCTTACTTTCAACTGACATCTCTTCAACTAGGATGAGCAGATTATTCTCTCCCAAATTTAACAGCTAGGGACATACACCTTTTGTGTCTGTACTTTTATATATGAAACAGAATAACAATTTTAATACTTTTATGATTTTATTTCTGCAGCACAAACTCACGGGGCAATCTCAAATACTGCCTTCTATCCTTTGTTTAGTATCAGAGTCTGTTGATGCATCTGTTTTTATGTTAAAAGGTTCCAGTTCCTCACTTGAAAGCCCTCTTTCTACATAAACTGCAGAAATGTTGTTTACATTACATTACTTAAATCGGTTTCAACTCAAAATCCACTTAAATTTTGATTTATGAGACCCACATAAGCACATCTTTAGGCAAGCACTTCAGTGCTTTTTTTTTACTTTTTTCAATGTAACAAGTCCACCTTTTACTATCTGCTTAGGTGAAGGAGAACTGAATTTACTGCTTCACAATAACAGTGGTAACAGCAATAATGATATCTGAGCTTTGGAGTACTCGTGATTGCTTCTGCAATCTGTGTTACAGAGTCCTCGCTGAGTCATTCTCAGGACGTGGCTGCGTTCCCAAAGCATCTTTGTGAAAAATGGCATTTAGTTTCAGACTGTCAAAATCATTTTCACGATTTCAGTTTGCAAGGGAGAAGCGTGTTTCCAATTATTAGCCTGCGAGCTCTCCCAGCAATGTCAGTCACTCAATCTCCATGACTCATGTGCACCACAAGTAATAAAGTAACTTTAGGAACTAAAGTTTGCATTTGATGCCAACCACATTACTCTTGAATTAAACTGTTACGTGCAAGCTGCCCACACCCAGTGAACTCTGTTAAGTGCAAAGGCTTCCAAGAACGAAGCTGCACTCGTGTGTTTATCCTGGTTCCCACTGCCTACGTTACACCGAGCAAAGAAGCTGCAGCAGCATCTAGTACATAGCACCCCCAGATTTCCCTTTTCAGGGATGAAGCCAGCATAACTCCATAGATTCTTATTGCCTCTTCTGAAGGACAAAGACTGTAAATTTGGACAGAGAGCAAGTGTGCTAAGCAAGAAGTTATTTTTTCCTCACATAGCTGCACTTTCTACAACTAAAGCACTTGTTGATTGTGTATCTTAATGCCCTCAAATCCTGTGCAATTCCTCAGCTAAATGTAAAGCCACTTTATTAGTTTTGATCTACTCTTTTTAGGAATCATTATCTACCATTTGCAGCAATCTGAATGAAAAGGATAATGAGTACCACTGTCAGGTAGATGTTGATTTTGAAATAAAACTCCTAAAACAACTTTCTACAAGGTAAGAAGGCAGAGTTCAATGCCACTAACTAACACCAATGGACTGACGAATGTGTATCAAAATACACTTCTCACAACACTATTTTCATTTGGTACCATCGGTACAGCACTTACCAACCAACCTAGTATTAAGATTTCTGAATGGGAAAAGAACAGAAAAAGGTGAGATTGAAAGCAGAAGTCTTTTTTGTTACCGTGACTTTATGCAAAGAAACGGCAGTTCCACTTGATATCATGCAGGGAAAAATGTGGAGTTCAGGGTCGTGTTACCCACAAACCCTCACCATGTGATAAGGACATCCTGTTGTACTTCTATTTCTTTCTTTCTGCAGACATCGCTGTCCTCCTGATCAGACAGCTATGAGACAGGCAAAGGGAAAAGAGGGCATGGGGAAGACTCTCTAATCTGGTAATGAGGACAGTATTTAAATGAGCTGTGTTCTTGTCCCTGCCACAATTAGTGCTTAATTAGTCATACAAAGTGGGATGACTTCAGAAGGAGAAATCAAGCAGTGATTCTCTCTCCTTATTCTGTGGTGGCCAGGGAAATGGAAATCTCTTGAGAACTGGAAGCATGGGTACTAATCCTCTCAAGCAAGGCAAGGGATTAAGTCTGGTAATCCAATGCAATTCTGTGAATGCTTTAACCACAAGTTCCCAGCTAAAAGCAAGGTCAGGACTTTATTCTGCTGACCAAGATTTTTTTCCCCTCCATTGCTAAAATTACTTAAAAAGTCTGAATTTAGTTCATAAATTCTTTCAAGACTGTCTAAATCACATTCTCTGCCTCTCTCTCTAGGTCTCATCACACTCTATTCAATACCTGCCTGCAGAGATTTCATGTTTACTGTTTGCTTTTTTCGTGTTACCTTTTGATCCAAATTTCATTGCTTCTAAAATCTGAGTGAAAAAATATTATCTCTGCGCAGACAGCTGCAGGTTCCAGACACAGTGCAACAACTCAAGTGGCACTACTGATCTACTTAAAATTGGGTACAGCCCTTGCAGAAGGTATAAAAAGGCTTCATTTGAAGTTACAAATATTTGTCTAGTTGCTCAATTCATATACTGATTTACTTGTAAGCAAAATAAAAAATAATAATAATAAAAAGAAAGAAGCAAGCAAGAGTATCACAGAATTACAGAATTGTAGGGGTTGGAAGGGACCTCCAGAGACCACCTAGTCCAGCCCCCCTGCCCAAGCAGCTCCCTAGCCCAGGTTGCACAGGTAGGCGTCCAGGTGGGTCTTGAACGTCGCCAGAGAAGGAGACTCCACCACCTCTCTGTGCAGCCTGTGCCAGTGCTCTGTCACTGCACTGTGAAGTTCCCATGCACATTTGTGCAGAACTTCCTATGCTTCAGTTTGTGTCCATTTCCCCTCATCCTATCACCACACACTGCTGAGAACAGTCCAGCCTCATCCCTTTGCCTCCTGCTCCTGAGATATTTATAGATGTGATCAGATCTTAAGCAGATTTTCTGATTCTCCCCTGCATGTAGTATACTGAAAAGTTTAAGCACCATTGCACCCACACACCAATATATGTTATGTCACTATTTATGATATCCTCTGAAAATCATATTTTCATTGTGCCATAGTTTTCATTTCAGCACTGAACAGTATCCTACAATGCCCATATCAGGTTGCGAAGTTGCATCAAAATAAGATATCCTATTATGCTCATAACGGATCTCTATGATTATTTAATATTTTTGTCATTTGCTGGTGCTCCCAAGTCTTCACAAGACTACCTGATAAATACAATCTACCTCTTCAGAAAGCCTTTTCAGAGCTTGTATCACCTTTCCCTTCTTTCATGCTTTCACTAGAGCTGAACTTTACACGCTTTTTTTGTTGGTAACTTCCTCCCTTGTTCAGAAGCACTATTGATGATCTCGGCAGAGCTGCCAGCACAGCCCTGGGAACAGCAGTTGTTGGTTAATTTGTGCAGTGGAGCACAAATATTTTTTCCATCACATGGCACAGAAACCTCAGCACTACTGAGGAATATGATAGCAGCTACAGAACTAAGAAGAAGTTTATTATATCTCTTATTGCATGGAAATATGTTGAAGGATCCATGCCTGCTCTTCTAAACAAGGTGTAAAGGTGAAAGTCCCATGCTAAACATGAAGCAGTTGATTCTTCCTAAACGTAAAGCAAATTCTTCATACTATGTGGCTGACAGCACTCTACCTAGAATAACACATAGGAGTGGCTCTGGAAGCCCCAGCACGAAATACGCAAACAATATAAATAATGTCAGCATATTTCTCATAGCAAGTATTAGGAAATGATGCTAACAGCAGTAACACAGTCAAGACAAAAGTTTCTTTTTCGGTATCACGCTTTTCTCTAACAGCTTAGTAAAATTCCTTACTTTTCATAGCAATACCAGAACATCAGCTCTGCTTCAAGTGCTGATCGTCACACGCCAGAACTGCACTCTCCAGACAGGTCATGACAGTGCACAAACCCACCCAAGCCCTCAAGTCTGACATCTTTCCACATACTCACCCTCACTGGCATTTGTCAAAGTACATGTACATTCTTCAGCTTTGGAAGACATCCATCTTGCTAATGAAACTATCTGCCCTCTCTTAAATGTTTTACACTTCCTTCTAATTTTGTTCCTTTTCCTCGCTATTAATCCTCTCAGTGCATCACTGATGAGTGTCCTGAGGCCTCCACAGACAGCTAAGTCACCAAAACTCTCAATTAACTTCAGAGCTGCCTTTGTTTGTTACCAGTACAGTCTGCCTAAAGAATGTAAAATTCTGCCCTGTGCATAGCCCAGACTACCTCCATTTTTGCTCTCATAGCACATTTAAACTCAATTATAATTCTGAAAGCTGAGCCTTCACTCATTTCTTAAACCTTAGTGCCATAGCCTAGCAGCATATATGTACAGGAACTGGCTCTGAAAAATCTACTGGCAAACACTGCCTTCATTAAAATACATAAGATGCTTCCTCTTATGGATGTGTGAACTCAGTTCTCTTTATGGCAAAAGACAACTCAAATCAATCACCTTCTGACTTGCAGAAGAGACCTCAAGTCACCTGGGTGAGGGCCACTCGAAATGGAACTGGCAATGCTCCCAGTCACGTCTTCACGTCAAAGCCGAGCAGCCTTTCAAGAAACATATTAAAAGTCCAGGTGTGAGGGCAATAGAGCCAGAGGTTATGTATTAAATAATCATTTGATAAAATAGACATTTCTTCAGTTGAGAGTCTAGTGCCTTAGCCACTGGGATACTGTGCAATGAGAGACTGCATGTCTTCTTCCTCCTATCTTGCTTGCAAGAATCATCCTCAGGTTAAGAAACTGATTACAGATGCAGGCTTTGCACTGTGAATCACAACTGGAGATTGGCACTTCTCTAGCTCCGCAGCACATGGAAGAAGGATGACATTAATAAATGCCATGTTTCAGTTCCTCATCAGCTCGTGTGGATATTACTCAGATAATGAGGTGGGAGCATGTCTAGCCCAACCCCTGCTCAAGCAGGGACAGCCAGAGCAGGGTACCCAGCACCATGTCCAGGTGGCTTTGGAAGCTCTCCAGTAAAGAGTCCACAGCCTCTCTGGGCAACCTGTGACAGTGCTTCATCACACACAAAGTAAAAAGGAGTTTACTGATGTTCAGGCATTCACGTGCCTCTTGCTTCTTGTCCTGTCCCTGGCTGTGTTCTCTTTGCACATTACCTTCAGGTATTTATATAAATCGGTACCATTCCCTCTGAACCTTCTGTTCTCCAGGCTGAAGATTCTCAGCTCTCATCACCTCCATACCCTTTTCTGGACTCTTTCCTGCAGTTCCATGTCTGCCTTTCACTGAGGTTCATCAGTGCTGAGCAGAGCGGAAGCATCCCTGAGCATGCCAAGAGCTGTGAATTACACTGTTTGTGCTGAGCACACAAGGGCTTGCTGCAACTACAGCACACGTAGGTGAGAGGCTACAAAACTGCAATTGTGTGCCTAGAAATTAGGCACTGTAATCAAAGCCACAAGCCTTTCTATTGCATCTGTTCTCTCATCTTAACCAAATTCTTTCTGAAATGACTGATGCATTATCAGTAACGTTACGAGCAATATGTTATAGACTTTGTCACTATCATTCTGATTTTTAATTCTTTTTCCTGTTTCTCTTCATATTCTTTATAGGAACTTTATGGGAAAGAAATGTATATCACTGTCACAAAGAAAGGAAGTACGTGGAACTGACAACAGTATACCAGGAACAATATATGTATATATCATAAAGACTGCGATTTCCTTATCCTAAGATACTTTTGTGAACAGAAGTCAAACACGTGCTGACCTTTTTTGCTATTATGTCACTCAGAAAACACATCTGCTGGGCTGTCTCCAACCATCACAAATGGGTTTTTGTTACTTTTTAAACAGAGACAATACAGTGTACTTTCTCCTTAACCTCATTTGGAAGAGCTTTTCCTGGACATATTCCTAATGATTGGATGCACAATATTTCAGAATAACTACACAGTTACTAGCCCTGGAAACAAGTTCTCAAATGAAAAGCCTCAGATAAACTTTACAGCCCACATCACATCACCATCCTTAAATAAACACGTAATGCACTAGCAGTTTTCTGGTTCCTCCAATTAGTTTTCTCACTCATAAAACATTAAGGATTACCAGAGATAATTATTAAGGCTCTATTTTTAGGATCAGCATACTGGTTGATAGTTGTTAGCTGAACCTACATTCCATTTCCCCTGTGATATTTTCAACGACCACCAATATTAGCTCACATTTAGGAACTGCACAGATTTTAAGATATCAGTGCCCATTAACTTTGCCTTCTAATTTGTTTGAATATATTCGGGTTCAAATCCTTTTTAACTTCTAAGTAAAAGCACACCAACACAGAGTTGCCTGAGTAAACATGACTGCCCTCCTCAACGGAAGAGGTCACAGTGTGAATCCTCGTCTCTCTCACTAACACAGCAGGTGTTCCTCAGTTTACCATACATGTTCCTTACTACCCACTTTACTTCAAGAGAAAGCTTTCCTGTAGCCAGAGAGCACTCTGGGTGGTATCAACTGAACAAAGCTCTCTTATGAAGAAAGTCAGAAGAGAACACTTGCCATTTCTAAACAAGCTGGATGCTCACATGTAATAAGCCATCTAAAGAAGACACGAACAAGTAGAGCTATTTGGGTACTGAACAATGAATAACAGAAATCGTGGATCTTCATACATATGGGCACAGAACTTCAGTGAATGAACTGATCCCTAAACATTTTTATCTACAGAGGAAGAAACATGGATCACAGATGTAATAGAAGCTGGCAGGTTTCACCCTGGAAGATTACTTACTCCCTTTTATTCATTGAGTAACACAAAGGGCTGCACAACTAATTTACCTGTGTAACACACAGCATTTGTCCTTCTCTGACTGTAGGCTTCCTATCAGGATGCCTTGTAATACAGTTGGATATATTTCACTTTCACTTTTAAATCTTTCCTTAATCTCCCTTACACTGACAGGCCAAAAAACAAGTTGGTTCGTATATGGTTGGAATGTAACCCCCTCTGTAGAAAAGAAGACAACACTGATGAATTACACAAAGCTCCTATTAGCCTGCATTCTCTGTCCATTCTATTTAACTGCTCAGATTCCTTTGTTTGGCAAAATAGGTCAGTGCTCATAAAAACACCCCTTCAGGGCTGAACGATCACGTGACCACAGCAAGCCATAAGGAAAACAAATGCTAATATGAAAGCAGTTGATTTCACAGAATGACAGAATTGTAGGGGTTGGAAGGGACCTCCAGAGATCATCGAGTCCAACCCCCTGCCAGAGCAGCTCTGTAGCCCAGGTTGCACAGGTAGGCGTCCAGATGGGTCTGGAACATCTCCAGAGAAGAAGACACCACCACCTCTCTGCGCTGCACTACTTTTAAGAGGCATGGAAGACTGAAATACAAACACAGACCAAACTGCAAAGGAAAACACTGCAGGATGAGTCAGAAAAAGAAACAACATAACAACAAACGACTGTTTCCAATCTCAGAGCTTCAGCTATCCTGAAGCAGAATGTGATAAGTTCCTAGAATATTCAGCTGCACAGAATGGTGCCTTAGAGGAAGAGGACACTATGACCCTCACAAATACAACATAACCCCCAGTTCATAATATAATTCCATCTGATTAACAGCTCTGTTCCACTCTTAATTGCCTCTGCAGATACTCAAGCCCATGCTTCTTTTCTTACCTATGCTGCTAAGGATGCCACTCATGTTTTTCAAGTGGTCCTTTTCAGACAAAGTTGAGTGACCACAGTTGCACTCATCCCTTTCAGAGAAGATGGCAGTTCAACTTCCTACCCCAGACAGGTACACACAGAAACTGAAACACCAAAAATGATGCTGTGAGAGTGGCATCATGGTCTTCTGTGCCTCCAAAACAAGGAGAGATCTGCTATTTAGTGGGGAAAAAAAAAGAGTCTAACATGTCATGTCTGATTTCAGACAGCTCAAGAGGAAACCCACTGCATTGAAGATGGCAACTGGTGAAGGAAAATCTCTTTCCCAACATGTCTTTCAGATTCTTCATAGCTTGGGGAAAAAAAAAACAACAAAACATCAGGAAAAACCCCATACACTGTACTAAGCCAAGTCTTCATGACTGTAGGTAACACAAGTGATACACTGTTTGTTCCACAGATGTCAGACACTGAACCTGCCTTTCCATTTGGAGGCTGGCGCAGATTCACTGGACAGTAATGCCAGCTTTGCCCTTTGCAAGGTGTCTCTGTGCAAATGTTTTGCTTAGAGCTACCTAGAAATCCTTGTTTTACACCAAGCAAAACCCCACTGCTTTTGAGCTGATGTGCAGATGTATGCAGTACTGTGAGAAAGTTCATGGGACATCAGGAAGAACACAGACAAGCACACACACACCGGCTCTGAAAAAGCCCAAGTCTGATTCAGAAGCATTATTTGGGATTTTCCTTTACTTAGATTATTTCATCCAATTACTTAGCTGGACAGGAAGTAACTTGCAATGGCAAAGGAGTTCTACTATGAAATACACAAGATGCACACATAATAAACATTCAAATCTGTTAAATAAAAATTGAGTCATCGTTTGTCATGAGATATACAGAAATCTCTGCCAATAGGGAATTTGCATTCAGAGACACTCTACTCAGGAAGTAGAGTGGAATTAGCATAGTGTTATGTAAAACAGAGTAAACTGCCTGTTATCACATACATTTCTGGACTTCTGTGATATTAAACTGGGGCACGGATCAGATCTCATAGAATGCATTTTGCAGCAGGAAATAAAAAATAGAGCAGTAAATTATCTAGTATCTTTCAAAATGAGAAATGAAAGTGTGAAACTAAAATAATTCAGAATCATCTTTTTTTCCCCTGTAACTGTAAGTAAGCTTACAGCAGAACTTGTACAGAGAGGGAAAATATAATCATGGAAAACTATTTCTGCCAAAATATACCGACATGCAAGTTCCTCAGGATGTTATTGAATCATATCACTACATTACCTTCTGCTTTTGTGTAGATTGCAATATTTCCATTTACCAAGCCAGCAAACAAGTATTGCGACATATATGTTAAGCTCATGACAGTTGATTTTTCAGGAGTGAAGAAGTGTTGAAGTCGAATTTTCTTTGAGCCCTGGCAACTTTTGTAAATAGAAATGCTACAAAAAGAAACAAGAAAAAAAATTAAATCTGCAGAATTCTTAGTAGAATATTTACTAAAGAGATTTTTAACAAAATACTGGGGAAAAATATTTTCTTCCATTTATAGGAAGACAAATACAGAAATAACTCTCTTGACCCTTCAAAATATTTAAGTAGATAATCTGCAATTACTTAACAAAGACACTGGAAGTATAGGGAAATAAAATGGAGAAGCATTTATTCACCAAAGAAACACAGGAAGAATCATGCTGTAATTTCCTTTTACAACTCTGTCCAAAACTTCCCACTGGTTAGAAAGAACAAAACAGATTAAGTATTACCCATAGAACTAGGGAGAATTGAAGAAACACTCACAGTCAGATATCAACTGCACTTAAAATTCCCATAATTCCTACAGATTGTCACCACGGATATGTTAGCAATACTGAATAATTAAATCTGGAATTGATTACACCTCACACACAAAGGCATTAGTGCAAGCAGATTTTGGAATTGTTGGAAACACAGCATTTTCCTTACACAGATATTTTTTCTCCTTCACTTGTACCAGTTGGAAACCCCTATAGAAACTGCATATTGTTGCATACTTGTGTCTTCATGAGTCAAAGCAAGATTTGTTCACTTACTGAGCCACAGTTTCAGAAAACACAGCTTTTTCAATTGAGTCATGACTCAGTAAGGTCATCCATTCAACCAAAGCAAAGTAACTCATATCAACAGTAAACAGCAATGGTATTTACTTGCATGCCAGATCCTGAACAACATCACACTCTTAGAGGTCAATGTGCTCTTCGTTTAACACATATGCCATTTATAAAACTTTCCAATACTTAAAAAAAATTGCTGCAACATTGTAAAAATAATATTTATAAAAAAAGCTAATGAATAAATCACACACAGTATGCTAAAAATGAGAATCACCTTCCTTCTTCCATGCCAAGGCAAATAGTAGGAACATTAGAAGCTTTTGTAGGAACATTTTCAGAGTTGAGAGACACATTTATCTCTTTCATTTTCTCCTCTTCTGGTATGTAGACCATGCAGAGAATCCGTGATTCCACATTGAAGCACTCAATAACCTTAGGGCCAGAGCTCTGAAATGACACTATTGCAATCTGGCCCATCTGATTCGTACAACTGCCAATCTGAATTGGAAAGAGAAAAAATAAAAATAAAAAAATTAGACAAAGACTGATGACCATCTCCAGCAGGAGCCTCATTAATGTGGAGAAATATTGGAAAGTTAAAGAGTGCATCTCAAGT
Source organism: Callipepla californica brunnescens (assembly GCA_023055505.1). Taxonomy (NCBI): domain Eukaryota; kingdom Metazoa; phylum Chordata; class Aves; order Galliformes; family Odontophoridae; genus Callipepla; species Callipepla californica. Next base: position 15,578,502 of record JALIRH010000007.1, on the reverse strand, counting down.
TGAACAAGAAAATAATCCAGTTCATAATATGTTTTAAAACATTACTTAAGAACACAGAATTCCCCTATATACTCACAGAAACTGTTTGTTTTTTTTGAAAGAAGAAATGGCCTATCCTGACATGTACATACAGAATGTACTGCATGCATTGACTGCTTTCAAATAATGAAGACAAAAAGCAATTACACAAGTCAACCTGAAAATGACCACCACTGAAAAAGACAAGAACTATTTTTAACTTCTCACTCTCAAGGGTTACAAAATGTTGTCCTTCAAAATCTTGGTTTTGTAGTAACAAGAAAACCTACTTTAGCATTTAAAAATAAAAATAAAAATTGGTGATGACACCTTGTTCTTTACAGTTTCAGCACATTTAGGTCATACTAACGTGCTAGAATATTATTTTCCTATTTAAACAGACTGCTTATAGCTAAAACATTTTTCAAACATGGGCGCAGTCAAAAGGACAGTGAGCTCATACGGTTTTACGTAGCACATAACACATCTAACAGTGCTCAATTCATTTCGTGCAACACTAAGAATCACACACACACACTGAGTACAGTGAGATCACACAGACAAACTTACTTATCCCCTACAGAAGTCCCCTTAAATAAAATAAACAGAAATAACAAAAATAATCATTTCAGATCCATACGCTGCTGATTGTCAGAACAAAAAACAACTCCAAAAAGAGGAGACAAACCTCTCTCAAAGACTAAACTTACCCATAGAAAACCATGCTCCATGGAACAGGAATCTGATTCCGTTTCTCCAGAGACGTACAGTTCAGGATTATAAGCAGCACATTCAATCTTCAAACAAACAAAGAAACAAAAGACAGTTAATGTTAAAAAGTTATGCCTGACTGAATATTATTTAATCTGCAATTAACTACAGAAATCATTTAAGGATATCACAATGTCAGAAAAGAAGTCAAGAAGTCAATCTAGCCCATCCAGCTTCTAGTGTGTAGGGTCAACTGCGTGTGTACCATTCCTAGCACATTCTTTGTCCACTCCAAGAGACATTAAAAGCTAAAGACTACAAATTATCCACCTGATCTGTTCAAAAGCTTCACAGAGCTTCAAACTTTATCACTTTTTTTTCCCAGACATCCAACCTAACGTCATCCCTGACCCAGCCTTCTCATCTTAGCCATCAGCAAACCTTCCCTTTCACAAGTAAGGCTGCTGTATGTCACAACCCTCCCCGAGTCTTTTCATTAGGCTCAGCGAACACAATCACTAACTCATTGAACTACTTTGCTAAATCTTGTTTTAAACTTTTAAAGTAAGTTTTTTAAAATACTTGCTTATGGCTGCTGTTTTTACCACTGGCGTCTCTCTATCAACTCCATATATTTGAAAGTGCAGAACTTTGTAAACTGAACACCCTGTTCTAGCCAGTCTATAAAATACTATGTAAAACACTACATCACGATTACCTCCTCTGAACCTTATTTGTGTGCATTCTATTGGTTATATTTTATAACCAAATTCTTAGCTTGCTGATTGCCTAAAAATTGCTTTTATGGACTTTCTACTCAATCACCTCCTCGGTCTGTACTTGTGAAGGTACTTAATTCTGCCAGAGAATACCACATGCCTGTCCTAATTACTATCACCCTCTTTATTTCTTCAGATTACTTTTCCAGGTGTTCTACTCATTTTGAAAGTTAATGCTATGCTTCAAAACACTTTCACTCCCTCCCACTTCTTGTTATCATGCCACTGACAGTAAGCTAAAAACTACATTCATGATTTTATCATCCAGTTTATTTAAGGAAAAAGTGAAAAGAAAAAAAAATAATCAACCCAACTCGCTCCTCAAGAGTAACAGCAGACTCAGCATCATTTCCAGGATAGACTTGCACTGAAACACCAGCATGCAAGCTCTAAAAAAAGGCCTTTTTATGATTTATTTCTATTTTACCTGATTTCCCCTAAAAAAAAGTTTAAATAAACACTTCGCTATTATGAATTTCTTGAATACATTTTTAACAGAGTAAAAAGGTTTCTGATGAGGTGTGATGTTATGCTTTTAGACAACATCCACAGAATTCACACTCGTGCTTGTCTCAGTCATCAATGACATCATATTGCTTGTGATTCTGGAGGCAGGCTGGTTACTATTAGGTTATACACTTGAACAGAATCTTGTAACATCATCTTGCTACAGTGAGCTTTGTTTTCTTTTTAATTTTTTGACAGGAAATTAGCATTCATAACACTGAATTCTCAATTTACAGTTTGTTTAATTCTCAAAAGTGCAAAGAATCTCAAAATTCTCCCTGAGGTCAGCAGGCATCACCAAGTGACTAGAAGTAGTGATATAACGGTAGATATTCACCAAAGCAATATACAACAAGGATAAAAGACAGATCAGAAAAATAAGAGAGCTATCTTTGCCAGTCTTGGCACGTCTCATTTAACAACTGCTGAAACTATCTATTCATAATGGTGATTTACAGTAGCTGTGACAGGTAAGTACATCACTAAAGAAAGAAAAAGTTAACCTGCTGGCTAGGTATTTCTCAGGCTGTTTCATACACCTCTACGTCACATTCCGTCTTACTCAAAAATGATGATGTTTTTCACAGTCAAATCCTGGCAGTTTAGCTCTCCATCTCAATAGAAGCCTTTTACAGAATGATGTAATTTGCTCTGACAGATGTTACTGACTCCCTGTACTACCAGGCAGCCTGAGCAGTACGCTGAGAGATAGCAGGATCAGTCAAGCAAAGGGCTCTTCCCACCCCAACCTGTACCTCTACATCAAAACTGCAGCTGAAGCTGCAGAAAAGCAGAACTATTTAGATGATTTCATACAAGAATATCAAGCCCTCAAGAGCATCAGGAGTGTCAGCTGAGCTTCTACGTTCTCCTTTGGAGTTGCAAAACTAGCAGAATTGTCTTGGAGCTGAGGCAAACTCTGCCATACACTGTCTTCTGTTAAAGTGATCACAGCAAAGACCATTACACAACTCTACGGGCATGTGACCTTCCCTTCCTTTCAAAACAAACAGATCCTTTTGAAAGTTGATTACAGGGGATGAATCTGAGCCTTTAAGGCACTTGGCACAGACCTCCAAAAATTACAGATACTCTAAGGAGATGTGAGTATCTAGAACTCCCTTTAAAAAATCAGTTTGGTTATTTATCCAACGGTGACATATAAAGTATTCAATAAACATAAATCCGAGTGTCTAGTAAGGTATGAATGACTGAAGTTATACAGGAGACTGAAGACTTTCAGCAGACTTCAGCTGCTGTAAATTGCTGCTCTGCTCTGGCTCCATTTAAAACTGTTACACATTTCCAATGCATTGTTTTCCTTGAGAGATGAGCTAACACCTGAAAATAAATGCCATATCACATAAAACCACATACTTTGCTCTGTGAGGTCTCAAATATTGTGCTCCTGCGACCCTCTTGGATTTTCTATCACTACTGGTATATTATACCAAAGAATACATTAGCAGTAACTTAAGAGAACTAATAGATGTATTTACAATACAGTTTTCCTTAGAAGTGACATCACTGAAGAAAACAAACTGATCATAAAAAATTACAGTTTTATTCACCTTAAACTCCTGGTGCTTGGCCATCATCACTGGCATGTGTCTAACAAGGAGAGGATGTTTCTCCTTTTTGATTTGATTCCCATCATCTTCTACACAGAACCAACCCAACAGGTTATCCTCCGCTGTAATGGAAAGAGCAAACAACAAACATCCAACAGCACTTCTACTGAATGACTGCTTCATCTCTCTTCAGAAACAGAAAATAATTATCTTACAATTGGTTAGTACTGATCAGGCTTTTCTCGTGTCATATATACTTTTGTTGGAATAAACAACAAAACTATGAGCAGAAATTGAATACAGTAGATTATGTAACTACTGTCAATGACAAAAGAGCAACACTTGATACTAGCAAAGCATTAATGATCTTGTCAGTAGCTTATTAAAAGAGGCAAAGGCACAACTTCCTCTTCCTCTTTTGAATACTTAAATGATATCAAACCTTTCCTCGGACCTATCAAATCTATCATCTGCAAATATGACCATTTCTCTGCAAGCTAAGTAACACTGCTACCATTTGCTATTTATCTTTACTCCAAGGATCCACTTCCTGCAATGATGGAGACGTCCAGCTTCCCTTCATTTTTGTTGTTTATCTGTCTTCCGTGAGATGCCATAAAAACACATACTTTGAGAAAGTGCTGGCAAAAATTGGTTTTATTTTGCATATCCTCTATGTTTCCACTTAGGCACTCAACATCCCAGGTAACTTTTAAAACCTAGGTGCTCTGAGGAAACACAGGAAACTAATAACATCACAGGACAGCATGTTCTTTGCTGCTCCCACTTAGATCAGACTTGTTAGCAATAATTTCTCTAGCACAGGCTAATGAATTATAATTAAAAAAACTGACTCTGATCCCAAAGACAAAAACTTGTTTCTCGTATCCAACTAAATAAATATTTTATTAAAATGTCATGAATAGTTATTTCATGCTCAGGAAGTTAAAGAAATGAACCCAACAGCTTTACTATCATTTTCTAGCTAAAATTTCTTGAACTCAAACTGACAAATTTGAGCCTCAAATGCATATGGCTGAAAAGTTTGTAATATTTGAAAAGATAATTATACAGCAGAGTAACTTCATCACCAGTTTGCCATGTAGTGTGATTTCATTCATCTTAACTGAGACATACCAAATTGAAATTGTTATCATACAGATCATCGTTACTTTGAAATGATACACAATCATTATTACCTACTGTATTGCAATTTCAACATCTGTGGATAGAACGTTGACAAAAAAAAGAATTATTTCCAATGAAGAATATATTACACTGTACATTTTATACTTTGTATCTTAACTTGAAAGGAAATGGAAAGTGTAAGAAAATAATAATTACCAAGGGCTAGTTTAGCCATTTGCAAATTGTTGATCCAGGACTGCTTTATTGCAGGGCTAAACGTATTGAATACAGCTGTAAAGAAAGTAGGCCGCCCAGACCTGCAAGACAAAAAATACAATAAAATAAATCGAAAACAAATACACAAAAAGAGGCCATTCTAAATGTACTAAATATGAGATTCAGACAAGACTTCTTGCATCAGGAATTTAAGGTTGAGAAAAAGGAGAAAAACTACAGTGCTGTTCTGGATCACGGAAGTTGCTAACGCTTTAACATGAAAGTACAATTTGGAGGTGAGAACTGTAGAGACAGAAGAGCAGGAAGACCTAAAGATTCCCACATCCTCTCTGATACAACTCCACCTAACACACAAACCCATTTAGAAAGTTTCACAATCAAGAATTACTACTGACTTGTCCTGTTTTCCTGGAAGCTGCAGCTGAATTCTACAGCGATCTGCTGCTCTGATTTCATCTTCTTTTTTCAAGATCAATTTTTGTAAACCTGAGGTCCAGTCATGTGCAACTGATTGGTTTAAGTTCTGAAAAATTAAAATAATAAAAAAACAGCTAAGGATCAACATCCATCTACTGACCTATTTCCAATGAGCTAAAGAAGGTGATATTTACGTACAAAGTGTTCCCAGTACCTGGCTCACATTTAGTCCTCACTTTAATCATGGAAAATTCAGACAAATTTGTAAACACACTTCAAAAATACCTGAAAAGGTTTGTAACATATATTATCTAATTGACTCGCACACTGTTTAGATGTACACAACTAAGGATTTCTCAAACTGAGAAATGCAAATTTGAATCAATTGCACACACAATCCTTTTCTCCATTTCAACAAACAGTTGCCAAGAATCTATACATTCTATTTCTAAAGAAAATCTCTTTGAATCATACTGCCAATGTTTTTGTTCAAATCTCTGAGGCAAAAATGTTTATGCAGCCATCATGGAAGCTCTGTGCAGTTACAACCTGCTTAAGTCAGATGCTCATTCACTCTCTGCAACCTAAGCATAAGAAGTTATTCATATGCAAAATGACATGAATTACCAATTGTTAGAATTTTATGAAAATTCAAGTATTTTTCATAAATAAATATAAACTGACCTCATTCCTCATCTGAATTACTCTAATTACTTCACACATCTCTATCTAGAAAGACTGACTGAATGTTTTGCTTTTTAAATGTAGCTGGGTCTCACTGGCAGCAAAAAGTGGAAAGGTTTTGTACATTCTAATTCTATGATTTCAGTGGACGAAAGTCCACATTATTGTATACCTAATTCTAATAATGCAGCTGAAATTCACCTCCATATCCTGATGAAATTTTGTCCAAACAGACTGCTTCCATAAATGCCCTTCACAGTGTGCATTTGCATCAATTTTTACGTTCTGCTTAACGCCCTTGACTCTGAAGGCAGGGTATTCCAAGAGAAACTCAGCTTTTATATACACACACATTTACTTACAGTCTGTGGTGACAGGTAGGAATTTCAAAACGTACTCGAGTTTATATAAACATAAAACAAAAGCCAAACAAGAAAGCAATATTACTGATTTATTTTTAAGTCACACAAATGCGGAAAACTCATTCTGAAATTCTGTGTTAGCATGCTATATCTGTTTGCTAGAACAAAGGCTAAATGGAAGAGATGTGAACAAAACCAAAGCAAATTGCTTTCAAAATTCATCAGAACATCCACTAACACTTTTGTGATTTGCACTTAAGCACAATGTCTCCCTGAAAGCTAAGATTATAAGCTCGAATGAGCATCAAGAGCTTCCTCCAAACAACCATCCTCCTACTACCTTCTCTAACTGTAAGAGTCTACTTTCATAAGATCAAAACATAATTCTGTTTCCATATAAGCTTATCAGCTACTGAGGAAATGAAGACACTTGTAGTTTCCACCTACACTTAAAAACAATGAAGCAAAACAAGATTAAAAGACTGCTGTAATCTACTTATAGCATTAAACATTTAAAAGCAATCGAATTACTGGAGATAAAAATGGTTTCTTTACAGAGAGAACATCTTACACAGATCCTAGGAAAAAAATAACTGGGCTATTTTACAAGAAGAATACATTTTAAAAATAAATCCAGCTTTGTTTATTACCTGATAATTTCCTTTAAGGCTGCCTATTAATTGACTAATTTGACCAACTACATTCAAATCATGTAAAAGGTTCTGCAGATCATGGTATAGTTGCCCTGGTCCCATATACAGCTTGTCTAAAATGAACAAGAACATAATGTTATATATAACAAAAAGATGTAGTTCTCTGTTAAAGGAGGAAAGCATGACAAAGATAATATCATTAATACATACTGCTGCTTCTTAACACTATGAAAATTAGGTTTACCAAAATAGACTTTGCTCTTTCATGATCACAAAACAACTGATGCATCAGTATGCAGATAGGGTCTTCTTCACACCCAAAAACCAGTTTTATTTATGTGTACACCATAGCCATTTCACTGTGCTGCTCCAGGTGCTTTCAGTGTTCCTATAGACAGATACTTATGAAATGCATCACGAGAAGCGGCCGCAATATATTATTGTATACAGGCATACATACCCAAATACAGGTGTTACCATACCCATTTCCTTTCAGTTCACCTTATATTGCCTTTTTCAGTTTGTTCATCCATTATGAAAGACAGCGTCATCTACAGCTTTAATAGGAATTCATGAGAACTATGACAAATAGCGAAGACTCACTGAGCCTCAAATCTCTAGATAAATGAATTTTTGCTTAACTCCAACCAGCAGGCTTGCTGTTACATGGCAATGGGAATATCCCTCATGGAGGTTGCTTCTCATCACATGACAAAGCCATAAGACTTATCTGTAGCCTATACTAAGGCTGTTTAAAACTCCAGATTTTTCTTAGCAAGGCAATTCAGGACTGTAAACCCACATCGTAACTCACAAACCTATAATTTCACTGAACCACGTGCAATTTTACTGCAGTCAGACAAGTGGAAAAAAGATCCGCACTGAGGACAGCACCAAGTCTTAGTAGCAGCAGAAATATCTTGCCCAAGCCATTAATGAGTACATATGTTTATGAAGAAACACTAACTCAGAAAAGCATTCTAATAGGATAAAATAGGCAGTTTAATGTGCACATTTTTGAAGCCCTGCTAGCACCTTGTCTCCCAGACACAATGCTAGCAGAGGGATGTATATACAGCTCCTGTGGAAGCAACACCCTCCCTCCCCCTAGCCCCACACTGACTCACACAGAGTCAGCATGTTTCCCTTTGGAATGACAGGAACCAGGCTGGATTATTTTTCCAGGAAACCCCTGCAGATTATTTATCTCATGCAGTGCAGCGCTCAAGCTACAAGTCCTTTCCCCTTCCACCAACACACAGTTTTGGAAGCTAGTCTGTGGGCAGCAAATCATTCCGACCAGGAGGATTTTAACACTGTGCTGGCAAAGCGTGAAGTAAATCTAATTCTAGCTACATATACCAAGTCTATATGCCAAACCCCATCGTACAAGGAGAACACTCTCAAAACACAGTCTGAATTTTGACTCAGTGGCTCTTGTGGGTCCCTTTCAACATGGAATACTCTGTGGTTCTGTTATTAATACGAGGACTGCAGCTGATGGAAGACCCAGGAGCACTCATCAGCATGCTGCTGTTCCAGGCAGTCAGTTCCTCCCAGGTAACTCCACATTACACAGCAGGAGCACAGGGGCAGGCCAGCTGGGTGTCAGCGCTGTGTGGCTGGGACCAGTGTGGAATAAAAACCCAACCAGGAGCCCAACAAAATCCAACAAACCAAACACAAAGCTATCGTACAGATCAAGGCCATCACTGTTCTCATTATCCACTAAGTTAAGGCAGGAATCTGTCTGAAACCTTGAAGACTGTAAAACCACAAGACCTAATGTAACGGGTTACTTTATCTATGAATTCTCCATTTCACTGCAGGAAAATGAAATGTAAACTGGAGATATTGCACTTGCCCAGAAAACTGAAAACTATTCCCTTGCTTTTAGATGTTCTGGTAAATTGAACCAATGAAAGGATTTCCGAGCACTGCCCTTAAGCACTGAGCAGCAAACAACTGCATTTACACTACTAACCCAAGCAGAGAATAGATGCAACCTCCATCCACCCTCCTTTGCCTGTACTGAATGTTAATTAAAAATACAATGGAGCCTTTCTTATCCTCACAAACAAATCAGTCTTTAGGAAAAGATCACTACATTTACTACATACAATGAAAGGAAAGAAACCCAAAGTAGACAGACCTAAGAGGAAGAGCTTTTAGATACCGCTGAACAAAATTTTATCACTTCTACAATTGCAGACCACGACATTTCATTAAGCTGCATTTTCACTTTCTCCAGTCCAAATACTTGAAAAAACAATATCTGAAAATCTCTCTTAATCTGTAGCTTAAGTCTTTTTACTAACTAATCTCTACAATAATTATGAACTATCAAGCATGAGAATTGCTAGTTCCTGGACACATCAAATTGCCGATTTCAACTGGACAGCTTTCAAAGAAAAGGATCATTCAGTGTTGTAAGTCAAACCTGGCTGACAGCTATAATATGTTCAGCATTATAGAGAACACAAATGAAATAATTTTTGCCACAAATTTATACAACAGAAAGATAGCTTCTACAAAACAAAATTTAGCCTGATTCTAAGTAATTGGCAGTTAGTTGAGTTTTTGACCAGAGTCCATTCACTTACCTGTCATTTATAAACTACACAGTTACACAAACCAAACTGCTGCACTGAAAAACACACCACAAGTATTTCCAAAATTTATACTCATGGATCTGACCAACAGAAAACTTTAAAGCCGAAATGTAGTGAAAAGCTGATAATTCCCTTGTATAAGGATAAGACAGTTTCACTTCAGTGAATTTCAGTTGTATTACTGACGGGCTGAAAGAGTTGGAGCCCTTTACTACAGGGAAGAGAAGGCTCTGGGAGGACCTTACAGCAGCCTTCCTGTACATGAAGGGAACCCCAGGAAAGCCAGGGAGGGACTTTTCATAACGGCATGTATGAACAGGATGAGGGGAAATGGCTTTAAACTAGAAGAGTGTAGATTTAGACTAGATATCAGGAAGAAATTATTTACTGTGATTGTGGCGAGGCAGTGGAACAGGTTGCCCATTGGGGTTGTGGATGCACCGTCCCTGGAAGCACTCAAGACCAGGCTGGATGGGCAGTAACCTGGTCAGTGGGAAGTGTTCCTGCCTACAGCAGGGCGGCTGAATTGGACAACATTAAAAGGTCTCTTCCAACACAAACCATTCTATGATTCTATGATTATTTCTGAAGTCTAAAAGCCAGGATCACTCTTTGCAGCTTCATAAAGACAGAGTTAAAAGCAGGTCAGAGACAGGAAACTACCCAGCAACAGAATAGCAAACACTCGGGCAGCATGACTTTGTGCTATAGTTTTCAACTGAGACCATAAAGCAAGCTTTAACTACTTATATCAATGGGTTTTCCTGCCATCACACCAGAAAACAGTTCTCCTCTACAAGCTTCTCCCTGCAGCTCCAAATACTATCATAAATATTCTGGTTTCAGCCTTGAGAATAAGGGATAAATCTTGAATTTCATTCATTAATTGTCACCTGAGTCTATTTTGTCTGCATTGTGCATGTTTTATAGTATTTTAATAAATCAAGATAAAAAGGAAGCAAGGAGAGTGTCAAAGCAAATAAAGTAAACTGGCAAATGAAATTCTGTCATTTAGAAAGAACAAACTGAAGTCATTTGGGGCTCATTCATTAAAGGGCAAGTTCTTAGCACAGAAGAGAAAGCCAAAAAGCACAAAACCAGTAAATAAAGAGAGCCCGTTTCCATCCTTTGATATTCCAAGATGACAAATTAAAACTTTAATGGTCAGCCATCATTGTTCTTTCCTGGAGGTCCTTAACAGGCAGAAAATGAAGCAGAAAAATACCTGAGATCATAATAACATTCTCATAGGAAGAGAATTCTCTCAGATTTCACCACTTGATTTGTGTCTGGATAATGAATTAAAAGTTACTGCAACTTCACCACTGAATCAGGTCCTGAAAGAGCTACTCATAACATCTTTTAAAATAGGATTAGCATGCAGGATCCCTAGTGGTTAAAAATGCATTAACTACCAGTTGGTTTAGCTGAGAACTGCCTGATGAAGGATTTTTCCTGGGTGAAGTAGGTGGTGGTGCGGGCAACACAGTCTGCTCATCAGATGTGTCTCTCAATGCAGAGCCAAAGTTTTGCCCAATAAAAATGTTCCCTGTCCATTACATTGCTGGTTAGTTTGGAGGAGTGTTCTCTCTTTTTCTCCACAGAAAGCACTGATAAACTCTCGGCTTCGTTCCAAGGCAGATGATAGGGAAGATTTTTTTTTTGTACTTTGAAAACTTTTAGAAATGATAAAGTCATTTCCTTCCCATTTCTAAGCCACTCCTGCTATCAAGCTCCAAAACAATTCTATTTTCCGATGTCAAAAAACATACTGCATATAATGGTGCACTTAGGCAGAAGGAATACACCATGTGCTGTAACAAATAACCATGTATCTCACTCAGGAAGCAGAGTTTTGCATTCCACCTGCAGATCAAGGGTAAAATCTCGGCCACATGCAAGTTAGCAGGGGAATTTTTTTTCATCGAATCCCTTCTTGCTAAGGTATTACCAGAAGAATTTGTGCCTCCTTGCAACAGGCAACTTCAGTGCCAGCAACCAGAAATTCATGCAAAATGTCTAATCCCTTACTCAGCATTATTTTTTACAGTATTCACAACAGACACACGAAAAAAAAAAGCCACTAATTACTTTAGAGGGAGAAAAGGAAGTTAAATTTAACTTCTGCAGATAAGTTAAACTGTTGATCCTTAGTTGAGTTTACGTGAGTATAACACTAGAACTTCTACCTTCTCATTTCTCAGACCTATGCTGTGGACCATCATGTTAAGTTCACCAGCTTTGCCTGATTTGAAGTAATTGTAATTGAAGCAGAAGCAATTCTAGCCTATTAACATCAATCCACTTACAAAGCCCGCAGGAAACTCCCTGGCCGTGGTTAAAGTCTGCTTAAGTTGGCTCAGGCAAAATTTGTATTTGTGCATAAATATACACACACAAAAAAAAAAGCCTTGGATGTGGTCAGAGGGAGGAATGATTTCTTACCACCTTTATTTAGAGGAGCTTTGTCATGCTCTGGGACCAATACAAATCAGGACCTGAATAAAAGACTCACTGCACTGGCGTTTTTCCTCTGCATAGCAGCCAGTCTTCTTGTGACCACCCCTAGCTGATCCCACTGCACCACACTGGCAGACCCACAGCTGCATGCTGCTCTGCTAGGGAGTACAGCCAGCAGCTGCAGCTCTCACTGCATGGCCAGCACAGCAGCAGCTGCTCTAATGGGTGCTGGCAGAGCACCACTCCCCTGGGATCACTGCCTATCCAGTTCCCTGCAATTCTAAATTCTCATGAGTACTACAGGCATACAAGGTATCATCATCCTGAACTGAACGTGCCCTGTTCTTCATCCCAAAGAATTACCACACGACCAATTTATTCAGTGATAATTTGATACTCATCACATTTTCCACAAGCTTCTGATGCGTTCTGTTTCTCCACTGTGAGCTACTAATTTATGATAGATTTATGCTGCTAAAGGGATTAAAAAAAAAAAAAAAAAAGTGTTGCCATGCCTAGAGTAGATGCAGCCACCTATAAATTAAATGCCTGTTATTAGATAAGCAGAAATAATGGCTCAGGTGGTCCCTTCCAATTCAAAACTTCTACTTAATTCCTGATTAGGATAATGTTTTTTTAAGTAATATTACATAAACCCAAATGGCAAGTATATAAAACAGAAGCCTCATCCAGGATTAGTCTCAATAGTGAAAGTACTCTTACAAGTATGTCTGTATTACATGTCATATTAAAGCAGAAGATGGTCATCAAATACCCTCCTGGGTATCTCATATACTGCAAAGTAACCAATCTTGACAAGATCTGCTTCGAGCATAGTTATAGTAATGATCTTTTCCCCCACGTGGTTCAAAACCCATCAATGCTTTGAAAGCAACATATTGATATGAACTGAAAACTGATGCATTAGAGAAATTCAAAGTCCTCAGACAAACTACTTTGACCAAGAGATGCAAAGCCTGAAGTCAGGCAATGCATAATGCTTAAGGAAAGTTCATTAATATGGTGATAGAACAAGGGAAAACGGTTTCAAGCTTAAAGAGGGTAGGTTTAAATTAGATATAAGGAAAAAATCTTTCAGTGAGGGTGGTGAGGTGCTACTACAGGTTGCCCAGAGATGTGGTTGATGCCCCATCCCTGGAGACTTTCAAGGCAATGCTGGACCAGCCCCTGTGCAAACTGATGTAGCTGTGGTGACCCTGTTCACTGAAGGGGAGTTGGAGTGGATGACCTTCAGAGTCTCCTTCCAACTCTAAGGATTCTGTGATTCATATGTAAAAGCCTTAACCAAAACCGAGAAAGGCCACTTTCCTGACTTAAGCTGAAACATTTCTGAGGGGCAACACAAAGTTAATGGCATGCTTGAAGAACACGCCAGATTTGAAGACCACGTTGAAAGGCTGACTGATAGATCTCAAATTTGACTTGCCATTTGTGATGTGGTCTTTGAGTACACTTACATTGCTTCCTCCCACTGAGCCATCTGTGCGTAGCCAGGCAACATACTGAAACATCAAGAGTTACAAAGGAAAGAAATTTGGAAAAGATTCAATCCTCATTTTGAGCATAGAAATCATCCGGGATCTGAGAAGTTATGTACGTAGGAGGTAACTTGAAAAGCTGCTCCTGAAGAAGGCATGATGCATTGCTGTTTGAACAGATTCACATGCTCAGAACAAATAATTAAAAAACAAGTCCCTTCCACAACACTCGAGTCTACATTTTAACCTAATATATTTGTGCAGTGTGCTGGAAGGGAAATAATGATACCAGATGAGTTCTTGACCACTTCCTAATAATCTGGAAAGATGTCATGAGACAGTTTAGCCTCAGCCTATTAAAGATAATGATGTGTCAGTAAAATATTTAAAAATATTTCAGAGCAATCAGAACTGCTCCATTGCTTTGCTTTAGATGTGAGATTTTCCTGGAAGTTTTCAGTGATTTTCCCTAAAGGAACAGCAGACAGAGCATCTCACTGTTCAATTTATAATGTCTAAAAGGATGAGGATGGAACCAGAGGCAGCCTTACACCTTAAGGAAAATAGTTTCCAGTTCTCCAAAGATCTCGAGAATTAATTTACAGAGGGAAAACCAGAAAGCACTAATAAGGTCCAAGATAAGATGACTGCAATTTAGGAATTCTTCCAATACACTTGGTATGGGATCCTGTACCTTTAGATACACTGGAATACAAAATACAGACGACAAACTCCCTCTAGCTGCTCTGAGTAATAGATTAAGAAAAACATTCTCCCTAAGATGGTCTAGAGGAACTAATTTTACTGATGCAAATAGAAAAGATTATTTACATAGTATTTTCAAACACAACCCATCTATCTCAGCAACTGATCAACTCAGCTGGCAAAAAGATTATGAACATTGGGAATACTGGGAATATTGTAATTTATCTAACAATTGATACCAATGTTCACTGCTAATTACTACATCCTTTCCCTCTGAAAAAAAAAAAAACCAAAAAACACCTTCTATGATTCTTGATAACAACACAACTCACCTTCATGGGAAGGTGGGTGGTGAAAACTGCCCGCTGTACACAACAGCAGTGGTGTGCAATGGAAGTGTCTCCTTCCAAGTCCTTCTGTCTGAAAATTCTTTATGAACCTTACAGCCAGTGACAAAGCAGATGAGATTTTATTTTTAGATGCTGAACGAGCTTCCTGCACACACAGTTATGTAAGCCAAGTACTTGACAGCTCCTCCCACGACATCACTCCTATTTGTGCCTTTCGCCTTGCTTACACACACTGGTCCTGTTTCCATAGGCACCTCAGGAAAGCATGCGTGCAGGTTTTGTTTTCTGGTTTTCTTTTACAACACAGTTTCAATAGCCAACTGAAATTCCAGGAAAGTACCAAAAAAGTAGTCTTGGGAACCTGAAATCCCAGCTTCTGTGAGGGAATCTGAAGACAAACAAGCCCACAGATGAATGTAAAAAAGAAAAGCAGACTTTTGCCTTAATGACATTTGTACTTTTATGCCAGATGAAACTCACAATCTCAATGCTTGCATGCCCCTGAAAGGTATGAGCTGCTGTGGTTCAAATCTAGTTCACTTCTGGCTTCATAAAAACTCTCAGATTCAAACTTCATAAATATTTACAAGGTTGTATTGGTCTCTAGGTTTGAAAATTCAAGCAAATGGGAAAACAGGAATAAAATTAGAAAACAAAAGCTTAGTTGTCAGCCATTAATGAACAGATGAGCAGCTGTACTCACGTGTAACTTCACAGTGACCCTGAATTTGGTTTACCAATGTTATTAACACAGTACAGGAAAAAGCAGCACATACACTACTAAGTGACAAGCAACAAAATCCTGAGATCAAGAGAGCAAACTATTAAATTCAGACTTGGAGTAAGCAAGCCTAATTACCAATACAGTCTGGACATATAATCATCATTATCCAACATGAGAAGCATTATCATAAACACAAGGAGACATTAGTGAGCCTAACCCCTGCAAGGGAACAAATTCTAATCATACTTTAGTCATGTAAGCATCTACAGGCAATTTCCAGGGACTTAATTATTGAATCTGATAACCTGAGCTTATAAAACATTTTAATGTGCTTCTTCTCAGTGCCATGCAAGATGGGAGTTTTTAAGGCCTCTAATCACAGATAAAGAACCATGTCCCAGAAGCCACCAATCACACATAAAACAGATCTGGGAAACAAATCTCCCAAGTCTTAACTGTGACAAGTCTTTTTAACATGCTTTGCCTTCCTGACAGCTCTTCAATAGTAATTACATGAGTGCTGAGACCTGCCTCAATATTGTGTCAGATCTCAGCACTGAAGAAACAGGTCGCACAAAAATTACTGTCCAGCCACAGAAGTGCTTACTCACACAGCCTGAGTACAGTATTAGCACAGATAACATCAACAGCATGCAACTGCAAATATTATGCAACGTAACAAATGCAAGCAATTTATCGTGCTGTACCACTCACAAGTAAAATTATGCAAGAACACCGAGCAAAACTTTTTAAGACGGTGAGAAGCAGCTCATATGTCATGCACATGGCTTAGGGATTATATTAAATTCCAGATTATCCTGACACTGCAGGGATTGTGGAGGTATAACGTAATAAATATTTTTTTCCTGGTGACTGAAACAGCTATGTCAAAAGGGAGGAAAACCGGAGGTCCAATGCAGTGACAGGCACAGAGCACACAAGCAGTTGCTCTATGATACACCATCAGGACAGCTGTGTTTTCCTGGGCTGCATCCTGACTGCAGTAACAAGTCAGAGCTCTTCCAGTTCCTGGCTCTGATCCCACGAGGATGGAACATCCTGGAAACAATGGGACTATGGAATGAAAGAAAAGAGGTACCACAGTTCTTTCTCTCTTCTTCCTCTTACAGAGTCCCAAGGGGCCAACAGAGGGTGGAAAGGGCCTGGAAACCTCTGCCCCACAAAAAGAGAGAGAAGCTGCATGCAACCTCTATGGTGTGACTGCATGGGTATAAAGGGTGAGAAAGGAACTGGATGTGAGAAGATGAACATCAGCTAAAACTGGCAGAGAAAGTGAGCATGTGAACACACATAAAGAAAGTCTGCAAACTGCCAAGCTTACAGAGGTTTCCACTGGAGTTCAGACTAGACTGTCCATATCTCATGTGGAAATTACACTGTGAGGAGCTTTACCTCCCTCTTCCATACTCACTTGAGCATAGCTATATTTCAGCTCATCTCACTATTCTGTGTCAAGATGGCAAGTCAGGAAAAGGATGCTAAGAACCGAAAGCGAAGCTTGCTGAAAATCATTTGAAAAGCAAAGAGTATTTTCTTAAGTAGGTGACACAAAAATGTAACATCTGATTTATCCTACACATAATTCACCAGCTGAAAACTTATCTGCTCAACAAGTGACCTATTTCATGTCACCAGTTCGTTGCATTTGGAGTGAGATTTATTTAATATCTCTGACCTTTCGTTCACATATATCAATGACAGTTTACATTTACGAACATGTTACATCTGCTTTAGCATGCAGACTAGCTTTGAAACAAAGATTTACATTGTTAGTCTACACACATCACAGAGATGAAAGTTGGTTCAACCAGCAATTCATGCCATTACCATCAATTTAAATTCTTATCACCAATGCTAGAGTTGGTATGTCATTTAATGCTTAAGTCTTGCGTACTCTGGGCATTCTATTACAATCAGCCAGCCTTAAAGTGATGACAAAACTTACTATTTCCTTCCTTAACTCTACAATTCTTATTAGACAAACCAGCAAAAGTCGGCTTCAATGGCAATGACTGACAGCAGCACTGTTTCTGCCCTTCCATTGAGTGAGACACTGACAACAGCATGAACACACTGTGGCCCATCAGACACAGTACCTGTTACCCTGGTAACACAGATCTACAAGAACTGACTGTATAAAGCAGAAGGAAACTCAGAAGTATCACGTCTGCACGTCAGTGCTGTGTTACTACTACGTTTGACAACAAACAAAAGCAACACAGATCAAAACCACAAGCAAGTGGGAACAGTACAGATTTATCTTTCTAAGTCTGATCAGGAAAGTAGAGAAGTCAGTTTAGCAGAGCCGAGGTTTGATTTTCATTATGAACTGCAAACCTGTAATGCAAAAATAACATTAAAATTCTGTCGTAAATAAAAATGTGCTAATTCTTTTTGATTTTACTGTCATCACCTACATTCAACATTGCATGATCTATGCTATACAGACGAGTCTTGCTCATTTTCTTTTTCGTCTTTTTAATTAAAATTAAGTACTTATTTCCTTATGTAATAGCCTATGCTGTGTATCGCTCCAAATGAACACAATTAACAACAGCCAAGGTGCTGCTGACATGAAGGGGCTTCTCACTCAGTGCAAAATGTTTAGGCCTCTCTCTTTGTTTTCTCTGAGCCTCTATCACATGGTCTTGAGTATAACTGTGTGGAAAAACTTCCCACAGCTCACTCAAATTTTGAGCTGCCTTGAGGATCAGAAAACAGAAAACTCAGTGTGCTCACTATCATGGCAGCACCACACAGGAATTATCTCAGCACAGAATCCACATTTGACCATTTGTCAATAGATAGCAGAAACTGCAAACTTGTAACAATACACATTGGGGTTTAAGAAACAAACTCTGGACAGCATGTACCTCTATTCCTCTTTGAGGAGCAGCGAAACACACATTTTCAGTGTCTCTGTTTGTAGAAGGATGATTTATGAGTGAAGATCAACTTCTCATTCTTCTAGAGTAGAATATAGTGAACATAGCACATTTCTATGAGAAGTTGCCTTTGATCATATACTTTATAGCTTTGAGAAACAAACACTTAGGAGTAGATTAAAAAATGAATTGTATTCACCATTCTTTCATCCATCCTCTTTTTCATTACAAGAACATTGGTAGCATTTAATTTGATATCCTCTTTCCACAAATTCAATCAGCCTGTCCTTTTTGGCTGAATGAGTATCACTCAATAGGATACAACCCTGATACAACCCTGCAGTAAGCTTTCTCAAAAGCCAACAGAACAGAAAATCGCTAATAAACAATAAAACAAGGAAACAGTCAGCAGGGAAGTTCCTTCAACTGCTGAAGATCATTCAGGATGCAAAAAAGACAGGAGAACAAACATACCAATCACTCTGGAATCACAGAATCGTTAACGTTGGAAAAGACTGCTAAGATCACCTTGTCCAACTGTTGAACCATCCTACCATGCTCACTAGAGACTGTGTCCCTCAGTGCCACAACAACTCTTTTCTTGAGCACCTCCGGGGATGGTGACCCCACCACTTCTCTGGGCAGTCTGTTCCAATGCCTCACCACTTTCTATGAGGAAAGCTTGTTTCCTAATATCTAGCCTGAATACTTAAGATGCTTAGATAATCTAAAATAACAAAACAAAGACAGAAAATTCAGGTTAGCAATAGCTAGTACTTCAATGGTCATGGATTACTCTCCAATTCTCCTATGAGACAGCACATTTATCTATAGTACTGATTCAACTTTGGGTGGTTTTAGGTGAACTGTAGTCTCTATTAGATCCGTTCTACACAGACTACATCTGAAGTTCTTTGACAGTTTTCTGCTTCTCATGACTCACCCATGGACAAAAACCTAAACCCATTACAAAACAAATAACAAAATGCCCATTCTCCCAGGACCACATAAAGCAGGTTAATTGCAACCATCTTGGATAAAAGAAAAAAGACAAAAGGGAAACCAAGGCAAGTCAAACTAATAGTCCAGATGTGAATATTGAACCCATCATTTTCAGTTGTGTAGAGACACGAGGTGAAAACAATGCACGAATCAATAAAATTGTCTGGAAGAATGGAATTCATTAATTGACATAAAGTATCGAAGACATGTAGTTAGTGTCTCTTTTTTTGAGCTTTTTAACCTCTTATTACTTCAGTTTATCCCCATATTACATAATCCTATAACCAAACTCCCTTCGGGTCCTGAATCACAGTTCTGATCTCTCACACTTAGCAACTTCACCTAGAGTTATACTATTTATTGTACCTTACCATAAAAACAGATCAAATGTTCCCATAACCACCTCAACACACTTCAAATACCAATTACTGTGAGATGCTATACAACATAATTCTTCCAGCACAAGTAAATCAAGAATACATAACTTCCTGTTCACTATGACAATGTTCCTTCTTTCCCATATTAATCCAACTTTACAGCATTATAAATGGGTTTGAGCTTCTAAACATGAACCCACACTATCAAAGGTATTGCGAAGCAGAGTAGCAACAGCCTAGCTGAAGCAGTCTGCTGATCTACTAGAGAAGAACTTCATCTTGCAAACTTCTGCAAATGATTTAGCTGATGAAAATTAACACATCAGACCTCTTAGGCATACAAAGTTAAAGTAATGATTCTCCTTGGGATGCCAGAGGCTCATCCTTACAGACTTTCAAAAAAGACTAAGTTCAATGTAGGGAACAAGCCTCTGCCTGATCTGCTCAAAGAAAAAAGATTCCATAAACACATTGGGCTTTTTTCTGCTTTACGGAAAAAAAAAGAAAAAGGGAAATGTTTTGTGCTTTAAATATTGTTATAGGGAGCATACACAAGTTACAATTTTATTGCACTACAAAGTGTACAATGTTCTCAGCCAAACAGCTGAGACTTCAATCTTTCTCTATATTTGTAACTAAAAGATTTTGGTTTTGGTGCTAGGGGAAAATAAGAGGAATAAGGCAGAAGCACTTCAAAGACAGAAAGAGCACAACAGATCAAGCAAAGAAAAAAATTTTTGCTTTCCCCTCACACACCCTTAGGCTACACAGTATCTCCTGGCAAATGACAAGAAAGCCTAAACTGAACATATGAACTGAACAACCCCTAAACAGGTTCTCCTGCAGAATTCAAAGACAAAAAAGACTTACACAAAGCAGAAGTCAGCAGAAAGATGCAAATGTATCATTTTGCCACTAAAATAGATGCTTACACAACCCTTTTTTTTTTTTGCTGAAGCATGCCCTTTACTTATAGGTACTAATAAAACTTTTCAACCTTTTACCAGTAGCATTACAACCTACACAAAATAAATTAAAATTCAGCTATTACTTTCTCTTATAGCACCCACAGAAAAGTCTGTATCTTTAAACTACCCTATCCTTTCTTGCAGCATAGTAGATAGCTCAAGCTGCCAACTGCATTTAACTAAGAATAGTGAGATAAACTTCTGGCAGTTGCTTTCTCATACCAAGGATTTTGATGGAGAATAATAAGCCACAATAAGAGAAATTTATTTAACAGCCAGCAACCCTCACATGCACACAATCAGAAACTACCAAGAATCCTTGATGACTACAGCAGTAATGTGAAAGTCTCAGTCTCACTGGTATTCACCTAGAGCATGGCAGATAGAAATGTTCCTCAGTTCTCCAAAAATAGAAGAGCTGACTCTCTACTATTCAATGCTTTTACACAGAATCATCACTCCACATTGCATAAACTGGAAACAAGAGCTGAGATCATAGCTCAACAACAAGATTCTACCCCATGGGAAGCTAGGATTTTGCCTTCAGCATCACAAATTGCTCTTAACCATTAGATGTTTAGGTTGTCTTGACCTTGGGTAGATTACAACCACATTCTATGAGGCCACATCAGTATCTTAGTATCCTTCAAAAACAGAAGGAAACATAATTTTACGGTGACTAAGTCATATATTTTCATGCAGAGAATGAATATTTTGCTGGTAATGCTTTGTCATTCGTGGTAAATACAGCATTTTTTTATTTGATGATGAAAAAATCTTTATCGTCATAGTGCTGCACTGACAGTAAAATTTTTGGCTATCTTGGTAAGTGCAAATTAAGCAACAGTGAACAATTCCACAGTTTTAACAGTCCTTTCTCTCTACAAGACAACTATTTTCTGAGCTTCTTTAATCTTTAACAGACAAAAAAACCTAGAACTAAGGGGACACCTCTACAGAACAGCTAACACAATTAAGTGTCTCTTCAAACTCGCCTACACAGGCCAACTCAGGCAAGCCTGCATTCAGAGTAACAGCTGGAGCTGAGAGTACCATAGGAGAACAGCAAAACTAAGCTCTTCCCCTTTCTGGACTACCTTTGATTTAGTTGGATTATTTGGGATAAATGCTTGATTAAAATCAAGGGAAGATTCACTCATTTCTATAACTAGTATCCTTCATATACTTCTTAATTATTACCTTTTGATCCTTTTTTATTAGAAGACTGAAATGCCATGATCAGAGCTTAGTAAGAAAACAGTCCATTCTGCTTGTTTTCTACCTACTGAGCACTGTTTAAGTTAACATTTGAAACAACATGTAATGTGCCAAGTCATTTGTTTCTAATGTCACCACATACCATGAAATTCAAGTAGCTTCTACAGGACAGTTTGGAGAAAGGTTTTTCTTCTTTCCCCTCATCTCCCACTTTTTTTGCTGACTGGGAAAGACTTGGCACGTCCAGCTATGAAGCTGCTGCACAAAGTTGCACTAAAAATATTCAACAAACTGTTCCACCTACATGCTCCTACAAGAGAAATTCTGATTCTAATTAATACGCTCCCTTATGCACTTTATTCTTGGTGTCATGCATACAGCAGATGATAAATAATAATTTAAGAATTCTCATCTCATTATGTAAACAGCCTCTTAGTGTTTTAAAAAAGTTTTAAGAACAAAGGCATACTAGAAAATGAGACACAAATAGTATGAAGGCGATATTAGGATATTTGCAAAGGGAGGACCAAGAAGGCTAGATACTAACTGCCACTAAAAATAAGAAGGGTATCAAATGCAGCAGCTGTACCTGAGACAGTTCTAAAACATAACATTTTCTCACAGTTATGTTGTAAGGAGAAATAAATTCATGAGGCAAAAGTGTGCAATATAAATAAATGCAATGTGAAAACTGCCCAAGCCAGCACTGAAACCAATCCGAATTACAATCCATTAACAGGGATCACAATCTAGATATATTCTATTTGTAAGCATAACTAATATTTAGACAAAATCTATCAAAATAATTATTTACATATAAAGGGCAAGCTACTGAGTAAACTACTGAAATTCATATATTTCTTGAGGATAGTTGCCAAGCTTACAGAAGGGATTAATGAGCATAGAAAGAGTTTGCAAAATTCAGAGCCAGAAGTCAGTTCTGGAGAGAGGCTGGGAGAAAGTTACCTATTGGCATATTGTTACAAAACCATTCATTAAAGTTAATGTTACATGTTCTGTTCTCCTGAAGAACTTGATATTGTGTTTGAAGAATATTATGGACTTCACAGAAATAACTTCTACCCTCCAGTAACAATTGTAACAAGACTCTTATTCCACCTTTTTGCATACACATTCATGTACATACACATTCATGGCTTAAAACTGTACAACTGTTTATGTATTCATGCATAAAACCCTGAAAAAAACCCTGAGGGCTACAAAGACGATAAAGGATGTGGAACACGTCCCTTATGAGGAAAGGCTGAGAGACCTGGGTCTGTTCAGCCTTGAGAAAAGAAGACTCAGAGGGCATCTGATCCACCACCATAAATATCTAAGGAGAGGAAGGCAAAGGGATGAGGCTGGACTCTTCTCAGCAGTGTCTGGTGATAGGATGAGGGGAAATGGCCACAAACTGAAACATAGGAAGTTCCACACAAATGTGTGCATGAACTTCTTTCACAGTGCAGTGACAGAGCACTGGCACAGGCTGCACACAGAGGTGGTGGAGTCTCCTACTCTGGAGACGTTCAGGACACTCCTGAACTCCTACGTGTGCAACCTGGGCTAGGGAGCTGCTTTGGCAGGGGGTTGGACTAGGTGATCTCTTCCAACCCCTACAATTCTGTGATTCTGTGAAACAGGACAAACACAAGTAATTCATTTTGCAAGGCAAGAGACTGTCTATCACTTTATGGACTCTCAGTTTTCAAAGAAAGAGGTATTATTATCATGTTACAGAACTCTTTATGCACCACGTTTTGTATTCTGTAGTCCATTGCAATAGAAATACAGATTTTAACAAGAAAAGTTTATAAGCATAGAACAGCTGTCACTTACTTGGCTTAGAGTTAACAATAACATTTTCAGCAGAGTGCTGGGGTGGAAACCTGCAGTTCTCTCCTTGGCTCTCACTGCTCCCATACTCTATGACTTCCACTTGTCCCAGTGGTACACTCCATTTTAATAAATACCTCTGGCCAGTTGTCATAGTGCCACTGCTTTCATAGGAAGTTCTGGAAGAAATACAAATCATTGTAGTGACAAGTCACTGTTTAATAGCATCCTATTTATTAACTTTTAAAATCTGCTGTTTATCAGCCTGAGTTCTGCACACAACATTAAACAAACACACGCATCAGGATGACTTCTGTGACTAACCTCTGCTGTGACTGCAAAGATCAGCTGTGCAGCTGCAAAGAAACTTATTTACAGGTAGCAGAGGACTACCAGCAGTAGATCCTCTGTTTTTACTTCTATAACAAAAAAAAAAAAACAAAAAAAAAAAAAAAAAAAAAAAAAAAACTATCAGTTGTCATCTTTTAAGATCACTGTGCACTTGAACATCTTCATTCAAGTGCTTACACAACACTGTGGTTCCATGTTTTCCTGACAAAAGAATTGTCTTTCAGGACAATACCTGCAACAGTGCTAGTAAGTAGTACCTTCTACATTTAGAACTTTAAATGGATGTTAGAACCTTCAAGAGAAGGAAGGTGAAGACAACCTCTCAAAGGCTGCCCATCTAACATTTCAGCTGAGCTCTACAGGACAGGATGTTCTCTGCAGCAAACCTTTTGTAATTGCTGTGGTTTCTGAGAGTAATCTATGAGGGAGCTGCTGCTAACAGAAGTGTATATCACAACAGGCATTTCAGAGGAAACAGAATGCTTAGGAAAATCACTTGAAATAGAAATAGTACTTATGCTACTTTTGTTTTTTTCATTCCTTTATTCACACATTCAATCATATGTAGCACACATCTAATCTCAAGTACAAAAGAGGCTAAAATTAAAAAAAAATGTTGGCTGAGGTGGCTAAAATATACAAGTTAAAAGCTTGGGAGAAATCAGCCAGTGTATTTACTTGGAACAGTAACTAAGTCCTAAGGCCCAGCTAGTCAGCTACCTATTCACAACACAGACATGCTTTTGTTTCAACAAAGAGGCAAGCATGAACAGAAAAAACACAAGTGCCAGAACTTAAATATTTTTGATCTCTAGATCTAGTTCAAAAGAAAGAAAACACAGCAGGACACAGCTGTTTAGCTGCTAGGGATAGTATCCACCTCATCCAACTCTTGCTTCTTAAAAGTGAGGCCTCCAGTTCAAGCCAGTCATCTAGACTACATGTGAAGAAGGACCTACAGAAGGTCGTGGACGTATTTTGCCAGTTATAGAAAATTAGTATGGAATTAATCCTGGGATATCTGACTATTTCTGTAATGATTGACAAAAAGCGATTAAGAAAATTGAGCTGATTCCACCTGCATGCATAAAGTTTCAGAAGAAGACTAAATCTCCAAGGGAGCATTTGTGGGCATGCACAAAACAGAGTATGAAAACAACTGATGCTCCACAAATCAAAAGTTACGTTCAAAAATGAGCATTTCTTTGGACCACAAATTCTGGACTGGATGCTGGTGCAACACATGAAATTTGGTAGAAGATCATCTACAGTCCTTCAGTACCTTCAGTAGATCCTTCTACACTAAAAACCAGTTAATGTCTACGAGAACAACAGTGGTAACTGGAACTGCTGACTTAACAAGGAACCCAGAGTCTTGGCATAAATTATGAACTTTTTACAAGGAAAACAGAGTGCACGTTGCCACTTCAGAGACTATTTAAAAATTCCAATGCACTCGCGTCTAAGAAAAAGATAAAATAAATTATCAAAAGCTACTAACGAATGGAATAAATTGTGAAGGAAAAAATTGCAAGTCCTGGGATAACTGGATATAAGCTTGTGCATCTTCTGAAATCTAGTCATTACATAGTACTTCTTGCTCATTAACATGAGACCAAGCTTTCACAGAAATGCAAAAATATGTATTGCATTCACACTTCACTAGTGAACTAATATTATGCTTAAGAAAAGATGTTCTGGGAAGATTCAGTCTACTAGTTCTCTGTCAGAATGTAACAACACGTATAAAGCTTTTTATGATACAAGCAAAACTGGAATGTGAGTATGACCTTGGCATATGCAGTGGTACTGTAACAGTAACAGCTACAGCCAACTAAAACAGAAGGCAGGATGGAAAAATGCCTTCTTCAAAGTACCTCAGCTTTCAACCTTCAGTGTTTGGTCTCAGAGATAAAAACCCTTCCCCAGCTGGAATTTCTTTAGTAAGTTCCAGCATTTTTCTGGCTACATGCATTAACTTCAGTTCTTGTTTTGTTTTAATTCTGGAAACTCTGTCAAGTTACAGATGTGTGACAGTGTGAAATTAAGAAAGAAGAGAGAAAAAAAAATTCTACTGCAGCATGCCTCCACTAAACACTAACATGCATGATTGATTAAGCAGCATAGAACACTTTTACCTCTAACTTCCAACTGATATTATATATATATATATATATATAAAAGAATGAATTTATTCTAGTGCTAGGAATGAAACCTAGCTGTCCATTTATTATGACAACTAATAAAAATCATTAGCCATAGCAAAAACAAAAAACCTTTTTCACTTTCGCTTTTTCCAGCTTAAGCTTTAATTGTCATTTTACAAATACAAATTAAGTCTCACCGCAGATTTACTGTTGCACACATCAGCACATCATTTAACATGAACAGTCGTCGCTCCTTGGTTTTGATAATTTCTCCTTTGTCATTGTAAACTGTTTCAACCATATCATCAGTCCGTATAAGGTACCTGTTTCCACTGCTGAGTAGCTAGATTTTAAAAACAATTGGTGTTCCATATTAGACATATTATACAGTATACCTAACATCCAGTGCAAAAAAGATAAAAGAAAATACAGTAATTCTCCATACCACTATAAATTCTCACAGGTGAGTTTCCCAAATAAATTAATCTTTTTTACTGATTTGATTTTCATTTACAGAAAAGTTTATAGAAGCAGTAACATATACCCCCAGAAGTATGGTCTGCAGGGGTCTGCAGTCTTAATGAGGAACACGCAATTCTCACTGAAAGTCTTCCATACTGATAAAGAACCCCTAGTGAGAAAAAAATCATAGCTTCCACAGTTTCTGTTGTTTCCTTCCCTCATTTCTTCTTTCACAGTGCATTTAAATGCTATGCACGGTTCCAGGCATCCCAAAGGGACAAGTCCCACAAGAGTGCTTTTACCTTTTCTGTCTGGCTCACAAAGTCAGCTAAGGAGTGCAGCTGACATATTTCCACGGACTGCCAAGACTATGACATGCACAAAAGATGCACGACATGTAAATTGCTCCTGCAGTTTTCTTTCAAGCGCTGAGGTTCAACAATGTGTGCCAGAATGAACCGGTTCCTCACAGGTCAGAGACATTTCTGTAGCAACCAAGAGAACCAAATGGCCTGTAACTCACTCACTTCCTATCTATCCACATCCTTCCCTGCCTGTTTCACCCTGACTGGCATTGTTCCAAATTTGTATAAGCAAATATTAAGTCACAAGGTATACCCAGAACGGAATATCACACTGTACAGTTTAGGTCAACGGATAAAAGAAAATCTGGGCCACATCTTAAAGGGCGTATTCTATGTCTTCAACTCCTTCAACCATTTATACATGATCGTTAGGAGCTAATTCAAAAAGCAGGAGCATGAGAACTAGAAAAGAAAGAAAAAATCACAAAATCCATCCTGCAACACACACAGAATGGAAATACTATTCCAACACGAAAATAAATTTAGTCTCTCATTTTCAATATATAGGCTAAGATGAGCATATTCTGGTTGACTGCCTTCTCTTCTTAAAACTACAAGACTTGTTATGAATCACAAACAAAAACACTCCTTTCATTCTTTTTCTTTCATTACTCCATTCCAGTGTAAGTCCACAGCAAAATCATCTGTAACTTAATTAAAACAATAACTGAAGCATTAGGAAAGACAGAGCAGTTATGGTGCCAATAAGCATGCATATTTTCACAGTGCAGATATCTACTAACAAAAATCAAAGAAAATTGTTCCTCCCCTCCCACCAAATACCATCTATAGTTCTTCAAAGACTTTTCTATTGTATGATCCAGGCGTATGAATGAAACAGACTGTGATGCTCCTTAAAACAAGGAGGATAATGAACACATTCAACAGCACATCCTGAACTGCTCCACACTTGGAAGCACTACTGTATGAGGAATTGGCTCCTTCCTTTATACAGGAATAACTCCTTGCTTCTAAGACAAATTCAAAGTTGAATTTTCTCACACAGGAGATCTGCGTGAAAACTACAGAAACGGGAAACTGCATTATGTTCTACACTGCCACAAAACACCTACATTGCTGTTATTTAAGCAACTACCCCGTCCACACACAAACGGTTAGAACCAGCAAACCCATTCAGTCCTGGAGATGACCCACAGTTCACACCTACTACTAGAACCCCACAGTATTAAGCACCACAGAAAAGCCTACAGGTGTCCCTTCAGAGTCCATTCTAAAGATTGTTCAAGGCCAGAAACTAACAGCAATATTAAGTCATTCATCACACATTTCTAACACATTTCTAACCTTGTTCAGGTAGCGTTCGTTCATTGCTTTCGCTATTTGCTTTATTTCACAGCGCTGATCTGCATCCCTTTTTCTTTCATTTAACTTCTCTGCTAGTGTTTCAAGTTCTGTAAGAGCCATCTGCAGGGGTAATCTGTCAGGATGTCCTTTATTCGTGTTCTTCAGCATATCCTGAGGAGTAATGATAAAACAAACAAGCAGGAAAATAACAACAAAACAGGTTCAACTTCAAACTCAAGTCCAAAAGACACAAGGATGTTCTATGGATTGTATGTTAAGTTAATGCCACATTCTTTAAAGAATTAAAACCAATACGTATCTAATGAATATTCAGACAGTACTTCAGTTATTTTCCAGAATAACTTAATAGTTTTTAAAAGATACTGGATGGAGCTGCATACAGCTTATTTATGGAGAGAAAGTACACAGAAGGAATCTAAAATCATCAAATGCAAAAATATGTAAGTAAACAAGTTGTACAAGTTGCACATTGTATTTAGTAATCTTAAAAACAGTATTACAGTATGTAGGTGTATAAGCAGTTATTTAAAATTAAACTTTTCTTATACTTTCTACTATAATATCTTCCTAAAGTCTATGACATCTATTACTATAAATATCTATACTATCTCTACTATACTATCTTCATTACTGTCATTATTCCTCACTAGTACACTGACAGCTTGCCCACCATAGAATCATAGAATCCCAAGGTTTTAAAGGTCCTACAAGATCATCCTGTCCAACCGTCTGCCCAGTACCATTATTACCACAAGCACTAAACCACATCTCAAAGCTCCTCATCCAGACACCCCTTGAACACTGCCAGGGATGGTGACTCCACCACCTCCCTGTGCAGGCCATTCAGTGCCTGACCACTCTCTGAGAGAAAAAGTTATTCCTTATGTCCTGTCTAAACCTCCGCTCATACAACTTGTGGCCATTTCCTCGGGTCCTATTTGTTGCCTGGGAGAAGAGACCAAATCCCTCCTCATCACAACCTCCCTTCAGGAAGTTGTAGAGTTCAACGAAATCTTCCCTGAGCTTCCTCTTCTCCAGACTAAACAATTCCAGCTCCCTCAGCCACTCCATAAGCCTTGTGCTCCAGACCCCTCACCAATTTCGTTGGCCTTCTCTGAACACGTTCCAGGTCTTTCTTGTGGCAAAGAGCCCAAAACTGAACACAATACTCAAGGTGCAGCCTCACCACTACTGAGTACAGGGGATGATTACCTCCGTGCTCCTGCTGGCCATACTACTTCTGATGCAGGCCAGGATGCCGTTGGCCCTCTTGGCCACCTGGCCACACTTGTCTCATGTTCAGCCAATCATCAACCAACACCCCCAGGTCCCACCCAAAAATAACAGACTGTACTTACTCTATGGGGGTCTCGATAGCTTCTAAAGAATACATTGGAACAATGCTACTTCCACACAGCACTTAAACATCACCACATATTCGCTACAAGTTCCTGCCACGGTAATCTCCATCTCTTCTGCTACCTTTAAAACTCTTACCACAGCTACCTAGCTTCATGCTACCACAACAACTACTTCTGAATCTCACCAGTAATTCCTGGACCTTCATCCCAAAGCCTACCCGGTGTGACACCTGTACAACACTGAACTTTTAGCACTCACTGTGTAGATTCGATGTGGCCTGGAAGGAGTTACAAACACTACGCTGTTCAGGAGCTAGGAAACTGTGAATTCCATCTTCCGTTTTGCTTAAGCAGAAAGAAATACCGCACTGTTCCTACTAGGTTAGGTAGCAACACTTGAAAATACAACTGCTATGAACAAGTAGTACTTTCCAATTACAGTTTTCATGTGAAGGGGGACTTAAAAGCTATGTCTAGCTTAGGAAACCTAGTAGCCTAGAGTAAATCAAATCTACCGAGATCTTCCTGCAGTAAACTTACTGCCTGTCTGTCTCTGTAAGAGATCAGTACATTTTGGTGCACTGAAGTTTTCTTCCTTGTTATTTCCTCATGACCCAGTGGTCGCTCCTACAGCAACATGATTCCTCCAGCAGAAGATAGCTACCCAGAAAGCTCACAGGCAAGCCATGCAAGAATACAATGAGAACACTCCCGAATAAGTCCATTTGGTAAATATTCATTACCTGCAATAGCAGAATGAACTGTGGGAAGCGCTGGATAGGTTTCATCATTAAACCATACAATGTAATCCGATCAGGGCTTGACTCCTGGCACTGCTGCAATGCAAGAATGTTACACTGTTTACTTCCAGAAGTATATTTCTATCAGGTACAGAATGAAAGGAAAATAGGTTTTGAAAGTTCTTTCGCATCATTACCATTCATTATAGTGGTACTGCAAAGATTCTCATTTTCATTTTAAAAAGCACTTTTTTAAAAGTCACTATTAAAGCGATGGCATGGTCACTCAACTGAAATCTCTTCCCTAAAAAACTACAGCTAGGATGGTGCCTCACCAGCAAGGCAGCACACGTATACATTTTTACAGCACTTTCATGCTTTTCACATAAGCAGTGCCATGAAATGTCTGCCTAACATCAAGGACAACAAAGTGAATGTACTTGTTCAGGGTCTTAAATCTAAAATTCCTAAGTGATTCGTTGATTTACAGTCTAATTTACTGCTGTTGCAGTGTTTCTCAGGACTGAGACCATAAAGGTGTAACAACCACTGTGATTTTAAGAGAAAAATCTAAGGAAAACATAATTACCTTAGTGATACAGAAACAAAAAGGGACTTCCATTTTCTTTATTAAAAGAAACTAAGGAAAAGAGTATTAATTTTTGTTTGAAATGAAATATATCAGGATTTGTTATTTTGCTTATAAGGCCTAGCAGATAAAAACAGAAAAAAAATTAATTTGCATGTGCAGAAGCCCTATCTGTATAAATCACTCCAACGTTAATACAAATAATAATACCAATAAAACACACAATATTAACTTCAGTGTTTGACTGACCACTGCCAAAGATCAGTCAGGGTAACAGCTCTGAAAGGCACAGCTCAATCCAGAACTCTCAGGGAAACGGAACAAACAAAGCTTCCAGGCTCTCAGCAGAGCAACTATCAGCCTAACAGCCTTGCAGTGGATTTTGCCTGTCCTCTGTAGGGTGTCATTCCTAAGACTTCCCAGCAGTTGCTGTATGTGCCAGGCTCTCAAAAAACAGTACTGGAAGCATCACATTCTTCAAGGTAATAAGCATTCTGTACAAATATTTTCACTTTCACCCCGTAGACTGATAAAAAATATTTTCAAAATAATAGGAAATTAATGTGGAGCAGAAGTATAGCTGTGTGACTCTGCACAACATAATACGGAGGTTAGACATAAAACAAATCCCAAATAAAAGGATTCAAATGGTGAATTATTCTTTGAAGCTCATCTGGAATGGAAGAATTCCAATCTTTTGTCAAGTACAGTCATACAAACACCAGTAAAGTGATCTGAACAACAACAAAAAACAGCACTCTGCACTTCAAAATACGTGCAGGATCTAAAATTACATTATCATTCCGAGAATACAGTATTGAAATAATAACTCACCTTTAAGAAATCTAGAAAGGCAGGTTTGGTGGCACATGTTTTCTTAAGAATCCCCACTGCTGTACTGAAGTTGTTTACATATTCACTGTATGCATCCAATACCATTGATTTGGAAAACTGAAAAAGTAAACAGGTAAGCCTTAAGGATAAGCCAAAAAGACACCTGAAAGCATTATTATTTAGAGCCCTGACAGATTAAGAACTCATTTTGTTAGGTGCTAAAGGATTTTGCTTGGCTTAGTGCTGGATCTACAGAAATACTGACGATGCCTAAAATAACATTTCTGCAAAACACAGGCTGGAGATGCAGCAGCTGTGAATTACAAAATGTAAATTTACAGAAATTGCATCATCTTGGCTACAATGCTAGGGCAGAGCGTGAGGACTGAGTAATCGAGAGGCCTCCTATGAGTCAAAGTAGCTGGTGGGATCCCATGATCCACAGCAGTAATGTACTGCTGCCTACCTTCCAGATTTGATGAACAAGTAAAGTCCCAATCCTAGCCATACCCCATCTTCAGCTGGCATTTATCAAGAAAGCAGATGTTGTGGCTTGCAGACTGCCACGTGAAGGGAAAGATCACTGCCCATTGCTTACTTAGTAAAGATTATCCCTCTCTTCTGCAGAGCTGGTCTAATTAATGTGCCCTAACTTGCTCCAGTCAAAACAAGACAGATCAGGTTTAAAAGGAAAATCTTTAGTAAACATTCCTTTTTCATTAAAGTGGGGTCAAAGCACTCAAAAAACCACAGATCCCAGCTCTCTTCTGGATGAAAGGAAAAGGCTGTAACACCAAGCAGCTGGGAGGCAACAAAGCAAAATACTAAGCAAGGTAGGTAGCCTTTTCCATCTGCATACTTACAGGAATAACATCTTCCTACCAACCACGACAACTTTTTTGTTTCCTCTAATTAAAACCAGTGGCTACTTCAGTCCTCCACTGGATGGACTTCCATTAAGGGTTTTACAGATACTCCTTACCTGTGTTCAAGGCTCATTTAACACTGAGGAATTCAGGGCATTACCTACTGTGATTTTTTCTATTCTCAACAAGTATGCTAAGTCTTGTGTATGTAAAACTACCTGCTTTTGAATAGACAAGGAGCTTCAATCTCACCCTAATTTTGGTGGGTTTTTGAATCTCTCTCCTCTGAAAAAGAAACTGTTTAGTTAAGCATCTCAGTGCTTCATCAAAGCCTGAAAATTATAGCCACAGTCTTCTCATCTGCTAAGCCAGCTGAAGACACACGTTTCTTAGCAGAACAGTACATACATATTCTGACAGTTGCCGCAGGCACTGAAGAACATGGGAGTAAAATGGTCAAGCTAGACAGAAGGATATGATTGAATAACAATCTGAAATAAAAATAGATCATCTGTTCAGATGTATTTGCTTACTGAAGCAACAAAGACATCACCAATCATTTCAACAGAATCCCACTCAGATACACGACTGGCCAGAGCTATCTGAAACATTGAATGGCACTGAAGAATTTCTTTAATTCGATAGAAGACCATTTTGAGTTTTCTTTCACTCAGTAATTTTGGTTCCATTTCTGAAAGGGGCTTCTCATATTGCTGTGGAAAAAAGATAAGTAAACAGATTAAAACCATCTAAAAATGGGGTCTCCAATACACAGAAGAAATAACAATTTATGTAACAGTATATACATATAAAACATCCCTAAATGCCTGGCATAAAGCATCTGTAGGAAAGTCTGTGAGTCACCCTGCAGATTCATTAAGGATTAATTTTCAATTTCCAAATCATAAAGTGCCAAAGTTATCAACGTACCTCCAAGATTCTTTTCAGAGCATCCACATAATTCTTTTCACTATCAACTACAGAGCCCAAAATATATCTTCTCACAACCTGTTGAGGAAAAACAGTTTTCTCAGAGACTCCAGTCTTTGCTGACTGTTCCAATTCCAAACTTGAATTCTGAGACACTATAATTGTAGATGTATTAATTTAGATATTTACATAGATAACAATAAGTACAGATGATTTTGGTTATTGATGTAAATAGATGTAATAAAACAAGTTAACCGTGTTCAAAATCAGTCTTCAAGCAGAATTCTTTCTTTCTACTTTTTTTTTTTTTTTTTTTTTAATATTAAATAACCTTTATAAGGCTGATTTGTAGAACAAATAAGCAAAAATGAATTGCCTTTTTAAGGCAAGGCCAAATAAATTTAGAAAGCATCTAAGTCAGGATTTGGGCTCAAAGGGGAGAGGGTGGCAATATCACCATGCCTAAGTGAAAACCTTATCTATATCCATATTAATTGACACAACTAGAAGAGTTTCAGGAAACACTATCATATCAGCTTCAGGCTATTCATCACATATCCTCTTTTTACTTCCTCAGCAGAAATGCACATTGTGTGCATGGAATATGGAGATATTGATCAGATTCAAAAGTAAAACTCTTAATTGATATGTTTTATAGCTCTTGTTATTCATAGGGTTTTGTTTTCACCCAAACCCACTTCCTAATCTAACTCATCCCAAGGCTTTCAAAAGTGGTGTTCTGTTTGAGGGAGAAGGCAATACGAGGGCAGAAATACAACATTTCCCACAAGCACAAGACAAGGCAAAATTGCTTCTTTTCCTATTTTAAGCTAGCATAAATGACCATGAAACTCAAAGCTCCGATTTTCCTCTCTTCCCTGTGTTCTCCTGCTTTATTCACTGCATCTGCCTTTAATTCTCCACACTTGTATTTCATATTATTAAGTTATATGCAGGTCATGTAAGGATTTTCTTTCCAGTACTGGCGTTTCAAAAGCAGATTTAAAAATTATGTGAGACCTTGCTTTAAGATTGATATGGTAAAAATTCATTGTGCCTAATTTGTATTTACTCTGGATTTAACAGCTTTGTGGCTTTTTTTTAATTGGGTATAACATATTGGCTGCTCCAGCAGGAGACAGTATCTCTGCTTTTCATCATGCTTCATTCTTCTGAAAAGAATAAATATGCTTGCAAAATATTTTTTCCAGGCTCTACAATAAACAAAATACTTTATAGTGCCTATAGTTTATCATGATATAGCTTACACAAGGGCCACATGCAAGTATTCACACTTCTGCTAGTAAAAGTACCATATAAACATAAACAACATATAATAAGATTTCAAGTCTCAGTGTTAAAATGATGCAAAAGCTAACATGATCGAGACAGGAAGCAGAATGCAGTAGTCCAACAGGAGACTGATTTTAAACAAAAGCTATTGTGCCACCTACTGTTTAAAGCAAGCACATTCATAAAGTCAGTTTATTCATCACAGAGTAATTTCTGTCACAAGGGGCTTCTGGAGTCCACCCAGTCCAACTGGATAATTCTAGAGTCTGTGACGAAGGCCTTGGTAAAGCAAAGATGAATGACATCCTCTGCCCTCTCTATCCACAAGCCAGTAATCTCAAGGGCACTCAGGCAGGCCAGGCACAAATGGACTTCCTTAAGTCTGTTTCCAATCATCCTCCTGTCCTCCCCAGAATTGTTCCCCTGTACTCAGTACTGGTGAGGCCACACTCAAGTAATGTGTTCAATTTGGAGCCCCTCACTGCAAGAAAGACATTGAGGTCCTGGTGCATGTCCAGAGAAGAGCAATGACGCTGGTG
Organism: Callipepla californica brunnescens; assembly: GCA_023055505.1. Classification (NCBI taxonomy): domain Eukaryota; kingdom Metazoa; phylum Chordata; class Aves; order Galliformes; family Odontophoridae; genus Callipepla; species Callipepla californica. The sequence continues at coordinate 15,542,972 of JALIRH010000007.1, read as the reverse complement.
GGGGGGGGTCTGAAACACAAGGCTTAAGAGGAACAGCTGAGGGAGCTAGGATTGTTCAGTCTGGAGAAGACAAGGCTCAGGGGAGACCCTATTGCTTCCTATAACCACCTGTAGGGAGGATATAGTGAGCTGGGAATCGGCCTCTTTGTTCTTTTAACTAGTGACAGAACTAGAGGGAATGGCTTCAAGCTGCACCAAGGGAAATTCAGACTGGTTGTTAAGAAATACTTCTCCAAAACAGTGGTCAGGCACTGGAATGGACAGCCCAAAGAGGTAGTGGAGTCACCAACTCTGGAGGTATTTAAGGAATATTTAGACATTGTGTTGAGGAACACGATCTAGTGAGAACTATTAGTGATAGGTGGACAAAATGATCTTGTAGGTCTTTTTCAATGCTACTGAGTCTATGATTCTATGGAAATCAGAAAACAGCTCCTAAGAGCTCCATAACCTTCCCAGGGACTGAGATCAGGCCAGCCAGACCCTATTTTCCTTGGGTATTCCTTGCCTTTCTTGAGGATAAGTATGACATCTAATTTTTTCAAGACACTGATGTTAAAACCTTCCCATCAGCACCACTAAATATATGCCTCCTAGTTTTAAGGACATGCAATTCCAATTGGTCTCAGCACCAGTATCCCTTAGCTGAAGGTAATAACTCACAGAACCTGCCTGTAGGGCTGGAGGCTCTAAAGGCCTGAGGACAATCCTTAGTTAGTAAAACCTGAGGCAAAAGTGGCACTGACTTTCTCAGTCTTCTCAGCGTCCTCTGTCAGAACGTATTTTTCTTAACCTTCCTTTTTCTTACATATATGCCAACATATATGAAGGGAACCTTTCTTCTTGTCCATCACACCTCACTAGCTCCAACTGAGCTCTGGCTTTCCCAACTCCATCCCTGTTCAGCTGGGCAGCTCCTCCTGGGTAGATAACCAAGAGTAGTAGTTTATTCCAAATTAAGTACTCTCTCTCTTTTCCAACAAGGATATATTTATTTAAAATTTGCCAACTTTTAACATTTTATTCAAACATTTATCTTAACATTTTATAAAACCTGGCAAGAAAAAAAAAAAAAAAAAAAAAGCCCATACAACTCTTCTCAGCATCTCCTTTATTTGATTTTCAAGAAATATCATCAGATGTGCTGCACTTTTTCTGAAGGTACTGACCTACTCAGGACTTTACACCACAAAAATACATCTAATAGTTCACATCCAGCTACTATTACTTATCGTAACAATGCAGCCACGTGAGTCCATAGAATTTATTTTCAGCCAAAAATTCAAACTGATACTGATGTTTTTCAGCGTTAATACAAGACTGTGAAGGGACAACTATTCTATAGTCTTGAATTTCTCTTTTTTTAAATGATTAGAAATCTTTAGATTCAGAGAGTATGCAGAATATCTCCATATTTGAAACAAAAATCTTGGAGCTCCAGAAATGTAGAAATGTCTTCTGACTCAACAAAATGCTTTAACTCTTGTTTTTCACTCAAAAACCACTGAAGTGTTTAGGTAGTAAAATAATATAATTATTGCAGATACTAATTTTATAATGCTAAACATTTCACATTTCTGGCTAAATTCAGGATTGATGCAATTCTCCACACAAACAGCAATTTTTTAAAAAAAGTATTTACTCAGATTGGACTACATCTCCACTTATTTCATGTTAAATGCCAACATAAGAGCAAGGCACCTGGAAATCACTGATGGAGAGCAGAATGAAGGTGAGGGGTGGAAGGTGAGGGCAGGGGGCAAAAAAGAGGCAGAGGATCAGATTTCTAAAAGCCTGCTACCTGCTGCTGTGATAATCCTTCAGGCATAGGGGTCATAATTGCTTCTGTATGCATACAGTCCACATCAATAAAGAAATTTAGCTCCTCTTCTTCCAGGCATGACGATCTATGATCTAAAAATAATTGAATAACCAAAAGATCAACTTCTAGAACATATAAATTAAAAAAATAAAAATAAAAAAGGAGCTAGGGGAGTAGCCTTATCTCAACTTGCCATGCAAATGAAATTTCTCAGCCTTTCTGTAACACCTGTGAAGTACTCTAATACGCAGCAACTTTCAAAAGATAGTTCTAAGCCCTAAAATCTATACAGAAGCAGATAACCTATGCACCTTTTGCTTGACCTTTCCTTCCTCTTTACAGATAGGAGTATGGAGCTGTCCAGTGTGACAACTAGGATTAAAGCTCTGTGGCTCCAGGGCCTGCAGGTTTGAAACAAATGACTTTTGGGAAGAAATTAAACACAACCATAATGTAATTCAGTGCAAGAAAATCCACACATCCATCCATAAACTGAACTAAAATCAGTAGCCAAACATATCAAAACGCCAGAATTTGCAAGAAGAGAGAATAAGGGATTCCACATTGCTCCCTATGTATTTCTCAGAGGCAGTATATATGTGAGAAGCATCACCGAAGTGCAATGATAGGTGGCAGCACACAGCCAGTCAAACAGCCACACACCAGCAGAGGAGAATGAAGGGACTGTGTGAGAAACTACAGCTGATAACAAAAAAGGAATTAAGGGAAGCAGTTCTGTTGGCTAGAGGAACTTATGAGATTAATCAACGAATTAATCACATGCCCCCTTTGTTGATTTGGTAAATGGCTGAAGTATAAAACCATCCATAGATATCCTAAATCTGCTACCTAACCTCTACGAGATATGTAAAGCAGAAAGCTGAGTCCATTGTAACACTGCTGTACTGATGAAGGTCACTTTCTTCTGAGCAACAGCAAGAAGGTGAGAATACATTTCTGACCACTAAATCTGCAATTTACTTTCTTTTCTATGATTGTGAATTCCCTAAATTTAGGCCATGACAGGGATTTGATACGTGCACTAGCCCTTACAGATATAACAGACAGGTTTAAGTTGGCTTACTTGCTAAAAAACATTTTATCCCAGTCTCGTGGTTTTGCCTTCTTAAAACTACAGTTCTAAAAGCTCTGAATTTACAACCATTTAATTATCTGAGCATAAATCCAAGTAGAAAAATAGGCTGCCTCTCAGAATTAATGTGAAGAAAGAAGTTTGTTTGCTTACAGCTCCCTGCCACACACAAAATCAACCATGGACTGTAGTTTTTGAGGGCCATATCAGAGGATTGATGTTTGTTTGAATTTAGACCTCCTTCTGTTGTGACAGCTCCCAACTTAAGATACCTCCCCCCCCCTTTTTTTTTTTTAACCCCAAAATCACCAAACCATGATAAAGCTTCCACTGTCAGGCATAGTTATTCAATAGAGGGAAGCAGACAGATCAAGAACCGTAACCTAATTTCTATAATCCCCATATACAGATTTCTAGCTTGCATCTATTATACATATTTTTTAAGTGGACTCTTCAGTCTTGCTTTCGGATTCTGAGGTCACTGCATCCTAAATCTAAAACTACTTAAGATGCAATGACTGCACAGTGACCTGAAGTGAATGTTAAACTATTATTAGCTGACGTAGAGCTGATCTGACATTCTGATCTAGTGAGTGGTGTTCCTGCCAATGGCAGAGGGTTGGAACTAGGTGTCTTTAAGGTCTCTTCCAACATTCTACAGTTCCATAATTTCATGAATCCAGTATTCAGCTCACAGTACAAATAAAAATCCTACTGTGCTATTCACATCCTTCCTCAGAGATGACTAGAAAAAAACATTAACAGAGTAAAATGACAGACACATACCTTGAGAAATAAAAGACTTAGTTCTAATAAAAGAACGACCCTTCTTCACAGCTGCTTTTGTCTTTTCAAGCCCATCTTTAGTACCTTCTCTAGCAGCTCTCATGAGCTTTTGCATCTGTAAGATAAAAAATACAGTCTACATGTTCAGTGAATAATAGGATTCTGCTTCAGCATACCATGCAGAGTACTTCTAACATCTTTTTAAAAATACTGTCAAGTGGGGGTTATGAATATAACCCAAAGTCAAATAAACATACTGGAAGTATACACAACCATAGACCTTCAGATGTGAACAGCAGCACTTCTTCCTAGTACAAATCAAACCTGGAGAAAGGGTCTCACTTGATGACCACCTTGTATGTAAGTTCAAAACAGTAGAAACAAACAGATGTTTCACAGGAAGCTAAACTGGTTTGTAACTCTTCCTTTCCCAGTGGCTGCCAAAACCACCACTGCCAGAACTGTGCTGACATCATCAGCTACATTAGAATACAACCAGAGCTGTCTTGCTGAAATCAGGCAGGTTTTTGGTTTTTTTTTTTTTTTTTTTTTTTTTTTTTTCTGTCTGAGATGAAGTTTTTAGCATAAAAAAACCTCTACAAATAAACAGCCTTGGTGTTCTAGCTCCATTCAGAACGGATGGCAGGAAGATTCTCAGTCCTACAATCTGATGCAACGCGGACAAAGAGCCAGGGTCACATCTGGCCGGTGGAGCTCACTGGGGTTGTACTCCTAGCACAGACCCCGGGGTAAAGGTAGGGCAACATCCTATCTGATCTCCTCAAACTGTTACAATTCAGAAATAAGCACGAGAAAAAAATTATTGACAAAACATTTTTAAGACAGCTGCTTAACAATCCAGCACATTTAGAACTCATTTTAAACAAATTATTGTCCATTTTTTTCAAGCTATTATTTTCTTTTAATAATAATAAAAGACAACATTGCCTGGGTTGGAAAAGCAATAATTTAAACATAGCTAATTACAGAAATTAACTACGCTACCTTCAGCTCATGTTTTTGCTTTAGTTGCTGAATCTCTACTGCTCCCACAGTGTTTGCCATCAAATCTTTCATCTTTTTTTCATAATGCTCCTTTAAACGCGTAAGGTCATGAGAAAGCTACAGTGTACAAAAAGACACAATCTTTTCAAATAGCCCACAGTGCAAACCTCATGCTAAAGTACTCGAGCGTATCATGCACGTTGCCCAGTGTGCCTACTGGTACACAGGCAACAGAAGGAGAATATTCACGCAGGGAAGCTCCAGCCCGACGAATGGACCGTTACCCTGCAGTTCACTGGACTTGCTGAAAGTCAGCCCGGCACCTTTGCGCTACGCTGGCAACTATGTAAAGAGAGAGAAATTCACTTAGTCTAAGCTAACTGCATATTAATTACATTATGCACATCTCCTACAAACCATTCGCAAACACATTAATTTTAACACGTGTCCTTCAGTGGAGTGCAAATCCTATCCAGTACATTTCTGACTCTCCTTCAAAACGGTGAATCAGACGAATTCTCAAAGGCTGATGAAGCTGCAGAAGTTGCTGACACCTGAGAAAATGGAGATCTACAGTACTAGCAAGTTGGGAAAGGAGAATCTAATAGGGGAGGACACACAGACTTGTTCCCAGTGTGTGGGAACTGGGAAGCATGCATCTTTCCTCTGCTCTATCACAGCCTCACTGCATGACCACATAACTGCCTTGTGCATGAATATATCCATTTGCAAGGTGAGTTATCATGGAGAAATGCTCTGGAGTGTTAATTAATCATCGCTAAACATTCTGAGAAAGCCAAATGAAAGCAATCAACATTTCAATAGGAAAAAAAACAACAGATATTTGGCGTGCCTTATAATGGAAAAGAAGCCCAATGGAAAAACCCTCAGCTTGATGCCAACAGAGTTATTTGGCAAATGATCAAAGCATCAGGAAAGAGAAGGCTTACTGAGCTGAAAACAAAGGGGCAGGTCCAGTACTGAGCTCTAATAGGATGGATTAGGATGCAGTTACCTCCAACATGACGACTCTGACATTACAGCAGTATAGTTAAGAACAACATCTGGTTCACAGCCTAGAAATATTTGATAGTATAAACACTTTCAATTCTTAAAAATAAAATTTCAAACACAATTTCAAAAATAACAATTAAAAAGTGACTTTGAAGAAAGTCATACCAACACTTACAATTAAAATCACGCTTCCAACCTTCCCATACCTTATAATTTTTTAGTTGGTTGAAAAGTAAGTCCCTCATAGGCTCTGAAAGACTATAAAGGAAACATTCTGGGAAAGTACTGTTAAGAACCATAGTAAGACCTGAAAGTGAAAGTTGGTGAAAGGAATGGATACAGGGAACAGGCAAAAATGGGAGCTGCTTCTGCCTACGCCAAAATGGTGATAAAGTAGCTTGTTTGTTTTATCTTAAAAATCCTAGTTCAGGTTTTTCCTCGTCCTCCTATAAAACCCCTCTACAGTTTCCCAACTTCTCCAGCTCCCAGCGACCCGTACAGGGGCAGCAGTCTCTTCAAATTCTCCATGCACCAGCTAACGTACTCCTAAACTCCTCACCTCTATCCTCAGAAGCAAGAACTATGAAGAACAAGCAAGCAGCCACGTTAAAACTTACATGCTGAAGTGCAAAGTACTTTCCAGTCTCTTCCAAAGATATTCAACAACCAAACTCAGTTTTCTTCAGGTTAGTTGAAAAACTTCCTCCCCAGAAAGAAACTGCTGCAACAGCTTAAACTTGTTCTAGTCAGGTCAAAAAAAAAAAACAACACACAACAGTAACAACAACAAAACCACAACATCAGCACTCAGCTTACAAAGTGCTGATTTGAGTGGGATCAAGTTTTCCAGCTAATTGCTCACTCCCTGATTTCCAAAGGACAGGCAGCAAGGATGGAGGTCAACTGAAAGCAGATAATGGATACAGGAGGGAAACAAAGAAATGAGGCTTTTGTTTTCATTAAGATAAGAAGCCTGTAAAATTCAAAATAAAGGTGTCATAGAAGAACAAGTGCTTCAGTATTCCCATCTCGAATATGTTCTCATACTTGTTCTATTTGAAAGCGCACGTGTATAGGGACTACATTTCCTTGAATAAAGGTGTGATAAATGTGGAAGTAAGAGTAGTATTTACAACAGGATAAAAAGTATCTAGATACAGAGAAGCAGAAAGCAGCTAAAGCAAGCATACCTAGGTTAATGAGAAAATAAGCAGAATGCACAAGTTTGGTCCTCGGTTTCTGGTATTTCTACTTCCTGCTGCTGCATTACACCTACAAATTCCTGGGTGCTAGAGCATTTTGCACACTGACTATATTCAGTTACAAAGCAGCTCATAGGTATCTATTACAGGTTAGCATACATCAGAGAAACCCCAGGGTTTTCTGCAGGATCTTCAAGCACCAGAGCCTACCCCTAAGCTCAGAGGAGCAGTGCTGTGTTCATCCAGGCTCTGCACTGCACCTAGGTGTGGGCATACTCCCTGCACTCAGGTGAGGGAACTGACAGCTTCCCAAGACCATATACAAGACTATTTTTTTTCTCCTCAGAGTAAGGGCATAAGAATAAAAAGAGAGGAAATGAAGCAGGGACAGCACGGGAGTGCAGATCTCCTCCTGACATGCAGTCAAAAAGATGCAGGAAGGGCACATACCCATGTTGTCAGTGTCTTTCTGGCACAGAGCACAGATGTCACCAATATATCATTTTAGCCACACCACCTTTCTTCTGTCCTCAATAAATGGTACAGATTTCTCTTTGATCACACACAAAAATACTTTCTTATTTCTTTAAGTTCAGTCACCTTCAAAGTGACTGAAGTGATGCAGATCTAAAGCAAAGAGACGTAGAACACTGGCAGTTCTGTTACTTCTGACTGCTCAAAGGATCCCAAAACTTCAAGATTTGTCAGGCTTTGTTCTTCACATTTCCCATACTCATTTACCACTTACACTAATCCAGCAGCTGTAAAAAAGAAAAAGTGAGGAACTGCCCATATGGAAAAATGATACCATTTTTAATTCCACTTCCATCCAGCTTGAGGTTTTCTCTTTTAAGGAGCTCCTGTTTAGTACTTTCATCTTTTCTCTGTTGCATTTTGTTGTGGCCTGCTACTCCCACAGATTTACATGCCCTTTATAAAGATGAAGGCATTTGAAGCTGGATTGAGGAGACGGGAAATACAGGAGAGAAAGGCAAGCGTTGAAAATGAGAATAACCTCAATGACTGAGCAGCACTGCAGGATACATACATGTCTCTTGTGGTTGCCTCGCAAAAAGGAGCTGGGAATTCCATTTTTACACTCAGAATCACTTTGTTCTTCATAGCTTTCAAACTCACTTGAACTCCATCCGTACTCCAGTGAGCTGTTCCCTCCATCATCGCCGTTTTCAACATCATCATAAATCATTTCCTCTGCAAGAATTAAACCAAAATAAAAAAAAGCTACACTGAAATTACCTGTTTGCTGAAGCAACAAAAATCTTGACCGGGATGAAGAACAATGCAGACCTTTTTATGCACAGACAAAACACAGTGGGTTGTCTCTGAGACAACACTGGAACACATGGCCAGTGTTCTTGTTATGCACAACAGTACCATTGGAAACATGCCCTACTCAAACTATATTATGTCCAAATCCCACATGTTAGAAAGAATTCACAGCTACTGTTCAAACTAGTTGCTTCCACAGCAGCCACAGTGCAAATACATCCCTGCCTAGTCCACTAAGGGACTTCCCACTAATAAAAGCATTACCCACAAATGCAACATAATAAACTCAAATTATAAATGAAACAAATTTTAATAATAAATTCCGTAAAACATCTTTTTGTAAAATTATCTAAGTGCCTAGATAGCACTAAGGACAAGAAATGAAAATGTTAAGGCTTTAAAGATAAATGGGTGCTCTACACAGGAAACTGTTCTCTTGAATCGTTAACATGGTTATCAATTTCAGTAACAAATGAAGAGCTATGATAGCAGATGCCAAATTCCTAAACGAGTACATTCACTCTAACATAATTTGTTAGTGACAACCAAGCCTTCAGGTTAGTCTACACAATAAAGAAAAATCATACAACCAATCAAAGCAAAAATTTGCTTTAAAAAGCTTCTTTACCCCTAACTTCACCATTCCCAACGAAAGCAAAATCTAGACTCCACCAACTTCTTAAAGATCTTTGCTCTTCCTTTCAAATACAGTAAGGAGCTAGACGACTGCAAAGCTGAAAGAAATCCTTTTTGTAGGTTCACAGTCAAATGGTAAACAGCTGCGCCAAATCTCCTCTGACTGATACTCAGTAAGCTGAACACAGTTTTCAAGCTAACAGCAATTTTTATGTGGAAGGGGAGTCCCAAGAACAGAGCAATTCTCTGTACAACTGTGAAAATACTGCATTATATATTAGTAAGCTATTTAAAACTCTTTCCCTACCTACTCTTCCTTGCTTAGGTCACTAAGGCTATAACATCCAACACTCATTCTCTAACATACAGAACAGAATCACTCAGGGACTTTGAGGAGTATCTACAAAATAAATCAGAATTCAGCATCTGGACACAGAAGCATAGGAGACATGCTGAGATAGATGCTGTCAAAAGTTAGCTTTAGTTTTCAACACTGTAAGATATACTGATGATTGACAGGGCCAATTCTATTTACACAGAACTTAGTCAATGCATCTGTTCAGTATACATGATTTTAACATAAAATAACATCTATATGGTCCAAATTACAAAGCCTTCAAACCTGGTTCCGAGTCTGAATTTTCTCTTGGCACGTCATCATAAATTACTTCATCTGGGTCTAAAAGCAAAACAAAACAAACAAAAAGAAATGAGAAAACCCATAAAATCTAAACAGGATCAACAAAGAATTTTGGTTGTACTGGTAGATACTGGAAGAGGTTGCCCAGAGAAATGAACTGTCCCTCCCTGAAAGTGTCTGAGGATGTGCCTTGAGTAACGTATCTAGTGGAAAGCATCCCTGCCCATTACAGGGATGATCTTTAAAGGTCCCTTCCAACCCAAACCACTATATAATTCTATAATACAGTGGAGATACAATTCATTCTCTCTCAGCACTTTACTAGTACATCTAATCATGCTTCTTCAAATAAGGCAATAATGAATAGGAACTGTAATTATAAGGTACGCGTGACATTCCAAGCAGTTTTATCTATGTTGTCATTATGACCTTTGGTAGCTTGAAAACAGAAACCTGCCACCACAGTCAGCTCTCTCCTTTTCACATCACAGCACTTACGAAGTGCTGCTCATTGCCTTAGCTGTGAGAAGCTATAACTGACATTTTCAGAAAAAGAAACAAAACTGTAAATAACATAGCCATCAACTTAGAAAGCTGAGAGGTAGACAGGAATGCAAATTCTTCAGCTGTTCCAAGTGACATTCAAACCAGTGGGATCCTTCACATTGTCCTGTCTGAGAACAGCCAGGATAACCCGTCAGCAAACTACACTGTACGATCTGCCTTCAAATGGACGTATAAAGGAAATGTGCCAATTCCTTCCCTTCCAGCTTCTTTAAGAACTTGCCTGCCAGTTACTGTAGGAGAACAGTTTTACACACAGTCATAGAAAATACTGTGAACTTAAGCAAATTTCCACCATACACATGGTAGAGCCAAACGTCTTTCAGATACTCATTAATTATAGACTCCAAAAAGCAGAAAAGTAAATGTTAACTTTGTTTTAAAACACACAATTTCATTATGCTACTGAACACTTTTAACTGGGGTACAATTGGACTCCAGAACACTCCTGAAAAAAATACAAATGAACATGGACACTCCATAAAATATGTATCACATAACAACATACATTATATATACTGCTTATCGCAACTTAAAAATGACCACCTCGTATGGCTGTATTCTGAGCTCACTGATACTTACTTTCCATCCACGCTGTATTTGCAGGATCTGCAACCCACTTGGCCAGAGCATCATCCTCTCTCTTGACCTGGTTCTCTTCACTTGAGGGAAAAAAAAAAAAAAAAACAGAACAAAAAAACAGCATAAAATAAAAGCATTAAAACCTACATGACAATACATTTAAACAACCACAAAGACTAATCAATAAATAAAAACATCTCACTGCCTTCCAGTTCTCACTCTGAGCCTGATGATTACTTGAAAATGCTGCTTCACTGTGTAATTAGAATTTTAATAATCTATTTAATAGTCTGACAACCAATTTACTTCTAAATTATTTTTACCAGAACACAAAATTCTCTCTTTGTGTTTTCACTGTAAATAGGAGCAAAGATGTTCCAAGCTACAGCAACAGGTACACAGCCACTTAATGGCCTGAGGGAGGCCGTTTCCTTCTCTAGATGCTATGGCTAGGGCCAAATCTGCAGTAGTCCATCCAGTTTGGCTCCCTAAGACTGTTCTTCTAGAGGATGCACAGAAATTGCAGTTTAGCCAAGGGCTATTGAGATTGTTAGGGACATGGCAGGCACACAGCCTACAAGAAAAAGGTTGAAGACAGGGAGCTTATTTAGCCTGATGAGGAGAGTAACCCATTAACAGCTGTAACTACTGAAAGAGAGATAAAAAAGTGATAGAATTCCATCACCCACAGCTGGTCTGACTGTATGTTGGCACTGGGCCTGCTGCAGTCGATGACTCCATAAAACCTGTATATTTTTTCCCTCAAAATTACACGCACAGTTACACGTATTAGACTTTAATCCGTGCTGACTTTGGTAAACAAGCAAAGTTAAGGAGTCAGAAGAATAAAAATTGAAAGCACAAGACATAACATGAAAAATGAACTATTTGATTTATTGAATCCAAGGTTTTTCGGGAATTGAAGTTTTATAGGTCATGCAAACATGCTGAACTGTCAATCACCTATTTTGGGGCTCCTCTGACTTTAAAGAATTACAATGATGTTCTTCAGTTGCTGACTGCATACCTGCTAAAAAGAAAAAAAAACATATAATCACCAAAATGCTTGGAATAAAACGTTAGTGTGGTTCAAGTGGCACAGTTTAGTTTAAGAAACTGTTTTGTTGTTTTTTTTTTAATATTGTTAGTGAATAATTTACACATTTTTTAGATATGCTTAAGAATAAAAAAAGTATGTTTCTTCATACCATCTTTTGTATTATCGCAACTCTGATCATTCACAAGGACAGGGTAATTTGTAATAAGAGTTAGGCAGAGAAAATTACAGTGACTGGTGCATCTAATTCTTCTCCCTCAAACATATATTCCTCTACAAGCAATATCAAGCACAAATGTGTTTGCATATATACTCTAATATGCCTAATGGCAGTAGATAGCAAAGGCTGCAAAAAAAAAAAAGTGCCACAGTGCACAGAATTACAGAAGAATTGCAACCTAGCTGAACAATAATATATTCAATATAAAATAAAAAATAAACAGGATATGGAGAGCTTTCTGTTCCTCCTGCTGTCTTGACATTAAGCCATCAATCTTGCCAATTTTGGTTACAAAACAGGGGGATTGTTCCTGTTTCTGTAATAATCCATATTTATTTTCTGTTCTGTCTTAATATGTACCAAAGGACAAGCAAAATTCACCAAATCATCAGGAAAAAAAAGTCTCAAGCAAATCTAAATCCACAAGGTCTAAAAAAAAAAAAAACAACAAATGAAAAAACAGAAGTGGATTCAGAAAAGGAAGAAGAGACCAGAATTCTGCTAGAACATAGTTAAAGCATTCTAAGGGTTTGAGAAGAAATCATTTGGCTTGAATACTTAATCACGACTCTGGAAATGATTTCATGACAGTAGAAGGGAATCAGCATTAATCACTTTTAATGGTAAGACAAGATAGGAGTCCCAACTTGGGCTTTATGTTGCAATATTTTGCCAGCAAAAACAAAGGCCAAGTATCACAGATGTAAAATGTTGAGGAATAACTGACTTAGAGTTTATTCACTCTTTTTTCCTCATGTATCTTAACTTAGCTATCTCAATCCTAATGAGGAAGCAGAGTCCCATTAGAATGTTGTTTTTTTTTTCCTGTTGATGTTATTCAAAATATGTGTGTGTTCTCCATATGAGCTGATATTTACCTATTAAGTCCAGATAAAATTTAGCCGCTACTCCATGATGAAGCTATTCTTCTATTTTGACACAAAATCTCCCAGAGATGACAAGGCTGAATGCTACATAAGCATTTACAAAACAGCACAAGTATCTCAAGTTAAAAAAGGATCCCCCCTTCAAATAATGCTGCAAAAATACTGTACCTTCCTCATCCACAGAAACACTACGTATTATGACAGGACTGGAGTATGCTGGCAGTATCAAAGGTAAATTGGATGGCACAGCATAGCCACAAGGCACAGGGACAGAATATCCAACAGTCACGTTTGGACTGGAAGGTTCATCTTGAGGACTTGGATCTGGTGAGGAAGATGGATCCTTTTCTTGCATTGGGGAAATATTTATGACTGAGTAGGGATTTACTTTCCTTGGAGTATCTTCTGCAGAAGGCTCTGATGCTTGTAGCTTCTCACTTTTTTCTAAGTTCTCTGCTCCTTTAGATGAAAAATTAAACAAGGTTTTATTTTTCGTACCTGTTCAAGCTGCTTAATATTGGTCCTTACAAATATCCCAAACATTTATATGTCCTTACATACAATTTGCTCATAATCTATGACTTAAAATTCCCACATTGTGGGGCTCTCCTCCCCATTTTGCATGTAAGGAATGCAAGAGCAGCAAAACAACTAAGCTACAAGGATGCCTATGAAAAGGAATAACTTGATGCTAAATACTGGAAAAGGAGACTTCTGTCAGGTTACCAGGATACCTTCTTGCTTGCCATAAAGCCATAGATGTAAACAGCCTTAAGCCTTAAGTCTAAAGTCAGATTCCAGTGGAATTTTTATCTTATATATACACATGTAAGAAACATTTCAGGAACAGCCACGAACAAAAAAAATGCTCACTGGAGGGACACTCTTCAGGGAGCTGAAAATGCTTGGCTAAGAAAAAGGGAAAGAAAATAACTTTCCAAGTTTTCCTCCTTGAAAAACAAACAAACAAACAAAAAAAAAAACTCTCTTCCTCCTGGTACATCTAGAGAACAAAAAATGCAGAGATGCAGTGGAACTAAGGGCCATTTTGAAGCAAGCTACAGAACTGGATCCCAAGCGATTGGAAGTTTTTCAGCTGTAAGCATGACTTCACAAGTGAGCAACAATCTTTCAGGGAAAGGGCGTATTTAAGCTCCACGTTGTCAAACTACACAATCAACTGATTACTTATTTATCTCTCATTGCCATGAGCACAGTATCTGTTGACAAAAGGAAACTGGATCAAAGTCAGCAAAATCATCTGCTGTCAATTTGAGCAGAATACAGTAATCTCCAGAACATATCTCAGGATTGAAAACATCTGCAAGTGTTGTAAAATGATGTTTTTATCTTCAAAAAAGTAAGACTCCTGCTACGAACAAGAACATCTGACATTCTGACTTCATTTTTTAATGCATATCACCTTAAGATCAGCAACCAGTAAGCTTAGCTATGAAAGCAGCTCATCTGGATTCATCTGCAACTATAACAGTTGCGAGGGCAAAGTTATCTTGTAGCATGGCACTTTGAGACCATTGCTTTGTATTGGACGTGAATGGGAAACCCTGTACAAAGTGCATGCATTCATTCTTAGCCCTATCAAATCTACCTCAAGTATAGTTAACACAAAACTATCAAAACATGCACACAATTGTTCTTCATATCATAGAATTATGATTGGATTGGAAAAGACTAAAAATTGTTTTGTTCAAACTCCATTGTCATGGGCAGAAATGACTGCCACTAGGTCAGGCTGCCCATCTGCTCTTGAACACCTCCAGGAATGGTACACACAGCTTTTATGGGCAACCTGTTCTAGTGCCTGACCGCCCTCTGAGTAAACATCTAACCTATATCTCCCCATTTTTAGTTTAAAATCATTCCCCCTTGTCTTATCACTATCTGCCTTTGTAAAAAGTCAATCTCTCTCCTGCTTACAAGCTCCCCTTAAATACTGGATAGCCACAATGAAGTCTCCCCAAAGCTTTCTCCTCACCAAGCTAAACAAGCCCAGCTCCCGCAATCTTTCTTCACAGGAGAGTCATCTCTGTGCCTCCCCTGGACCCACCACAACAGTTCCTCATCTTTCTCGTTCAGGAGGCCCCAGGCCTGGATGCAGTACTCCAGGTAGGTCCTCACAAGGGCAGAGTAGAGAGAAACAATAACCTCCCTTTCCCTGCTGGTCAACACCCTTCTGATGCAGTCAAGGATACTGTTGGTGCTCCATCCTGCAAAAGAACTGCTGGCCTGCATCTGGCTTTTTATCCACCAGAATTCCCAAGTCCTTCTCCACAGGGCTGCTCTCAGTCTGTACACATAACCTGGGACTGCCCTGATCCAAGTGCAACACATTGCTTTTGGCCCTGTTGAATTTCATAAGGTTCACACGGGTGCACTTTTCAATCCTGTCCAGGACCCTCTGGATGGTATCCCTTCTACTATATCAGCTACACCATTCATCTTGGTGTCATATGAAAACTTCCTGTGGGTACACTCAAATCTCACTGTATCAGTGATAAAGATGCTGAAGAGCACCAATTCCAAGATGGACTCCTGGTGGATGCCACTTATCACCAGCCTCCACCTGGACTTGGAGCTATTTCCAACAGCTCTCTGGCTGTGACCACCCAACCCTTTACCAACCGCCACCTTTAAAATCAATACAGAGTTAAGGATGCAGTGTAGGACCACATCAAAGGCCTCGCACAAGTCCACGTAGATTTTTTACACATATATATTTCATTCTATCATCAATCCTGCTTCTTAGCCTAACGGAGGCAGAGCCCATTGGTCTGACTCACCAGTGACATTAGCTTCTTGGTGCTCTGTGTTACAGCCAGGATCAGGAGGAGGTGGCACGAGGGCTTGTCTGTCCGCTTCTGGTATCTCATCCCCACTGTCAAAGTCAAACTGCTCACCCTCATCCTCATCTTCATCATTTGTACCAACAGCTTTGGGTTCATGATCTAGAACTGTACAAGAAAGACAGTCTTCAGTTCAAACCATTTTTAATCTTAACAATGATTTCACATGAGCAGCAGGTGCTGTATGCTACAAATGGAGCTCATACAGCAATACCTGAGAGTGCTAGGTCACTGGAACAAAACAAAGTTCTGATGAACTCATGCAGTTTTCAACAAATCCTCTAATATAAACAATAAAATTACTAGGAAAGCAATAAACAGTTGTACAGGGACATTTGAACACCAAGCCATTTCTGTTTTCTAATTCAAACTTCTAAATCAGAATCACAGTGTCCATGACTTTCTCATGCACATCATTAGAGAACAGCAGAATGTTGTTCCTTCCCCACCCTGGGTGAGCACATTACATAAGACCATTGGTTTAAACCTGTTAACCTCATTACCACTCATTTCAGTCATCAAGGTGCATTTTGGTGAAGGGAGCGTTGACATTTCAGCTTTCACCTTTGAAAATGGCTGAAACCATTACACCCTAATACGGCTGGGACATGGAAGCGTTGGGAGTATTTTTGTCTTTTCTTAGGAATACCTTATAGCACAGACTTGCCACTCCATCCAAGCCTGGAGAGTGGGAAAAAATGCGGAGCACTTTCCCTTGGTACTATTGTTCTTATCTGCATGAGTATGGAGAATCATGAGGATTTAAACTTTTCCCTGCATTATCTGCTGCTATTTTTACTGTGCGTTTGCACTGCAGGAAACCTGCTGGAGCTTCTGTTAGAGATCCTGTGTAGCTGCAGGGAGAGAAGACAAAAAACCCTGAGGCCTCTCTGTTTTACATAAGGGCCTCATTCCCCCACCTAGACCATGTGCTGTCTATCACCACCAGTGAACACTCTACCAGAAGTCTCCATACAGAAACATCATCTGTGGAAAGACTTTGGCCCAGCTGCCCTTCCACCTGAGCCCCTCTTATACAGGAGCTCAGCCCTGTCTTAAAAATGTTGTAACACCTAACTACAAATCAAAAATAAATATTTAACTCTGCAAATACACAAATACTTTATAAACATATAAATGAAGTTTATAGGGTTCTCTCCCTCCTTCAGACAATACGCGATTAAAAACAAAGTCTTGCAAGGGCACTTGGATCTCCTGAATCAGGATGATGTTATCAGCTCTTCTATCACCCAGGACCTGTTTTATATGTTTACAATAAAACCCACACAATCTGCAACACTAGACTGCTTAGATTGTCATGGTAATCAGCATTCTTGCCAAGGCTTCTGTTTCTTCAGGCAGGCTGAGCCAGCATATTTTATCACGGCAACAAATAACAAGATCTTTCATGCAGTTTCTCTGTAGGACAGAAAGTGAACTAATTGCAAA
Organism: Callipepla californica brunnescens; assembly: GCA_023055505.1. Lineage (NCBI taxonomy): Eukaryota > Metazoa > Chordata > Aves > Galliformes > Odontophoridae > Callipepla > Callipepla californica. Next base: position 15,525,861 of record JALIRH010000007.1, on the reverse strand, counting down.
AATATCAAGGAACAAGAAAGGGGTTATCCTGCATTTACTGTCACAGTTTAAGGCTGAGGCAGCAGGACATTTAATTTAATTTTGATGCTTTTTAAAATTCTTTGGTAAGAAGTCAACCTTTAGATTAGGGCTTTTCATATTTGCCTTTGTCCGTTAACATAGTTTTTTCTGAAAGGTGAAAAAACTCTACAGAGCTCTTCCAAGTGACTCAAGACAACCACAGTGCTGCTTCAGCATCCACCCAACTTGATTTTGTACTGCTTGCTGCTCAACAGTCCCGGGAATAATGAAAGGAAGAGGTTTTGTTGCTGCTGTCTTGGTTTCAGTAGTTTAAACTTAGTAAGGTTTGGGGTTTCCAAGTAGAATGTTTTGGTTTTCGTTTTTTTTATGACCAGCATGTGAAATATTGGTTAGCCATCCAGACGAGACAGATAAGTAAGCAGATGCAAGAAAATAACAGAATACCACAATTTTTAGCTGTGTACACTGCCACCTGCCACACCTCTTGCTGAACTACAAAAGCGAAGATCAGCAGCAAGCACTATAAGCACATGAGAGCTCTTCTTTATTTTATATACTGAGAGGAAGAAGACAGTTAGTGGAATTTGTTAAATGTGCTCTTATCATTTCTACAGAATTTGGCTACTGTGGAAATTCAGGTGTTGCACAAGGAGGGCTTGAGTTAGAGCACTGAATCTACCTGCTCACTGGAGGTCAGTTCTAGAAATCAGCAAAAGAGCGTAGATTTAAGAAATACCCACGTCAGACACGCAGAAATCTAGGAAGAAACATGAAGTGTTATGGCTGCCAGTTACAGAGCCTTCAGGATCCATTCTTTTCCTTAGGGGACATGAGGGTAAGTTAGGTATCAGATGTCTGGCAATTCTCTACTCCAGCACTTTCACACCGATGCAATTCCCCAGGCACACAAGTCCAGCACAGTGTCATTTGTCAGAGATAGACAAGAACTGCCACCAGTAAAAAAAAGGTAATTTGAGACACTAAAAGCAAAAAGAATGACTCAGGACCCAGGAGCAAATACTGGTCAACTAATGTGCAGCTTCCCTTCAACTTTTCTATCCATCTCCCACAAAGACCAACTAACTCATGTTTTATGTGGAAGAAAAAACATCTAACAAGAATTAATTATCGCAATTTAGATAAAAAATATTTTTTAAAAGTCTTACCTATTTTTTTTCTGTTACAGTTGCTAATACTGTACTGTTCATATACCAACATTTACTTTGCACTGGAAATAAACAAGGTGCAGAACTCAATATTTAGGCAATACAAGGTGGAAACATTCTCAAAAACATCTCAGTGGTGGGTTAAGGCTGAGAGAAAAAAGACAAAAGTAAAGATAGAAATTCCCTTCTTAGATAAAACACATTTAGAAATGGGAGGTTGGAGACAAATTAGACACAAACAACCTTCCTTCAGATAGTTTTAAGACAGCACTGTGGCTTTGAATCGCGTCTGCATTTCTTTAATTCTGCAGATGTGAAAATAAACCTTAATCCTTTAGAAGTAATGATTATGTCAATTTCATACACAAAAATACTCTCCTTTGAACTTCTGATTTCAAGGGCATACTGATTCATTTGATGGAAACCAAGTGTTCTAATAGTAAGAATAATCTGAAGGTAGAGGTCATTGTCCTTTGCTTCAAGTGAAGAACTGTTCAGCACTACATATAAACAGATTATGTCATACAAAAAATATATATATTTTTTGAATAACAACAGTTTTGAAAAGATGTACTGTTTCTACAGTTGTTTGTCTTACATAAAAAGCACACACATGAAAACATATTTGAGCTATTGGGGTGTTCTACAATTAATTAGGAAGACATGAAGAACAGTCAAACTTGAGTTACCACTTAAACTTAATGCTTGTAAAGACTGCTCCAGTTCTTCCAATCATTTAGGTGAAAAATCAAGATTTTCAAACAATAAAAAAAAAAAAAAAAAAAAAGATTTCTAGGCAACTGTGACTACAGAAAAATTTGTGGGGGGAGGGGGAAGAGGAGGAAGGAGAGGGTGATCCATCAGCATTACAAAATCCATCTGAAATTACTTCAAATAACACAATTTACCCTTTTGCTACTGCTCACGTTCTTAACTTTATAAATGCCAGTGAGAGCAGTGAGAATACAGGAATTAAACCTTCTTAGCATATGCCAATACTATTCTCCAGCAATTGCACTGGAATGCTTCAGAGAAATACCTTTCTTTCTTAAAGATCAACATCTGAAGTTTTAAAACTTGGGGGGGAAAAAAAGGCAGAAATAGGAAGTGAGAAAATTTCCTTCAGGTTAAGTGTGAAAATGTAGACTTTGAATTAGAAAAAGGAATAAATACCATTATAATCGTTAAAACAAGCAAATGGAATTATGACTTCTCTGTCATTTGTTACTCAGTGGAGCTACTTGTTCTTATGCTTACTTTAAAAACAAACTATGTTTAGAGAGACCTGTGGAGGCATAAGCAAACTTGAACAACTTTTGGCTGTCCAGCCAACTCCAAAACATTCTTGGCACCCTCTGCTTTACCACTTATTTTTCTTGAACTATTTATAGTTGAACATCATACAGCTAAATAGTTACAAGTTTGAGAGATACCTTAATTTTCAAACTGAGATGAAGCTAGTGAAGCTTCACCAATAATTTTCATTTGGAAATAAAACAGATTTAAGACAAAATAGTACAGCACTTGCTGTATACATTTTCGTTGTATACTGTATACAGTGAACATGGGGAGGAAAAGAAAAAAAGAAGCAAAACCATGTAAAAGGAGACAGTCTATAAGAAGTCAACTGAGCTCTTTCCATGGAAAACCATAATAAAAGAAGAATCCTAAGCAGGAAAAATTCAGCAGTCTGGGACTCTCTAACAATAAACTTGGAACCTTGGAAACAGGCATGCTACCATCAAATACTTGGTTATGAGAATGCTTGTTTTAAGATTTTAGAAGTACCTTGAGAGACCGAAAGAAGACATATAATGAGGAGTGTAGTCCTTGCAACCAGTCATAGTAAAACTTCTCCGTATTTAAAAAAAATAAATGTGATAACTTAAAGCAAAACAGTCATGCAGAACAACTCATGCATATTATTTCACCTTGATGCACTCCGTAGATATCCTCTTTAGCCCTCATTTAAAACTAAAGATGTTTGCTTTTTCAGACCCTTATTTCTCAACAGCCAGTCTGTTCAGTTCCTTATATAAGTGTAAAAGACACCATATAGCAACAAGAAATGGGTATGAACAGATTTTAGCACTTCGATATTTTCTGAGAGACTGCTCTTCATTAGAAGAAACAGAACTCAAAAAATCCTAATTAAAGTAATGAAAGGCCCCCAAAATTAACATTCAATAGGAATATTAAAAAAGAGGTCAACTAGATTCCCAAAGATATATATATTAAAAAACCTTGATCCATGAAGGAAAAAGAATTACTGTCCCACCTGAAAACTTTCCCAGAAACTGTAGCTCTCACCTGAGTAAAGTATATAAGCAGCTCTTTCAAAGCTAGCCTCAAGACAGAACTTATATTAAAGCTGCAGGAAGAGAAAAAATATACATAATCATACAAAGATTCTCATCTTATCAAAGGTGGAGCTGTGAACTCCATTCCTTTTAAGAGTCTCATGACGGAAAATCATTACAACTGCTTTTAAAATTATCATTACTTCAGTAGAGCTAGTTATTTGGGCTCAGATACACCAATGCTGACTACACTCAAAGCTGAGTGGGCTCCAGAGCTCTTTTTACTTGAGGTGAAATTTTTAACAGGAGCTTGACATTTGTCTGTCCTGAGAAATTTGACATTTGTCTGTCCTGAGAAATGCTAGGAACAGCCTTAATTGTTCCTGCAAAAGTTTTCCAGTTTGGCCAACCTGTAAATCTTTCAAAAGCTGCAGATGATTCATATTCAGCTCAAACTTTTAAAGGGCGTTAACAGGTCATCACTGGATAACCTGGCAGCTTTTCAGCATGGATTAGACTCCATTTACAGCTAGCAAGCAACAAAATATTTTCTACCCACTCATATCTTGCACATGTGACTGTGACTTCTTCAGTATCAGAAAACTGAACTTAGGTATTCTTTTGCTCTGGTATTTAGTTTGAGCATCTCTTCACTGTATTAGTCCACTTAGCACCCACACAGGGAGAAAGGTGCATAAGTAAGCCAGCTGGTTTGTGTATGATGTGCAGAATAGATGGACAGGAAAGAGCAGAAAGAAGGAAGGTGACGTAAGGAGCACACTTATCGTGTGGCTGAGGAGGGCAGGAGCATGGGAACCCCTCAGCTGGAAAGCAGGAGCCTGGAGAGCAAGGACAGAGCTGGGACCAGCAGAGGGACAGAGGACTCAAGACCAGAAACACCACTGCAACAACTCTAAAGTAATATGCAGTCAAGGTTTCCATAGGCTTGTATTATCCAAAGACCTTTCACACTAGGATTTGCCAACTTCTGTTTTCCATTAATAAACACCTTTATGTCCTCTTGAGCATGCATGTGTAATTTTTCTTTTCAGGACGTTCTTAAGCACACATCTCCACATTCCTCAAAGCCCATACAGTCACCTCTAAGGACAAAGCCAGGCTACAGAAACACTCATGGAGCATTTTCACTCACTGGCATCACAGTGAGTGGAACTGACATGGGATCAGGAATGTTAGTGCCTATGGAGAGCCTTCCTCCACAGCAGGAGCAGGTGCCTTAGCAGTGCTCCTCACATTTTTCCAGCACATCACCAGTACCCACAAATCAGCTCCTTGTACAGTCCCACGGATGGGAAGCGTCTGCTTTGCTGGAAAAAAATGTCTAAACCAAAATAGTGTATTCAAAAACACGTGTGGGCTCTCCTCCACTTCCTTCCCTGGAAAGCAGATGGGAGACAGAGGTCATCATTCCCCAATCACGTGCACTTGTGCTAAGCTGGCATTACAGGAAATAGACATCCCCAGGGGCATAAGCACGTTGCTAATTACTCAAAGCTCATACACATGCCCGAAGTATGACCACAATGTGAGCAATAAAGGCCTCTATGGAGAGCAATCACAAAAACAAGAAACAAACAAAAATTACATATGCATGCAAGGAATACTTCCAGTGATGAAACAAAAACAAAACCACACCATTTAACAGGCTCTCTCTAAATAAACAGTGAGGAAGTAAGCAAAACCTCCTTTCCCATATGTCATAAATACAGGCATTACATACTGATTCTGTTATCAAGCATGCGTAACAGACATTACTCTGCTGGATGAAAAGCAAACTCCAAACTGAAGTCAAAAGAATGATGAATCTGCCTGTTCAAATCAAATCAAAAAGACTGCAGGAAGAAGACAACAGGAAAGATTTACAAATACCAGAAAGTCTTACCTACTGCTCACTGTGCTAAAAATTAACCTTTAGGTTAGTTAAAGCATCATCCAACAGGATAAAATAAGGTGTTCGATATGAATTAAGCTGTTCAGCAACGTAAACAGCTCACCTCAAAACGATCTGTAGTTTCTGCCACTAAAATTTCACCAGTAAACATTGTGGATGAGCTGCAAGCTAAGTCTTCAAAATAAGGTGATGTGACATGGCAGCTGATAGTGATATGTGTAGCAGAGCTCAGTCAGGGCTGCTGCGTGTATGAATTGCTGAACTCATGCTGCCAAAAGGACAGTACAGACGGAAAAAAAGGAAGTGAGCTTCAGTAAAATGGAAATCAAACAGCAGAAGAACAAGTCACTGGAAAAATAAAGCATTCCTCTTCAGAAGACGAAGGAAGAAGCACGGTGGTTAAGCACAGGATGCACGTGCCATGTGAAAGAAAAAAGAAAATGAAATATAAAAATAAAGATTTTCTAGGAAAATTATTTATCTTCATAGTGGATGTATTTGTGTGAAAATAACCATTTGCTAAGGAAATCTCCACAAGAAAGCGTAATCCAGCTTGGCCTTTATTTCTCCACTTTTTAAATCTATTACATCTTTTTCCAAATGATTACTTTTGACATTGAACCAGATCTTGTTTAATTTCTTGAGGAATATGCATTTCTCTAATACATTCTGTTTAATTAGCAACATGAAACTGCTGCATCATCTGATAATACCTTGCACTGAAATGACTTCGTTGTGCAGTGAGACAAGAAACATCACTATTATAGGGGAAGCTGAAACAGGTGAACCACGAGAGCCTGCTTCCACAGGAAAAAACACATATAGTTCAGGTATAAAAAAAATGTGTATCATGCTAAGAAGAGCTGGAACTCATCCAAAGCAAAGTGTGAAATATGCAACATCTCGGATGTTCGCAACATCTTTCCACCAGGATGCCTGTTTTCTGGATGATTAGGCCAGGGCTGAATAACCCTTTAACTAGCACTCTCAAAATCGAAGCACCTCTAAAAGCAGAGCTCTGTGTACCTAAAAGCACTCCATTCCCTTAAACTTCAGCTCAGCCTTCCTCCTTCAGTGGTAATGGCCAAGGTGTGGCCCAGAAGCTGCATGCTGCTTGGAGGAGTGATTTGTCCTTTTGGACACACTGCAACAGGTTACTTCACCCAAAGATAATGCCATCTAATAATGCTCTCAGAGTAGTGCAGGCAACCTGTTCACATGTTTGAAATTAAACTGAGATTTAACTACTATTTGTATTTTCTCCTCAATGTATTCTGAAGAAACAATCTATAAATCTACATTTTACAGAAACTATCACTTGATACAAGAGAAAATTATTAAAGCTAGAACAGAATGGTTATGTCCTGTAAATTCAGGAAAAACACTGGAAATATTTTAGGTTTCATCTGGCTTCTCACCTACTCTTTCTCCAGCCTACAGAACACTAAACAGACATGCAAAGTTTAATATACACACCAGGTCTGCCAAATCCATTATCTCAGAAAATAATGGGGAGGAAGATGTCAATGTTAACATCAACATTAATCCTCTGTTTATAAACTCCTTTTCTACCTTGTTACTTTAACAATAAAGATCAGCAATATTGTCTGCCTAAATGTACAGGCAGCTTGAAGCTGGTATGAATCATCTGGCTTTGGTTTACAGGTTTAGCAGGGCAACTTCCCAGGCACAGGACAGCAGGAGTCCAGCTACTCCCAAATTCTAGCTAATGCAGATCATTGAAGGGGCACAGGTCACCGATACAGTCTGTCAAGTTGTATAACATTGTCTTTCCTAGCATTTGTTTTACTTACTGATATAATGTATCTTTGGAGCTCTTCTTTGCTCATGAGGTTCAGCTACAGGTCAAAAAAGTACATCCACGGAATTCAAGCAAACCCATGAAAACTGTTCTTAGACCAAAGTTCATTAACCAAACTTCAAAATCCTGTTTTACAATACCCTTTTAACAGCTTCTACCAGAAACCCTAACATCTCAGTGTACTCAGGCTTGAGCTGAGCAATGATTATGTTTCTTTAGGAACTTACAGTCCATTAGCATCAGATCCCTTCTCATCACCTCCTTCCATTGGTCATGGAGCAAAAAGGAAGCTCTGCCTCGGCCCTGATGCTGGCCAAAAACAGCTGCCATAACCAAGCCACACGCTTCAAAGCTGCAGCCAGCCCACATGGGACATCAGGAAGGGCTTTTTTCCAATCTGAAGAGACATGTGAAGCATTTAGCTGGCAAATGTTCTTCACGTGCAGACACAAGGGGGAGTCACCAAAACAGATAATCAGATACTTTACTCTGCAATGCAAGAGACTGCAAAGACCCTCTGGACACTTTCACCAAACCAATTCAGCACTCTCAGGACAATGTTGCATGTCAGGCCCAGATTTCCTTCTGTCTCTCCATGTGACATTCACACAGAGTCTGAAAAGTCACCTACCAGTGTGTGTACCTCCATGGAGCACCAAGGTAATGATCTTCAAGAGCCTGGGGAAACCTGTAACAGCTTCACAGATTTTTCAGGAATTACTATGCTTTCACCTAATGAAGTCACTGAGCTAAAACCCAGACTATTTAACAACACAACACATGGACATTTCCTTGGCAAACTAAATGATCCTCTGTATTTCATGAAACTAAGACAAGGTCTCCTTTTCTGGAAAGCTTATTTGAATGGGATAGGATAAAGAAACTCTAACGGCTTTTTCCCTCAAATATTTGTCAAGCACATTTTCCTCAGATTGCTAGGAATTGATTGTTCAATTCCTCTCTGTAGACAAAGCAAGCAGCACCTAATAAATGTTTCATTCAATAATTCAGACGCTTTATCTAAAACATAGTAATGCAAACAAGTTTTTACTGTCTTTTACACACAAGATAAAAGAATTTCAGCAATGTTCTAAAAGGTTACTCTGCCTACATAAATTCTACAAAGGGAGTGAGTACAGAGGTTTTAGGCATGGTTAGTGAATATTTATAAGGATTGCTGACATTGAATTAAAAAAAAATCCCTCAATTATTTGTCAGTAATTTATCCTGGCCAGTTAGTGCAAGATGCAAACCACAAACAGGCAAAAGAGGCAATAATAATAGTAATAATCCACTAGTTTACTTGTATGTTGGCTCACCATTTGAAATTTTTAACAAATGTATAACTTACATAAATATTCCTTCCAAGAATACTCGAAAAATCAGTACCAATTCCTTTACATTTTCTTTATTTATCTCTCAAGGAAAAATATTAATTGCCCCAGAACAAAGATTAAGATTTATTGGCATCCCTTTGAAACTCTTTATCAGTCGCTCTTTCCAGTCGGTGTATCCAGGCCTTGCCCTACACACAGCTGAGCAAGTTAAGTCAAGCAGTAAAGTCACATTGCCAACTAGCTGAGAGAACAGAAAAAAACAACCCCTATAAATTATTATTCAGAAAAAAATATCAGATGTTGTGAAAATGTCAAAGTTAACCTCTTGATTCTATCCTAGTGAAGAACACTTCGAGTAGCAAACTACAAACATCTAGCAAATACTTTACATTACTAAAAAAATATAACTGCATCCCAATGAATTATGCTTTTTTTAGGTGCTAAAAACAGTAACAAGTTTAATCTTGTTCCATTTTTTCCTCCAACTCTCAAATATGCTTGGCTTGAAGAAAAACCACATAATTAAGAGTGACATGTGACACCATAAATGCATTTCTACAAAGGGAATGTTCTTGTTACTCTTTGTTACACAGCTTGTCTGAATTGTCACATGAAATAATTGATGCTTACCTTAACCAGTGCATTTTCTTTTATTTAGTGAGAGCAACGTGATCTTCAGAAATAAATAAATTGTTCTATTACAAATGGGATGTCAGACATCAGCAAGCTACTGCCAGCTTCAAAAACAAGGGACCATTCATAACTACAATTCATATTCTGTTCTCATTCTTCTGAAATCTTGGCTCCCCTTCTAGCATCGTTTGTAACTGTCTGTATGTTGAAAATAGATATCTAACAAACAATGCCATTTAGCCTAAGACCAACTCCCTGTGTAGATGCTGTTTAATTTAAACGGTGTTCTTATTTCAATCCCCCTATCACACAAAGTAACATCTTCTATCCTACTCTAGACTGAAGACAAGCACATTTCCCCTGCTGTTCTTTCCTTCCATAAGATAAACCGTAAAACATACAAGTAGTCATCCCAATGGGAACTTTTATGATAGCATAGTTGTTTCTACTTCTGTCTTATTGGAGAGAGCTCTCAGATTCAAGACAGACTTCCCAGTTAGGCACAGAGGAAATATGACTATTTTGGTGTTCCGGCACTGGCAGACAAACAAACACACACACACACACACACACACACACACACAAAAAAAAAAAAAAAAAAAAAAAAAAACACACAAAAAAACAGGAAGACACAATCACAGCACTCAATCATATACAGGATATCCAGATTTAAGTCCTTGGCCTCCCTGCTTTATGTCTGGACATAATGGGAATAAAGAAATATCCCATTTGCAGCTCTAGAGACCTGACCATTTACATAAGAAGTTGTATAAAAAGCTTTTACAACCGGAGTCCAGTAGAAAACATCTGGAAATGTCTTTATTTCGTCCCACTGAAGAACATCTTAAGTTTCCAACCTTCAGCAGAACAGAATGAAAGTTTCCCACCCGGCTTTACTCACAGTATTGGGAACAGTGGCATAAGTCAGCAAGAGGATGGAGCAGCCCTTTACCACACCCAGCTCTAGCAGCACTTCATCCTGACGTACAGTTACAGATGACTGTCACTCAGGTAAAGAGCTTTTGGCATTAATGTAAGGACAGTGCAGTCAAATCCACTCTATGTCCTTTTATTAAATACTGAATTTTCACTATTTCATTCTAATAAAATAGTTTTAATTTCTGATAAATAGAAAGCAAAGTAGGAAGTCTCTTCCCAACTCCTGAACTGTACCGCAATGAAGTCATGCTCCAAGTCTTATCGCTATTCATAAACCTACCTTGGCAGACTCAGTTCATTGCAGAACAGAGCTTAGGTCTCAGAACTATAGTAAAAGGCAGCTTAGGATGACTGGAATTAATCACTCAGTGTGAGGAAATACACCCTATGTTTTCTAATAGTTTCCAAATAGAAATCATATGAGGGATACTGCCATGAACCAGAACAACAAAGCAGCAGCATGTTCAGACAAGAAAGAGCAGATTCAGAAGCCCGTTGGACACCCAGCACCCCGCCCCACCTCCCTTAGGCAAGAGGCTGCTCAGGAACCCAGCCCCCGCAGTACACAGAGATGCCTCCCCTTGTGGAACAGCCCTGATCAAAACCTAACAAGTCCTTGCTGAAGAGAAAGGTTTTATCTGAGAGACCAGATGTTTTTCAAATAAAGAGATGTGGCCAGAGACCTTATCTCCTAATAAAGTAATAGCATAAGCACTGACTACCATGACAGAGCACTGGAACAGGTTGCCCAGTGAGGTTGTGGAGTCTCCTTGCATAGAGATATTCAGGACCCCATCCGGATGCCTCCTTCTGCAACCTATTTTTGTGTACCTGCTTTATCAGGGGGGTTGGACTCAATGGTCTCTTGAGTTCCCTTCCAACCCCTGTGATTCTGTGGTAATCAAACATCATTCAAACATGAAATATTCAATCTCAAGTCACTGGTCAGCATGAAGACGACTTGTCTACTGGAGAAACACAATGAAATTCCTGAATCTGAGAATTACAAGCTTTATACTCCTGGCTGCAGAGTCTGCAGTGAACATCATGTCCTTTCTGTCTAGATAGATTTGGATAACTACACTCCATTACAGCAGTCAATTAAAAATATAATTGTAACTTCCATTCATAAACAAATTTGTGTTTAACTTTTAAAAAAGGATTTTATCTCTATTTAATTCACAAAACAGCCATGAAATGCTTTATGTATGAAATCCTAGATAAATTCCAGGCCTTTGCTCATAATTTCATATATACATTCACATTCAAGAAGTATACACAAACTAGTACTAGCAACTCAAGTATCAATTTCAAAGCACTTTTCAGATGATTCTAGTAGCCAAGGAAGCCTTTGCAGCTATCCCCCTTTCCCTGCTATCTGCTAACATATATCTTCAATAAAAATGTATTTAAAGAAAAATACTAGGGAATTTTTAATCAAGCTTAGAAAAAAAAATTTTTAAAGTAATGAATTCTGGAAGAAGGAATATGTGGTGTGTTTTTGTGCTTTTTTTCAATAGTTCCTTCATACTTGAGTTCATGCTGAGGTAAGGGAATTAACTAGCACAAACTTGTCACTGCCTGATTAACTATACATGGATGGAAAGCCCAAAGAGCAAATATGTTGCATAAGCATAATAAATGAAACAAACAAAGGTTAAATCCCTTTTTTCTTTTTTCTATGGGACGTAGATTTTTCCTAACAAATAGTGGCAGAGAAAGTTCCATTACTGATCTTAATCACACCCACATTTCTCAAACAGTGTAGAAATTCAGCTTATTGCTAAAGAAAAGACATTCTTTAACATAAATTTAATTGTATAGCTTTCATACACAGCCTTAAGCCACCCCTTACGCAAAGATGCAGGTTTACTGTTATTTTTACGCTTTTTAAACATTAGGATTGGAACAAATAATCTTGTATAAGTAACTTGTTAAAACAAAGCAAGCCACCTTGACAAGAATAAAATTTAGATTTAAAGGTGGACATCTTTAAAATAAAAAGTAATCTATACATCATGAAAAAAAATAGCAAGTGATTTGATCTGCCATCCCAGTTCAAAATTTTGGAATAGTTGTACAGCAGCTAATAAAATTTTATAAAGTTGCAGTGAGCCCTGCACATAGCACACCATGGGAGTGTCATCCTCTGTACAAGCTGTGGTAATTCACCCAATTGTCCACTGTCTGAAGTCATGGGCAGATGCTGTTCTTCATTTCTGAGCAGACACCACCAGTGGCCAGTGCATATGCATTCCAAGAAAACACTGACCATTATAAACCAATCCTACACCTCTTCTACCTTTAATTATGGTATGTGTTTGGCCCTATAGCTCTCACTGGCTTCCCACCTGCAAAAGGGGTTATGAGAACTACCTAGAAAGTAAATAAAAGTGTATTTTAGTGTAACTGATAAAATTTACTGTTTAAAATTCACTGACATTCCCTTTGTAAAAATGCTTTTTAAAAAATATCAGCACTGGTGAAGACAAAAAACAGTCTAATTCTGGTAATTTCTGTCAAAGCTTTTGAAACAAGGAAAGCATACAGAGACACAGAGCAGCATCTTGAGCAGAGTATCAACAAATATTAATAGGCCTCGTATATTAAGGAGCAACATAAGCATGTGATACACATAGTTCTTCATACCATTATGAGCTTTGAACACTGGAATCATACTGAACTACGTAACCCTGAATTTTTGTCAGCGTGCCCCACATACTGATACACTGCACGAAGTCAGAGCTGCTGCCACAATTGCTGTCTGCCTTCAAACATTGGCAGCTCCTGCTCAAGTGGAAATATTGATTCCTTACGGATGACTCTTCCTCCACTACACTACATCTTTTTGGAGATGGATTAACTGATAAAGACAGTTTCACAGTAACTGTCACTAAACAAAACAGTTAAACTCAAGAGTTCTGGCCGCACAGATCAGGACAAGCACAGGAAAAGCATTATGCCAGCAATAACCTCAGCAACATCTCAAGCATAAATAAAACTGCTAACAATGTTGTCCAAAAACTAACCCACTAAAAGCTGATCTCACATCTCTCTGCTTCTCTCACATTCCCTATTCCCTAGGTAGTATTAGTAACAGACCTCTGTTTGTGCCCGTGCCTAAGCTAGAGAGAAAGCAATTTTGATTCAGGATGATGATTCCTAAATTCCTGATGATTTATAGTTGAACACCAATAAAATAAACCCTCCTTCATAGCTGAAAGCTTTCATACAGTGACGTGAACAGGAAGTAAAATATCCTCTAAATAACAACATTTATTACTAAAACATGTATGCTAATACATGCTTTTTAATATATATTGATATATATATTTATATACACACAACTACATACACATGACACAGATCAGAAATGTATGGAAAGATGACAGAAAGTCACTACCTACACAGACTGTACTAGCAACTTTACCAAAATAAGAACAGCTCACTAGGTTCAGTGACAGGTCTACATAGTCATGTCTCAACAAATAAACATATAGGGAAGAGCAAGATCGGGGCTAGCATATATGATGCTCCTCCTAAGATGTCTCTTAGCATCCAACTGTGAAAAGATAAATCTTTTCAAGATCTAAAACACACAAACACCAAATACTATTAAAAGATGCATTCACAGGAAAGCAAATGGGAAGAATATTGGCTATAGCCAAATATTCTCTTACAGGAAGCAAGAATGGTGAAGACAGCGATAAAGTGTCTTTGTAAATCCTGTCTATGTGCCACCTAAAACCTGAGCTGTATCGGCAGCCAAGGGGCACCCAGACAAGCACTTTCTTGAAGTGGCTCCATTGCCCAGCATACACTACCATCTTCCATAAATTTCTACGTTCTAACCACAGAGACACTTAGCTGTGTATGTTTCCCCCTCTGAGTCCCATGAGGACACACAATGGCTGAGCAGCACACTGAGGACTTAGAGCTAGAGAACTGCAGCATCAGCAGGTCCTTCAGCTACAGCCCTCAGCAGACACTGCTGTGATTTAATACGCCCTGTGTACAAGCAGCATATGCCCTAACAGCTCACTCCTCTCTGTCCTCTCAATTCAGAGTGCAAGCTTGTCCAGATGTTTGAGACACAGGCCTGAATATCCTGTCTGTGCCACAAGTTTTGCTTGTTTGCCCTCCACAGGGCACCACATACAGGAGGGCTTGGGGTCAATGAAGTGCAAGACAAAGGTGTGATTATAGGGTCCAAACTAAGCTGCCTTAGAAAATGTATGTATGCAGATTGGGACTGTACAGACCTATCAGTTCCCCAGTTTCTTTCTGCCATGCTGTCACAACACCAGCAAGTGAGATTCATGAACAAAACAGAGCAGACTGTGAAAGTTCATGTTTCGGTGGGGCACAGTTCAGTATTTCCAGGAGGAAGTTCCACATTCATAGAGGGAAAAGTGGAAATCAACAAAAAAACCCTTCAAAATACATTTGAAAATATAACTGCGCTGTTACAATGGAAATTCCTTGCAGAACAAAAATTATTTGAGTTACCTTCTGGTGGTGGGGGAGGGAATTCCTCTGTGTCCATTGTAGTGTATCCACCACGCCTTCAGCTGACTGAAAAACCCTGCAAAAAATGAAGGGAACATTTTTTTAAATGAATATCATTTCCAGCTATGCAGACACTCCTTTTCAATTTGGCCAAGCTCATAGCTAATAATATGATGGAAGAGAGGAGATGTGCTTGGCTTCTTGCTTCAGAACACATCTAGTCCAAATTTTTACATACACAGTTCTCAGTACTTGAGCCAGTAAGTGCAATGACCTCAATAAGCCAGATGAATAAAGCTGAAGTTTTCAAACTATCTGGTACTCTGCAGCTCCCACTGTGACAATTACAAACAGATTATTAAAACATGTTATTGATGTCCGTTTGGTGCATATATTCAGCTTCAAAGTCATCCTGAAGGATAACGGGAGAAAAATCCTACAAAGATCAGAAACTTTGATGATGCCTTTCTCCATTTTGGAATCAGAAATCACAACATTTTGGGGGAGAAAGAAAGGACTGTAATCTTAGAATGGCTCAAGCAGAATTTTTAATTCCACTTCTTCTGCAGAGGGCTGAGACACTTGTGAGCACCCCCCATGCACACCTTCTCTTTTCTCCAGTGGCTGTTTTAGCGAAGATAAACCTACAAAACACCCCCATACTTTGCTCCTGAATACACTCTGAGAGGGAGCATACCAGAAAAAATTTCCTTCCTTCCTCCTGGTGGTATTTAATAGCAATATTCCAACATCATCCAGAAGGGCAAACTGGCACACAAGCCCCAAAAACATTTTTGCTCTAAGCGGAAAGGTAGCATACAAGGATATAAGCATGAGTATGGGGCAGGACAAAAACTTATCTACTGATGTTTATCTCAAGGAGTCAGTGTTTCTTATGGAAAATAGCTCAAGAGTTTAGAAAGTCTCTGTACCCAAAGTTGAAGGACACAGAGAAATTCAGGAATGGTAGGGAAATAATAAGCTAAATGAATTAGAGTATGGAGGCAAAATGAATTGCCATGTACAGAAAAGATGGCAGCAGATGAAAGAAGCTCCTCAAAACGTGATGCAGCCTTAGAAGGCAATCGAGTCCTAGATGAAAACTGGTAACTTTGGAGCTAGGAAAGGATTCATGCTCATACACAACATCTGTCAGTCACATACAAAATACTTCACCGCATGCTTTTACTACTCAAGAGTCCCTTCAAAAACCTCTCACTACAGGTTGTATCTACAGAGCTCAAAGGTGTGTCCCTACTTACAAATGTCTGGAATGCATCTTGACAAACCAAAATTATCAGGCAAAATATGGGAAAAATATGGTTTGAAGGTAAGGGTATTTTTCTTACCTCTTTTTATTTCTTTATTCTTTTAAAGAATAGCTCATTCTTTAAAACCATCACTGGAGCACATATTTTCTAATCTGAAATGCAGTAAACTGGTAAAGCTCTGGAAGTTAGTCACAGCACCTCTGCCAAGCGCATCTTTAGGAAGGCAGTGTAAAAATAAAATAAGAAAAGCAGAGAGCTTTATTTTTTAAACAGGATGTCAGTTTTTAAACACACGTGGAACTTGCTTCAACATTAATTTTAAAAATACTCTTCCTCCTGACAACCAGTCCTTACAATAAGCATATACAGAACTGTGCTATGTGGAAGCTTCCAAATTGTCTTCTGTTTTGATCTAGCCCAGTGACATGCTTCAAATTACACAGGAATTGTGTAGAGGAAGGACACAGACCCAGTGTTAGAGTCCTGACCACTGACCTGCTTTCTCTGATAGGAACAGCGTGGTAATTCACAAGAAGAAAAATAATCTTTCTTACTTAAGAATGCTATATGAGTTCACTTATACATTGCATTAATTCAACTTCCAAGTTCCACAGATTTTTCTCTGTGTTTTAGATACTGGGAGAAATGTTCTAGTGGCAAAGACAGCCTGTGCATTGTGAACTTTGGTAATAGTCTTCATAAAGATAAAATATTTCCTATTCTACATGCCAGATATAACCATGAAACATTCTCCAACAGCACGATATATAAAAATCTTTTACTCTTCTGTTGAGAGATAGGGGAGTGAACTGAATTCACGGGGATTTAAATCAAGATTAAGCCAGGCAATTCAATTCAGCCAGGAGTACACAAATTCATTTGGCATTTGTAGCTGTGGTAATTTTTCCCCACTGATTCCAGTAGTCATTATCACTAAAAGGTATCTCAAACTGTGCAAACATTCAAGTTTATTTAAGGGATAACCACGGAAATCAAATATCAAATGAAGTTGGAAGGGACCACTGAAAATTCTCTCATAGACTCAAGACAGGCGTAACTATAAAATTTGATCAGGTTGCTTTTATCTCCTCACAAATTGTGAAAACCCCCAAAAGAGGAGATTTCACAACTTGTCCCCATGCTGGAATTACCCTTGCAGCAGCCTGTGATCATCACCTCTCATTCTCCTGTTGTGCACCTCTGAACAAAGTCTGGCTCCGTCCTCTTTACAACACCTCCTGAGGTTGCAGAGGACTGCAATTCAATTGCCTTAGTCCTTTCTTCCTACAACTATTGCAAATGACACACAGTAAACTTTTTACCAATGAACAAGGGTTTTTCCCTCATTTAAAACTGATTCCTCAAACACACAATTACTGGTAATTAATGACATAAACAACTTCCTTCCAGGCTTCACAGCAATCACGAAAACACAGGCATGTTTAACCCATGTTAACCAACCCAAAGGTTAAGATTTCCTACTAGTTTCCAGCTTTCCACCTGACTCAGAGCTCCTTTCCTTCAGGCACTGGTAAAGAGGTTGAGCGGGTGCTGTGGACCATGGTGGTGGCCTACTGACTGTCTGCTTTTCATCTTTTCCCCTCGTGTGACCCAACATACAGCAAATACTGGGAATAAAACCAAAGGTACACCCAAATTCTTTCCCAAAGGCAGGCTTTTTTTTGGCCAAAGGACTGCCCACCACTTCCACTGTCTGCTTCCTGGTACTCTCACCTAGCCCTCTCCTCTCAGATTGCTTTGACCATTAGGTAACCTTCATATTCAGAGACTGAAAGTAGAACAGGAGCTTTCCAACTTTGCAAGTTCCCAGCTTAATTCTTCACATAGAATGGGTTAGTCACTGAAACAACTGTAGGAGCCCTAACACTTGTACAGGGAAGACCAGTGGCCTGGCACGTAAGACTGAAATTCCACAAACAGCAATTTCAGCAAAGAAAATAAGAACTTTATACTTGTCCAAAGGCTACAGAATAAAGCAGTATTCCTCTCTGCGACTCTGTTTACCTTCCCCCCACCATGACATTGCTGAGATTATTCCTGATAACCTCTTCTGACTCCAGGACTAGAAGGGCTCTCAGCTGAGGCTGCACACTGATAGTTTCCTCTAATTGTGCGATAAGCAATCAGCTACCAGGACACAAATAATGATCAACATGTGCATTTCTACTTCATCAAAACTAGTTTCTAGAAATCACTACTTACACAATAGTCAGAAGGACCATAGCAAACACCTCCAAAGCTATGAGGCAGCTCAGCGGTCAGAGCTGATGGCACAGTACCTATCCACTGAACTTGACAGAGATGCATGCTGCCAAGATTTCCAACTATAAAATCTAAGGTAAATGCTACCTACATTTTCTTTAGGGAATGTGCATTACTACTGCAGAGACATTGAGAGTCTTCATTCTTAACAGCACAAAAAGAAGGAGCAAGCGAGCGTTTTTAAAATAAAAAACAGAAAAGATGAAACTAGGACTAATCTATAGGGACTGTGACTCAAAAAGAAATCATAGTGAAGGCAAGATGCAAAGTAACTTCTCTGAGAAAGCCTGCAAGTCTAATAATTAAATTAAAACAAAACAACAAAACTGTGAAGACAAAGCTTATGAATGTCTAAAATACTTATATGCCCTAGTCAATAGCCAATATAGCTGTGTGATGCCCAACTGAGTCTTGTTCGGTCTCTAACTACAGAGCTCCTGCTGAGAAATTCTCACTGAAATTTGATGGACAGTCTGTTCTGGGGGCACAAAGCAACAGGAAGAGAAAATAATACAGGAGGAGGAAGGTTAATTTTTGTGTGTATATTTTTCTGCATGTATAAACACAAAGCCTAATCTGTGACTCAGAAACAGTCAAGGGAAATTTTCTTACCAGATACAATGCAAACACAGACATATCTGCAGACGCACATTTTTCAGAGCACATACAGAATCCACTTGTCTGATGGCTTCTCCCACCACCATTTCTCACAGGAAGCAGCATCCTGCTCAAAGCTAGAGAACAACACTGCAGCAAACACTGAACAAGAACCAATCCACAGGGATGCTCTGAGAACACAACTGATTGGTATTCTCTCTCTCTCTTTTTTTTTTTTTAGAGCACCACATACAACATTTCTTAATATAGACTATGCTCAGTACATAATGAAGAAAGGGAAAAGACAGCAAGGATTCCATTTGCAGATTTGTTTGAAAACTCCTCCTTACTCCTAGAGGAAAATATTGTTCTTGTACTGAGTTAGAAGCCTGATCATTTCAGATTTATGATCACATCTGTCTTGAACCTGCAGGTGGGGGTGAGCTGCCACAAAGACCCCTCCACCCCCAATGTTTCTTTTCTCCAGGCTGAACAAGCACAGCTCCCTCAACCACTCCTCACAGGGCAGCACCACAGCCCACCACCATCACAGCACCCTTGTGTTCAGCTTGCTCCACTTAATCCATATCTTCCTTGCATCGAGGCAGGGTGAGCTGGGAATAAAACACTGGGTGCAGTATTCTAGGTGCGGTCTGACAAGCACTGAGTGAAGCGGAATCCTTCCCCTTGAAGGAGCTCTTCCTTCCCACGAGCACAACCTTGGACTCGCCCTTGCTGGATTTCCCACAGCTCCTGTCAGCCTGTTCCTCCAACCTGCCCACCTCCTGCCGATCTCGTCCGCTGCTCTCTGACCAATTTGCTGTCACTGGCAGAAGCAAGGAGTGGTCACCTTTCAAATCACATAAAATAGTAAAAAGATTGCATTGTACAGCAGATGGCTGGTGCAGTCCTCTTGTTATTAACTTCCAGGCTGGTTACAACACATTTAGCCCACACTAAGCCCAACTGCCTACTCATTTTTTCACCCTCTGGTAGTACATCAACATAGATCATAATGGCATTCTGCGACCGACCTTGCTGAATACAAACCAAACGTTAACCCAGACATTAACAAACATTAAGCACTGCAGCACTAAGCTGTTTACAGATGGGAAAGCTGAGACCTACAAATATTTATGAAACAAGGGGAAATACGGATTAAAAGTAATCGATCAGGGAACAGAGCAGGTTCCTGAATGCGCACTTAGGGAATTTGACTTCTGCTGAAAAAGCCTCTGCTTCTTCCGTCTCTTGTGATGGGAACAGCTTGAATACACACAGGTAAAACAGGAACATCACCCTGGGTTTTGGTTTCTGTCCTGTGGACCAGTTGTACCAAAACAATCACAGGCACCAGAGGAGCTACAAGAAATGCCAGGGTCACATACTTCTTAGCCAGGACTGACGCCTTTGTTCTGTGCCATTCAAAGTTAGAGGACTGTGTTGCTGGATCACAGCCATGACATTCCACATCACACATACAAATAGTATGTAAGTAACTAACTAACATCATCTGGAAGAGCAATCTTGTTTCCAAAATCTTATCTTTCAAGCTTCATTCTAATTACTCTCCACCAATATCAAAGATTGAGTATTACATCAGTTTGAAACACTCTCAGGAAGGTTTCTGAGTCAGAGAAGACACTCATACGCTGCGTAACACTTCAGCTTGGAAGCAAATTTATGTATAGTTTATATGTGTACACGCTACAGTAATACACAGAATTATTATGCACAGACTTGCTACATTTTGTTCAAAAACGTGCATTTGCTCCAGTGCTTCTGATGGCCCTCACATGTAGAATACAGTACTTTTGTCACAGGAAAAGTGTCCCCTCCTGAAAATTATTTTGATTCCCCCGCAAAACAAGTTCTTATTACACAAGGATCCTGACTTCTTGTCAGGGGACAATAAACAAAGGAGACAGCAGAGGATGTCTTCTATGGATAGAGCTGATCATTTTTTTACCTAATCCATTCTTCCACTCAAAAACAGAGGTCAAACCCGCACTAAATGCAAGCATGCAGGTTTTACAATCACAGGTTGTCATTCAAGATACTGATGACAAATTGTATCAGGAGATGTATCAGAAGCTCTTTTCAATGACTCAAGTGAAATGATACACTAAACTGAAGATTCAGTTCCCACTGCTTTACTGCAAACCCACCCCTGACAGAGCCACTCTCTCTAAAAATTTCCAGTTCTTTGGTTACTAACTGTCCTCACAAAAGTAGCAACCGTTACTTTTGTTGTTACTACTCATCCCTGGAAAAAAAAAATACAAACAAACCATTACAGATAATTAATCATATCCGACCACTAAAAAGTGTTTAGCTAAAGAATTGTTTTCCACCTCATGACTCAAGTTATTAAGAATATAAATACAGACTCTTATTCCTGTGTTTCTAAAACAACTATCTGGAATAAAATATGGAAGTACATTTTAACCATAAATTAAAGTCATAATGCATGCCTTAGGAAAATTAACATAACTTCAATTTCTTTGGATCTAATAACAGCCAAACAATACTGGAATATATATAATGAATTCAGAAATGCAGCTATTAAAACACCCATTAGACTAGGGAAAAAGCACAGAAATTGCATACACAGAATAGCTCTCATCTTCAAAAATATAAAAAATAAATAAATTGGAAGGTGCTCTTCCACATAAGTTCTGCACCTACTTCTAACATCATTGGTATTTCCCCGATTAGAAAATTATTAATTAGGTTTCTTCTCTGGTTTCTATCATTCTACTTTGTGAAAGAGTTTTTAAGACTCAAAATAGACAATCCACGGCTTGTAACAACACAGAATATCACGTATAAAATTCTAAGGGAACTCTGAGCATCAGACGCACAGAATGCTTTAAGCCCAAGACTCACTTTGGCCCTAGCAGGAGACTTACGTGTTTGCTCTCTACTTTTTAATATCTTATGATCTCACCCCACAGATAAGGAAATAATATTTATCCACTTGAAACTGTATACTTCTTATGTATATTTAATGAGATGATCACAAGAAAAAGCTCTGCGATCTTAGATGTTCACATTTTCCCAACTTTTTGACTAGAAACAATATTCATATTATTTTTGCAACCATTTTGAAAGTATTTCTAAAAAGCAGACTAGAGAACAGAAATGAGAGTGAACGTCTGACCTTGATCTTGGATCCTAATAGCTTGGATTCATGGTTCAGTCCCAAGTAACAAGTGCTGTACAGTACAGTAAGTCACCGAAACGGACATTCCCCAAGATAATGCCCCTATTCACCACTGTGTAAGTAGAACAATTTATTTTGCTCTGGTTAACTGCTTCACCCACACATTTGACATTAAGCTTCAGGCTTCCTGACTGAGCAGCTAACGTGTAGGACATGAATCAATGTTGTCCAGTTATGCATCACTTCCCACAGTCTTGCTGATTCGGGCAATTCAGAATAAAAACATGAATCCAGTTTTTGATTGAAAAAAACACAGGTTTGCAAAAACATATTTCAAATTTTGCTTAGCACGACTTATCACTGTTCCCCTTGGAAGCAACTTGTACTTTCACATGTCCCCGCTCCCAAAATCAACTTCAGTGTTTTGGTGAGAGTGAAAGTCAGAAATCTGACTATAAGAAAACATCCTAGAGATTTCAATCTCAGAAGCAGCTTGTAATGCAGCAGTTTCCTTCCATGGCTGCAATGCATCGCGACTCCCAAGATTCTGCATTCTTCAAAACTACACATGCACGCAGTGACATTACTGAGAAAGATATGGAAACAGAAAATTAAATCACAGTTTCATAAGAGATCATAGTAAGAATCTGGCTTTGTCCCACTAACATCCATCCATTCTCATAACAAGGAGCACCTCTCCACTGACAGCACACCTGCAGCCTCCCTCCATAATTCCCAGGCTCGGTTATGAGCCCCAACAGAGTAATAGGTCAGTGGGGTTACAGTTCTCCTGAACTTCTCCACTCTAAAAAGTACTTTAACTTTTCAGTATTAACTTTCCACTAACAGAGAGATTTTGTTCAAGAATGAACATGGGTGGAAAAATATCCACAGTGAGTTCCTAACATAACAAAAGGAAGTGTTGGATGAGAGAAAGATGCCTCACTCCCACTCTGTAGAATACATACAAAATAAAAGAGTAATTCCTGACACTGTCAGCGAAGCCTCACTCCTTGTCCCCCTACAACGTAACAAAACATTCAAAATGTAAGATGTACTCAGCAGTTACATATAAAGCATTTCAGTGATGGCTGTAACTCCAAATTAACTATCTATAAGGACAATTGCAGCAACATATATTCTACAAGAAGCACCCAAGCACAGTATGGAAACACAACTGCAGACTTAAAAGCCACCAAGAAGATGAACTTATTAAAAGACAGTTTCAAAAGTGCCTTCCAAATTAGAGGCCATAAGGCAATTTCCCCACAATAGCCCTTATACAGTTCTAAACTAAAACTGTAGAATGGACAAACCTGATGAAACCAGAAGTCAGAAGCAATGAGAAGTCACCTGACAGAACCGGAATGAAAACAACTATCCCACATACAGAAGGAAAACTGAGTATTGCACACTGCTACTTCCTTGATCACCCACAAAACTGAGGGCAGCGTGGTACTAAAAATGCATGAAGAATAAAACAACTGCAGCTCTGTACAGAGTATACATTTTAATGTGAAATACCAAATCAGAAATACTTCTTCCCCTTCCCCACAGATTGCAGATTTCCTGGCTTGTTCAGAAGCAGACCGAAGTTTACAAATTTTTCTATAACAGAGTCTAAAAATAATTTCTACTTTATATAGAAGCAATTAAAATACTTCCTGTTATTCAAATGAGTAATGTCCTATTCCCAGTTGCACTAAATTCCATTAACAATTATGAAGTTTGACAATAGTTTTTTTTAAGGTTTAGAGATCCTTGCTGTCCCCCTTCAAATGTCTATAAACTACACAAGGACCCCTGAACAACTCAGAAACAAATGACGGAGTCCTCTGAGGATGGTCTTTGTTCATTATTATATTTATTAGTGCTGACACTAAAGTACCTTCAAGCAGGAAAAAATAAAAATAAAAAATGGAAAATCTTTAGTTAAGATAAACTATAGAACTATTACGTTTAAGGCAACATTTGATGTTTTGTTTAAATTTCAAGAGGGATCAAGTATGTTGTATAGAACTCTGCTCTGAGAAAGGATCACTACAGCTTCTGCAGGGAGAAGCAGCAGCAGTTCCTGGCCAGAAGGGGGCACGAAAACAGGCATCTTTTCACAGGGGAGAGAGTGCTCCCCGAGCTGTGGTGCACTAACCACTGACTAGTCAAAACCAACTGCCCACAACCTGCACAGCTCATGTCAGTGCCACAATGACAACCACTGTACAGCACAATGGCTCCTCTCCTTGGCAGGTGATGAGCAAGGACTGCTGGACAGCACGTTCACAGTCATGGAATTGAGTTGGAAGGGACCATTAAGGTTCATCCAGTCCAACCCCCCTGCAAGGAACTGGGATACCTGCAGCTACATCAGGTTACTCACACCCCCATCCAGCCTGACCTTGAGTGCCTTCAGGGACGGGGCATCCATCACCTCACTGGGCAACTTGTTTGTCCTTCACTGCCCTTATCATAGAAAAGTTTTTTTCTTAGATCCAGTATAAACACAGTCTCCAGCACCAGCTTGCTTTCACAGCCCCTTTTCCCCCACATCCACCTGTGGGTGTCAGCCACAGAAGCCCCACACACTGGACACGCAGTGCCTGCCCCATCACAAGACCACTCTCCATGTCACATCCTGTATTTCATGCACAGGTAAATCGAGCTGTCCTCAGTTTGCCCTGAAATCTCACTGCAGAGCCTTCAGAAATATCCAATTTCAAGCCAGTGCCTAAAGATCTACTCTTCGTAGCCAGATAAACACATGTAACTGGTTCATGGGCTGCTGAGCCAGGGGGTGGAAGGAAAAAGACAAGATGGATTAAACAAAGCAAGTCAGACAGATTATCAAGATCAGAGCGCCCAGGTGACGGTAGCAGAGGAAAGCCTGCAGCCTGACCTCCCACAGCAGGCTGAAAGCACGGCCCCAAATTCCAAAGCTAAACCTCATGCCTTCTCAGCATCAACAAAAAAACTCTTACTTCGTGGCTCATGCAGAAAGAAAAACTACATATGCGTTTTACTATGACAGTGAAGTCGTGCAACTGACCAAAAATGTGTATATGTATGTATTTTATCTTACAATTAAGCATTAAGTTCATACCATGAGCAGCTCTGGGTAGAACAAACACCAAAATTAAAGGCCAGAATTTAAGGTAGATAAAAATCTTCTTGGTCAAAGCGATAGGCACCACGGGACGTGCTTTAAGCCAACGCTCTGCAACAGCTCCTCAATAGCCGTCCCCGCAGGCAGAGCCCTCCAGGCCAACGAGGGATTTTCCTTCTGAGATAACCACACTCTCCGGGGTCCCCACCACCAACTGCGCAGCCGCTCCGACTCTTAGTCGCTAACAAACGAAAGGCAATTTTAACGCTCCCTTCGGAAAAAAAAAAAAAAAAAAGAAATAAAAAAGAAAGGA
Source organism: Callipepla californica brunnescens (assembly GCA_023055505.1). Taxonomy (NCBI): domain Eukaryota; kingdom Metazoa; phylum Chordata; class Aves; order Galliformes; family Odontophoridae; genus Callipepla; species Callipepla californica. Next base: position 15,500,492 of record JALIRH010000007.1, on the reverse strand, counting down.
GCCGTTGCTACAGCACCCAAGGACGTTCCCCTGTCTCGAGAAAGGCGAAGCAACCGCAAACCCTAATTACGAAGTCGGTGCTGCACACGCAGGCTTTGTGTTTCAGGCAGCGCTGCGGGGAGGTGAGGCGGCGGGGAGCAGAGCCCGCACTCAAAGCGCGCAGCAGAAACTTGAGGAACGCGCACGCCGCGTTCAGCAGTGACCCCAGCGCCCAGCACACGAACCCGTTCCCCCGAGCCGTGCCGAGCGGTCCCGTCACCCCCGGGACTCACCGGCGCACAGCAACCCCGCGCAGCCCCGGCCAAACCATCCACGTCCTCAGCCGAGGGCGGCGGCCGCCGCCCAGAGTCCCGAGGCCGGCGGGGCCCTCCCCGCTCCGCTCCTCCCTCCTGGCCGGGCCGGAGCTCCGCCCGCTTCGCTCCACGCGGCCCGGACCGCGCACTCACCGCCGGGTCGGGCCGAGCCGAGCTGCTATGTCCCGGCGGGGCTACGCTCGCCGCCCTCTTCCCCCCGCTCCCCAGCCCCAGCCCGCCGCGCCCCGCCCGCTGCCGGGCCTTTTGCGGCAGGGCCCGCCGCCATTGGGGCGGTACGGAGCGCCGCGGACGCGCGGTTGGCGCAGCGGAACGCCGCTCGCGGCGGGGCGGGCACGGAGCGTCCATCCCCGCGGCACTGCCGGCTGAGGGCACCTGCGGCGGGGAGCCGGACGGGACCGAAAAGTTAAGAATGGATATTAACATTTTGATTTGATTTAGCTTCTGATCGCAGCCTCGTGCTCGGGAATAGTCCGTTAGCGTGCTAAGCCCCGGTGGCTGCTTTAGAGTTTTATCTCATTTATCCCCTCAAATGAAGCCCTCCGCTAGTTTGCGAAATCGAACTTGTTTCGGCGCAGCGAAATAAAGGTTTCTCAACGTGAAAACAACTCACAGCACCCTTCTGTCAAAATATAAAATATTTATGCATTTAAGATATTTATCCCTGTCCCTGGGGCCCGCCATGGGGTCCCGATCTGTGGGGTCCCTGTCCGTGGGGTCCCTGTCCATGGGGTCCTGATCTGTGGGGTCCCTGTCTGTGGGGTCTACAGCATACCCGAGTATGCATGTTACACCTGGATGAAAAACGTTCTTAAATGCATTGTAATTCTCCAATTCCTGATACAGAATCACAGAAACGTTTGAGTTGGAAGGGACCCTTAAAGGTAGGCAAGTCCAACCGCCCTGCAATGAACAGGGACAGCCACACCCAGCCTGGCATTGGGTGTCTCCAGGGCAAAGGCATCCACCGCTTCTTTGGCAACCTGTTCCAGTGCCCCCTACCTTAATTGTAAGAACCTTTTTCCCTATATCCAATCTAAATCTCCACTCTTTTAGTTTGAGATCATTTCTCCTTGTTCTATCACAACAGACCCTTCTAAAGAGTTTGTCCCCTTCTTTCTTACATCCCCCCACCCCCTCCCTTTAGATAATGAAAGGCCGTTATCACATCCCCCTGGAGCCTCCTCTTCTCCAGTGTGAACAGCCCCAGCTCTCTCACCTCGTAGAAGAGGCATTCCATCCCTTGGAGCGTTTTTGTGGCCCTCCTCTGGATGCACTCCAACAGGTCCATGTCTCTCCTGTACTGAGGACTCAGCACCTAGGCAGAGGACTCCAGGTGAGGCCTCACCAGTGCAGAGCAGAGGGGGAGGATCACCTCCCTTGACCTGCAGGCCACGTTTCTTTTGGTGCAGCCCAGATACAGTTGGCTTTATGGGCTGGAGGGCACAAGGCTAGCTCATGTCCAGCTTCCATCCATCAGTACCACCAGGTCCTTTTCAGCAGCCCAAAAACTACTTAATATTGGTGCAACTATTTAATATTGGTTGATACCATTTAAAATCTGTAGAGTGCTTTTAAATATGAAAATGTAAAGCTAAACGTTCTTCAAAGGTCCATGCATCAGCCAGTGATAATATTAACCTATTCAAGTGTATCCATGCTGCAGCCAGTAATGAATTATGCCCAAGCACAGTAAGTGTATTATCATTATGTGAAAACTCTAAGGTATTTCTACCATTTCTGGTAGAAAATGATGGTATTTCAAAAGAAATTTGATCATTCCACCACCTTATTTTTCTACATTTTTCATTTCTCTTTAGCCTAATGGTAGGTATATGCAAAACTACCCTGTGTCTTTGTGTGAGTTGACATGAATTGAATTCCACATGTAACATTTAAAAGTATTACTTTCAAAAATATTGCAGTTCTTTTACAAAGTTATTTCTTTTCCATGCAGTTGGTTACAGAGAGAACGTAAGGTGTCTTTCACTGGCTGTAAAGGGTTTATGTGGGAAAGAAAATGAAGAGAGAAAATTGGGTGACACGGGAAGGTTAAGGCCAGAACTACCACTATGGTATTTAGTTCAGTTTCCAGCACAGAGATGATTATAGCTGACTATAATATTTCTGTATTTTTTTTTAAATATGTTGTATTTTACTCATATCCAGCTACTGTTTCAAGAGCTGAAATGGCAGGAAATTTGCCTTCATCAAACCCGTTCAATGCCATGATGAAAAGTATCACCTATAAGCAGCACCCTCTTATGGCGGGAGAAGGATTTCAATACACTGCTCTGACTACAGTAGAAAATTGCCAGGGAAACACTGTTGGATAAATCTAACAGTAATAGATCACATTATAATACAGCAAGGTACTACGTTCCAAAATATCTTCCACTCTTCATAGCATTTTCCTACAGTAATGTCCTAATAGCAGCTATCATCTAATCATTCCAATGAAATCATTATTAGCCTTAATTAGCCGTCAGTAACTACAGTACACCTATGGCTGCTGCCAGAGTTAACCGGATCAGGTTGTACCAAGCATCATGAGATGTCTACATCAGTTTTACAGGTGAAAGATGTACAATGAGACCTCACCACCATTTACTTACTCTCATTCTCTCATTACTCCTTACAGGAGTTCCAGCAAAAGTCTCTCTCATCTCTAAGCAGCCGAAGGACGTGCATCTACTGCAGCACGTGTGCTGGGCACATAACCAAACATAATGATGAGTCATGATACATACAGGCAAATAGAGGGAACAGCCTCAAGTTGTGCCAGGGGAGATTCAGGCTGGACAGTAGGAAATACTGCTTTTTCAGAAGAGTGGTCAGGTGCTGGAGTGGGCCGCCCAGGGAGGTGGTGGAGTCACTGACCCTGGAGGTGTTCAAGGAACATTTAGATGTTGTGCTGAGGGACATGATTTAATGAGACCTGCTGGTGAGAGGTGGATGGTTGGACAGATGATCTTGTAGGTCTTTTCCAACCTCGGTGATTCTATGAATGCTCACAGACAGGACTGATGCAACTTTTAGGGTAACACTTGCCTCATGGTCATTTTCACTCATGAGGGTTAGAGTAGTGCTGCAGAGTGCAGCTGCTTTTACCCACATAGAAACAGCCACTGATGAGTCAGAACATGGGAATAGCTCAGCTGACAGCAAAACAAAGACCCAGGGCTCCTGCAGTCACTGTTTGGAAAAGAGCAGTTTCCCATTATGCATTCCAGTGTACATGACTGCTTCAAGAACCAAACATATCAGCAGAACCCTTTTTCCTCCTTCAGTCCTTTTGTTCGACAGAACTGCTGGCTGCTGAACACAAAGTCCAGAGGAGAACAGCAAGAACAAAGAGAGGTATTGCAAATGAACCTTGTTAACAGGAAAAAGAAAAAAAAATGGTTAGGTTTGGCACAGATAGAGTGAAAGGGATGCATCGTATACCCTTTAAATATGTAAAGGTGTTGTATAGAAGGTGCCTGCTGCTGCCCAGTCCTCCACATGTCCCCGAAGCACCAGCATAGGACTGGGAAACATCCGTTAGTTCTGAGCACACCAATACTTACCATACTTACAGCTCACTATTACAACACTGTGATGTTTTATCAGCATTAGCACCTCCTTCACGAACACTGTCAAGAACTCTTGATTCTAAATCTGATTTTCTTTAAGTTCAGATTGAAGTATTTATGTTAACCTTTGCAAACAATATACCATAACACATTTCTTTTTTGCATACACAGGGTTAATAGGTGCTAAGGCTGATGTAGTTGATGCTTTGATCAAGAGATAGTAAAAGTATAGTTTACCAGTATGGTATATCACAAATTTCAGTCTGAAAAAAGATTTTCTCAACGGGAAGTTAAGATTATGAACAAATTTTCCAAGAACATCTTTCCTGAAGCCCTACTGTGGGAGAAACAAATGAAAAAATACCCTGGATTTATCAAGGATGGGTTACCTTGGTAATCTGACAAAACCCGTTTGACAGAATTTACAGAAATACAGAGCAGCCCTGATTTAGTGCAAGCCCCATACTTCAGCTTCAGTGAACACAGTTTTGGTGACAGAGAGTTTACAAAGGAAAGTGTTTCTGGCAGACTTCTATGGGTCTGCATTAAGAATGTTAAAAATAACAACAAAACAGGCCCCAGTGAGCACGTGGAGCTGCTACAACCAATTACCAGTGTTAAAATCATGCACATACTCACGAGTCTTTAAATGTCAGGAATCATTCTAGTGAAAGCAGTGTCAACTTAATGCAAACCTAAATATCCCATGCACGGAGAAAGCTAAAAAGGGAATTATATTAAGAAACAAACATTGTAGCTCAGAAGTAATGTGTACAGCATCAGATGAATCTGGCATTAAACTCTCTCTGCTCAAGTCATACCTGTAAGGGTACAGAAGTGACACGAGCCGACTCGTCAGAGCACACGCAGTAACAGCAGCAGGTGACTGCTCTGCCCATTTGTTCACTTGCTTCTTAGTGCACCTGTGAGCAGGTCACTGCTCCTTTTCTTTCATGTTAGGTTTCTCTCTGCCACCACGAATGTTGCCATGCTCGCTGTGTCATTACGTTTGTCATTCCTCCTCACTCAGTACTGTTTTGCTTATGGAGCACAGGAAGGCACGACATACTGTGAGAACACTTGTTTCTGTGACACCACCACTAGCAGAACACACTAATTAGCCCACGGGAGTCTGCAATGTCTCTTCCAACACTGGAAACCCATCTGGGGGCTGCTAACTAGAGCAACAGGCATAATTTGCTTAATTAGAGACTTTCACTTATCAACCAGCGCCACGACACAGGATCAAAAGATTGTAATTGCTGAATAACACTGTCAAAGTAAGCATATGCTAATTCATTTCTGGGTTTATGGCAAGAACTACAAAGTGGAATGTATTTATCTATTAATTGAAAACATCTGAATAGCAAGACATTAACGACAAGTTCCTTCTACAGATTATTTACAAAAAGAACTTTATTCACACAAGAACTGTTATGTATTGTTCCCCTCCCAGTCTGTACCCACATACATTCCACAGCAAGCAGAGCTTTACGTATGAACATCTCTACTTCTGCTTCAGTGAATCTCAGGGACACCACTCCAGACGCAGCCACCGAAATTATGCCAGCCAGTTGCTTGCACAGTGCATTCTTAACAGAATAGTTGAAATGCCAGCAGTGACGCTGTTTTCCTTTAACTCAGCAATGCTAAAAGGATCAGGAAATAAGTCCTGCAGAGCACTACTGAAGACGGGCAGCTTCAGTGCTTGTAATTGTTCTCTTGCTGCTCAGCAACTGAACAGTTTCTCGAAAAAAAAAAAATGATGGTGGCTCATACAAAACCATGAAGCATCTCTTGACACCAAGTGAAGTGTCTTCATAGTTGCGTCCTCATGCAAAAAGAGATTGCACTTCAAATACAAAGCCAGATGTGCCATTTCAAGTGACACATTTTAGTACATACCCACATGAACAGTGCAGCTTCTAGTGTTTAACCCCTTAACTGAGCTCACTAATGTTAAAATTTGATGAAGGTAGACAAGTTCACAAGTTTTAGAGCTACTACCACAGATGGGACATCACCTCCGCTCAGAATAAGTTGTATTAATACATGAACAATCAGCTACAAGCAGCAAGTAAAATCAATCAATCAAACAAAAACCAATAACAAAGGCATTATTTTAATCAGCAAATGAAACTCATGGTATACAACTGCTCGATAAAATACTTTTATTCATGCACTCCACGTAAAGATGCATTCAACAAATATTACATCGTATGAGGAGCAGGCTTGAATTAATTAATTCATTAATACTTCTAAAGTCACTTCAAGTGGGAAGTTCCCTGAGGTTAAGAAAAGTCTTCTGTAACTAGACAACATCAATAGCTGATCAGTGTTATCGGGAAAAAAAATAGGACGCGGGCATTTAACAAAAGAATTGCTCAACAGTACGTGCTAGAAACTGTTAGCCAAAGTCACCGCTGCACTACTGTGACTGCTGCTGGATCACCACCAGCACTGCAGGTAGGAATAAATACCACAGACAAATGACAACCAGTTTTGGGGGAAAAAAAAAACCACGACACAAGTGGAGGAAAACAAACTCTGATTTAGGAATGTATGGACACAGAACTAGATGCTTAGATAGAGTCCAACCCTCAGATCAGATGTTTTGTTGGGCTTTAAAAAACAACAAGGGAAACACGTGCACACGTACAAAAAGCATACACCAAACCAGTTATCTTTTTCAAAGCCTTCAACCACAGAGGTGACACAAGCAGCACTCCTCAAATACACCTGCCCAACAAGGAAGCAGGATGAAGTATTTCAGACACCTAGGCAAGCAAAACGACCCTAAAAATGACCCTATTTTGCATAAGTTTTCCAAATCACGTCAGCAATACAACCTGTGACCTGATCCTTTCCCTACTGGTGTCCATGGCAAATTCCTTTCTATCTCAGATATTAGGCAGCTGAGGCCTTACAAAAACTGAGATTAGTTTCACATTAACCACATTTCTGAACTAACTGTAGCTAGTCTTTATTTGGGTCGAAATGCAGCACTGTAGGAATAATTAGTCACTAGAACCCACAGTGAAGAAAAGAGGCTCTGTGTAACAGAACTGAAGAAGAAATGTTGCCTATTTGCATGTTCTATTATATTTTTATATAGACTGTAAAACCCTCTCACCCTTCAAACCAAAAGAAATATAAAGTTAGTGCCATTATTTGTATTATTGCATAAATCTCCTGTTCTAGCAGGTCTAGCTAGCAGCATTGAGGTTAACAGGTGGTTAGGGATTGTACACTATGTATATATGAAGACATGCAAAAGATCTTATTAGGGGAACATGGAACACTGCAACCTCCTCACCCTCACCCAAGCAGAATAAAAGACATTCCCGCCAAATGTAATGAAATGGGCTTGTTTGCACCAAGACAGTACTCTCCTCTCCCCACCTCCCCTCTGCCATTTTAAACAGTACACTCCCACACAGAGCAGGACACAAAGCCTCTAACATATGGCTCAACCTAAAGATCTTCATAGCTTCGGCTTGTCCCATCTTATTACTTTGGTAAATAAATCTGTGTCATATCACAGCATACGATGAAGTTCCAAAGGATGCGTTTTTTATCTCAATAGTACATTAACTAGGTATCTTTGTCACTCTCCTGCCAATAGGTGGCACTCTCTTCTATCGTGATCTTTATACTCTGATCTGCTGCTCAAAACTGCATCCAGGAACAAGTATTATTACAAGTGGGAGAATAACCTCCACAAGTCACCAACCCACTCTCCAATCCTCTTTGTTCCCTAGGTCACCTAGAAACTTAAAGATATGGTGGATAAAGTGCAAAGAACTGATAGCATCATCTTCTGTGTTCTTCAAAGTAGAATAAAAACACTAAAGGAATAAAAGAACTTCTAAGAGGTGACTCAGGCTTTTCTCCAAAGATGCGTCATCTCAGATTCTAAAACCCTCTAAAACTAAGAAGTGTGCCAAAAATAAGGGGAAGTATAACAAGAGCACTAGAACTACTGCATGTTTATGATCTACAAAGATAATCTCAGCAATCAGCCAGCAAAGTTTTCAAGGACCATAAACAAAGGTTTTGTCATTTGACTCTTTCACAGATTTCAAGTCCAGAAAGAACCACCATGATTACCTAGCATGACCACCAGCACAATGAGCAGGTGTTCCCACTCCTCACCACATCCACGTTTGCTGTGGATATGAACTCTCACACTGAGGACAACCTGGTAACTATAATTCATTTTGACAGCTTTGACAACTTAACCGTTGCCTCCTTTTCATGAAGTGCACTTAAAAAAAAAGACCCACAAACTCCACCGTGACTGCATTCTGCCATGCGATCAATTCAACCACCAAGAAATATTCAGTGGCACACAGGTACCCACACCATACCTTATCTGGGGTCAGAACTGACCTTCATTTTCTAAATGCAGTTTTCAGTAGCAGTATCTCCAATGTATGTGAAATGAGAATAAAGCTGAATTAGACTCAAGCTGAGATTAGTGGACAAGTTAGCTGTAGAGCTACTTTGAAGCATTAGGACAAAGGACACCGTTAGAATGTGCCATTGCTAAATCATGAAACATTGTCAAAGTAGTGACAAAACTGCTGGCATAATTCTTTGCTAAGATGATGAAGATCTATGCATACATGAAATACAATGTTTTTACTTCTGATGCATACTGAATATGAGCAGCAAGAAATGTCTGTACTAACGAGCTTCTTGCAAAAGTTTCAATTTCAAGGGCCCGTTACTTTGCAGTGCATTCTTCTGCTGTAGTCTAACATCACACTAGGAAACAGAAGTTCCAGTGTTACATCCCCTTCTTTTGTGATGTTTCACCATTTAACTTTCCGTTTTCTGTCGCTTTATTTTCAAAGTTCCAGTCAGTTGGGCTGAGGAGCTGCTGAGTTTTTTTGTATGTCCAGTACGGGTTAAGTATTAACGTGACGGCGAATAATCCAGAGAATAAAACGATAAAATGGAGTAGTCCCAGGTTTTCTACCACAGAATTCCAGTTTAAAATACACACCCACCACATGTGGTAAGTGAGAATCATGCGGCAGTGAAACAGGTGGATCATTACCCACTGGTTTGCCTTCCAGAAAAAGGTATTTGCACAGCCAGCCTAGAAAAACAAGAACAGAAAGTATACACAAGTGTGCTTGTTACTTCAAGATAAGAAAGTACAGAATCCCTAGAACTAAAGCAGACACACAGCCTTTGCACACACACCCCCTCAGGCATCTCTTCATGTACAGCTGATACACAGCACATGTATACATCAATCCAAGCTCAGACTACAAACCAAACACACACAGCACTACACAGAAGCCTATGTGCAGAACTGCCACGATCGTGTTTCAGTGGAAGCAGATAACACAATAACATGATGTCAGTTAGACAAGCACAGCCTTGCTGCAAAACGGTCTAGGCACACTGTACACATTATTTGCAGAGAGTGAGATGCATGAAAACTGATACAAACGTAATTTGTGAAGTCTGAAATTCTTACCTTTAGAAGCATCCAGGAAATGCAGGTTGACGGAGTACTCATCTCCAGCAACATTCCCATCAAAGGTAGGTAATGTCCAGATTTCACATTGATGACTAGACCAGCCAGGCCACCAAAAGCAAGTAAGTGATGAACCACCAGGAACACATCAAATGTTCTAAAAACGATGTTGGACATGTGAACAGCTACATTTTCAAGCAAGAAAAATCCAGCAGCTATTAAACAGTTAAACCAGCTCCACTTTTGCTGTGAATACACCTTGTCAGCATGAAAAACAGGATCTATGAGCAAAGCCCACAATCCAGCAACACAGCTCTGAAGTCCAAATGCACCACGCGTGACTGCCATGTTCCAGAACACCTTCTCCCTTGCATACAAGGCACGGTAAGTGGCACTCATCCGGGAAGATAACCAGTGAGACAGAAGAAATACTCCCAGGTAGATTAAAAAACCAGCTGCTATAAATGTCAAACGAACTTCCCATAAGAGATAGTCCCAGTCAAAAATGGTCCCAAACACTTGATCGTTATTTGCAGGATTCATGTTGTCTTCCTTTTTATTCTTTTTCTTTTTTTCCCCCTTTTAATAGAACAAAGCCTCGCAGGGGGTTTGGTACTTCTCACTCACACTGTATACCCTACGCCTATTCAGCCTCCGCTATTATGCGGACCAGCAACTGTGAACTCTTTCTTTTCCATCTGGAACAAAAAGAAAAAAAAAAATAAAGTGAGTCTTATTAAAAAGTCATCTGTATCCGCACCTCCTAAACTGTACGGAACTCACTTTCAGTGCAGTTACGACTTCAGCTCTGCTGTCATTGGGCACAGTCATCAAAAGACAGGTAGACAGATGAACAAAGAAAACCAGCTTAAGCAACGTGTTTAGGATTAGTTTTATTTTACTAGTAAGATGTCATGTTCTGAAGCAAAAGTGGAAGAAAGGAAAGAAGGAAGTTAAGAAAGAGGAAGGGAAAACATAAGAAGCAAATTTTGTTTTCTTACAAAACTCACATTTCAACAGCAGCGTGCTGTCGCTCACTGCTATCCTTTTACTCTCCTGCTTTTCCCTCACTGATATGCCACCACTTCTTACACCTTTGGCTGCAAGTCAGAACCTCACATACAAACTCAGGACATGAAAATAGAAAAAGTCATCCTAGCACACGGGACCACAGAAATGAGCTTTCAGGATCGTATCTCAAAACAAGACTTAAGTTTCTGACTTTCTAAAAGAAAACCGATTCCAAAAATGCAACAGGACTCTGGAATGCAGACGAGCAGCATTTGTATGTATGGTTAGCAACATTACCATCATTAACCAAACAGTCCAGCAGTCAGTGCCTCAAGTTAGCTGAACTTCCTGAACGCGCAGAAGCTAAAATGATGAAAAAAAGAGCTGGAAAACGTTTAAATACTTAAATACGAGTTCATTTTGTGCGTGATTTAGGCTGCTCCCCCCCGTGCCCTGCTCGCCCTGGCTCCTCAGCACCTCCCACAGCCCAGAGCACGGCGGCCGGCCGCACCGGGCAGCCCTACACCTCGCACCGCGGACCCAAAAGCGGAGGAGCCGCGGGCAGGGCAGGCCAGGCCCCAAGAGCCCCGTCCCCACGCAAACACCGGCACCGACAGCCGCCCGCTGACCGCAGAGCCCCTAAAGCAAGGCACACACCTGGCTCAGCCCCGCCGCTCCTTGCTGCCCACGATGGCGGCCCACAGCCCTCCCGGGATCGCCCAGGCCGGCGACGCATCCAGCCCCGGCTGCGCGGCGCCATGCACGCAGCGCGCATGCGCGCGGAACACCCTCTGCCCTGCCCCCCACACACACGATGGTCCGAGCCGCCCTGCGCTGAGCGGGGAGAAAAGCAGAACTGTAGCAGTGATGTCAGAGCAACTGCCCTTACCTGTAATTATCCGGTGTCTTATAAAGACGGCAAATTGCAAAATGCGTGTCGTGGAGTGCTGTTACATGATTCTCTCGGTGCTTGCGAAGGGCTGTCGTGTCGTCACAGTGAGTCAGGCCGGCTGGGAGCCGGGAGAGCGCGCTGGGACGTTTCTTCTGCAGTGCTCCAAACTCACGCCAAGGTTTCAGTTTGGTGTTGACACGAGTGACTGAGCTGACTGATGGTTTTCCCCAGGAAGAAGCTCAGTCCCGCAGCTGGCCATGTGATTCCACCAAAAATTAAGGAAAAGTTAAAACCAAGCCACTACTTTCCTTACACGAAGCGTTAGGTATAGAAGAGCTGAAACCCAAACTTGGATGAAAAACCAGACTCGGGACGTGAACGTCCTCACGGTCTGACTTACATCCAGCTTCCAGGCTGAGACGTGAGCACTGACATTGTGGATGGAAGCCTGGGCACTGCCACAGCAGAGGGAGATCTAGGGAGGAGGGTTGTTTTTGTTCAAGTGTTTTCTTTTAATAGGCAAATAGATTCATAGATTCATAGATTCATTAGGTTGTAAAGGACCTACAAGATCATCTAGTCCAACCATCCTCACACCACCATCCCTACCCACCAAGCTACTAAATCAAATCCCTCAGCACCTCATCTAAACGCTTCTTGAACAGCGCTAGGGACGGTGCCTCAACCACCTCCCTAGGCAGGCCATTCCAGTGCCGGACCACTCTCTCAGAGAAAAAAAATTTCCACAAATCTAATCTAAATCTTCCCCGGCACAACTTGTGGCCATAATAACCCCGTTGCCAATGGACTCCCCGAGCAGCCTGGAAACTGAAATTACATCGGGAGTTTAGACGTGGTTAGCCATCCTGAGTTACTTTTATGCTCGGCACGAGGCACTGCAAGCTGCCAGTAGGACTTCTCTGAGTTCCTCTATAGACAGCCCCAAGGGTACCACGGTTTGACTGCAGTCTCAGGAAGATTTGTCCACACACCCAGACACTATGTGTCATTTGGGTGAGTCAGGTGTTGAAGCATACCTGACACATTAGAAGTAACCTCGTCTCTGTCCAAGAGGCACAGACTCAGCGCTAAGTGAAGGGCAAGGAACTTTGGCCAAAACAGTTCTTTCTTAGACAGAGCATGCTCACAATCAGGTGACAGAGATCCTAATGACGTGCACTGACACGTACACAGAACGATTTGGTTTTGCACAGCAAGAAGAGCAAATTTGTTCTAAATCTCTGGCATACAGTCAGAGCTGTCTACTAACCTGAAGAAGAAAAGAAGCTGTGGGGACTGAGATATGCTGAGTACAAGGTTTGTAGGAACTGTCACTGGTGACCACCTTGCTGGTGGTAGTTACCCATTTAATTGCCTCTCTTCCCCACAGATGCCAGTCCTGCTGGTAACATAAAAAAAGATGAGAAAGCTTAACAAGCAAAAGTTGGCCCGTCTGTTGTTGAAAGGTACTGCACTCCTATGAGATGTAGAATCATGGAATATCCCTAAGTGAAAGAGATCCACAAGAATCACTGAGTCCAACTCCTGGCTGCACACAGGACAATCATTATTCAATGCTTCTTGAACTCCAGCAGCTTGGGCCAGTGACCACTGACCTGGGGAGCATGCTCCAGTGCCTGACCATCCTCTGGTGCAAAAGTTTTTTTCCTAAGACCCACTCAACCCTCCCCTGAAGCAGCTCCATAAAGTTCCCTTGGGTCCTGTTGCTGTGACCAGAGAGCAGAGCTCAGCTCAACTCTGCTCCTGTGAGGAGCTGTACCTGCCATGAGGCCTCTCCTCCATCACCTCTGCTCTGGGCAGAACAAACCAAGGGATCTCGGCCACTTCTGATACGTCTTGCCCTGTAGTCTCTTTCCCATCTTTGTAGCCTGCCTTTGGATGCTCTCTAATAGTTTTATGTCATTTTATTGTGATGCCCAAAACTGCAGTGAGTGCTCAAGGTGAGGCTGCGCAGCATCAGAGCTGTGAGGATCAGAGAGGATTGCACCATCTCAGGTGCAGAATCCAGCACTTGCTCTTATTAAACTTCATGCAGCTGGTGATTGCCCAGACCTTTAAATTGTCGAGTTCTTTCTGCAAGGCCTCCCTACCCTCCAGGGAGTCAAAGCTCCTCCCAATCTAACATTATCTGGAAACATAGTGTGCACTTGACTCCTAGATCCCAGTCATTTATAAAAACACTGGGGACAATTGGTTCTAAAATCGAGCCCTTGGGGACCCTGTTTGTGACTGACTGCTAGTTTGTACTTGTCTAGCACTATGCTGGACAGTTTATCGAGAAGGATACTGTAAGAAATAGTATTGAAAGCTTTGTTGAAATCCAAACAGATTACATTAACCATTTCCCCTTGGTCAGCTAGATGTGTTACTGGAGCTGATGCACTGCAGTTAGGTGTTCTAGCTTCTCCAGATTTTATTTTTCCCAGAGCTCTCCTTAAGGAATTCCTTTAATTTGTAACAGCTTGAGGCCAAGAATTTGAGTTTTACTTACATATAAGGCACTGTGATCATACTGTAAAAACAAGATTGCAGATACTATGTTACATTCCATGTTTGTTTTTTTCTCGTCTGCCTTTCTTGCCTTCTCAAGCATAATCTAATTTTTTAATTACTATCAGCCATAGACATGATGTAATAGTTTAGTGTTACTTTCTGTATCTACTGATGCTACAACCATACTTAGTGACAATTTTTTAATAGCTTCTCATTATGGTAATTATAATAATGTCAAGCATTTCAAAATAGTTCTTCCATAGTTACACCATGTTCAGTTTTCTCTTTCACAGCCAATTGAGTTGTATTCTACATCATGCTCTGTTTAAATCTGTCTATCCCAACTGCTAGCTTGGTTTTGGGCAACTTTTTGGAGATGGTCTGAACGCCACCGCTGGAAGAACAAGGAGCATGTCCAGGCAGGGAGCCCTGCCCCTACACTTTGGGTGAACTGCCCCTCATATTTAAGAGCTTCTATATACTGATTATTGCTTGTCTGTTGTCAAGAACTGAACAGTATTTTTTTTTTTTCTTGTATTTCACAATATCTGTATTTTGTTTCCTGAATGATTGCAGCTGTACAACCAAATAAAGTAGGCCAAGGCCCATGGAGAGGGCAGCCAGTTACTGAGGAATGGGGTAGCTACATCCAAACTGCCCATGGAATAGGCTTTTCACATTAGCTATACTTCAAAACATCAACAAAAATGCTGCCTTCTGAAGGCCATTTTTACTAGACTGCTGCTGAAAATGGGACCAATGCCCCAAACCAGGAATTGTCTAGAGAAGTACCAGTTGGCACAGGACAAACTTCTTCCAGGCAGCGTGCTAATAATTAAATGCTGTATGCTGTAATGAATGTATAGCTCCGTTGTTGTATCTACTAATATACAGATAGCTAGTGGGTGTTAACAATATCTTCAGTTTTAGCAGTTTTTCCTCTATATTCCCCACAGGTCCACGCCCTTTTCCCACTCCCTGTACTTTCAGAGGCAGATGGAGCCCTCTCACTGGTATTAGAATGCTTTAAATGCAGAGTCTTAGGAGATGTGCATTGAGGATACAAGGTCAAGCAGGAGGGGAGCCTGAGAGCATGAGCAATCTATGGGTCCAGTTGCAGAGGGAAGGAATCTTGTATCACCACCTTCAGTTCTGCTTGAACAACACCAGTGGAGACAAGATCCTTCCTGCAGCAGGTCTCAGCTGTTTCATGGGACAAGAATGTTGGCCCAGACCATTGCAACGATTCTGGAGTCCAAAAGGCAGGTTTTGTGCACACAACTGTGTGGCTGCTGTTAGTGTGCACTGTGAACAGTGTGGCCTCAAAATGTGGAGAAAATGAAATCTGTTTAATCACCATATTAAAGGAGCATTAGGGGAAAAGTTTGTCATGATCAGATATCTCTTGCTGCAGGAACGCTGTGCATGATATTTTAGGTGGTGAAAAATAGAGCAGAAATTCCATCAGTATAGCTGACTAAGTAGCAGAAGAGACTGTGCACTGTTCCTTCTTCACATGTAGTTCAAATGAGAGCACTCTTAGAGGAGAACCACAAAAATCTGTCTGATGAGAATGCAAAATGTGTTAGATCTATGGGGGAGAGTGTCCTATCTCTGGTGGAGTGTCAACATGACTTATGCCCTCCTCTGACAGTCATATTTAAATCTTCATTCATATTCATGCTGCAGTGTTTGAGAATATGCCAGTCTATCTGGGGCAGCATTCAAGAGCTGGGCTGACAATCAGTACAGATGAGTTCTGGACAAAGTCTCTTTTTTACCTTTATATACTGTTTTTAGTGGTGCCTCAGCATCTCATTTGATAGAGGAATTAATAATTGAACAGAGAGAAAAGGGCAGTCTCTCTGAGTAGCATTTGAAGGAAATGAAGATATGCCTTAAAACCTCTGATTTTTTAATTCCAGAATACCAAAAATCTACAACCAGTGGTACTATGTGTTGAAATAAGTCCTATCAGTATAAATTAAACAATCAGCTGACAATGTTCCCAACAAAGGATTAAAAGTCCATAATACTTGAAAAGTCAAGACCCCATTGACAGGTTTTAGCCCTCTTTTCCACTCTCCAAAAAAGCCTGTATATTAGCAGACAGAGATCTGTGCATACACAAACAGCTTGTGGTAACCTGTCACATAATTGTATATTTTCAGTAGCGTGCTTCTTGAATTCTTTTTTAAATCAAAATGTGTTATTTTACCACATATTAATCCGCAGTCTGCATTCAAATCTGTGGGAACTGTACTACATACACCCTGCCTAAAGGAACTCTGTGGCAATACCAAATGTGTTACCTCACTTGGTTAATATTTTACACATACCCTCAAAGTTCTCCCACTTCTTGTACAACAAGTACTTAAACAGTATTCCTACATGCAAACTACAGTTATTCCAAGGACCACTTTGAACATGGTTGTTTAAGGTATTTTGCCTCTTGGCTAACAGGGACCAATACAGCTTCTTTCAAAAAACCTGTGTTACAAGGCTTTCATGTGTAAAAAGGATTCAGAAAGGCTTTACATTGCATAACATATTCATCTGCCCACGCTGGTCTGCTTTCATCAGTACTTGCAGATCAGCAGGCGTTTCTGCAAACTCTTTTTCTATTTTACTTACGGTCATTTTTATACGAGCTAATCAACTTTAACTCCTTATGATCCAGAACAGATAATAATAATAGCAGGGTTTTTTTTTTTTGTTTGTTTGTTTGAAGCGCTTGATAGTCTCAAATTTTTTAAAATCCAGATTTGCTGGGCATCCAGATTTTGAACTAAGTTATGGGAAAAATGGTAGCAATGAAACAGGCTGCTTCTGCTTGGCTAGGTCTTTGCAGATAATTCAGATAGTATAGAAGATCTGAAGATATATATATATATATATATTCTTTTTTCAGAATCATAGAAACAGTTAGGATGGAGAAAGCCTCTAAGATCATTGAGTCCAACCATCAACCCATCACCACCGTGGCCATAAATGATATTACTCAGTTTGTTATCTACCTCTTTCTTGAATCCCTCTTGAGAGTTACTCATTTGGCTTTTTTCTTATAAATATTTTATGAAATTGCTGGAGGTATACAATGACCTTGGAATAGTTCCACATATCCCAGTCTCACTGAAAAAGTTCATCTGTGAGTCAACACAGTTTGGGATGTTTACATCTTGCTTATACTGACCCTATGACATATAGCAATTCCTTGTCCACTGCTTAATTGAACCTCACCAAATACAGCCTTCGGGCAATTATTCCTTCAGCATTTCCTCCCTCCTCATTCTTTTACTTCCATGCAAAGGAATATAGCCTACTTTTTTTTTTCCTTCCCTACTGTTATAATCTTTCATCAAAATTGCAATAGATGAAGATTATCTCAAACACTCTCCTGTTTAGTTCAGACTTTTCTCTCAAGAACTTCTCTAAATCTCAGCTTCTCTCCCTTTAGTCCTGTGATAAACCTGCAATACATAAGATGCATCCCTGCTTCATTTGTTCTTTATCTGCTTAAGTTCACATATCACTCCCAAGCATTCTTATCTCCTTCTGTTTTACAAGCTTCTCTTCACACTGTGTTTACTATAAACATGTCTCTTTAATCATTACTTAAATATATTTCATCATACCTTCTTTCCCTTCCCTCTTCTCCCAGCCCATTTAGATCTATTATTCATGTTCCACTCTGAGGATTCTCACCTGTTAGTGTCCAGCACTACCAGTAGCGCTACAAGAGATTACTTTCCCCATGGAAATAACAGACAAGAATAATACCATTTCTGTCCAGTTCCTTGGTTGCTTCTGGTTGGCTTCAGGTAACAAGCATGATGTGATGGTACAAGCTTGAGCTTCCAGCTGAACCTTTTTATTCCTCCCTCACTAATGCCTATGTCTTAACAATGTTAAGTGGAACAGGTTATTCTACATTAGTAGTCAGTTCTTGCTTCACGCCTGTAGTCATCAAGTCTGGTATAACTGGTGTTTCAGGTTTATCTAGAATCTCTGGGTCTTCTTTCCCATTTCTCATGTAGGTACCTCCCTCCAGCGCCTCTTCAGGAATCAGAGGAAAATTCTGTCTGCATTGTAGTCTGTGCACTTACCTATTCTAGAGTTTTGTTAGCTCCAAATAGTTTCACTTGATAGAAATGAGGTGCTTCACCATGAGGCAGAATGATGTTTGCCGGGTTAAAACCAAAGTAGAGGGTAGCTGGCTTCGATGTGGGTCTCTGCAAGGGTCTGATCCAAGATTAACATCATGAACCGTTTTTTGGTTGCATCTGTAAGGCAGCTTCAGGGAGTTCCTATGGAAACAATCTGAGATGAAGTCAAGGACCTCACAGTCACTGCTTGTCAATGATGGGTGGAAACCACAAACATTTCTGTAGCCTCAGTCAGTAATCTAATAAATTTACTCTTGGGGCTCTCAGTAAAATGGCACCAAATCCATCACACTGACAAGGTTATCAACAGTTTAGGTGACTTCTTTGAATAAACAGTCCATAAGCAATAAGGTGGATGTAAGATGACAAGCTGTTTTCTTATTTTCAGCTTCACTGAGGTGGAGAGACACTCAGGTATTTCACAATTTGCAGTACTGTGCAATAATTACAACAGTATCAAGTCTCTATCCTTCAGAATACAGCAGAAACACAAATTCAGTAGAGCAACAATTAATTAAAAAATGGAGAACAAATTAAAAGGAAAAGCAAATTATAAAAAAAAATAATTATAAAAGATCTTTCTAGAAATGATTGAGAGAAATGTGAGAGGTGTGAGAAGATAAGTGAGTGTGAACTTACATGACCGGTTATTCTAGACTTGTAAAAGATGGAGATTCTTTTATATGTAGTGTATTTAAAGTTCTTTAGAATAAGGTGGTGTACGTCTGGTGCAGGGAACCTGCTTTAGCAGGGGGGTTGGACTCGATAGTCTCCTGAGGTCCCTTCCAATCCCTATGATTCTATGATTCCATGATTCTATGATAAGAAGATTTTAACTATTTGCTAAAAATAGACTCTACAAACCCAAACAGCAGTAATGCTGTCTTGTTAATACAACATGGAAGACAGTAGGGGATAATATATTAAGGAAATAAGAGATAAGAGTGTTGCAGAAAAACAAAACCAAGTTTTCTTCGCTTGTTCTCAGAACAATTTGATCTGGTGATCAGTGATAGCTAACAGCTCATCACTAACAGAAGCACTAACAGGATTTTCCTAAAAAAACACCACAACCAACTCTCTAAAGATTTCAGTGGGGTTCCTCACAGTGAAAAGCTTGAATGGTTCTTTGGAGGACTGAGGCTGTAACCATGTGTGTGTCCTTCCACTCAAAGGATTAGGCTGCAGCATAGCCCATCTGGTGACTAACGGAGTACAGAAGGACCCAGTTCATGATCAGGCTAACTGGTACTACAATTACATGCCTACTCTCCTTTCCTCGAAAATGATGATGCTACAGCACAACACTCTGTCTGTTTACTAGGTGCACAAAAGATACATGAGATGGGTGTTTATTGCAGCTTGTTGCATCCTTTTGTTTCAGAAGACTAAGGCATTTGTAAATAGAGTGCAAGGAAGATTAAAATATATTTTTTGTAATTTTGCAATTCTAAACCAATAAAGACACAAAGAGAGATAAAGCAGGCCTTGAGGTAATGATTAACTTCTTATGGGACACTATCTTTTCATTATTTTCAACTTCACTAAGTATGAAGTCATACTGATTTTCTACAGAAATCAATGGACCTAATCAACAGCAACCTGCTGCAGTTGGAAACCCACCTGAGCAGGTGACCTCCAGGGGAGCCTTCCTACCTCAGCCATTCTGTAGTTCTGTGTAATTATACATGGGTTATTTGAAAAAGAGAAATGAAACTCCCTACACCAAGCTTATCATATATATCAAGGAATCCCAAGGAAACTGGTATTTGAAGAAAAAAAATAAGAACACACTGTCGGCAGAAGACAATTAATGAGATAAAGCCTAAGTATTAAGAAGACAGCTTTTGTAGTGGCGAGATACAGGATCTCTGCTGTTCCATCCCTTCCAGCTGACAGGCTATTGGGAGCTAGGTTTTTGGGTAGCAACTAATTCTCATTTTGATTTGATCCAAAGCAATTCCTTGTATCCTATGGGACAAATAAAAGATCCCTCAGGAAATGTACTTCCAGCTCAGGAACAGAAAGGATTGAAATGATTGTGGGGAATGAAAGCTCCCTTAAGGTCTTTCAGCGGGAGTGAACTCACTTTTCACTATAAAATGAAACCTAAATTTCCACTTTTGCCTACACCACCAGAAATCAAACTGACTGCCAAGTAAATAGCAGGTGTGCTCATGAAATCATTTTAGGAAAGTTTGCTGAGCATTCAAGCCCTCAGCACGTATAAAGAGACTCTGCACTGACAAGGCAATAGATTCCCATTTGCTAAGGTTATAGTTTCATTCTGCTGAAGTCACTGGATTTAAAACTGCGTGCCAAGAGAATCAGATTAATCATTACTACTACGGAAGAGAATAAACTCAAAGAAAAAAACATACTGTGAATATGTAAGAATGACAGATTGCTAAGGAAATCTGATCCACAGCAACATTTTTGCAAAAACAGTAATAAAATACCAACTTTGCTTGAAGCCCAACCATAAGGATCCAGATATGCACTTCTTATTTTGCCCCATTCTCCACATTGTATTTGCTACAGGGATGGGATTGGTAGCTGGACACATTAGGAAAGAAGTGAGTACTTTGTCCATAAGCAACGAATCACTTATTAAGTGCAATCTATTAAATAAAATTTCTGTGACCTGAGTTACTGTGACCTGCAAACTCATGTTCTATCACAGAAGGCAAAGTTTTCTTTAACAAACCTGAGGAATAGAAATGAGAAAGTACGCCCAACATCATCCAGAGTAACAGTCAGGAGTAAGTCCAAGTACTAATTAGAGTGGTACTGTTAGAAAGATCAATACCAGTGCCTTTAAAAAAGTGTTGGAATTGAATAAGGATAAGGAAAAGAGCTTTCTGAGTGCTCTATGGGCAAATAAAAATTCAGCATTAAAAATCTGGGACAACTTCATCTGCAAAAGAATCATAAAACATCAGCCCTTAATTATAGAAAAAATGAGTGTAAGTGCTTTGGGACACAGAAATCCTTGAACTAACCTGCACACTGTAGACTGTAAGTAAAGCTAATTTAGTGATGTTCCTTTAAATGATAGAAGGAAAGCACACATTGCACCAAAAGCACTTTGCTTTGGTATAATTTGGATAAAACTAACAAAATTTGAAACAACCTTCTCCTTAAAAATACAGTTCTTTTTGCTTCTGTGTGCCAATGTGAAGACAGTAACTGCTAGCAAACAAGTAATGTCAGAGAAATGGCAAGCTATAGTAAAGATGTGTGAATTTTTACTGCTGAAAGTAGTTCATAAAACATTATGGAATGATGATATGTGTGGTGAGCCATGTCAATACCTGTGTCCAGTTCCAAGAGCTTCAGTTTTTCATTTGTGTATAAGAACAGGATATATCTTTGCTGCTAAGAAATGTCTCTTCCTCAGATTAACTCCAAGTTCCCTTAGCTGGTTCTTGACAGACATCATCTACGTCGGTCCTCCATGGTACATGTGAAAGACAAGTCACTGAGCTGTTCCATGTGAAATGCTGATTTGGGGAACCAGTCACATAACTTCAGATTACAGAGCACTGCAAACTGCTACCTAACGCTCCCAAGTCCCCTGAAAGCAGATTATTGTTGTCATTTGACACAGTCACAGAGAGGTTAAGTGAATCACACCCAATCAGAAAATGGTGGAGTAATGATTAGGCTTCAGAAATGCCTGACTGTGAGCTTAACAGAGGCAGGCTTGGATATATATTATCTTGACAAATGAGCATGTTGCTCTTAGGCTGTGCTGCAATGCATTTTAAAAGATGCAAAACTAATAACAATGTCTCAGGACATCTCTTGGTAGGATATAGTTACAGTTCCAAATAATGTCAACTCTCTCAAATAATTTTGGACAGAAGTGCTGTTGAAAATGTCCTTACCTGATCCCAGAGTGACCTCTGCAAAGGACTGTTGATGAAGTGGCAGTTTGATTTAGTAGGCAGGATGTGTTCTATTGGTCAATTTTATGGTTGTTGCTGGCAGTGGGAGAAAGGAGATATCTTCTGCAAAGCATATCTTAATACTGTGATTAGGCTAAACAAATCAAGGCATAAACCTTTCAGCACATAAGCAAGCTATGAGGTTGTTATTTGTGGTGGATAAATTAAAGAACTCACTGATTGATATTGGCTTTACAATTATTTACTTCAGCCTTTTCTGTAACACAGGTCATTGGACATCCATGAATTAATTTGCTTCAAGCCCAGTAGATGTTGTTGAATTAAAGCATGTCTATCAAATAAAAATCCAATATTAATTGAATTCTTTTTCGTGATGGACAGTCTTTGATAGATTATTTCAGCAGTTAATATGCACACAGATAACTAATGAGAGCATTATTTATGGTCTGAATTAGTTTAGCTTCATCTCACAGACATTGAATTTCATTATAGCTTCAACAGCTAGATTTGGCATTTATAAATTGTGATCAAGGGGCCTTTAATCTTTGAACGTTTACATAGATCAAGCTTTTAGGATGATTAAGCAATCTGTAACAAGTTTTGTAGTTTTCCTCTAGATTTTTATTTGTATATTCCTTTGAACAAAGTATTCTAGTATTGTTTCACCAGCAATGTATAGGCATATAATGAAAAAATGTTACTTCTCTTTGCTTATCCCCTCTTTGCCCACCAGGATTAGCAGAATGACATCTAAATTTCTTTTCACATTTCTATTTTCTGAACATTACCACAGTGGTACGTATGGCTACATGATCTTGCTTCTGGGACAGCTTGACTAAGACAGCTGTGTGCAGACATTCCCTACGTGATCAAGCTGCTGATCTCCCATTAATTCACTGCATGCCTGCTCATGTGTCAAATTTGCATTCCTGTTGGACACATTAATAGGTGTTAAGCCTCTTCATCTGAGTGCATTTTTTAACTGAGAAGATGTAGCTGAATGAGTTCTGTCAGTCTAATCTCAGAAGACAGGATAGAGAACTGAAACCATTATTGAGGGACCTCTGGTCTGACACAATATAAACATGTTCTCATTTATCTACACCCAAACAGGCACTTGATGATATGTATTTTTAGATACAAGTGTCTTTATACATGGACAAATTCTTAAATGAAGTCACTAAAATACACTTACAGGTACCATTGACACTTCTTCAGACAAGAAAACATAGCATAGCTATTTTATTAAGACTTTAGGTTTAAAAATCCTTCTTAAGGTAATATTAACTGAAACTCCTTTGTTTTCAGGAATGCAGCTCAAAGACAGATATTAGACAAATGAAGCAAATAAGGTTGATGTGTTGAGCCAGATTCATATCAAAAGAGCTGGGATGTGATATGTGATCACCTGGGGAGAGCAGAAAAAATGTGAAACAGAATGATGTTCCAAGTTTGGCATGAATATCACCCAGATGACTACAGACAGTAGGAATCACAACTAAGTTTGCAGTAAGATTATTTAAAAAACAGGTGAAAATAGGTGATCATCAGGGTCTCAGGCTACCATTGGACTCCTGCAGACACTTAGCTAACTATAGTGCAGCAGCCAGTCAACAGAAAACATTAGTCCTGCAATAGAAGTTTTAGCTGTTTCTGAGCGATGATTACTCAACAAGGACAGCTAACCTGCTCCTGCAAACATGTATTAATACGCACTAGTTCCCTGTTGGTAACTGCTTGCCCAGGAAGAAAGCATTGGGGTTGTGCCTGTGTCTTCATAGGGAGGACACTGACAATGATCAGTGTCATCAGGCTTGTCTAGTGAATACTCCTGTCACGTCCAGTCTCTTCTTTCATTTTGCAGTACCCTTGGGACCCTTTCTCAAATCCCTCTCACCTCATTTTACTGTCCACCTCCACTCTTTTCTGTTACTGCAAAGGAGCATGTACTTGTCATCTTTTTCTTCTGCTGTCAAAAAACGTCCCCAACCTGTACCTCTTCCCTTCTTTGTGCCCTGTCCTATTGTTGAAGCTGCCAAACTAACAATGTTTTCTCTTTATCCAAAGCCCTATGAGTGCTCTGTGGTGCTCTTCTCCCAGCATCTCCATGCCACAGTACTTCCTTAGACCCACCTACAGTATTCCCTTCCTGCATTTTGGCTTGCTCACACTTTGTCAGGTCAGGTTGTTAAAGACTACTTTGAAAGGAGGAGAAAGCACAGCTTAGAGATTTGCTTCTTAGAACAAGGCTATGACAGCTCTGCTGGTAAAATGTTTGCTTTTGTGCTTATAGAATAACAACTTGTGGTGGTCTGAAGGGAACCTTTGAAACTAAATCTTCAGTATTCTGCAATTAATGCTTTAAAGAGCTCCTTCTTCACACAAAGAACAAAATTTAACATAGGCTAAAAGTGAGGCCTTACTTGTATTTCTTATTTAACCTATCTCAGTAGCTGAGCAATTCATCTTCTGGGGCTGACAACCCTGAGGGAACAAATGGCTTGGCACCTTGTCTGCTTTTAGTTGAGACCTCTTGCCAGATGTTCAGTAGGATGTCAAATTACAACAGGAGCTAATTCAGCTGAAATGTACTAAATTTGGGAAGAAATATGAAAGTGAACCCACACAAGTCCATAAAAACATATGTGCCCAGTTTTATGACCCGCCGTGCAATACAATCATTAAGCACCATCCCAGGACTGTGAAGATTTACATCACACTTTTCACAACTGCCTAAAGAAGAGGGCAGAAAATAAGCTCTGTAAAATTCAGGGACATTTTGCACAGAGAATATTTTAAACATGAATATTTCTGTGTATGAAGAGTAGTGTCAATATTTGGAGAGACTACAGCGAAGAGGACAAAGAGCCCAGATAATGTGGCAGAGTCATCAGGCTGTCAGGCAAATGTTTAATGTGTAGCACTGAACATCTCTGTTCAGTACATTAAAAATCTCTGCAGAGGGAAAATGGGGGAAAATTGACAGGGGACAAAGATGATTCTGGTGAAAAGAGAAAAAAAAAGCAATAAATTTATTTGGGGTATAAAAAATCAGTTATCAACTTAAAATACGTGAACTCTATTTATAGTGGACTACATCATTGCAGGAACTTGTGGCATTTAATGTTACTGAGGAACCGTTCTAGAAAATGTTAGAAAAAACAAATGGGAGAGTTTTATTTCCGAACAAGGGAGGACTCTCTGTATGAATCTTGTTTGTCTGTACTAAACCTGGCAGCTGGTAGAAATCAGGTGCAAAATGACTTTCACACCCTTGTCAGCATCACACTTTGATGCCTTATTACTCAATCTAATCTTCATACTGTAATTACAATTCAGATTATGTTTATTGATGTGTTTAAAGAAGTTTTGCTTTTCATTTACTTTACTGTGATACAGTAAGCATGAAAAATAAAACAGTATCACAAAGCACTTTATTCTGAAGGATTCAGGTCTATTCCAATCCTGGGAGAGCACTGCCATGCACTTGTTTTTCTACCATAGGCTTCCCCAGTATTTCTCTACTGCTTTGTTTACTGTGTGTGAATAAATATACTCTAAACTAAGCATTGATGATGCTTGAGAGGGTTACTTTGCTAAAAAGTCATGGTTTGCGTTACATAAAAGTAAAAATATTTAAGCTCTTTTTAATGCTGTTGCAATTTATCTCACATACATGTATTTATTAACCGATGTTATGAAATTTTGCTAAAGGTAGGCTGTAGGTGTACACTCAACACATGGAAAAACAAGTTGGTGAGTTTGGGATTTATCTTTCTTGAATGCATGCCTTAGGCAACTTATAAATAAAACAGAACAAAATGCAGTTTGCATATCTGCTTTATTTGGAAAAGAGGAATTGGAGGAAAAACACCACAAAAGCTCACAATTTGGCTGGTCTTTATAAAGTGAGTAAGTGAAGGAGAAAAAGCACAATTCCAGAAGTCTGCAGGAAGGAGCTGGCTCTTAGGAGTGAGAGGCAGTATGAATGGCACTCAAGGTGTCTGTCTGATAAGTCTTACCTCCCCTGCTTCCCTCTTTAGTTAATGCAGAGAAATGGTCTTCTCTTGGGAATGTTTCTCAGCTGCTGAACGTTTTTCAGTGTGATGTGGAACCCAGAAGCCATCATAGCCTTGGTTGCTGTCATCTAGGACCATACTTTGCCTGATGGCTTGGCTGTTGGAAACAGAGACTCAATATGTGGGTACTCTTACAGTCAGCGTAAGTCAACTTCACGCAGGGCAGCAAGAAAAGCTAGCTGGAGGTCAAGGCTACATTCATCTCTATAAAAAGCAAGTATGTTTCTGGGAGCAGTTAGGGTCCTTGGCAATTGCACACTGAGCTGCACAAGATCAAAGGCAATGCAGTGCTAGTGGAGCTTTAAAGACAAGCTGGGGATCCAGGTCTTCCTTGGTGTCTCACTGTTACAGCAGCTGAATACCCTGTGTTATTTCTTCCTGGGTTATCAGCCCAATACTTCCCCATGTCCCTCAGAAAGCAGTCCATGAAGCATACTCTGCTGACACAGAATAAACATGGTAGTGGCAGAAAGGCACAACACAAGCCACCAAATAGCAGGCACACCAGTTTGCATAGGAAAAGTTGGCTGCTACTTTCGGGTAAGCTCTGGTAGACAGGCCATTACTTGAGGAGTGCAACAGCATTTCTGGAGGCTACCTACCTAAACCCCATACCTGCCTTCAGTGCTGCAAACCCAGAGAAGATAAATAATGGTTGATGTGATCTGCTTCTCTCTCATGAGTTCACCAATCCTGAGATCTCAGTAGGCAAAGGCTCACTACATCTGCCATCAGTCTCTGTCAGCCCATCTTCGTGAATGACCATGCCCAGATCTGTGGGTGCAACTCTAACACAGACAGGGCATCAGTGCACACAGGTGTCTTTGCAGTCCTAGCTCTTGTGCCCAACAGTGTAGCAGTGCCCAACATCAGCAGTCAGTCAGCATGTCTTCTGACCAGCCAGCTTTTTAATGTCAGGAGGTTTTATCTTCCCATATTGATGTGTTTGTATGTCGTGAGGCACCATATGGAAGCAGACTTTGCTGAAGCTTTGGAATTCAGGCCCAACTGAAAAGGAAACAATTCCAGTTAACATTTGTTTTCCACATTTTTGTTTGCTTTTTTAAATTAAAATAGATTACTCATAAAAACTACTGCAGCAGATTAGATCCAACTCATCGTACATGCCCAGACCAAATTCATCCCTGGATGTATCTGGTATTCCTCTAAAAGCACTAACAAAGCATGATGCGAGTAGCACCCACTCCTGGAGGCAGTGCTGCTGGGAAATTACTGGGGTCTGGTCTCCAGGGAAAGTGCTGCCAGGCTGGGCCCAAGAGCACTTATTTATTGAACAGTTCTTCCTCCCAGCTGTGGAAGTGTTTTACTTTAAAGACTCCTCTTAAGCAGCTGGGCCCAGCCAAGGACCTGCTGGAGATGTGCAAGCTGTTTCCAGAAGCTGTATGGAAGAGGTCAGGGAGTTTGAAATCTCTTCTGTAGCTTCGATGCTTAAGCAAGAAATGGAAGAAGAATTTGCTCTTTATGTTGAGGTCAGGCCTTACATCTGTGTCCCATCCCTGAAGGTGTTCAAGTCCAGGCTGGATGGTCCCTGGGCAGCCTAATCTGGTGGGTGGCAGCCCTGCCCACAGCTGGGGGCTGGAATTGAGTAGTCTTTAAGGTCCCTCCCAACCCAAGCCATCCTGCAATTCAATGAAGTCTGCATCTGGCTTGAGGCAGGTGTGCAGGATGCAGCTTGCCTACTGCTTGGCTGTGGAGCTCCCCTGGTAAATGGAACAGAGTCTGTGAGGCCCCGGATGGGCCAAACACATTGTCTGTTGTTCAGAAAAACCACTGATCATTGCACAGAAGAGACTGATTAAATTCCTTTACGGAACTCAAACTTCTTACTGTATTTCCAGAAGAGCAGATTTTAAACCCCTTACATAATAAAATAACCAATAAGAAATGTAATTAAGGATAGAGGAGTGACAATTAAATGCTCTTATCTGCTATCAGGTTAAGTTATATCCCTGTGCATCATTTAGCATTGGGACAAATCAGGTTAAGAACAGGACAAGAATGAGCTCCGTAAAAAAATATAAATAAATAAACTTTTCAGAAGCTTTGTAGTAGAAATGTGCTGTAGCTACCTTACAAAAGCCAAAATCTAAGGCTAAAACTCCCCCTGGTTGCACTGCTCAGAAACTCATAGCTCAGGATTTTCAGGCAGGACACTTCTCGCTACGTCTGCTAAAAACATAATGATCTCTCGAGGAAAGGCCAAAACTCCAGCCTTCCCCGGGCAGATTTGGATTTCGGGCAGCGCTGCCAGATCCTATAGTGCCACCGCCGCCGCTCCTCTGCTGCCCCCTGGCGTGGGAGCCCTGGGCTCTGGCACACGTTGGAGCTTCTGCTTTGCTGGCCTGCCTTTACAGTGCTTAAGTCAAAGCTCCACGCCAGCCTGTTTTCAGCTGCTGTCTCTCTCCCTGCTTGTATAACCCTTCTTCCGCACAGCACTTCCCTCAAGCCCACCTGGGGCTGCTGCTGCCCAGTGCTCTGCCCTCTGCAGGCACCCCAGAACCCCCCAAGGCAGACAAACCACGCTACTGGGAATACAAAAAGGGTCTTTCTAGTGATTAAACAGCAATACTGCTCGACTCGGCTCTAGACTACAAAGCATTGTGCTGAGCATATGCACATAGAGCGGATATAAGAAAGATGTTTGTCACAATAAGGGTAGTAAAGCACCAAAACAGGCGGCCCAGAGAAGCAGTGGATGTCCCATCCCTGGTGACGCTCAAGGTCAGGCTAGATGGGGCTGTGAGTGCCTGATCTAGCTATTAATGCCCCTATTCATTCCAGGGGAACTAGACCAGAAGATCTTTTAGGTCCCTCCCAAATCAAACGATACTGCATTCAAACAGACAACCTGTCTGAAAGAGGCACACCTGCAGGAAGGACCCCTACATTGCATGGCAGGGGTTCACTTTTTGCTTGCTTTGTTTCCTGCATCACTCCAGAACTTCTCACATGCATTTCTGTTAATAAGTCAATTTTTCAGTATAAACTCAGCTCAGTACTAGGAAATGAGCAGGTCTGAAAGCCACGTACAGGTCATGTTACTGAACAGGCCTGGCAGTACCACTTAGGCAGATGCAGCAGACAGAAGACTAGCATGAGAACATCCGTGACATACATCCACTAAATTTAAATTCCCTTTTTAAATTAAAAAATACGGATTTAAGTCAAGAGTCACTTGACTTGTATTTCATTTGTTTGTAGAAATGATAACCAATGCCCTCAAGGAGCCCCCCCCATAGTACTATAACAGGGTGGAAAGCATTGCAGCAATAGTGAGGCAAGAAAGTCCTAGGCTACAGTATGCAAAATTAAACCTATGCAAAAACAAAAAACAAAAAAACTGCTTACCTTCAGAAGGTCTCAGGCAAGCAAGGATCTCTAACAAGATGCTCTTCCCTTCACTGCCAACTTTAAATGGGATCTGGGAAGGGGTGGATTCTGGCTTCACCCCTTCTGGTCACTCAGGTACATTGCATGCACCTGAGCTCCCCTGGGTTGGTCCTGTCTTCCCACCAGGTTCTCAGTCAATGATTCAAGCCATGGCTTAACATTTCAGTTACACCCTCAAATCCTGCCATTTGTTTCACATGCTTGAGGCTGCAGTATGTGCTATGGATGTTGTATTGGATTTTGCTAGGATAAACGTAATGACCCCAGCTCCAGTTTGTGTTAATGCCATGTCGGTGTCAAGGGGTCATAAAATAAGCTCTGTTTCTTATCAAGATTTCTTATCAAGAGCATATAAAATTGCAGACTAATTGTGGAGGCACACACATGGTAGTTGTCTCCCAATTTTCTGAAGAAAAAAAACATAAAATGGAGAAAAAAGAGAGGGATTTGTTGAATTCTGATCATTATGCTGGAAGCCAGTACAATGTTCTGTTTACTCAGAGTATTTAAGGACAGATGATATCACTGGAGCATGTAATCTAACCTCCTATATATTGCAAGCCGTTAACATTCACACGACCATTCCTTTATCAAGGCTTCATCACTAGAGTTCGACTAATGCTTATTTCAGAAAGTCATTTATTGTGCCTTTGAAGACCAAAAGAAATGAAGAATGTGCTGCTTTTATTAGCAGCTTGTTTGAGTGACCAATATTAGCCTTAAACTCATGCCTTTCCTGTAGTTTGAAGCAGTCTAGCTTCTTTTTTTGTGTTGCTGGTAGCACTTTTTCTGGCTAGATTAAGAAGTCTATTAATTCCCAGTGTTCCTGCCCTGGCAAAATACCAATATATTGTGATCAGATGGGACACTATTCTTATTTTTTTCAGTTTGGGGGTGTGAGACGTTGTCAAGTATATTTTGCGTGACTAAATATGCCAGTGTCTTTTAAAAGCTGTAGATGAGCTATAAATAGTTTATCAGATCTATCATTCTGTGATATTTTATGTTTAGTTACAGCTGAGCTTAGTTTCCTAGCTGTTTTAAATGTGAATACCTATTTTAAAATGCTTCCTTTCATCATTCTTTTCATTCCTTCAGAGTATTCTGATATATTCATGCTGAGATGATTTACAAAACTGGGCAAGAACTAGGAAGAAATTAGTAAGGAATTGGACATTTCACTGCGAAATTACTATTTTATTTTTGGTTTCTCAATTTCTTTTCTTTCTTTTTTCATTTATCCAAATAAAGCAGTAGTAATATCCATAGCAATGGTGTTATGTTAATCCAAGGCAGGGCAAGAGAAGCCTATTTCTAGATGAAAACCACTATCAAGATTTTATGGAAGACAAAGTCTATGCACTGTACTGTCTGCTCACAGCTAGGTGTCCCCAGTACCTTGCTTGCTTCATTTTGACTTTCCAACTCCAGGTGTCCTCTGCCAGGTAGCATTAGACTCTACCAAATCATCCTTTATTAGTGCTCTGAATAACCAATTATAGGACATTACAGTGAAGCT
Organism: Callipepla californica brunnescens; assembly: GCA_023055505.1. Lineage (NCBI taxonomy): Eukaryota > Metazoa > Chordata > Aves > Galliformes > Odontophoridae > Callipepla > Callipepla californica. The sequence goes on along the minus strand of JALIRH010000007.1, from coordinate 15,469,609 downwards.
GGAAGTGTTCCACATCTTTCATCTACACAGCACATAATATTTCAGAAAAAGGGACAGAAAATTTTCCCAACCCCAAATTAACAAAATCATAGAATTACAGAATTGTTTCAGTTGGAAGGAACCCTTAAAGACCATCCAAGTCCAACCCTCCTGCAATGAACAGGGACACCGGCATCTAGTACAGGTGTTCACAGCCCCATCCATCCTGACCTTGGGTGTGGGGTACCCACCACCTCTCCAGGAAAGATACTTTCTCATGTCAATTTCTATCTTGTAATCATTTATCTTGCTTTTACCACAAATTTTCATCGCCGAAGTTTACTATTTTCTTCCCATGTTAAATTATCATTTTTTTTTTCCCAGGATTCAGAATGGATGCTTAAGCCACAAATCCTCTTGCAGTCAAACAAATGGTGATTTGTTCTCCATGGCAGTCTGAATGACCATATACTTTCATAAGATCTAGTGTACCTGAGACTCCATTATATTTGAAGCATATACTGCTGACTCTCACTGGCATCCTATGACTTATTATGCATTACTAGGATTAAATTATTTCTGTGATATTTTGTGGTGGGTTTCATCTTTTTATTATTATTATTATTATTATGAACAAGCAGTAGCAAGAATTGTATATGACTTAAATCTCTGAGGGGGGTATTTCTTTGTAATTTGAATGAAAACAAACAAACAAAAAAAAAACAACCTAACAACCCAACAAACAAACGAAATGAGAAAAGATAGTCTATGATTCAGCATTCTTAATGTTTTTTATTTATTTGTTTGTGTCTTTTCACTTGCCTGGTAATTTGGAATGTGTCTACTGGCCATTAATTAAAATTACTGATGCTCCTTCATTCTCAGATAGGAATCTGGTTTAATTTCATTTCATGCTGCATTATACGTCTCCATGGTTACTTGTAGCTTCTCACACTCTCTTATGATGTGACAACACTTGCAGTGGGAAAATATAGAGGATGCTGAGTTTACTTGTCCTGCCTTCCATCCGCCCTTTTAGTCTAAGGAGGAGCTATGTTAAATTGTCATTGGATGAGAGAAGTAGTCTGTAGCCAGGTGGAGGTCGGTCTCTTCTCACAGGTAACTAGTGTTAGAACAAGAGGTAAGGCCTCAAGTTACGTCAGGGGAGGTTCAAGTTGGATATTAGGAAAAAATTCTTAGAAAGAGCAGTGAGGAACAGGCTGCCCAGAGAGGTGGTAGAGTTACTGCCGCTGGAGGTGTTCAAGAAAAGGGTAGGTGTGACACAGGCTGATATGGTTAGTGGGCATGGTCGGGATGGGTTGGTGGTTGGGCTAGGTGGTCTTGGAGGTCTTTACTAACCTTAATGATCTGATGATCCTGTGATTCTAGGGACATACTCCATGCACATCCATCTCCTCTTCGCTCCTATTAATGCCCCTTCCCAGGGCAAACCCTTCCTATCCCTGTCCTCTCCCCCCAGGCCAGCACCCCTCCTTTTACAGAAGGTGTGCCCAGCAGCTCCCAGACTGGTGAAATGACCATCACTTTTTTTTCCTAGTGTCATTCATAGAAACAAGTTCTTATTCCTAAAACCATCTTGACAGATAATTTTGCCAGATTCTGATAATAGGCTTGGAAAACTTAAGATTGAAGTAGCTTAACAAGAAGCACTGGGATAAGAGGTGCTTGGTCTGTGCCTGTGCGCCCTAATGCATGCTTGTTGTGGTTAGCTATTATAACAAGTGAAGCCAAAGGGTAAGAACTGAATCAACATTGAAGTTCTTTCAATGGCACAGGCATGGTACAAAGGAGTATTTTCAAAACTATAGGACAACCTGAAATCCCTCAAAATCTCTGGAAAACAGTCAAATCATCATTGTTCAAGAAAATACTCAGTATTGCACCAACTGCTGCTGAATTGTGTTGATGCCTTTTTTGCAAATTCTGTCCACAGAAAGTCATGGATTACTTTATTGCAGCACCACATAATGATGGTCCAGATACATGAACACAGTGGCAGTTTTTGCTTCTAGCTGTATTTGCCAGGAGTTGAGGCTCCCTGTGCACCTGCCCTGCAGGTGCTGTTGCTTCCAGTCATGAAGTGAAATGCATTTTGTTGTCAGGCAATGGATGCTCAGCCTCAGATATTACACAGTCCTGAATTTTTCTTCTTGGCACTAATGTAGCATGCTGACAACATCTGGAACAAAAAGCCTGTGGCAAAAGGACAGAGCTGGGGCCAAAGTATTCTTGGCTGAGAAGAAGCAGTGCAGAAAATAGGCTCCAGAAAATGGCTTCTTTGACTCTGAAAAGCATTTCTACCCAAACTCACACCAGCATACTTCAGAGTCCCTGAGATTCCCAGACAGATCGATGTGCAGGGAGGGTCGCTCCAGGAAAGGAAACAGAATAAGCTCTACTCAGCAGCTGATGGGGAAAGTGCTTGGCAGCAGCAATGGGTGGAAGTATGAACTGTAGTGTGTCTGGGCAGCACTGGCTGCTGTGCCCAGTAGTGCTGCCACCAGCAGCAACCAGCAGCACAGAGGGCTGCAGCATGCTGGTAGGCATCAGGAGGAGGTATGAGGTATTATCCTCATTCCACACGTTTTCCAGAAGAGTAGAAGTGAGACTGCCCAATACTTCCTCCTCTCTGACATTGCCAGAAAGAACTTCAAGTGCCTCCGTAGGCTGTTCCTCCACACAGTACTCAAAAGCATCCTTCAATATGCCTGTTCTTGTGTTTCTTTCTTGACCAAGCCTCTGTTATACAGTGCCTGGGAGAACCACTGGTTTATATTAAAGGTGTCTTTCATTCAATTAAATGTAAGAAACAGTGAGGCTCCTTCTTGACTAAGGTAAGCTGAAACAAGACAAGAGTTAGAATTAGGCTTTTTTTTTAACTGCAGCTGCACATGGAGGGAACCCCAAGACCCTGTAGCATCTGTTTGCCTGGGGCAAAACAAGTCCATCTTGTATGTACTCCCCATCTGGAGTACTGCATCCAAGTCTGGGGCCCCCGACACAGGAAAGATAGAGAGCTGTTTGAGAGGGTCCAGAGGAGGGCCATGAGGATGACCCAAGGGCTAGAGTACTTCTCCTAGAAAGATAGGCTGAGGGAACTGGGCTTGTTCAGCCTGGAGAAGAGAAGGCTGCTGGGAGACTTTACTGCTGCCTTCTAATATTTAAAGGGAGTTTATAAACATGAGGGAAATCAACTTTTTACATGGGTAGACAGTGGTAGGACAAGGGGAAATGCTAAAGGAAGGGTGATTTAGATTAGATGTCAGGGGGAAGTTTTTTACTGAGAGAGTGGTGAGGCACTGGAACAGGTTGCCCAGAGAAGCTGTGGGTGCCCCATCCCTAGAGATGTTTAAGGCCAGGCTGGATCCTGAGCAATCTGATCTAGTGCTTGATCTAGTGGTTGGCAACACTGCCTGTTGCAAGGGGGTTAGAACTTGATCATCTTTGGAGTCCCTTCCAACCCAAGCCATTCTAGAATTCTCCGATTCTCTGATTCTATGCTGTCATGGGTTGAAAAAGCTGTCAGCTCCTCCAGCGTTTTCTGAAATCCAGATCTCCCTGGAGAAGTGCCAGTTAATACAAGGAGAAGTACTGCAAATTAGATCCTATTTTGGTCATAACAGTCATTCATTTTTAGCTTTTGGAAATCAGCTTGTGACTGAAAAGCAGGTATTGTTCCCTGATATCCATTTGTGTCATGTCCCACCTACTTCTTCAGATCTTATTTCCCCCATATATTTTACTCCTCAAATGACACCCTTGCATAAGTTGACTCAGAGTTATCACTCATCCTGTCCCTGACCTTACTTGGCCTTTCCTGACAGCTGAAAAGCTTCAACAGAAGCAATTAATCTTCCCTCAAAAAAGACGAGTTCCCCTGTGCCATCTGACACAATGCTGCAAAACACATCATTGCGGAAGACGTTTGCAGAAACTTCATCTGTGATAACAAAGACAACTATTAAGCAGCTCATAGGTCAGCTATTCCACTTGCTTTCCAGCAGAAACAAGTTTGGTCCCAGAAAGAAAGCAAGGAAGGGCCAAAGTCACTTGGGTTTCACAATGGATATGTCTTTGAAGTGAAACTCATGTCACATATGGTAAATATGCCCCAGAGGCTTCCTACTTGTTGCAGGAATTCTTGTCCCTTGTCTTTCCAGGGACTGATGGGATCCCATGAAGCATTGCTGTATGGTATTGCTGTTCCTTTGCCCATGACACATCTTCTCGTATCACCCCAGCCCCTTCCAAAATTGTAAATTCAAAGTAAAAGTTTGTTTTCTTTCCTCATCCATCGTGCTTTCTCAACACGAAGCAAAAATATGGGAAAATCTTGTTTCATGTCAGTGAATTTAAATGTATGTTCCCATAAAGAATAAGGAATACAACACATTCACTTTGCTTTATAGGTTTTCCCTTTCCTCATCCTTCTTCTTTTCAGCCTTCTTTTCATCTTCCTCTTCCTATGAGTTAGACAACCAAATGGCTTGTTCTCAATATACAGATAGCTGACACACAGACCAGACCAAATATACAGTTTTGTGTTTTTTTTCAGAAAAAGTAAATGTATAAAACATTTACAGTTTATCCAGTTTTATTTTTGTATGGATAAATATATAGTATATATATATTTACAAAGATGTATATATATACATACACACATACAAAGCCACACGACCTCATGCAAATATATAAATACAAACATTAATAAAATTCAAAATGCCTTTTTTCCAAAGGTGTTGTCAGTGTTTCATAAATTTATAAATATTTTACAGAATTTACTTTGACATATTCAAATCCCAAAGCATAACACTCATCTTCATCCCTCACTATTCACTCTTGATTTATTTCCTATCTGGCAAAACTGATTTATCATTTCTATAATGATTGGTTTTATGACAGTTTTTAATACTTGGAATCCTTGATTTTTACCAAAGCCAATATCATTTTTAAACGTGTTTGAAGCAGTCTATTATCGTGTACTCCTCCAGGATCTGCATTTAAATTAATGTATCGTTATTTTCCGTGCCACTGACATGAGTCCCATCCTCATCTAACATTTCATTGCCAAGTTCTGCAGGGAGCAGGGTAAGATTCCATTGCAATCAGTCCTTCTTCCACCAGAGAAAAATGAGACTCCCTGAATTTTCCTGTGTTGTCTGAATAGCTCAGGCCTATGCTGAGGAATTAGTGTGAGCTCTAAGAATGCAGCAATCACACAACAGCCAGAAGGACTTTCTACAGCATTTTGGCTGAGCATGTTCATTAGTTCCTATCTTGATCAGGATCTGAGCTTCCATTCAGCAGTGAATGCCAAGGTGATGTTAATCCCCATGGGAAGCAGAAACCTCCTTTTGATTTTTTCCCATAATTAAAACATCTCACGTGGCCCAGTGCCAGCTAATAAAGCAACAACAATAAAAGGAATATGAGAAAAAAACATTGCTGAGTCAGCCACCATCTTCATTTTCCAATAATTCCTTTATTTTGCATTAAGATCTTTTATTCAAGAGCTGCTATGCTCCTTTCCTTTATGACCTGGCAGTCTCTCACTGTGCAGTGAGAGGAGCAGTGTGACCCTCCATGCTGGGGCTGCCCTGGCACCTGGCAGCAGCACGATCCCAGCTCTGGCAGTGGCATCAGCCCGGTTGCTCACTCCACTTCTGTGTCTGTAGCACACAGAGGATATTTCCCATCCCCAGAGCCCAACTTGCCCCTTTCTCAGTGGCATTCCTGATGGCTCAGCCATTTAGTGTAACTTTCAGATGTTCTGATGTGCTTCTGCCTTTCTCACTAGTTCACATTCTGCATGTGAGTGTTTGCTGGAGGTTCAGTTGATTTTGGATATTTCAGTCCTCAGAAAGCAGTTGGGTGGAAGTGGCTAAGGTGAAGGCATTGAGACCTAGAGCCTGCATCCTGCTGCTGCCTGCACACAGCAGTCTGGTTCCTACGTGTGGGCACACAGAACTCATCCTGCACTCTGCCCAGCCCTACTGTGCTCCAAGCCTGGGACAGAGACAGGCAGAGTCTTTGCCTGAGTCCTAAAGGGATCAGCCTGTTTAGAAGTTCTTAGACACCTGGCATTCAGCAAAGTGCAGTGGCCATGAACTTTATTACCGAGCAGCCTCGATGGAGGAGGAAGAGACACGCCTTGGCTACCCAGCTTTGACTTTATGACTTAGGAATCTTTCCTTCTATGGGTAGTTTGTTTTCGCTTAGTCTGCAGTGTCCAATAATGTGTTGGCGACAATTTAACATTGTGTGTACAAGGATGATCACACAGCTTGGTAATCTGTTAAGCCACACTAATTTAATGATATGCAAATACATTCACTATTAGATTTCCCTTTTCCTTAACAGCATAAAATTTAGCTTGTGTGGATTCAGCATCATGATAACTCTTATCTTGCTTGTGATCCACCATGGTAGATCTTCTTTTTGCATTTTCTAAACCATATATTGTCACGTCTGAGCTTGATCACAACGTTCTCAGTACAGATTTAGAAAAAGGTGTCCATTTTTTGACTTAAATATTGATCATCCTCTACATCAGCTGTAACCTCTCCCAGGTCAGAGTCTTGATCAAATAATACTATATTTTTTAGTCACTCACCAAATTAGTCAGTGAAATTACTGACTAGCATTGAGACCGGAATGGATTTGTGTAGGATTCTTGCTTTTGCTCCCACTTCAGAAGCCCATATGATTTTAAAATGCATCAGCAATGTATTGTTAATACATTGTTAATACAGCAATGTATATCTATAAATACACACACGCACACACACACACACACACACACACACACATAAATATATATATATCAGCTGCATCGGATTTTATTTAACAATTATTTAGATATTTTTTCTGGCTCTGTATTAAAATGTTACACTTAGACCTGTATCAAAAATCTTAATGAAGTGAAGCTGTATCACAACCAACATTTTTTTCTAATTCATTAGGCCATTCATCCTGTCAAGAAAAAAAATTAATTGGCTGTTGTGACTGGATGTTGGCAAGTCAGCATTGCCTATTTTCCATCACTGCATTATCCTTTAGCTTCTTGTAAGCTGTTTGTTTAAAAATTCACTGCAGAATGTGTCTAGGGATTATGTTAAAGCTGCAATAGGTTATGTAAGGCACTTGTCTACATTTCCAAATTTTCACACTTCAGCTGTGCTGCTACGATTAAAACAATAACAGCCTTTCACAAACCCACTGACAGTGTCAATGCAGTTCAGCTGGAATAAGTATGCTAATTCCAGAGCATGTATTCTGCACCTGATTATTTGGTTCAGCAACTGAAATAAAATATGCCACATTTATGCTCCATCTTTACTGACCTTACTCGTTCATCAGCAATGATTGTTCTCATTTAGATGGGAATGCTTGTGTTACTAAGGCTGATGCGGAACCATCTGTAATACCATTGTACTAGAAACAGTTTGCTTGTTAGTCATGAGATCCTCTCCAGATTGCAGAAAGGATCATCCTATTTTAGGGAACTCGTTAAGGCTAGGACAAGCTAAATCATCTCTGGAATTTCAGCTAGAAGCGATCAAAGACTTTTCTTAGTTGTAAAATATCACCACAGGACTGCAGTGAATGATGTTGTAGGTCACAATATCCGCTGCTAAGACACGGACAAAACCAAGAGCTAAGCTGTCTAATGACCTCTATCTTTACGTGTCATTTTCATTAGAATTGCTGACATACAGCAGAAAAAAAAATTGAGCCTTCCATGACAGGTGTTAATGATGAAAATTCTTTTATACAAATAATGAGCTAGCAGAGTACAGGATCTGTAATTTTATGGGCCCTTACTGCCAAAACTTTTCACAATTTCCTCATATGCCGCTGTACCTAGCATCGTTTATTAATGACTGAGATGTCAGCTCCTACCTCCAGTTGACTCATGCCAAAATTCATCATCTACATGTTACATTTTAAAACAAACCTCTTTCTTGGACTCGCTTCCAGCTGGGGAATACATCCCCGAGGGTACCTTCCAACCCACTTCATTATCCTTTTTATTTTTTTATTTTTTCCTGAAAGCTGTGGAACGATTGACAACTGATCGACTGTTGGAGTGCTGCAACCACTACTCCTCATTTTAACGAATAACATTCTCACTGTTTCTCTCAGTTTCTCTCCCGTGTCTCTCCATCTGCTGTTGCTCACCCAATGGCTAGGTTTTAAACTCTTAGTACTAAGGGAAATCTTTTTATTTTGCAAGCGTACAATATTTTAATGGTCTGTATCTGGGGATTCTAAGTGTTATCATACCGTATAAAATAAATGAGCAAGAAAAATTCAGTGATTCAAGGAAGTAAGCACTTTGTCAGGGTATTTCTTTTGCCTCCTGTATTTGGATCCAGAGACTCCACACATCTTCATTTATTGCCTGCCATGGCATCAGTCATACCAAGAAGTATGGCCAAGGCAAACTATTGGTCAGATTTTCTGCTGAGATGCTCAGGTCATTGCCTGAAGGACACTTTTCTGCCCTTGAGGGAGCCAAAAAGCATAACGTGGAGTAAAAGCTCCTTTTGGCTATTCACAGACCCTCCAGGATTCATCTTTCCAAAGCAAAATATTCTAGTTACTTCTGCCAAAGAACAAAAGTTTTTCGACATAGAAGAGGCAGTTATTCTTTCTGTTAATGACACACGGTGGTCTGGTTGAAAACAAGTGCATGATATTCTTTGCCTATAGTAACAATAAATATTAATCAGAACATAACAATAGTGTCGCATAGCTGACTCATTCTTTGCCAAATTCTTTCAGATTTTAAGTGCCTTCCTTTGAATTCAGATGAAGTCCAATCAAAAATATTTCATTGAAAATGAATTTGCAGATACTCAAACGTCTACAAGGCTGAAGTAATAACTTAGGGTGTTCTACAGATTGCCTGATTGGAAACGGTATATTTTAACTAATGCAATATTTTAAATATAATAAAGAGTATACTCTATTTTTCTCAAAAAATTTAATTGCAGAATTATATACAGGAGATGAACATAAAGAATACATAAACCAATTGAAAGAGTCAGCTTCATAAAAGAGCCATGGGGCAAAACAGTGAAGCACATTTTCTTACAATCAGCTGGAGGTGAGTAAAGAACCATGAAAAAAGAATAACTCAATAATAAAACAATTCTCAAATATGTCTTCAAAATAACAAATAACATTCTGATAAAGAAGATATTACTGAGAAGCGAGAAATTATTGTAGCAATGAAACAACATACTGTACATTCAATTTAGGTATCCTGCATGCTACTAAATAGAATTTATCAAAAGAACCATAAAAGCATGAGAAAGAGAATTACATAAAATAGTTTAATTCTAGTGAAGTGTAGCTTTATACAGATGGTGAATATTTGGCACTCAGATCATCCTTGTTGTTGATATGATTTCTTATGTATATATTTATTTATATATATTTATATATACTTTTAATGATAACTAAACAGCTAGTTTCCTGGTTCTAACATTCCTTGAAATTCTATAGGAGGCATTTAATTTAGTCCTTAGGCCACACATTTGTTTGTTTTGGCATGTCAAATGGGAAATGAAAGTATGAGATTTGTCTCCGTGCAGAAAATCCTGCACGCTCATAGTGGCTTTTCTTCAGGAAAGAACAGTTCTAGAGCAGTATAAGCCAGACTTCTTGAAAGGGAAATTTTGTTAATTCAGGAGATTAACATCTAGGGTGGTCTGAAGAATACATACTTGTGGAGCCCTTCTAAAATGAGATGGCCATACTTTTACACCTCCAAAGGGTAAATCAAAGCATGGATATAACACATGGATTCCACTGGTCATTATAAATAACACTGATATTTCTTTGTGAAGCTTTCAATCACAGGCATGAATCTACTAGCCAGCCCTCTGCTTTACTGTGACCAACGTGAAGGGAAAAGCAAGGTCATACAGAACCATTATGCAGTAACCTCACAATAAGCCCTTCCTACCTCAGCAAGGCTCACCGAGTCACACGTTGACTTGAATTACAACGAGACCAATCTGACACTTCCCTCCAATTTCATTGTGTTAGATTTTTTTACGTTCTAACGTAATAGAACAGAATGTGGGCCAAAGCTCCATAATAATTCATCTCACAAATAAACAACTTCAATAGTTTACCTCTAATAATGGAGAACATTGTGCTGAATGAGAGAAGAATAAGGAAAGGAGAACTAAAATCCTTGCTAACAGGTGAATAACAACCATACCTTTAAATAAACCTCCTCCTCATTTAGCGTTATTGAAAATATTCATGTTTTCATATTAGTTTTTGTATTATATTTGTATTTTGTATTAGAGAAATAAAAAGTCCTTTTCAACAACACCAGTTTAGAAAAATAACAGTTTGGCTTTAATAAAATAGAGAATTAAATTGCCAGCTGATGAAAACTGTTCTGGGTTTGCTCAGTTCAGGTGCAAACTCTGTAGACACACCAATTAACATTATCTACTATCTGACTTCAGAAGCCCCATTGTTTCAGCAATGAATGGTAATGGTAGGAACATCCACGTGTGGAAAGGTGGGACTGTGAACAAGCAGGCTTTTCCTGTGATCATCATTTATGAAACACAATATGCACTTAATAAGAAGGGATCAGGAACATGGTTTTAGATATAATGAAAGCCACGGACTCTTGCAGCTATTAGAATTTTATTTTGTTAACGGGAGTTCAATCAACCTTAATATTCTGTCCAAATTCTCTTCTGGGCAAGTTTCCATTTCAATTTCAGTTTTATAGTTGCTGTCCTGAGCAGCCTATTATGTAGTTAAACAGCTGCAGTATTATACCACAGAGGTAGCTGCATTACAAAGAAAAATTAAGCAATTTCTCTGTATACAGAGGGCTGAATTCTTGCCAGGAGCCTGTGTATGCATATGAGTATGCCATAAAACAGCTGTTCCCGAAAGATGTTCCCTGAAGGTGAACGTGGTGCAGATGGGCCATGGGACGTGGCACACTGGCAGTGTCATAGCCAAGCTGCAAGGAGGAGACATGGTCTGCAAGAATGTGATTACTGACAGTGTTTCCTGGGTCAAACTATCTGGGAACTGGAACACTGAAAAGTTACATATATGTATGTATATATCCTTCTGTTCTCTGCAGTGTGAAACAGCTGCCTCTAATCTGCCTTTCCTGACAGTGCTAAGAGGTGTCACCACTGCTCTGTTGCACAAAGAACCCTTAGCATTAGAGCTGAGAAATGCTTCAGAGCAATTGCCTGAACTGAAGCATAATCCTTTTGCTTAAGTCCTTCTTGTGCTTCATGTTATCCCTTGTGCTAGATTGGCTAGAGGGAAGAAGGGGAGAGAACCGGGCACTTGGAAGTAGAGAAATATGCTCAGGCTGCTTTTGCATCACATGCCCCGGGCCAGCATCTCTGGACAAAGAAGAAGCTGTGGGGGGATGCACTTGTGAAAGAGAGACTTGCTAAGATCTCAGAGCAAGGGCTCAGCTCCTGCACCTGCTGATAGCTGGAACCCTCCCAGTGGAGCTCCTTCATCACCACAACCTCATACCATCACAGATAGAAAAGGCAAAGGTTGTTCTGCAAACATAATTTGATGTTCTTCTGTCCCTGCTCACAAGATCAGCATTGCTATCTCTCCTCTGCTTTGCTTAGGTTTTCCTCCTGATTCATCAACTCTCCACTACCCATCTGGCATCGGCGTGGACCAGGAGAGTCTCTGGGTGCTAGGAGGGTGGTGTGGAAGGAAACTCCCTGGCAGCATGGGGACAGGCAGGAGGGCCCTCGTCCCTGCAGCTCTCCAGGCCAGCACCCAGCTGTGAGCAGGTGAACCAGCCTGAAGTTGGCATGACTCTAATAAAGTGCTTGGAGATCCTTCTGGATGAAAGGCACTGTGTAAATGTAAGCATCAACCAGCCGGCCACCAGGAAGCGCCTCTCTACACACTGATGGGTTTACTGATACTCCTCACCTTGAGTGTAGCTCACCAGCGCTATCACCACAAAGTAATGGCTCTGGGAACAGCAGTGGGAGTAACACCACTTCAACCATTTCACACTTCATTCCAGCTTTTCACACTTCATTCCAACTCTGCCTCTTACAATGGCTCCTGCTCCTCCTGGATGTCACAGTTTTCCAGCACACACTCCCGGGCACGTGGGGCTACCAGCCCAAACTCAGACCTTGCATGACCGTGCCCGAACCATCCCGTGAGGGGTCGACCTCTGATGTGTCCTTGGCACTGGTGCTGTAATGCCAGTGAGGACACCAAACCCACTTATTGGCCAGGACAAGCTCCAGGGATTGGACGCAGTGGCTGACACAAGCAGATCTGGGGGGATGCACCCCATGGACTGCAGCAGGGCCTGGAGAGACCACAGGTCACTTATGGCACATGAACACTTAGGGAGAAAGTATTCTCCTTGCAAAACCACCAAATAACCCCTAATTCCCTCACCTCATTCTAGATGCTGTGCCAAAGGAGTAGAAATTAGGTTCTTAATTTACTGATACAGCAGGAAACATGGGCTTATTTTAAAACAAATAATTTCTATTATATGAGATGCACTGTATAGACAGGAAATCCACACAACTTCCTATGCACGCTTTAATTCCTTCCTGGTTAAACTCAAGTCTAACATAGTGACAAGGTTTAAGCATGAATTAAAATGTAATTTTTTGGTATTAAACTATACAACATGATCAGTCTTTGCACGCTGCTGAAGGCCATTCCGATCAGGTCGACAAGAAATAATAAAACACTCTGTAATATACTTCACCAATTTACAAAGAATTTTAAATCTGAGAAAAATATACAAAGCAAAAATAAGTATGGCAAATATCAACGATTTGACCAATCTCTTTTTCTTTATTTAAGTCTTCACAATTCTGTTTATTATACTTGTGTTTTACAGGCAATGAAGAAGTGAACGGAAACTTTCTATAAATTTAATCAGTGAAAATAAGTATTAGTCCAATCAGTGTTCAATTAAATGCCGTTTTGCTATTTCCAGCTGTTCTGTGTGAATGTGCTCCACGATGTCCATTAGCAGAACGTATTCTACTTTCTCTTTTCGTGTTTAGTTATGTTCCTCCTATGCTGGTTTTGTAACTAAATTTTATTTTGATGCTGGGGAGTCAGATTATGATTGATCTGTTTCTAAGTTAAGATACCATGTGCTATGTGTCTCGTGTTGGGGACCGAAGCAATTTGATTTATCTGCAACACAAGTATGATAAGCATAATGTTATTTTTCTAAATTAACCAGATGTACAATATGTAGATAGAAATGGCTTATCTGCCTGTAATGATAGAATGTTACCTGTACGAGAATTTAATATATTGCACTTTGAAATATAACGTGCACAGATAACATATTATCAAATCCTTCAGTAAGCATCTAATTTAATTTTGATTCTTTTTTTTCCTTTCTTCTTTTTTACAACAAAGGTGAAGCAAAAAGAAATCACACGTATCCAAAACTCATCTCGAACATTTCCTCGTAGTGGCATGGGAAATATGGTAAAATACAGGGTCGGCATCATTTGTGCAGGCCAGTTTTTGCCTGAGAGCATCTAATATCATGATAACTTATAAAAAACTATCAAAATATGATTCTCAATTAAAAACTTAGGCGGACTGCTCCAAGTCCACATTATTAAGTCAACTGGGATCTAAATAAATCTATAATCTTTTTTATAATTTTTTTCCCCACAATTTGTCTCCATAATGTCTAGTTGCCAGCAGATCAGATTTAACTCGTCTCAGTAGCATGACCCATCCCCACAGTTGGGGGTTTTCAAGCAAGTAATTCACATGTGAAACGTAAGGGAAATCAGAGAAAATGTATTGGCTGCCATATTTATATACAGCAGCTATATATGCATATATACATATAGATGTGTGTGCCTATTTTAAATTTCCTTAATCTAGGAAAGGCTCTAGTTTTATGTGGATATTTCTGATTAGCAGCTCCACATTAAATAATAAATTAGTTTTCAACACTAAAGATGCCAACGTCTGCAAGTACATTTGTATTTAAAATAGTAAAACAAACGCAGGAATTAGCATCAGTATTGTACCTTACCCAGAATTCAGCTCTTTCCTTAATAGAAAATGCCTTGAAAACATGAGGGATGGGAAAGATAATGCTTTTATCTATAGAAGAATATTTCAGGGACTTTTTTTTTTCTTTTTTTTTTTCTTTTTTGAGGGATATACATTCGTCTTGGTTTTTGCTTCCAAACATAGTTTAAGGCTATTTGGTAAAGTATATACCGGATATCAGGCTCGATTTACAGGGCTTTCTCCTCATAGAAACATCTCAAAACCTCATCTCTAAAGATTCCCATCTTGAAGCTAAACATGCTTTATCAGCTGCGCTCCAAAGACAGAACTCATACTTCATACTGCACACAGTAGGAAAAAAATGAATTAAAAAGGAAAAAAAAATAAATAGAATCAAAGCAAAACAGATTAGAAGCAATGTCAGATCTGCATAACCTATGATAATTCATGTTTTCAGTCATCTGTCAGGCTGCAGGGTGTGTGGGACACGGATTTAAAGTGCTCATCAGGTGAAGAACCAAAGTGCTAGAGTATAATTTAATAGCTGTTCTGCCTATGGCTGAATACATTAAACACATTGCATTTGTTAAAGCAGGTAAACAGGAAATGTGGTCGGTGCGGCTGTCTTTCTCGGTGAGTTAACACTGGTTTGACCTAAAGTAGTACAGAGGAGTTTTCAAACCTTGGAGTTGGAATCTGTAGGTTACTTATCTTATTGCGTCTTCACCTGAAGACTTCTAAGTGCTGGGTTGCTCGGGTGGCTCTGGAAGGTAGGTGAAGTGGACTGTTTCTATCTTAGTTTATTTTAAATGAAAGCCTCTTGATTGTGGTAGTCACCATTTCTCTAATAATAATGAGAGGCTTGAAAACGTATTATTTTCCTTATATTCCACGGTTGGAAATCAATTATCTCTTGAGTCATGTTTGTTACATGTGAAGCAAGCAAGAAGCTTTTTCTTGCTGTAACTGATACTGCATAGAAAAATAGTTCTAAAAAAAATACAACTGTAAAGCACAGTTCACCTTTACCTTAACATAACCATTTAAACTTAGATTTACTCACCACTCACATTCATATTTCTTAAACTGTTTACAACATCACAACTGGCATTTTAAACAAGCAAGATTTTTTTTTTTTTTCTCAAGGATACCCTGGAAACTCAATTGATAGAACATTTTGAGAGTTTGAAGTATTACATGTAGCACAGCTCTTGAAATAAAAGAGAGGATTATAAAATAAACGTTAACACATAAAAGAACTGTTAAAAATGCGATGAGTGTTCCAAAGGAGTAAGTATAACTTTTTCTTTACGCATCTTGCTACAGAAGATCTAACTTTTTAAGGCTTCCGTTTTCCTTTCACCCATCACTCAAGTCCTCTTGCATGATAATTTTGCTTAGGTTTCAGAGTGTCATTATACTGCTAACAGCAAACGTTTCTCAGTGGGCATTCCCAACACCACCAGACTTGTATGCTTCTTGCTTTCTGATGAACTTTGGAGTTTTAGTGGCTGGATATCCCTGTTCATCTCCAGAAACTTGACATGACATGAGAGGCCTAATAATATATTGCGGTAACAAAGATGAGAAGAGTGGCAGAGCGCATGGGTAAATACTTTAGCTGGGTTCTGGGAAAAGAAACTGGAGGTCAGAGAGATAAATGGGTTCTTTCTTTCCTGCTCTTTACGTTTGTAGCACCTTCTACTTGGATTAGCTAATGCCTCTAGTGAATGGTGAGATGCACCCATTGATAGTTTGTGATTCTTATCCCTAATTATCACACATTTTATAAAAATATAAATAACAAAAAAGTAAGCTGGGTTCCATCTCAAGAGGTGTTTCTTGTTGTCCTCTGAGAATATACTGGATAAGTCAGGTCTCAACAAGCCCTATCCATTGTAGCTGATTGTAAGTCAGACAATAAATACAAAAGAAGTCGTTCTTGCGGTGAGCTCAGCAAATTCTGAGGAAATCAAAAGCATTCCACTGTGCTTATGGCACAAAGAACACAACAGCAAGGGCATATTTATGGAGAGAATGAGACAAAAATTACCAGGTAAGTGACAAACTGTACAAGCATTTTGTCTAAAAAAGGAACTCTGCAGCATTCTGTCTTTAAAGCCGGGTTTGAGCCTCTGGGATGTATATCTCGATGCTGTCTGCGCGCTCTGTGGCTGAATTCTGCCGGAAAGAGGCCGCTCTCTTAGCAGCCATGAGCCGCCTTCTGGCTTCTTGTCGCTGCCTGTCGGGTAGGTCCAGAGATTTTTCTCTCGTGATGGGGAATTTTCCTTTTGGGGGCTTCTTTGGTACAGGAGGAGGAACCTTTCTTTCTTCCTAAAACAGGGTATTAAAATTGAAGGTAAATGGCGTGCGAAAGGTACCATCAGCAGAACATGCAAATTGAAGACTTACAGTGCAAAATACTCATTACATACATCAAGCATGCTCAGTTTCTGCTCTGACATCAGCTGATCAATGGATTGCATGAATGGCTATCCATTCCAGAAACGCTGATAAAGAACCTGCTACTTCAGCACAAATTCTGTAGTCCTGTGCCTTAAAAAAGACTACACTTCCTTGCACTGCCTTTGCAGATATCCTGCACATGCACTCTACGTACCTCACTTTCACGTGAGTTTGCTTAATTTTATCTGACACAGTATTACACTCACTATAAACAGAAACACACACTGGCTCTCCAATAAGAATTCAGCGCATCTGTGCAGTCTGATCAAGTGAAAAAAACTGTCTAAGATTAGCAGGACAGAATTTTTAATTAAATTAATCATACTGAGTTTAGCCTCAGCTGGATATGAAATAGCAGCTGTGTATACATATCTATTAGTTTAGTCTCCTCAATGAATTGCTAAATGGAAACATGCAAGCACCAGCCAGAGAGAGAACATAAGCTAATTGTTCTCCTTGCCAGCCTGGACCATTTTAAAGAAAATTATATTGAAGAACTGGCAAACTATAAGGCAAGAGTCAATAGATCTGCTACCGAAGTAGCTGACAATGGCTTATATGGGTTTATGTCAAGAACTATTTTGAAATATGAAATTGATATTGTACTCCATTTATAGATTGTGGAATATCATATAAGAGCCTTAAAAGATATCATAGAATAACAGCATCATGTAATAGTTTAGGTTGGAAGGGACCTCTGGAGGCAATTCAGTATAATATTCCTTCAAAAGCGGCTTGAAATTAGATCCAAGGTTGAAGTTATAACAAGTTTTTCAACATCGTGTTTAATACTGGCCAAATATCTCCAACAATGAAGATTCCACAATTTCATAAGTATCGTGTGGTTATCATGATTTATCTTTCTGCTGGATCACTTCTTACAGTAATTGTAATAGTCCAAAGTATGGGCTGTTCCTTATGGAGAACACAGTTAATTTGAGGCACAGCAGGATTCAAATGAATATATAAAAATGAACGGTTCGACCTATGCTTTTCAGACTCATCTTTTTTTGTTTGTTTGTTTTTGTTTTTTAATTCTTAAAATTCTGAATCTACTACCAAAATGCATTAGTCAAGACTAGAGTTAAATTTATTTAAGAATATACTTTGACGGTCTCAACTCAGCAAAACAGTGCAGCAGCCTAAAATGCTATTCTCCATGATAGACAGCTCTTCCAGTCTTTCTTTTCTCTTTTTCCTGTTTTTAGACAGGAACATAAGGGCTCCATTCCTGCTGTCCCATCTTATTATTTTTTCACTTCTAGTTATTTTCCTCCTAGGAACATCACTGTTGCTGTCACTATAATAATTTCTTACTTCCAGTTGTCACTAGTAAGCAAGAGTTGCGAACTCACCATCCACCAACCAGTTGGCTGAAAATTAAAATCCAAGAGGAGCATGAAGAAATGAAAGAGTTGTCAAAATGCCTCCTAATTCCTCCCGAACCAAGCAAGTATTCACCTGAGGCCAACAGTACTGACTCAAACCAAATGCTGCCGTCATCTGACGGATAAAATAATCAGCAAGGGTAGTGGGATAATTCAGGTGTGGGAAAGAGCTCTGGGAAGGGGAAAGGCAGTTTGGGAATCACCTGCTTGTAGACATGGTGCCACCTGCTTTGGAAGCCTAGGGGCCAGAGGTATCTCACAGGCAGCGGGGCTGCAGCAGAGAGGTGCAGGCAGTCTGCCAAAAGCATTCTTATCCCCCCAAATGTCCATAGGCCAAAGTTTAGCTTGGCCAACATTATGTTGTGTCACTTGTACCAGCATCAAAAAAAAAAAAAAAACAAAAAACCAAAAAAAAAAGCAAACACATTTTTATGTCTGATGGAGGTTTCCATGTACAAGTTGGGCCATGACAGTTAGATGTTTTCCATTTTTGGGTTAGAAACCTGCCACACTTCCCTACTGAATTTAAAACATGGAAACTATGGTACTATAAATGGGAAGGAAATGGTATTGCCCATGGTCTGCTTACCTTCCTTTCAGGTGATTCTATTATTTTCCATTCGTTGAGTTTCAACTGGTGCAGTTCATCAAACTTCATGCTGACATCTTCAATTGAGAGCTGCAGTAAGTCCCAGAAACCTGCCAGGTCCTGGGAAGTCGGTCTTGGCATGGCACTCGGGTCCTGTCACGCACAAAGGAGAGAACATGAATACAGCAGGAGACTTTAAACAAAGTGATCTGAGGTAGGAAAGGAACCACACCAGATCATTTTGCCACAGTGCGGCTCAGGGCTAAGGCTACACATGCTCTGCAGCTGGGAGCTGTGACTGAAAAGCTGTGCCTCCTATACAACTCAGATATGAAAAAGTGAGATGTCTTGCGCTGGCCTTTCTGGATCTGAGCATCATGGGAAGCTCCTCAACACCATCTGCTGTGCTGACCTGCATTTCTAAAATGCAGCATGCTGACAGACTGTGTCTGCTGATTATTAAAGGGAACGGGGACGTGGCTTATCTTCTAGGCATCCTGAAGTCTTTAAGGTTAAAAATTATAGACATGGCAGCTGAGCAGAAGACAGACAAAGCAACACTTCAGTGAATTTGTCAACTTACGCTGGATTTGATGTTTATTTTGACTTGGTCTCCATAAATGTTCATAAAAAAAACCAAACACTGATGAATGTCAATGGGTGCAATTCTTTCTGCACAGAGGAATTCAGCGACACACCTTTGCTTTCTATGCACTTCTATGTCAGACACCATGTGCTCAGACTGCCCCTCTGCTGCCATCTGTCACACAGCAACAAAACGTAATGGAATACTCGTGGAAGGTTACATGCCTCTGACATCATGTGCCAATGTAATAAATTAAGAGGCATTACATTTGGAACAGCCTTTGTGGTTAAGACAGTCTACGCAATGGAGTAATACACACAATGGAATGGAATGGAATGGAATGGAATGGAATGGAATGGAATGGAATGGAATGGAATGGAAGTAATACAGTTGAAATCAACCCAAAAATGCTCATGATCTCCCCCCTCTTTCCTGGGCGAAGGCTGTAATGACTAGTTTAATGAGTAATAAAGTTTCTGTTTCAAGGGGAATTTGAGGACCAGAAGTTGCTATGCAGATTATGACAGGTTTCTGGAAAACATGATACAACTCTAGATTAGTATTGACTGAAAATGGCTGCATTGGGTAGATTCCTATTTACTTCAAAAACACTAACAACGTGTGTCAGTGATATTAATTACTCTAGAGAAGTCAATATTACAGGCTTTGAGAACTGACTCCCAGTGTGAAATCTGTCAGCAACATAGATTACGTTGCGATCTGTTCTCTCCATTCTGGTCTCCTCAGTTT
This sequence comes from Callipepla californica brunnescens, assembly GCA_023055505.1. Classification (NCBI taxonomy): domain Eukaryota; kingdom Metazoa; phylum Chordata; class Aves; order Galliformes; family Odontophoridae; genus Callipepla; species Callipepla californica. The sequence goes on along the minus strand of JALIRH010000007.1, from coordinate 15,449,766 downwards.
CTCTCCCCAGTTTCTTCTGAACGGCCAGCAGGTGATGCCCCTTGTGGAAATGCCACTGACTTCTGAATTGAGGGTAATTGCTCTTCTGTACCTTTTCACTCTGCTCACCCCTGTTGCAGCGGAGCACAGCTACCAGCGCGGCTGGAAGAGGAGCGTGCGGTGCAGTGTATGGACACAAGAGGGCTGCCTCCTGCTGCTATAGTTTATGGATCAGCAGCTCATGGATGAATGCTAGTGAAAATGATTACTACTACAGCTGAGTTTTGAGAAGATTGGCTTAAAGCTGCTTTCTTAAAAATTTTTTTTTTTAGAAGTGGCTTCTTTGTTTTTATTGTATTTGGAATTCAGCTTTGCAGCTGTCCTTCAAAAGGAACCCTAAACCAAGTGAAAAGTACCCAGCCGATGTTGTGTTCCTCTGGTTTTGCCTGCAACCATGACAGATTTAGCCATGAACTCAAGAGCTGAGCAGAATCTGCTGACAGGAGTATGGAGGAGGACACTTCAAAGAAAAAGCAGAGTATTATAAAAGATAATGTGAATAATTCACCTGGAAGTAGTCATTCATTAATCAGGGATGCTTTTTTTTTTTTTTTGGAATAGTTAGTTAGTGAGAACTGCATACTGTAAGAGATAGTCAGCTCAATTCTTATGAATAATTTAATTGAAGCTGTTGGTTATATGCATTTATCCTGAATGAGACATCTTAACCAACAGCACCATGAAACGCGATCCTTGAAACTGTTATGATCCTTTAGAAAAACCCATAAGCCTTGCAGAAATTTCACTTTGAGTAAGTGTGCTCCTCTTCCTAAAATCTTGCTGCATTTTTGAATTGGCAAAAGTAGCTGCTGCTGTTCTCTGTCCTGCATTTATGATTACTGTTGTTGAATGCTGTTAGAGAAACCAACGTGTTGTAGCCCTGTAAGTGCCAGATGTACTCCAGTAGCTGCTGTCTGTCAGCATTCCCATGGAGCACCAAGACACTGCCTTCAGAGAATAGGGAACGCTTGCAGCAGATGTGAGCTAAGTGACTATTTAAGAACAGACAATTCTACTAAGCATAAGAAGAAAAGTTCAAAACATGAATGACCTAAAAGTCCAGTTTGTTCCTTTCTGCAGAGCCCATTGGTGATTAAATGAAGCTGAAGAATACTCAGTGCTGAAATCTTCAGAACTGAGTAAAGCTGCTGGTATGGAGTTCAAAGGTTTATTACCCATATGAGGAGAGAAATAATATATATATATTTTTTTGGATCATGTGGTCTACAAAGCTATAGATTTCTCTATTGCTTTTGCAGCAATGAAACGCTAGCACTTCTAAATAGCCAATGACTGCGCAGAGCAGAAGCTGCTCTTGTTATTGCAGTAATGCTCTCAAGAACAATTTCTGAAGAAAAAGGGAAGTGGAGGGGAGGTTAGGCTCTCCAAATCTTATTTTGCATAGCTTAATCAAACAGGTAATGGAGGACAGTCTGAAATTTACAGTATGAAACTTTCAGACTTCGATGAAAATTTCCTTCCTTCACTATCAAACAAATGAACAAACAGTAGCACACATTATATGTTTGATATTACAAACTTGGTCACCTCCTGCTTGCCTGACTTTGCATATTTCCTCTGTCATTCTCTAAGAGCTATTAGAATGCTTGTTTTGACAGACTCTTTGAAGTGGATAATTGAATTCTTTTATAATTAGGACCATATATCTTACCCTTTTCTATCAGAAGATAGGACATGCTTGGCATGACTCTCAGTATTTGATTACACTTTCAGGAATGCTAGATATGTAATGTTATGAATGGAAAACAGCACAAAGGTCTCTACAGAATGACTTTTGCCTTAAAAAACTGTAATATTGGCAAATACAGAGACATGTCTAATCAGAAATATAGAAGATAAAATATAGAATGGCCTGGGTTGAAAAGGACCCCAAAGATCATCTAGTTTCAACACCCCCTGCTGTGGGCAGGGTCGCCGACCCCTAGACCAGGCTGCCCAGAGCCACATCCAGCCTTGCCTTGAATGCCTCCAGGGATGAGGCATCCACAACCTCTCTGGGCAACCTGTTCCAGTGCGTCATCACCCTCTGAGTGAAAAACCATACTCCCTTGTCCTAAAAAAACATACCCCCTTGTCCTATCATTATCAACCCATGTAAATAATCATTCCCCCTCCTGTTTATATGCTCCCTCGAAGTATTGGAAGGCCATGATGAGGTCTCCCCAGAACCTTCTCTTCTCCAAACTATACAAGCTCAACCTTTCTCATAGGAGAGGTGCTCCAGCCCTCTGATCACTTCAGTGGCCCTCCTCTGGATCTGTTCTTCTTGTGTCTTTCTTGTGCTGGGGGCCCCAGGCCTGGAAGCAGTACTCCAGATGGGGACTCACAAGAGCTGAGTAGAGGGGGACTGGCCTGCTGGCCACCCCTTTTTTAATGCAGCCCAGGATATAGTTGGCCCTCCTGGCTGCAGACACGCACTGCTGGCCCATGTCTATCTTCTCATTCACCAGGACCCCAAAGTCCTTCTCCACAGAATCTTCTCCAGGAATCCTTCCCACAGTCTGTATAAAAACCTGAGATTGCCCCTGTCCAAGTGCCACACCTTGCACTCGGCCTTGTTTAACCTCTTCTAAAGCTTGTCCAGGTCCCTCAGAATGGCTTCCCCTGCCATCAGTATATTGACTGCACTGCTCAGCTTGGTGTCGTCTGCAAACTTGCTGAGGATGTGCTTGATTCCATCATCCATGTCACTGATAAAGATGCTGAAGAGCACTGGTCCCAGGACTGACCCTTGGGGGATGCCACTCATGACGGGCCTCCACCCAGACACAGAACTGTTGATCACAACTCTTTGGCTGCGACGAGCTAACTAGTTAATATAGCTTACATCTGCTGTAATGTGTGCAGCAAAATTCAGCACTTTTAACATATGAGATAGGGACAGTCAAAAGTTAGACTTGATTTTCAAGTAGAGTCAGAGATATTAGGTGTTGTACCATTAGACTTAGCTAGAAGCATTATGTTCTTCTATTGCTTAGTATCATTTTGCCACTACGTTTATATCACTGATGGCTGCTGTCATATTAACGAAGATAACATTTCGAATCAAATTAGTGTCTAATGAACTTCCAGAACAATAGCAGCAACTCCTACAAGTAATATACTGCATCTGTTCCTTTCGCCCTAGGACATCTCATATGTAATTGGCAATGCAAATTATGAAACCCAATTTTATGAACACTATCTATGTTCTCATTTCCAAGATCAGTCCCGTTTTCAGGTAGGTAGAGAGCTGCATCATGTCTTCTACTATTCTCTGCTTACTGTAATTTGAAAAATGTCTCCTTTCTTACCAGAAAGAGCTACTATTTTAGGATATTACAAAAGTAAGCCATAATATTATGTCTAAGAGAACTTGTATTTGTTCCCTTCTCATATTTTTCTTTAATAAGAACAGCAAAAAAGAAAAGACAAAACCCAGCTAGTCTAAAATTACTGAAACTACACTTGCTTTGCTAAGAAATGTACTAACGCTATACTTAGAGATTAAGTTGAAAAAAAAAAAAAAGAGAAGCAGCAAGACAAATGTGAGACAAGAAAACAAGAATGCTCCCATGTGCATACACTACATTTTTTGTTTTTACCTTTGAAGTAAAAATATTCAGTTCTACAATCTACAGTTAAATGTGGGATATTAGGTATGAATAGTCATAAACTCTTCAAGAATGGCCAGACATGGTGACTTACCAGATTTTGCTGACAGAGCCAATAAAATTGCTGGAATTTCTGAGACATGAGGAGCTGAGCACTTCCAACAGCACTTCGGATCTTGCCTAGGACTAAGCATAAGAGAAGCTGTTGTCAATAGATGTTTTGGTAGTAAATGGAAATGCCATCTCAAAGAATATGTAGCTGAAATTACAGCTTAGTTTGTAGTAGAAGTAAATATTTTGCTGCTTCTGATTATACACATAAAATATTTTTTAAGAGATAGAGATATAGGAAAGCTCCATGGCATCTTACCTTTTGTAAACAGTAAATGATATATTAGTATCATAGAAAAAACAAGACCGTTCGCTTAAGAAAGTAGAAAAAAAGGAAACACATCTTTCTGAAGTAGGCATGTGGACATATAGTTTTTACAATGATCTTGAATTCCAATGTAAATAATGTTTTCTTGAAAAAAAGCTCAGTGATAAGCATTATCACCCTGATTTTCATCTGTTTATTTATAGATTTGTTTATTTTTTTTAGAAAATGCATCAATTCTGACCTGACAAAAGATACTTACCCACAAATAATTCAGAAGGACTACTGATGCCGAGACTAGTATGTTATCACCAAACTCAACAGTCTATCAGCTTTTCTAGACTTATGCACCACCAGGCACAACTAAGAAAAGTAACATTACAGACTTGATCCAGGAACACCATTCGTTTTGTTCCTTCAACATTGTCATTTTATTTTTCAGATGGTATGAATAATGAATTAAATTTTCTTTACATTGGTGCTGAAACTAACCTTACTGCCATTGCATAATGTTCTGTTAAGAACACAAGTAATGCTTTATTTATCTGAACCCACGATGACATTTTCTACATGTATTATGGATATGAATAAAAGCCCAGTGGAAGCTGGAACTAGACTTGCTTTTGTAAATTGAGAGCTGTTGAAATAATCTTGCCTCAAGAAGCAGGTGGGTGCCTGTTTCCTCCGATGTCAAAGGGAGCTTTAAATGTACCTTACTTTATATCTTCCGACTCTGCAGTCAAAAATGGCTTCTATCATTGTGGATGATCCCTGGACGAAGTCTCTTTAATCTAGCTGTACTGTAGAGAAAGGCTAACATGTTAAAATATAATGTTAAGATGCTCCTACCATAATGATAAGATCTTTAGAGGAATCGTGACTCTAAGGCATTATGTGGTAGGAGGCATTAGGAGTTGCAGGTTGGAAAATACATGAAGACCTAAGCATGGGAGCTTAAGACGTGAGGGGGACACAAGCATGTGTTCCAGGACTTTGCTGAACTGTTGAAATCCTCATGGTTTGTTGGACTTTCCCTACTGTTCGTGTATTTGACAATTACAGTGTGCAGAAGCACTGACAGAAGAGACCAAAATCATTTTACTTGACTTTGCTTCCAAAAATCAGCTGTCTAAATAAAAATTTCTCTATGCTCTATGAAAGGAAAGAGTCAGCTCATCAGCTTGCTCGTGTTAGACACTTATTTTAAGATGAGATGGATCTCTTCCTAAAGATGCCTGTTTCTATTGACTAGAGCGCCTGACAGAACTGGCTGACCCTGAGAAAACCAGCTCCTCTTGGACTGCCACATTTTTATGGGATAAATACTATACTTCAGTTGTTACCAGTACACTTTCCTCACCAAACTGCACTTCTCTATGCTGCAAAAAAAATATTTTAAAAAGCATGGTAAACTGAGGTCTTAGTGGAAGATTGAGATTTCTGGAAAATGTCCAGATCTTTACATAATATTTAGGGCAAAGGTAGAGAAAGGTGGGTGCAGGGGTGACACAGTAAATGCTCATACATTTTTTAATTTAAACATCCTCATCATTTCCGGGAACCAACTTGATAATTAATACGAGATGCCTAGGGTTGAATGAAACTACAGTAGCAGAGCGGAACTGAACTGCAGCATTTAATATAGAAACCATTCAACGCTTGCTGAGAGAATCTGAAAGTTTAAGGCTCAGTTTCTGTAAATGCATACATATTTCATAACCTTAAAAGCATAGATAAATTTGTAGAGCTGTGGCTCTCAAACTCTATTTTGCTTTCTGTTCGACAAACACTTTACAGCTGTGCCACAATACTAAATTAAACAGCAATATGCATAATTCATCCATCCCTTGTGCTACCCATTTCTGAAGGGGTTAAGTGTTTCAGGGCTGCACGAGTAATTCACTGGGGTTTTGTTTGTGTTCGGTTGGCCAAATGAAATAAAACATTTTAATTGGTTTGGGGTTTTTGATCACCAGACCCTTCAACTTTCCTCTATGGAGTTATTGGCTCAGGAAAAGCAATGTTCTGGGTGCTTAAAACCCGAGCAAACACATAGAAGTGTAAATAAAGAACTGTTTCATTTGATCTGAAACAAATTGCTTTCATTGTTTGTCAGAACTTTTAACAAAGGCAAAGACGAGTCACCCAGGTCTGTACGTCCCTTGTCCCTGGATGCTCTGTAGCACAGGACTTAGGACAAACTATCAGGATGGGGGTCAGGATCCCTTCTTTCCCGAGGTGAGGAATTTTGTCACAGCTGGTCCCTGGCATTGGCTTCCTGAATGTTCCACACTCTATTCAACTACCAACATAACAGTTCTATAGGGTGAGGGTTATAGTGCTTCTCTCACAGGGAATACAGCTCAGTTTTAGCTTTCTCCATTGAATTAGTAGCTCACAGCTCAAGAACACAGCCTGATAAAAAAAGACATCAGTTTCGGCCCTACCACAGAAACTTGACAGAATGTAGATCTGACTGATATTTCCTAGTGAGTCTCACAGTTACTCCAAACCCCAAATTAAACAAACATTTGCTTGACCTTCATTATCACGAAGATCTAACAGGCACCTGTGATTTAAAGCTCAGGCAGGCCAGACAAGACTCAGGCACTGGCTGTGAGACATTTTGGTGTGACAACCTCCATTTGAGACGTCAGACACTGCTTCTGGGCCATCTCTGTGTGGCACCATGTCAAACCGTATGCTGAAGATTCCTAGCAAGTCTGGGTGATGGCTGTCTCCTGAAGCACAGAGGTTCCTCACTGTGCTTGAGGAGAGGACTGCCAGAGCTACTCTACAGACAACGAGTTTAACTAACTTGCAAAACTAGGGCCTTGCTGCCAGGAATAAGGTTTGCTATGAAGGAGCCTACAGCACTGGTGAGCAGCCTTTCAAAAAGGCTCTAAATAGCAGTGAATACACATGTATTACAGGCCTACCATTTGCTAAAGATCTAACTCTATTTCCATTTCAATAAGTAAATCAGACTTAATAAAACACAGAAGTTAGAATCTCTCATATTCATGCTACTCTGCTTTGCTGTAATTAAATTAAAGTATTAAAACACTTCAATTCATAATCTTTAGCACAATATTAATAGACAGCCCAAGCCTTGTCATTAATTTCATGCATTGGGGAATTATTCTGATGAGTGCAGATTGATTATCTCCATGAAAGAATGATGAATGTTAGAGACTGGGGAGACCGAGATGTTTGGTGATGCTTAGAAGATTCTGCTTGTAAATAAATGACGATAAAATCAATCACCATACATAAATATACAAAATCTTAATACAATTCATATACCTCCCCATCATTAATATACTGTTATATTTAGTTAAAATTCAGGAAGGAGTAACATAACCTTAATTCTGCTCCCTGATGCATATGCAACATTCTATTTTTGTTGTGTGGTCCTGTACGTATGGCTTTTATTCTAAAGACATATGAAACTCTGACTGTGACTACAGGAGATACAGACTAGGATTTATACTCTTGATAAAGAGTGTGCAAGTTCTCTGTAAACAGCATGGACAATTAACACAATGACATGTTTTCTCCAGCAATACACATATTTCATGAAGTATTGTAAATAATATCTATTTACACACATTGCATCTTTTGAGGAACACTCCACGAACCTAGAATTGAATACTGTTTCACATCACAAATGCAGGGGGAGAAAAGTTAGGCCTATGCTGATGAGACCAAGATCGCAGTGTGATGCTATAACTCTATTTTTGACAGGTTAAAAGCTTTGCACAGTTATGGCACTGCTGTACAAGCAATGAGAAACTACTGACAATCAATCTGCTTCTGGCATTCATAGTGTTATTTAAATGATGCGCCTTAGTTTTACATTTTCATTTCATTTCATTGCTTTTATTTTTTTTTCCCCTATGCTTGTGTGCATCCCATACACAATCTGAGGAAGTATGCCTGCAAATGTATTTAAACTGTCATTTAGGTCATTATCCTAATTCAAAGCAGAACATGTAAACCAGAATGTTTGTTCAATCTGTGAATCTATATTTGTCTAAACCTAAACCTAAATCTGTCCTGAAGATGTGTCTTTTTCCCTGTCAACATAACAGGTAGGCTATGTTTAGAGTGGGATGACATTTTAGGACAGCACAGCTACCAATCAGCATTTCCAGAGAGGATGAAGGACAATGGGAACCTTGTGAACTGTGAGACTGTGTATGTTCACTTTTTACCCAAATGGAGTTCAGAGTGGGGAAAACTGGAGCACAACAATATTTATGCTAGGAGAAACCCTTGGATTCCTCACTATGGGACTCTCCTTTTCTTGACTTTAACACTAATTTCAGGAAAATTAAGACATCCTATAGTCCATTTCCAACACACCAAATGTCAATTTCAATTGTTCCTGAAGGGTAGAGTTGTGAAAAGCATTAGGGATTTATGTCAGTAATATCTCTTTGGTTAAAGGATAACCTATATTTGGTCAAATACCTAAAAAAGCTTTTATGGATGATTAACTGAAAAATGTACTAAAGTAAATTGGTTGTGAGGTTTCTTTTCTCCAAAATATGAGAGATTTAACTTTACTGTTTCTGTTACAACTATTCTGCATTACCGAATCCCTTGCAGAAGTTTGGAAATTCTGTCTGGAGGTTTAGCAAGGAAAAATCCAGCATCCCTGGAATGAAGGGATAAGGGGAGAGAAAGGTGGTATTTTGAGCTCTCTCTAATGCCTGATACACCAGAGATCCCTTTACTTCAACAGGGCATAGCTGTGTCAGCAAAGCTCCTAACAGTGATGTTAGAAAAAGACTTTTTCTACTGGCGTGATTTATACCAGGCTTAAAGGCTCTGTTCTAACAAAGGAAATTTTTTTACACTGTGTTATCTTAGGATTTCGACATGGGAATAAAGTCTGGGGGGTGCTCCATTTGATATGTGTACCGAAACATTTCAGTAGAAAAATCTTTGTCACCTGGGAGCCCAGGATGCCCTCTGCTTCCCTGTGCTACATTGCACCTGACCCCACAGCTCCCCTATGGGTTCACGGGGTCTCTGCCTTCCTGTGCAAAGCCCCTTGCTCCCACCACACAGCTCTGAAAAGCTGGGCTCAGGCTGCAGAGTCCTGGCTCTCTGCGTCTTCAACAGTGCTGTGATAACTGGGAGTGTTTTTCTTGTCATCACCTACACACCAGCAGTAGCCAAATACAATTTTCAGGGTGTAAAACTGCAACTCCAGTCAGCACCCCAGAGAAACACATATTTTTGCTGGAAGGCACCCTGCCGGTGCAAACAATCACATGCTTACACCTGGGAACACTTCCAGCCACGTATATATTTTATATATATATATGTATTCTCATAAAGGCTGAGAACACAAATAACTGCTCACATAGACAATAAATGAACTTCACAGAAACTCCAAAAGATGATTCATGGCAACTGACCAAATAAAAAAAAAATAACGTCTGCAGAAAGAAAGCGTGAGAGGTTAGATTATTTTTGTTGCAGTGATTATCTTCTCTCTTTCCTAGATCTGATGAGTGAAGATCTTAGAACAACATTATGGGAGAAAAGCTACAGTGAAAGAAAAAAATCAATAGAGCAATCAGACAGCTTTCTGTGATCTCAGGGCTATTGTGCTAACACAGAAAATGAAATTGTTTTCTAAAATACAGTTCGATTTTAACTCTTCCCTTGATTAAAACAAAATTGAAGCAGTAGCATAAAGACAGCCTTCTAGTAGAAGATGCAAGGCTACCTTTGTTCTCCAGGTACAATTAGTATACCCTGACCAATAAAAGGAACAATTCAGCATTAACAGTGACAGTTTGAACGTGCAAACTTTGCTGTCAAGTGTTATGGGAATAGTAGCTGCTGCTAGAAGATGGAAAAACATATCTAGTTGCTTCTGGCTCCTGCATTTGTGAGCATTTTCTTCAGAGAACTGTGAAATGCATAAATATGTCAAAATATATTTCATGCTGGGATATCATTAGACTTTAGTTCTTGTGGATACATACCTTCCAACTTCTGTAGCTCAAACTGGGTATACAACATATGTGAGAGGCTCAAGAGTAAAACAGTTATTCATGCAAAAACTTTAAAAGTAAAGCTTGTTCCCTCGGTGAAAATAATTCTTTGATAATTTCCATTTATTTTATGTTAGTTATATTAAGTGAAGGAATACTGTTCCAAAGATTTGGAAGATCCCTTGAAATAATTATATATGATGGAAAAGCAGGAGTCTGTCACATTTGACATCCAACTGAAGATAAGCATCTGACTTCATTTATGCTATAGACCTCTTCTGTAGTTATTTATTTAACCTATAAGGGAGGTTAGAGCATTTCCCCAAGCATGGGTAATTAACTTGTCTTTGTTAGGTTAAAAAGGGAATTGCAAGAGTCCATTTCAATTGTTTCAGTATCTCTATATCCAGGAACTTCCCTTCTTTTTCTCTTACAGAATCACTCTGCAAGTAAGGAAACATAAAAACCTGATACTCTGTTTTGTTTCCTCTGAAAGGAAGAAGTACTGACACAAGAGTATTTCCACTGCTCACTTCATGTGATTGCAAATTTAATTGTGGCTGTGCGTGAGGAAGAGCTTGGAAAGAAAGGAGGTAGCAAAGGTCCAACCTTGCCTGAAGACAGCTGACTGGCTTCCTAGGGAAAGAAGTGGGTTAACTGCAAATCTCCCCTTTGCTCCCTAATTGTTTTACTTTTTCCAAAGAAATTGAACTTTTGCTCTTCAAAATTCTGCTTCTGATAGCAAACACTGATGTTCCCAACACTGCAAGCTGGTGCTTTGGGACACTTACTGATGGCAGAGCATTTAGCAACGCAAAGATTTAGGGGATAGAAAAATAAGTTTATATGGTAAAACTAAGCATTAAAAAATAACTGCAATGAAAGTAGTTTTGGAAATCCTAACACATGCTAAGCAAAGCAAAATATTTTATTGTTAGTACTTAAACAGCACCTAAGAGGGTATTAAAGTCTTCACATTATCAACGCAAAGAGAGAGAATTCTCAGCTCGTATCTGCCACAGTGAAAACGATGACAAAAACCTAAACTCCAGAAAACACTGGAGGCTTAAAGAAGAAAACAGCCTTATGATCTCTGCCACCCTAAAAGCTTTGTTGTTATATGGCAGACTTGCACAAAAAGCAATGCAGAAATATGACTGCAAATGAAAATGATGACATAAAAATGCTGGTATTCTTGCCTCTTGAAAGGTCAGTGAAAGAAACAGAAATTGGCCTTTTAGTGACCATAAAGGTAAGGCCCAAGACTTGAGGGCAGATCATAAGCAAGAGCTCACTGAGGGGGAGAAAGGATGATCAGAAAAGTATATTCAGAGACTATGTAGGAGATTTGTGGCTGTGGAAAAAGATGCTAGTAAGAAAACTTAATATGAACTAATTTGTGATTTGAGAAAATCGGAGCTGAGACAATAATTCAGATTGGCAGGGATTGAAATATTTATAAAACTAAGACCGGAGAACAAGGATAATTGACCTCAGAGGGAATCACAGGGAGCTGGCTACTGAGTGCTAGGACCACTTTGATATATTACCATCATTAGTGCTGGCTTGGATCTTGTTCCAAAATAGTCTACATTATTTTTCATTTTTTCCCATCACTTCTTTCAAGGTGTCCAAAAGAAGTAAGAGAATAATAATGACTCTTGACAAAATTATAATAAGAAAATGCTACTGAACTATTTGAGATTGTAGAAGTACTTTAACTATTGTTCTTGCCTACCCTTCTATCTTCTTCTAACTGTCCCTTTATGATATATTCTGCTCAGGTGCCTATAAAGGAATTAAAACATGTTTAAAATGACTTCAAAATAAGAGGCAGATTCTCAGGATTCAGGAAAAATTGCAAAAAAATAAAACCCAAAAAATGGTTAGCACAAGACAAACTTTTCTGTTCTGGCAAAGGTTCAAACACAAGAAACATAGAAGTGAGTGGGAAGAATGTTGGAGTTGGAGCTATGGATGGAGATCTTTTCCTACTTAAGTCGTATCAGATTTGATCCTGTACTTGACGCTGTTGTCTCCTCAGCTACAACCCTGAAGACCCACCCTGTCAAAAGCCAGCTTGCACAGTCAGCTGCAAGAGTGCCTACATTAAATCATTCTCTAGAACATCTTGGGTACTGCAAAAAGTAAGGCAAAACCACGCACCATCAATGTATCCTAGCAGGTATCAGCCAACATGAGTAAGAAAAGACAGCAAAATGTTCTTACTTTCCTCAGAAAGATCGTTTTCTTCTGCCTCTCTTTCCATTTCCTTACACCATCCCTCCATTCTCTTAGTTTCAGTATGTAGCAACTTCATAAACCAAGAACCGTCCCGTCGACAAGGAGACATCCGACCAGTCTCTACTGTCTCAATGGCTGGCTCCAGCCAGGGCTCTGGTGGTGGAAGGTTTGAGGTGTCAACTGGGGCCCTGTAATCTTCTCTGTAACTGAACAGTCCCTGCGTCCGTACAGTTCTCACTGCACTGTATTGGGTGGGGGTGCTGGGCTCCGAGTGCTGCTGGAAGGATGAGCCAAACTGAAGTCCCTTGTCCTCCATGGTGATGTGTCCTGGGAAGCCCTCCAGCTCCAGGTCAGCCTGGACAGCTGCTGTCACACTGTTTGAGCGCTTAAATCGTCCATGTCTTGGTGAAATGGGAAGAAAGAAAAGAGGTTAAATTGCACAAATGAATATATGATGATATAGGGTTGCAGAATAATACTTCAGTGAGGGGGTTCTAGTTCTATCGTTCTCCTTTATGCTAAATATTTTTTTTTTGTGCACATTTCCCTAAAAGAAGACAGAGGTTAACAACAAAGAGGAAAAACAAAATGCATTGTGGCATCATTGATCTCAGCAAAGATACAAAAGAAAATCATTTAAATTATCTCTGGAAGCAAATATTGATTTATTCTCATATTACATTATTCTCATACTACAAAATACCATGTATCACCACTAAATGATCTGGAAATAACTAGCAGAACTGCAGGGTTGCATCTCCTGGTGGAAGACTGTTAAATAAATGTATAAGAAACTCAAATATTAATGATTGTAATTTGATAAAATCTGAAAATCTGCTAAGACTTTTGAGAATTCTTAAAAAAAAAAAAAAGAAAAATATTAGCAGCACGTTTAAGAGTTGTTTTGTTTATTTTTTTTTTACTTACCCCCTAGGACAACAATTAAACGTTAATTTTTTATTGCAGTATACCACAAAAAAACATTTTAGAAAAGATTTACTTTAAGAAGTTAGATTGACAAAGGACAATTATTTGTGAAATCTTTTCACATCTAGACCTATTGTTTCAAATTACTTCTAGTCAATGATGGTAAAAGGCAATTAGCAGTCAAATACTATCTGACAGCTGCCGTGAAATGAGGTAATGGTCCCAGGCTGGTGCTTAACAGGCAGTGCCTGCCAGGGATAACTGGTGTGCTAGTACATTGGCTGACAGGACTGAACAAGTGGAAAGCTGATTCCAGTTTATGATTGTTACCACAGGTTACATCCTAACCACTGTTAGAAGGACTGAGAAAGCCTAAATCAGCACAAGATCCCAATATACATCTCTTTGTATTTTTTTTTTTTCTGAAAATATGAAGGGGTATTAACCCTCCAGTTTAATTTAAAACTTTCACTTCCTTCACTCCAATTAAAAACAGTAAAATTAATTAAATATTCAACAAATATTATGTACTCTCTACAAATTCTGCCAAACGACCAGCATGCACATAAGAAGTTTGGCTTTCTGAATTATTTAGAGGCAGCATTTGCCAGATGTTTGTTATTAACACTGTTTACAAGTTTACTTTTATGAAAGATTACAGATTTCTGTGTTCACTTGAATTACCGTTTTTCATCTTCCACTTGTATTCCAACAGAGTGGTATTCCCGCAGGCCTCTGCTCTCAGTATCTGAATCGGTCGCTGTTTCCACCTAATTCAAGAGAAAAAATACATCTGCAGCATAGGCACTAAAAGGTCAACACTACCTACTCTTATAATAAGTTTCTTCTTTCACTGCTTAAGAAACGTCCAACAATAAATCAATGAGGTAAAATTTGATAGGACAAGGGGAAACGATTTCAAACTAAATGAGGGGATATTTAGATTGGATATAAGGATAAAGTTCTTTACAATAAAGGTGGTGAGGCACTGGAGCAGGTTGCCTAGAGAGGAGATGGATGCCCCATCCCTGGAGACACCCAAGGTCAGGCTGGATGGGGCTGTGAGCACCTGATCTACTGTAGGTGTCCCTGTCCATTGCAGAGGGCTTGGACTGGATGGCTTGTCACTTCCAATTCTGATTCTACGAAATAAATAAGTATTCAGCCCGGTACCATCGCTTTGGTACTGTGCTTTATAAATCTCTGCACAATTACTTCTGTTTTGCTATGTAATTCTTTATTTCCAACGCAAGCAGATGCAATTACTCAGTTCAGTGGATGCAAGGAGTAGGTTTGGCCTGGCAGAACTGCTCTTAGAATGAGGAATCCACAGGATGGTACCTTTTTATATTATAATAGAACAGTCTCTCATTATAGTTAATGATTTACCAAATAAAATAAAAACTCAAGTAGCCCCATAAACCTGCAAGTGATAAAAAGAAATGCTGCAATGAAATTTTATTGACAACTGCGTTGACAAATATAAAGCCATTTAAATGACATAAAGGATACAGCAGAATGCCCTATCTAACCTTTCTTAATAACACAGTTCCAAAAATGCTACATCCAGCAAATAATTTATGCATTTTTACGGTATTCCCATCTGAAATACACTCTCCAAAATACATTCACAGCACAGTTTTCTTCATAAGTGAGACCACATTGCTACTGCAAGTTTCTGTAGGATTTTATATAACAGTCCCCACCACCACACCACCTCCAGGTCTCTGACACAGACAGCAAGTGCCGCAGTATGCAGATTGCATTCTTGGAGGAAAGGAGAGCCAGGAAGCAGCAAGCGTAGAATGAACTCTTTTTTGAATGAGATGTTCACTCTTAAATTAAAAAGTATTAGCAGCAAGCAGTTTTTCAACATGCACAGTCTATGGGTGCAGTCCAAGATTGTATCTGATGATGAGAATGAGATACATTTTCCCCTCTGGGAGGAATTCAATGGCCCTTGCAGCTGTCTCTCAGCTGCATGGTCCCCATCCCAGCAGCATTTTGCCAGGATGTGGAGAAAATGTGGAAGGTGGGTGAGATGTGAATGTGCATATGGACTTTATATCCAGGAGAAGCCAGTTGCTGGTAATGTCTCATTCCATTTTCAAGCAGCACTTCCATGTAAATTGATGCTAAAGGGAATTCCAGCCAGTAATCAGTGTACATTTGCATTTACCTGTGTGTGGGTATTGGTAATTTTTATGAAATGCAGAAACTCTTAACCAAGGCTTGAACTGTTCAGTGTAGCATCAAGCATAGGCTTACAGAAAGCTCTAGTTATCAGTGGAGTAACTGTCAGGGAAAAAAAAAATTTCCCAGCAGTTCCGCATATTCTGCATGAGTTCATACTGTTCTCACCTCAGGAACTGCACTGAAGCTGGCTACATTCACTTGGACAGGCAGCACACTGAGACAACTGTTTTTTCTAAGATATCAGAGATTTGGTATCAGTCTCCAAGAATTGGTGTTGTCTGTATAAAAAGAAAGATCCCTCCCATCACCAGCAGTGAAAAATAACCTCAACTACAGAAGTAGGTGGTTTAGGAAAAACAAACACACAAAATGTAAAAAAAAGAAAGTTAGTTTACTAGTCAAGGTGGATTTGGCCACCATGTGGGTGAGAAGTTTGAGCTGTGTTTGATTACCAGCTCCTAAAAGAACATTGCTATAGGCAGAAGAGCCATACAGTCCATTTGCTTTGATCAAGGGATAGCTATCTGAAAATACATCCTTATTTATAGTGTAAGAAGACCCAAGAGTGTCTCAAAAAAATTCAGGAAGAAGTCAAGGCTAGGGACTCACATAGTTCCTTCAGGGTTTTGAGTTAAGCTGGGTATAAGTTATCCTCTTCATTGAGAATGCTAATCAGAAAACGAGGAGAATTGAACTGGGAGAAGAATGAGATGCACCCAGGCATTCCTCCATCCCTCAAAGAGAAAAGTGGGACAGAAGAATCTCTAATTTCTATGAAACTCAGAAAGCATTTGGCAGTTTGGAAGGTGAAACTACATGAACAGTTAGGCAAAGACTGGAGAAGAGACTGGGTGTTTTTGCACAGCCTCAAATGGCAACTCTTCCAACAAGATCTAATGTCAGCATTAAGGAGAGTCACAGTACAGTTGATCATGACTGGCGAGTCTCATAGCTTATAAAGGGTTATTTACTCTGTTGGGGTTCTTGAGGCTTCTTCAAGCCAGGAAAGGTGTCAGGTGAAAATGGCATAAATGAAGTCAATGTAATGTTTCACAGTGATGGCCAACTAAACTCCACGACATTGTTCTTTCACTTCCCCTCATCACAGAGTGAGAATACGATGAAAAAAAAAGAAAGACTCACATGTCGAGATAAGGACAGTTCAAATAAAGGGGAATAAAAGAGCAAGAGAAAAAGCAAAGGCGATGTGGAAGCAGAGAGAGAAAAGGATTATTCTCTACTTCCCATCAGCAAGCAATATTTTGCCACATCTTGGGAAGCAGGACCTTCGTAAGTGTAGCAGCTAAGAGGAAAGGTATTTTCATAACAGAAGCCCCCTGTTCTCCTTTTCCTTTCCCAGATATTATTACTAAGTGTAACATCATACAGTATGGAATATCCCTGTGGTTGGTTTAGGTCACCTGCCCCGGCAATGTCCCCTCTCCACCTTGCCCATCTCCATCCTCCTGGCTTTCAGGGTGCTGTGCTAGCACTGCCCAGAAATAATCAAAACAAAAGTGCAATATCAACGCTGTCCTAAATACAAGTGCATTACACAGCACAATAAGGGCTGCTGTGGGGAAAGGTACCACTGTCCCAGCCAGATCCACTACTGTCACTACACCTGGACTGCTTTGGGCCACAGCTATGACTTTGTTGGGTTCCGTAAACAAGAAAAGGTCCATATGGAGAAGATCAATTCGGCCAACTAATATTGTTGGAATGAAGCAGGAAAATTGACAACACACACTTCTTCCTCTGTTATGCATTTCAAAAGCATATCTGCTTTTGCCAGCTATGTCGCTTGGTTTAATAACAGATAGCTTGTCTTTCTTTGAGCTCTGCTTCTGAGATGTGGAGGCTAATTTCAGTTTTATAGTTTGGATGGGCTGGTGTCTTTCCATTGATGTAAAATGTCCAGGAGCAGTTCTTTTCATTTACCTGTTTTCAAGTGTTTTCTTACTGGTATTTCACCTAGAAGTATATCCTGAATAATTTGCCAAAGATGTAATTGACACTTAGAATTAGAAGCACAAAGGAAGTAACCTACTCTAAAAATTTATTCAAAACAGAATTATCAAGAAAATTATGGCCCAGCTATCAAAATAGAAAGGGCATTATTAGTTACCTCTAAATATAAACGTGTGCCAAATTATCCTTACTTCCAGCTTGCCAAAAGTGACACTGACTAAATGACATGATGATTACTTTCGTATTTTAATACTTTCCTATCCTTACTGCTCTTTGTAACAGCAAGAGAATGCCAAATATTATCTTTTTGTGCAATCTAGGACTGCAAATATTGTTAGCAGAGAAGGAAGAGTCCTATGTTTGGTTTTATTGTGTGGTTCCAGAAGCCTAAAAATGTTTTACTAGATCTGTGGTTATTATCCATGATTCATTATAATTTTAATACATTGATTCTAGAAGCCTTAATATTTGAAAACATGACAAACAGTTTATCTATCTGGTCATGAGGTAATCCCATAAAGAAAGGAAAAAAAAAAAAAACCAAAACACCAGAAAGAAAAGCAGAAGAATGAGAGTAGATCTAATCTATCAAGTTATCTTCCCTCTCCTTGCAAACAAAGAGTTAACATCTCTTTAAAAATATGGCTCTTTGCTATTTGAAAAATGTTTTATGGGCTAACAGTATGACATTTACAGCAGGTGTACTGGTGCACTTTGGGATAACTTTGGTATTAATTATGTTTCCCAAAGGTATCAAAACTCCACTTTTTTTTGCTGCCAGCACAGGGGACAATGGTCTACAAGACAGTAGACAATGATGTGAAACTTCTGTGATCAGTCACTACTGACTAATTCAGCTCAAAATGTAAAAGCTAAGTATCAGATACCAGCACGACTTTGTAAAAAATGATCCACAAGTAAATTATACTTACACAAAATTATTTGAATAAATGCAAATCAGTGTTGCAAATACTTGTTTGCTACAATCAATCTCAGTTTGTTTATAGGCACTCATTCTATAAAAGGATGTCTGCACTGACTAAATTATTGCTGCAAGCATTTTGCAAGCTTTCCTAGCTGATAATTTTTACCCGCTTAAGAGCAACCCTTACGTTTTTGTTAAAGCATTATTCTGCTCTTATACTTAAGCACTTCAACATAACATTGTTGAATCCTAAAAATTACAGCCTAAGCTTCACTACATACTGTCTCTGAGAGAAGTTCAAAGTTAATATATTTAATGCTTAAGAAAAGAGATTTTAACCTGGTATTTTCTGCTTCTCTCTCTTAAGCATCAGTAATAAGAGTCCTTCAGGCCACATTATCTCTCCCATGCTATTTGGGTTGCTTTGGGAAAACAATGGGTTTTCACTGCTGTAATCTACATGTTCTATAATTAGAATTTAATAAACAATCTCTCTGTTGCTGCACAGGAATGACAATAATAATTCTTCTCAGTCTTGCATAGGCTTCTCAGTGACAAAGAGTGAAAAGAGGAAGAAAATACTGCATTTGATAATAGAGCAAGTAAATCCAGTTATGAATGCAGAAAATCACTTAGGTAAAACGATCTCATTTGTATGCAGTGATTTCAAAGTCAGAAAAATGCTTAAACTACAGTGCTAACAGCTACTGCTTCTATTAACTGAGGGAATACTTTTATTAGAAAAAAAGTATATACTTTTTCAAACAAATTTTCAGAAACATGCCAAAATATACCTATATTTACACACTTGTGAGATTTTTTGTCTTACTACAAAGACCCGTTCCTCTATTCCAGTATTTCCCAGCAGAACATCTGGGGAAATCAAATACCTTGCACAAAACAGTTAAGTGCTATTGTACACATTGTACATGTGTATATTGTAGAACAGGCTGAAAATTTCCACAGCTCATTTAAAAAAGCATTTTGTGCTAAAAATGCATGCCAGAGTTTAGAAATGGGATTCGTGCCAAGCCAAGATGAGATAGTAACAACAGTGTAATGCACACAACAGTGATTACTCGTAACTTTTTTGGTACATTTAATACTTTCTGGCAAGTTATTCCGAACCAACAAACGTTCTGGAAGGCAGCACTCTGAGCCTTCCCTGCTTAGAATGTCTCATTGTGTTAAGTGGCTGTAAAAAAAAACAAGCAACAGTAATCTGTGAAAAGAGTAAACATAAAGATGCCCTTAAAATAACCATAGCTGTTTTTTAACTACAACTTGAACTGCTACGCTTTTTAACAAGTGAGGATGATAAATGCAACCACTGGCTGAGAAATACACTAATGGAATAAGGCTGTGAATTCTGACTCATATATATATGAGTCTTTAAACTTAAAACCAAAGTCTTTAACTACAAATGTCAAGTTATGACCTCTTACCATGGACATAGTACCAAAACTTCCATTGCTTTCTGCAAGCCTAGGATTTCCCACACCTTTCTCCCACAAAAGCACAGTCCAACAAATATTATAAGAGTATCTCAATGATTTTAGGATAACCTCTAAAACTTTGGATCATTTATGATTAGTGAAATAATGGGAATATTTATTTTGATTGATATGTGCACACTGCAAAACAGCACTAGCAAGAATTTTATAACCTAAAGCATACAAAGAAAATGGAGATGCTCTTCTCAGTAAGTATGCCATGTACATGTAGAATACTATGCCTCAAGGGAAAATTTTAGTTTGGGGTTGTGGAACTTCTTAAACAAAGATTTTAATATAAGATGGTAATGAGCTCATCTCCACAAATATCATCATGAACTTGTCTCCATGCTTACAACATTTGTTTCCATATTGTCTACTGTCACAGTTTCAAATTATTTGGAGAAGTCTTGATATCTTCTAAATAGAGAAGAAACAAAGGAAGGCATATTTTGAAAAATTTGAACTAGAAAATAATTTCCTGACATGTTTTCTCATATATTTTACTTAGGTGGCTCTGAAAGCAACACTTCCTATTTATTTCCATAGAAACTATAACAGATACAAAGAACAGAATAACACTATTTGATAGAGCAAACTCTCATCTACAAAACACTATTCTTCAACACTGTCATCACCATTAGCTATGCATTTTGTGCTTTTTCTTCAGCACTGAACAAGAGCCTGCATGCCATTCTCATTAAAATCAGCACAGCCATCTGAATTCAATCTCACACTTCTGTATGTACTTCCAAGTTAGATGCTGTTCTGTCAGACTGCCCCTCTGCTGCCATCTGTTACACAGCAACAAAATGTAATGGAATCTTGGTGGGAAGGTTCATTCCCTACTGCCATACTACCAGCATTCACCTCTGATGCCATAGGCCAGCATAATAAAACTGGAGGCATTACTTTCAGAGCATTCCTTGTACAACCCAAATGCTTTTAATTTGAAATGGTCAACAGCTAGAGCATTTTTTTAATATGAATCATTAGCATAAGTACAAGGGTATTCTAAAGAGCAAAGAATAATCCCTAGAAGTATGTATCAGTAATAACCTTGCTCTTGACTTACTGTAATTCTAGGCAATCTCTACCCTGCACTTTAATTCGAGTACTTTGCTAAGTCTTCAGCTGTCATGACAGAAGGCAGATGTAAAGATTATAGTTAGTAGTATTACTAGAATTTAATTTGTTATTGTATGTGTATTCCTCAGAATGTCGACTGTACTTTTAACCCCAGAATCAGTAATTTGCAATTTGCTTGAATTTAAGAATTCTCTTTTCTCAAATTCCTGCTGCTATATCTGAAAATATTCCTCTTCATTTAAATGTGACAGTTAAAAAATAATAAAAGAAACAGCCAAACCTATTTTTCGGAACAGCTTTGTTTCTGAAGCTTTTTGTTGTGCAAAATTCTCACGTGGGATAGGGCTAATGTCCCATGAGATGGGTTACCATGGCTGTGTTGTGCTTTGTCCTTGTAAATTGGATGCTAATGTTAATTTATAAAAGTCCAACGCTCTCCTAGTGAGCTGGGCTCCTGTACGTGTACACACCAATCCTATGGCACATGTGTAGTACACCAGGACTTCATAAGAGGACTTCTGTTCAGGACAAGCACAAGACACAGATCACGTATCTCAAGGACACAGCAGCCCTACGCTGGGTCTGCAGCAATTCCCTCGCTTCTTTTGCTGCCTCACTTTTACTGTGTGTGAAGTTTCATTGGCAGGCATTCCAACATTAAAGTGTTAAAGGAATGAAACATCAAAAAAATCCACAAATTAACCATCCTGATAGCAAAATAATTAATGCAAATAAATGCAAATCAAATGCATTACCCTGGCATGGCATGCTAATGAGAAAACAAGTCATTTAGTCAATCAAGGAAATATGCAAATAAAAAACATCCTTTTCTGATGTTCTTTGACGCAGAAGTCTAAAAGAAATACTTTAGCTGTATTTTGGGGATATAAATTACTATTTAAGTCGTTTGCAATTCAGGTACACTACCCTGTGTCTTTACTCTGTTCACATGACGAAACAATACTATGACCAAATGCATTTTCTGCTTAGAAATGCTGCAGAAAGGTGTTTTTTGCATTAATGTAAAGTTTGAAACTTACTCCAAGTAAAAAAAGAACAAAAACCAAGCAACCCTAAACTAAAATACACTGCCAGGATGCTGCGTTAAGACTAATTTCACAATTATAACCTTATCTAGTGCAGCAACCAAGCAATTTTTCTTCTCACGACAAAAATTCTCCTGACTCTTCTCATCCTTCAAAGATGCCTGACTGTCTTGGTGTGCACACCTGAGGACCATCATTATGGGCCAGGCCTCAGATGGTAAACAGATACAGAAGATCCGCTGCCTCTGTGTATATCATTGCATGGATATTTCTGCGGACTACATGCACTTATTATTAAACACACCAAGAACAGGGAGATCTGGAGCCCAGTGAAAATTATTGGTCTTCACCTGCAGGAAGAAACAGGATGAAGGGATGTGATCAAAGTTTTAGAATTAATTGTTGAAATACCAGGGCTGACTGAAGCAAGGCACAGTATTGTGAAGTATCGCTGCTGCACGCAGCTGCTGTAAAGAAGAGATAAGAAGAACACTAGATTCAATTCCTTTCTGAAAAGTAAGCTCCAGGTCAGGGGGTAAAAGCTACTAAAAAGGACTTAATGCTCTTTTCATCTTTTCGCCATTATCTTCTAAGCCCCTTCTCCAAACAATTTAGTACACACTAATTACTTTGTAAAACATTTAAAAAGTAGTCATCTGCATATTTTGTCATTGCTTTTAGATTGAATTCTGCATGAAAGCCCATGCTTTTCTGTTGAGAAATGGGCAAGAAGCTTGCTGACAAAGCCTAGGTATTCCTATGTGTTTAATATGTTCTGGAGCAGTGAAATTATACTGCACTGTGATATTAAAGTTCAATCAGTAGCTGTGGATTGCTTAAGGCAAATATTTTTCTCTGATTTCATCTTGAAATTAATGGAAATGGAATCCCTGCTTTTTAAAGAAAATAATAATTATTTCTTATACATTTACTTCGTAGATGAACAGTCACTCTCTGAGCTTGATTACAAGGACTTTCACCCCCTCCAGATCTGTGCAATATCTGTACCCATGACAAAACACATGGCATTTCTGCTGCAGTTATCTCACAGAAGTAGAGAGCCTTAAGTACAAAAGCAAACCCAATGATTTAAAAGGGAGTGTCCACACACTTAATTTAAGAGCAGACTAGAAGCCAAAATTTCCGTCCTCTCCTCTTTCTCAAATGATTTCTTTTTAAGTTCAACTTTCTGTTTGTTTTTTTTTTATTACTGCTTCATATTTCCTAGATATTTTAACAAATTACCACTATGATCTATCCAGTGCTCTCCATTTAATAGAAGAAAGACCATGCAAAATCTGCACTGGAAATCATCTCGTTCACTGGATTCACTGGACGCAGCACCACATGGCTGAACTTTCTGTAGTCTGGCAGACATTTTGCAAGATGTGATTAAGTGATGGACAAATGGAGGAATACTCCGAGGCTGTCCTTGCTGAAGTTATTTCCTCACAGGACAGCCAGGCCTATGCTGTAACTATATCACTAGGTTTCCTTTTTTAACTTGGTACCTTCTCCCCAGCAGAACACTTGTTATTAAAGAGAGAGTGGTGGTGTTCTTTTTAGGTAGAATTGGGATCCAGCAGCATCACACATTTTCCAAGGTCAAGAGAGAAATATAATGGAAAAAATACAGTGAAGCATTTTAAAGCGGGAATAATTCTATAAAAAGGACTGAATTCACGGAGGGAAGGAGATGAACATGCTGTTCACCTGTAGCTCTGCAGTATAATTTTCATATCAAGTGCTAATGACAGGTAACCTCCCTAGAGATTTATCCATTCATTTTCTTCCAGGTACAGCATATCAGCTGAAGACTTCCCTGCACAGCCACATCGCCATGATGTGAATTACAATTAATGCCGAGCAGCCAGGGGTTGTTTGTTAGATTATTAGAGCCAGTGAAGCTGAATGACTCATTCTATGCTACTTAGAGGAAGAAGGCAAGCAATTCATCACTGAACAGATATTAATGACAGGCTACCTGAATCCCTATGGAGGAACGCCGGCTCTTAAGGAACTCCTCTGCCTTAGTCACCAGGATGGCCTTGTCGCTGGTTCGGATGGAGGCACTCTCCGACACGTGGCGCTGGGCAGCTGCGGTCTCCAAGGCGAGGTTCATGGCCTTGTTGCTGTCCAAGCTGTCTGTGGAGTTGTACATCCCTCGCCCATCCTGGGGCCACGGGGACATCCGCTGGGCCCGGCTGTCGTGGTACGCATCCTGGGTGGACTCTGTGCTGCTCTGGGCCGTCACTGAGATCAGTGGCTTGGATGTGGTACGTGGGGGGTACCGGTGGTGGGGTTTTTTTGTAACTTGTGTAAGTTACAGCTACGGAAAGAACAAAAGGAAAAAAAAAAAAAGATGGTGGGGGAGGGGAGGGAGGAGAAATCAAGATTAACCAGATGGAAAATTCACACCATTTTCACCGTAACACTAAGGTTATGCTATTGAAGACAGTGCAACAAAGTGCTTCTTGGGAACCTCACTGTTAGTCAGACAGGTATCCATAGCAACATTTCATTTCAACCAGGTGGCAATGGGACTCCCATTACGGTGAAGATGAAAGGGAGTTCGTGAGGATGTGTGTATCTGTCTGAGCCTTGAGGTTGGGCTGAGTAGGGATGTCTGGTGCTGCTGAGGTAGCTCCCCCATTGGAAAAAACTGATGAGAAAAATACAGGGAGAGGTTTTTTTTCTACCCTCATACTAATCTGAACTGTGTCCCTGTTATTGATACAGTGCATTAAGAAAGTAATGTCAAGATAGTGGAACAAAACAGAAACTTCTGTTTCACGCCACAATTATCTAAAAGTACTTCCAGTAGGACTGGCAAGTTGGACAAGAAGCCTGTGTTTTAAAAATATCCATGATTTGAAGAAAATTCAGGCATGTAAATATTTTCATAATATCTGAAAAGCTACTAGATAGTTGTACAACAACAAACAAACACAAAAAATACTTAAAGCAGTGACATTCTATTTGTTATCCTGCAGCAAGCCTTCAATCCTTAGAATGTACAATGAAGAAGGATAGATTTAAATGCAGAGATTATAGAAGTAGAGATATAAAAATTAGCCTGAAAAATGGAGAGAACTGGATGCAGATGAGCAGAGCTAAGAATTTTAGTGATGAGCAGAGCAGGTCTGAAGTTGCTTTGGTGTGCATCTTGTCTTAAAGATGATGGGCCCATACACAATGTCTCCAAGGGAGCTATATAGAATGCAGGATTCTGCCAATATTACCTTCTTACAAAATCTTTGAAATTTCATAGAAAATATATTTAGTGATTAATATCACATATTTACCTTATCATAGAATCAGAGAACAGTTTGGGTTGGAAGGGACCTTTAAGATCATCTAGTTCTAATCCCCCTGCTACAGGAAGGGACACCTCCCACTAAACCACACTGCTCAAAGCCCTATGTTATCTTATTGCCTAAGCCCACTATCCTGTTTCTGTACTAGTATAAGCATTTCTGTGATGAAAGCATTTTTACCCCAAAGCTCATATAATCACAGAATTCACAAAATTAGTGACTGTTACAAAATTGCATTGTAATACATTTTTTCCACATTTCTGTGCAGGAAAATAAAGTTCAATTCACATCCCATATAATTGCAGGAACATAAAGAAAATTATTACCTTTCCTTATATAAAAAAAATCTGAAGTAGCACACACACAGAGATCAAGATAAAGAAAGATTTAACAAAAACGTTTGCCTTTTTCAGGTGTCATTAAATGCGTTGGACATTGCAAGGGTGATCTGGTTAACCTCAGAATTGGGGTTAAATAAGTCCAACAGGGATCCTAAAAATGTTCCTGTTATACAGGCATGAGCTGATGAGGAATGAAGTCAGAAGCAGCACCTTTCCAGTCATGCTGGAACACAAGTCTACACTGCAACTCTCCAGAGGGAAGAGGCAGCTTTAGCAGTTTGCTACTACCTGGGACTGCTAAGCCTGAATCACTGGGCAAGCACATGGAAAATTGAGCCTAGAGAAAGCTGTTCTTAAATTTTGATGCTTGATAATAATAAATAAAATGGTGATCATAAATAAAAGAGAGTGAGGCAGAACTAAGAAGTGAAAACCTTCATTTGAAGCACGTACTGAATCTACTAATGCAGCTCAATTCTGGTGAAGATTTAAAAAGAGTCTTGCTCTGAGCTAAATTGTTCTACCAGCGAAAGCAAGCTTTTCAGATTCAGGGATGTTGTGTGTTTTTGAAGTGCAGTTTTATTGTCCTATCACAAATCTTATCTCCTGTCAGTTTTGTAACCAGCAGTTCAGAAGAAAGAAAAAAGCAATATTTTTCAGCCACTTTAGGGAATATGGAAAGCTCATGAAAGAAGGGAGAGGCTGTAAAGCTGAGAAATTAAGACAGTGTCTTATGAGCATAAGCAATGCCTCTAAGTAATGCTTGCACTAAGTGAGTTGCCGTAATACTTTTCTCTCACTTCCCCCTGCAAATATAGATGCAAGTATTCAGAATGATGTGAACCATTAGAAATAGAGAAAATGGGATGAAATGGGTTCAGGGAAATTCAGATAAGGAATATATGTTTACCTATAGCACAAGACAAAATGTCAATGTTATAACTAGTTTACTGTTTTTTACCAACTGCCTTCATCCAAAAGAACAGCAGAATAATGAAACATATGGTGAATGTGATACTGAAACATCACAAGGAAATGCATTCCTGCTGCTTATCACTCTTCTGTCTAATTAACATCAATGTGAAAAATTGTTAAAATTGTGTGGCAACCCTTCATAGCGACTTGATTTTTATTTACATTTTTTAAAAAGAAAGATTCTCCTTGTGGCAAAGTCAAAAGAATTACTTGCTTGGCTTCTGGGTTTTTTTTTTGTTTTTTTTTTCCTTCTCTTTTTTTCCCCTTTGGGATTGAGTATTTAATTTTGGAAATTTCCAGTTCTTTTAGTGGAGTGATACATCTCAGATCCACCAAGCAACTGTGGTATTCTGGCAAGGATTTGATAATGAACACTAAAGAGGAATTAGAAAGCAAAACAAAAACAAAAAGCAGAAACCTAAAAGCAACATACATACAAACCCAGATACCGAACGTGGAGAAGAAAACTTTGCAAAATTCTGAAAGTCTGTGAAGAAACTGCATACATATTCACCGTTACGCACGGCAGAAAGAAAACCGATTCATTTCTAAGCTACAATCATTGAGATAAAATATTGAGCAGGGAATAAAAAATCCAACTCTGCACAGTTAATGCGTTCGTATCTGGAACAACAGTTTCAGAGTCACAGAAACCTGGGACTAATTGGAGACTGTAACAAAATCAGGTAAAGGGATGGAGGCGTGAATTTGCAAGGCAAATCTTAATCTTTATTTGTTTCAATAACTCAAGTGATTCCAAAGAAGTAAATGAGATAAGTTAGATGAAGAATGTGACCAAGACTGGTCTTACATAAACTGGGTATGTGGCTTAAGGGATAACTAATAAATTAGAAGAGTGCTACAGGAGAAAAGTAGCCCCCTACTCTATAGGTTAATGGTCATCCTTGGTCTTATGTCTTTAATAAATAATTATTGTCTTACAGTCTAAAACACAAAATTTTGTATCACTTTCTATTTTTTTTTTTTTAAATTTATGATTGACTGTTATTACATCAGTGAGTGTTCCTGTTATCCTGTAGCGTCTTTTTGGATCTGCTCCTGGCAGTCCTAAGGACCATATACTATACATGAAAAAAAAAAAATTCCTAATAGGAAAGGAAATTTAATTTCTCATCCTTTTCTTACGCTGAGGGAGAGGGGCTCCAGCTACTCTGTGAATTTTATTGGCCTTAGTGGTTATTAGTTGGAAGCAAGCACATGAAGCCTCCTTGATGTTTTGGTCCACCAGCCTACAAACACCACATCATCCATCCCACCACTTATCACAGTACCTAAGACTGTCTGAAGAAGAACTGAGGCAGAAAACCAAAGTGGAGTGATTAAGATGGGGATGAAGGATACTTGTCATCAGTGACAGAGGGACAAGCTGGGAGACAGGGTTAGAACAACAGCTGGGGAGGAAATACAGCATGAGGATGAAGAATTCAGGAGGGCAGAATTGCTGCTGTATGAATTTAGACTGATTTCAGTTGTGGACATCAGCAGAAGCAGAGCTTCATATTTTGACATACATCAGTCCTGGAAAATCTGTTGTTTCTGTAGCTCACAGAACATGACCTGACATTTCTGATTTTACTTTTTTTTATCCCTATTTTCTGAATAGGCTTGGTGGGCCCTGCTGATATTTCACGTATCCTGCTGCTGAGGAATGAGGCTCAAAAGGAAAGCAACACCACTCTGCCACACTGTTAATCAATTTGTAAAATCTGCAGCTGCTCTGAAATGCAAAGATAAAAAGAGTAGACAGCACAAAACATTTCTTTTTAACATTTAAACTAAACACAGAAGGAGTTATGAGAAATAAATTGATTTTTCCTTCCTAGTGTATACAAATGCTGTCTTAATATAGAAAGCAGAATTCATTTTTTTTGCCTTGTTTCATAAAGTGGGAAAAATTATTTTTGGAGATTTGAGGATACAGTCTGTCTCCATCTGTTAGCTAGTAATTGTCAACAAAAATGATCAAAATGGTCAAAAACATTATTCTAATTCTAACTGCAAGGATATTTCAGACATCCATTTGAACCAAAGCACTAACTGTTCAGGCACCAGCTTGACTTCACTATAAACATGTGCAATCAGCTCCACTGGATTTTCCCTTAAGAAAATACACTGCCAGACAAACGGAGAGAAAACAAAAACCTGTGCTGCTGCATAGTGGGCCAGACAAAATGAAGATGAAAACCAATTTCCTGATAATTCTTAACTAACTTGAAGTTTTCAATTAGCTGATACACCTGGAAGCAGAATATCCTTCTTAATGTGCACTGCATTTGACTCAATGTGTGTTAGGTTGCTGTTGCTAGAGCCATAGAAATAAGTCAGTTCCTCTGTTCATATTTCTAGTGCAAACACAGCTTGTATTAGAATTAAAATGACTAAAATCATTCATTTCAGATATAACTTCAGGTTATCCATAGAGATTCTGAGACAAAAGGCAGAAGGAGAGACTCAATGTATCTGATGAAATATCAGTGGCTGTAGGTGACATTCAGAACACCTTTCGAAAGGCAGCCTTTTAATAAATCACCACTGTTGGTCCATTTACCAGATATAACCACCTGAGGGGTTTTCACAAATCAATATAACCACTAAGCACTTAGTCAAAATAACATTATTTAGGCTGAGATCACAAAGTTAACTGGATGATGAATTTACATGAAAGCACCATCAATTAAAGGGAACAGTTGTCCCTTATGACACATGGCAGGAGTAAACTGGATTTTCTGTTTTGTAAGGAGGTTTATTCAGAAGGAGGATAATTGCTCTGTGGGGAGCACAGAGCTGCCCTGGAGGCAGAGCTCCCCAGGGCATGCTGCTGCAGGCAGCCTGGGCCACTCTGAGGAGAACGCCGCGGGGGATCCCAAGCTGATGCTAGGTCTTCTGCTTCACACAGAGAAGGTGAATGCTAGCCCTGAAATCATTTCAGAAGAGAAAAAAGAATCCTTCTTGTACTGAAAGTCTGCAACTAAATCTGACCATGTATGAAAAGATTACTCAGCTGTCAGATAGCCTTTTGACTACTCTGAACACTGTTCTAGCAAAAGGTTTTTACAATCCCAGCTAACACGGGTTTTCTTGAAATGCCCTGAAGTCTCTTCATTATGTGCCATCATGGTCAACAAGACCTCTGATCTACTCCTAAAATACAAAGATACTTGTGGTTGTATAACAGTTACTTCTCCAAGAATGAATGTTTCGAGACCATTAAGAAATCAAAAAGGACTTCTGAGGGAAAGTACCTCCCTGTCCACTGAAAAAAAATATTTCTCACTAAGAGAATGAACTGTTTGATGTTTTCCTACTGACCTAAGCAAATTGAGATTAAGAATACAAGTTCCTACTGAAAAGAGAGGATGTTGAGATACACCTCTACAAGTGACTACAATCAACTCCCATTATACAGTGGTCTCCAATGAGAAACCTAATTAAAAGAATGTGGTGTCAAGCAGGCCAGTTTAATTTTTACAAAGCAAATCTGGCTTTTCCTACATTCAAATTCTGAAGTGCTAGAAAGGGGTTTCCTCCTTGGTTAGCTGTAACTTTAGAGTTCGCTCAAAATGAGATGATTTAGAAATGCATAGTTTTGCCATGCGTGGTTTCTGGCTACTTAATTATGAGAAAGTGAACACCTGTAATGAAGAGCAAAGGTTAAAGTAAATTAGTCTGTTTGGATCCAGTCTGCTATTTCAGGTATGTGCCATCACTGGTCACTTTGAAGACCTATGTCTTCCACTTGGAACTATCTCATCCGTTCGGTTGCAAAGCAGAATGTGCTCAAGCTCTACACACAAATAAATGTTTTTCTCCATTACCTGACACTGGGCAGTGCTATCTGAACCTAAATGCCAGTCCTCCAAAATAGTACTCAGATAGCCACTTGATACTTAAATTGAAACAACAGCTGCATGTGAGCATAGGGCAGTTAAGGAAGACATGTCCCCTCCTTGTATAATCCTCCAGCCCTTCTCTTTGCTGCTCCTGGGAAGATTCACACTTCTGCCTGTTGCTTTGCTAGTGAATGATCCTGCCACTTCTGAGGGCTTTTCATGTTTAAGAGTCTCTCCATTTGCAAGGTTATGAGAGTAGTTTTTTGAACCATAAGAAGATTCAAGCTTTGTAAAAATAGTCATTAAAAATCACCAATGTCATACTGTGCTCAAAATTCAAGAGAGAATTTTGTTTTTAAATAAATTGATAATTTCAATTTAGTCTGTGATTGACGTCTCTCAAACAAAATCACAGGGCTACTTTAGTTGTTACCGTACCTTCCCACTTCTCCTCTTTTCCCATTCTGCCTTCCACAGTAAATCCTAACCAATAAAGGAGCCAGGTATCTCCACTTCTAAATGGAGAGAGAATACTTTTATGCTTGGATACCTGTAAAGAATCCCATTTTTTGCTTCTCAGACTAAACAGTAAGAAACACATCTACAACAATATTTTTATGAGATATTTTCTTGGAAAGACTGCTTACACCCAGATGAGTTTTATCAGCACAGTTTATACGATAGGCTGAATTTTATTTAAGCTACATAACCCAAAGCATTGTCTAGGTGCCAACTACCTAACTTCTTCTCCCTGATGGGTCATTTTACATGTATTATGTTTAGGTAAACCTGGATATTTTTCAGACACTAAACTGAGACGTTAAGTGATCATGGTCTCTTGCAATCATGTCTCAATATGATGATCTCATGTTGCCACAGTCCACAGGAGTAAAGCCCTGGATTTATCCTGTGCCAGTTTTTTAAGTAGGATTTTATAGTAGCAATTGGTTTTATCATACCTTCAAGACACAGACAGTGCTTGAGAGAACTGTGAAGTGGAATCCATCTCACCTCACATTAGCCATTTAAAAGACAGAGCGAGTTAGCTGTCTGATTTCTGTTCTGGGGACAATTCTACTTGTATCTTAGCTGTTTTACTATTATTTTTAACCAGGCAATCTATCACCCTGTGTCTACTTTTTTTGCTTTTTTTTTCATCTGTCATGAAGGAATTAAGGACAACCAGGTCAGATCATGACTCTAATTCTGAAATGCCTAACTGGGTGAGATAAACTCAAGCCAACTGTTCTGTACCAATCAAAGTGCTGGCAGGACTCTGTTATGCATCGGAACATAATGTCTCTTGCTTCTGGTACCTGCATTCATTGGAAGGGTGGGAGATTCAGTTCATCAGTTCATCTGCTCCCCTTGCCAGTGAAGCAAGACTGCATTGGATTTGCATACATCAAGGGTATGGCCAAGTCTGAATTCCTTGCTCCTGGCTTCTGTATAGCAGCTAGGAGTAGTTAGGCCTGAAGTCCCGTTGAAGCTCCATGAAAGCATTAAAAACAAACCCTCTGTATTTCCATATTTTTAAATTGCTTGCACCATTTTAGACACTGAGCAAGACCATGCTGTGAAGTTGATACTTAAGTCAGTGGAATCAGACCAATCCTCACAAATTTGGGATCCAGACCTTTATCATAACATATTATTGCTGAGATAAGATTTGTGCTTCTTATGTGCCCTCATTTTCTTTTCAAGAAAAAAAAGTGCTTTTCAAGATGTCACATCACTGAGATGTGACAAATCCCATACAAAATGCTGTTTTTAAGCATTATCTGTTTCTGAACTGCCTCTGCTAAACAGAACCTACACAGCACTGTGAAAAAAAAGACATTATTTGTATGACACATAACTCAGGATTTACTAGGGTAAGGCAAAATTTCTGGATGAGATAGTTTTATAAATCAGTGTGTACATTAGGTTAGACTCAATAATCACAGTAGATCTTTTTAGGCTTAAGTTCTGTACATCTATCTGATTTTGTACAGGAAAGCAACAATTAAGTGGAAATGTGACCACTAAATTTGGAAAAAGCTGGAGTCTGAAAACAATCTGCAATCTCCCAGTTAGAACTTGGCGGAGAACAGTATAAAAGGAATTACTGTAATCAAGCCATTCAGTGCATAAATCATTATCTCCATATTGAGGAAACTTAAGTCTGTAGGAAGCCCATGTTACGTAAACGATAAAATCTGTTTTGACAGTGTAATTAATGTTAGTTTCAAAACAGAAATGCAAATCAAACAAGACATCAAGGTCAGAAACTGTAAGGCATTGCCAGCATTAAAAGAGATGTGGGCAACACAAACCTCATGGATTGCTGATGGACTAGTTACAAAGGGTTCTATTTTAGATCAGTTAATTAGTGAGAAATTATAGCCTAACCAGCATCCTGTAGATGGCAAAGCAAAGTGCTGACAGCTGTTTTGCTCTTCTAAACAGTTCCTATGCGCCTCCAAAATACTGAAGTTGCATTAAAAAGCGTAATCTCAGATTTTCAGTGTCAGGAAGGAAAAATACACTTGAACTATACTCTATTTACTTTACAGAATGCGCGTAAGGCTTTTCAGAAATACCAATTGCATGTCACTTCACAAAAACTGTGAGAAGCAAAGAGAGAAAAGAGCTCTAAAAACGAAGAGCTGCTGTTTTCACATTGAAAGCAATAAACATTTTGTAAATGTTTTTCAGTAGAATAGAATCAAACCAATACTGCTGCCATTCTATACTTTAAAAAAGTCTCTTTACTTGACTCCCCATGAGCCCTTATCACTCAAGTCAAATAATTTCCATCAGCTTCTTGAAATGCACTGATGGATGTATTAGCCAGCCTTATTGTTTGTTTTGTTTCTACATTGTTTGTATGTTTTCTATTCCCATTCTTACAGTAGCTATGTGCTTGTGATTTTCATTAGCTTTCAGTAAGGAATTCCGAACTGAGTAATATGAGAAAAGCAATTTGCTTGGTTAACCTTAAGGAAGTATTGCACTGTAGAATAATTACAAGTGTTACGATAATGGTCCTGTGTTAAAGAATTTAAATAATTACATCATATTTTAATTAAGGATAATTGAACAACTTTAAATGATTATTTTAATCCACAGAGATCTACAAGTCTGGACACAGTCCCACAGCTCACTTTTGAGATCAGCAACAATACAGGCAACTGTCAAATCAAGAAGTTGTTTTACCCAATTTACAGATGGATTTGGTACCAGGATGAAAAAAAGACTTGTAAAGCTACTGGCAGGCTACTGGTTCTGTATTTAGATGCTGCTGTGTTTTGAGCTTGCAGCTCTGCAAGTCACAACATGGTTCTTCCTAAGTCCTTTACTCTTGTTTTCAGCGGGATTAGGATTTACTCTTTAGTTTTACCCAATGAGCAATGTAAATAGGTGTGACTTTTACCTCAGCTGTCTGAAAGTTAGCTAGCCATACTATGCCATCATTGCAGATTATTTTTATAGGCAACAGGAAGAGATAGGAACATCCAGAGGACAAGTTATCTCATAAGAGATACCAATCTTAAAGGGGATAAATCACATTTCATTGACTATAATAGGACATTAATGCGACTGCCTTTGACGGCTACATTTTAGATATATGTATTAGGTGAGATGAATTTTTATAACTGAAACTTTATGGGTTTTTTTTTCTATTGAGGGAAAGAGACTAAGAGTGGAAATATATGTATTTTTCTGGACACAGAACAATCCCAAAAGGTCCATTTGTATTTAATATAAGAAAAAAGAAATGCGTATAAAAAGTGATGACTCATTGATATGCCCTTGATATTGCGTTCACAGACTCAAAAAGCCAAGTGATACGTTAGTCACTTCAAACTCAGTCTCTTCCCCAAACCCTTTTTGGATGTCCTCTAGTTGCCTTTAAGGATCTGCAGTGAGCTTCTTGGAGTGCTCTGGAGTTCATCTAAACTGTACTTTCCAGTGCATATATTTTAATGGCCTATATACTGACACTAAACATTGCCCCTTCCACATGCTTGAATACTTCATTTACAGTGTACAGAAGTACAGAGCTTTTTGGTATGGATCAGTGTGGTATTACGTAAGTGTAAGACACCTCTGTGTAGGTAGAGGTACTTTTACTGTATACATTCTTAGTCAGAGTCAGCTAACATAGCTCTTTGATATTTTTTTACATGTCCTAGGCCCTACTGGCTTGTATTAAGCTACCTGTCCAGGGGGAAGCAGTTCTGTCATAGGTCCTATGTGGGTATCTCAAATGGTACCAGCCATTTATCTTTGAAATGAAACTGAATTTATTGTCATGGGAACTCAGACAACTAATTTGCATTAAAGCATCTACATTTACATTACTTGATGTGGAGCCAAATCTTCCATCATTCAGCTAAACAGTCTGGCCAAAGGCAAGATCTGTGCTTATGTCCTAGGAATGTCACCAGTTTTAGCAACTTCATTTTCAGTGATCCTTAGGTAATGTTATGAAGTATCGAGTTTACCGATCACTCTTCCAGGGTAGATCTCAGTCTGAATAAAATTCCACGCACAGAAATGGAGACATATACCAGCTTTGATCAGACTCAGTTTCAAGGAGATGAAAATAGAGGATGGGAGTTTCTGAAGAGTTAACAGAGATGTGCAAGCATCTCAAGAAGCTTTTCGTATAAAAGAAATAGAGAATTTGGTGGAAGTAACACTAAAGATTACTATAGAATTTTTCTCTTTTACTTCTGTGTCATTCCAGACAAACACAGATATAACATTATTTAAACAGCAAAGAACTTGCTTGGCTTCTACCTTCATGACTGTTCTTTACTAAGAAGAATTTAGGTGGCACCTGCCCATTAGGATTCTATTTTCCTGGAAAGGGCAGTTTTGCAAGTTAGGAATAATATTCCCCAGGGGAAGAACATTCACTAACAGTGAGAATTAATCAGAACATCCTCACTGTGAGACAGAAAAGCAGTGAAAGCAACTGAACTCGCTTCCCTAAAGGTCTGAAAATACATTTTTTGAAATAGCATTACTAGCGAATAAGCATTCTACAAGTGGGACCCCATGGAAACAAGACCTGCCCTACCACACAGGGATTATTGTACTTCACACACAGCCTGTAGAGGTCCTTGTATCTTCACTAGGACACACAGGAGAGGAATTCTCTGGTGGCAGCACAATGATTTTTGGAAGATTGTATGTACTGTGAGGAAGCTCGCATCTCTGCTGTACTGAAAACACAACAAAGCTAAGGGCCATTTTGTCAGCAAGCAGTCTGGTCAAATTCCAGGCAGTTATGCTTAATTAAATTAACTAATGGACCAAAACCTCTGATGGATGAAATATTGCATGCAAGCTAGTAAAAATTCAGATGTCAGAATTGAAAATGACCTCTCTACAGCCAGCACTGAAAACAGTGTATTTCCAGTGCACATCATTATGGCTCCTGACATACAGACGTTTAATAAAACCCAGGACTGAACATATGTCAAGCTTCTGAGATGACTCCTTAGAGGTATCTTTTTTCATTCACTGAGGTATGCAGAATTGCTACCAGGTGAAGGGTCCTGCCTTCCATTTACTACAAGTAAAAGGAAACAGTACGAATATTTCAGCTGGTGAAAGCTCACCCATCCTGCAAGCTTCTCCCAGATGCACAAGCACATAGGACAAAACCTCCTGCCAGCATCAAGCTAAATAGATGGGCTGAGATTCACCTCCGTCACTGTTAGCTTCTATGTCAGAAAGGCTTCAAAAACCTGAGCAGTGAATCACCTCCCTTGTATGATATTTTTTTGTTTCTTTCCCACTCTGTTTTTTTTTCTTCCTTCTCTTATAATCTCATTCAGAAAATGAAGCTGAGAAAACTCTTTTAAAACTCATCCCACAGAACGGCTTTGAAGCCAAATTCTGCCAAGAAAGAGGACATGGGTGTCCTTTTTAATAAAAGAAGAACCAGCTGTCTGGCAAATCTAATAGGTTATGGAGGAATTATGTCAAGCACAGAACAGCAGGAGCAAGGGAAAGGCAGTCATTACACATTTTTTAAACTAACCATAAATGCAAGACAGGGAACTAATTTTTAATCTTTGCCTCTGCAGATCATCTGTACCAAGGAGAACGAGAATTATAAAAAGCTGCTGGCTACTTCTCCAACTGTTTTCATGCCCCATCAGCCTGAAGAGGCCAGGCAGCCCTGATCAGCACAGCTTTTCTCCAGTCTCAGGAAATCCCACGTTTAGGAAGAGTTGCAGCGGCCCCTTGGACATCCACTGTTGAACTTCTCAAACCGAAAACCTTGAGTCACCTTCATCTCAGCGACTCCATAGGGCACTTTCAAAATGAAGAGCTGCTATTAAATAGCAGTGCCAGCACAGTATCAGAACTCCAATATATCTAAGAGAATTAAAGACTAATTATTCTCCTAGATACACCCAGAGCAATGAAAATGATGTGTGCATATGCAAGTGTACAACTGGGCTCATTCTTTGTTAGTATAAGATTTATTCTCACACTATAGGCACACAAGTTGGCACAGCATCAAAGCATTAACTCAGGATCCTCAAGTGCTCCCACAGATATATGGTATATCTCCTGCAGAGAATTCGAGTGCCAGATAATTCCATCGGGCCCTAACAGTAATTAAACAAAGTCAATAAGCAAATTATAATTGAGAAAACAGCATTCTATATCTTTCTTTGGAATTACAGTTTTGTGTGGTTTCAGATATACCTTTTGTGGACACCACTGCAAGCTATTACTTAGCAAAGGATGCCTTTGCAATCCCTAAGTCTCAGTGTTTATTTCTATTCACAGTATAAAGAAAACAGAAATTGTGGACATGGTAACTCATGCACATTATACCCCATAGGCTAAGTTTTCCTAGACAGTACATTAGGTTAATATCTAAGCAGTCACCTGAATGAAGCATGGAATTCTTGAGAAAATTAAAAGAAAACAAAACACCTATGAATTTACTGATCGTAACAAGCTTTTCTTGTAGGAATGGAAAAGCGCAATTTGAAAATATATGGATAGTACTTGAGGATAGAGTATGCTGTCTGCAGCAGTACTGCAATAAGTTATCACTGTCCAGTCAAAAGCATTGTGCCATAGAATCCCAGACTGGCTGAGGTTGGCAGAGATCTTTGGGTCCACCTGTCCCAATGTATGCTCAAGCAGGGAATCCCAGAGCAGGATGCCCAGAACCACACCCAGGCAGCTTTTGAAGAGCTCTAAGAAGGGAGACATCACAAACTACTGGGCAACCTGCTCCAGTAATTGGTCATTCTCAGAGTAAAGACTTTTCCTAACAGTCAAATGGAGCTTCCTGTGTTTCAGTTTGTGTGCCTACTGCCTGTCACTGGGCACCACTGAAAAGAGACTCTACACTCTACCCTCAGACACTTAGCAATGTATTTAAGATCCCCTCTGAACCTCTTCTTCTCCAGGCAGAACAGTCCCAGCTTTCTCAGCCTTTCCTCATAGGAGAGATGATCCAGCCCTTTGCTGGACTCTCTGCAGTAGCTCCATGATAGTAGCTCTGTAACTTGAGTTATTGCCTGCACTCAGTATCCTCATCTCTTTGAGAAATAAAACCAAACAACTGTAAGTGCTGTCATTAGTGTTAAGACAGCAACCAGAGAATCATCCTTTTGGGGTCTGTAGGAGCAACAGCACTATGAAACAATATAACCTCTAAATGAATTATCACATTCTCATGCCTGCATGCTTGTAGGTACGTGACTATGCAATCTCTTTAGTGAGCATTTTGTGGCTCAATATCAAACGGGCACTATAAAAAATTCACCCTGCAAAGTCCCTTATTTCAAAAATGGAAAGCCAAAAATAGCTTTAAGCCAGGAGAAAAGAAACCTGCAATTCCTCAGGCATTCTAAGCAATGGTATGAGTTGTAATTGAAAACTCCCTCATGCAATGTGACCTTGTTTGAATTAATTGGGTTTTGGAATTACTGCTCAATAGTTCAGTAATTGTGGAATTCTCTTACGTTTACTCATTGCCAAGCAGAGTTCTACTGGCTCAGAACAGCAAAATGTACAAAAGTGCCATCCCTTCAGTAAGCACTCGTTTAATAGCATGAATTAGCTGAATGGGGGTATACATACAACTTGATCAGAAAGGTTTTTATAATGCTACATTTTTGAGAGAAATTAGGTAAGCCATTGAAATGGAGTGTGCTGGTCACTTAGGGCAAGATTTTCTCACTGCCTGTAGTACTTCAATTCCTGCATATACAGTATGTATAGAGTCTTCTTTTGAAGCTGTCTCACTTTGTCTATAAAAGCAATATTCACTGAGCAGATATCCCACCTGGGAGATGGGCGTCCTGAGAACTGAGCTAGAGATGCAATGTCTCTCTCAATGAAGATGAAAGTACTTTATGCTACATATAATAACATATCAGGAGAAACTTAGTATGCCCTCCACTTTTGAATATCCAATAATTTGGTGTTCAGGATGTTTACCTGAATGGCCAGAGGTGTGAATTCAAACTTACTCTCTGAAATTTCTCCTCTGACTGGAATTTCAGTATGTGCAAGTTCACTACAGAAGATCCAAACTGGTAGTTCCAGTGTTATTCCAACTCCGTATTTCAGCATTCATGGCAAAAACAACCAAAATTAACAGGTAAATGGAGCAAACCTTTGGAAATATTCTATAACATATAGAGTATGTCATATGCAGGACTATCCCCACATATAGGATGTTACAAAAATAAGGTGACCTTCTCAGGTGAAGTGGAAACAGAGTAGTTAAGATTTACCACATCTCCTCATTAGACATCATTTCTTACAACAATCCAGTGTTGTACAAGGGTATTTGAATTACTTTTCAGTGAAATGGGTACTGCTTAGTGGGATAAAGTGCCCCGTGGCACAGCTCCCAGCTAGCAGGCTCTGATTCTCAAGAGGAGTACATTGCTAGCACTCACTTATGCACCAAGCTGGTGGTACTACTCTGGTCATAGAATTGCCAAGATTGGAACAGATCTCCACAATCATTCAGTCCAACTGTCAACCCACCACCAGTATTTCCCCACTAAACCATGTCCTCCTAAACCAGGTCACTCCTGCACCTCCCCACAGCACTCTGCTGCACCAGCCAGACATCACCAGTAAGAAGCCTTGAAAATGGCAGGGCCATTGTATATGTACATACATCCAGATATACCTACTCAGAAGAGAACTGAGCTGGTACTACCTAGAAAAGCGACTCAGATTTTATGCCCTCCTGAAAAGTGGAGCATGACTTGCAAGAGCAATATGTGAGGCAGTAGTAGTCAGGATGACTCCTGCACATTTTGGCCACCCATTCAGGAAATTAGATGTTGTCTGTAATGGAAGGATGAGGAGGGAGGCAGTAGCAGCTGGAGCTGTATTTTCTCAGCTGTGCATCTGACAGCTGCGACTGGATTCAGTTCAGAGACTGAAAAGATACTCTGTCATTCCGGGCTTTTAACATGAAGTATTTTTTACCGAGTTCATTATCTCTTTACAGAATGAGACAGGATGGACAGAAATGCTCTAATCACAGAGAAATATGATGAGCCCCTGCAAGGGTCACATGGAGCCCAGTTCCAGCTTCCAGAATGCTTCCAGAACTGGCTGCACTGTCTCTTGCCTGGTTCACTTACCCCTGGTGCAACAGGTTGTGTGTGCCCTATGCCTTGTCACTCACTCTCCTTTAGAGTTCCATACACAGCTACACTATGTGGGTCTGTGCAAAAGTTATGTACTCATCATTTGATACTACCAATGAACCATCTGGTTTTCTCTGGAAAGTTGTACACACTTAAGAAGAGCTATTGGTAATTCTTATTCCATCTATTAGCAAACCTTCTGAACAGAGCCCACTCATTATATCCCAAATCATATTCGTTATAGTTGCAACCCTTCCACCTTCTGGAAGCTATTCAAGCACCTAGGAAAATTTTAAGAAAATGCATTTTGCAAATATAGATTCCATAGGTTTATAATTAAGCTCAGAGATCAAGCATTATTATTTATTATTTTTTTTTAGATTTACGTTTTTAGTTACATAAATTAATTTTTAGCTATGCCTGAGTGTTATGATTTGATTGCTTTACAATGTTGATAAGAGGCAGTCATGACCTATATCACTAAAATTTCAAGGAATAATTAAATTGCATCGCCTGTCAATTTGCTAAGAAATTGCTTTAGTTTCTTTGCCAAGAAGAGTCTGTAACATCAGAAGCTAAAAAGGAATTAATGCAATGTAATTTTTCTGAGAATTCAAAAGCTGAATTGGAATTGAAAACTGATGTGAAACTTTGACCCTTTTGACATTTATTTGAATGAAGCTTGTATAAACATTAAATATCTGATATAATGCCATTTTCATATTCCAGGCAACTGCTTCTTCTGCAGTTTTCAGAGAGGAGTGGAGAACTACAAGATTTCTTGAATTATAGTAATAGCAGGAAATACAGCATATCCCTCTGATGTGGCAAGGGCTGAAGAGAGAAATATGGAAGAGTTTACCCCTAGGGTTTTCTAAACAAGAACTTATTTGGCAACTGAAAATTTCAATTAATAGTGAATCACATAATCCTTACTCTTCTTTTAAATCAGATAAATATTTCTAATTCAAATATTTACTTATCATAGAAGCTGAGGACAGTGGTGCAGAAATAATAATTTGAATACAGAACCACACTCAGAACAGTATACAGTTCACAGGCTTCAAAAGAGTTTTGGCATGGGAATGCATCTCAAATCATCCTTATTTTTCAGATCTTTTTTTCTTCTCAATGTCAATATCACTCCACCACAACAAAGGAGAAAGATTAAATATTTGGGCAAGAAAATCCATCTGATAAGTCATTCCCAAAATGAGACAAAAGCTATGAGTGAAATGAAGGTTATAGATTTCAAAACCTCATTATTTAGCCAGCAGACTGCTAATCAATGCTAAACGTTTTTCATAAGTATGAAAACTTCAGGATGAAAACATGTTTATTGCCTAATCTAGTTATTTTCCCAAACATATTCTATTATTCAGCTTTGTTACTCCTAAGAGAATAATTTCATTTCAGCTGAGAATTTTAGGCTTATCTGGTATATATATTCAAGACAGCTTAGGTGAAAACCAATTATCTTGGTAACCAAAATAATTCTGAAAATATTCCAGCTCTGTAACTGCAAAATAAGTATTTAGTACTGTCCTTTGCCATAGAAGGTTTTTTCGTAAAATAATCACACATTACTGTAAGACAAAGATGAAACATTAGTCCCTGGGGTACCAGTAGAGTCTCCTTTTATATCATGATAGCATCTCTATTAAACAAGGGACAGAAACATCCCTAGAGGTATCACTGTAAGCCTCAGCTCCTGATTTTATGTGAAGTTTAATACAGAAATCAAAATGCTATGCTGAAGATAAAATAGCACGTCATACTACTACTGGAATACAAATTTCTGTTATTCAACCTTAACTTACTTCCTCCTAATGATCTGTTATGCAACATGCATGTCAAGCAAATAATTTCAAAAGTATTTCTGCATGATATGTTTTGAGCTAGGTTCTCACAATCCATAGATGAGCAGACTGCACTGCAATCTAACAGTATGTTGTAAGGTCTATATCATGATTAGGAATGGCTACTAACATAGTTGGAAACACAAAAGTAAATTTGAATCAGTTAGCAAAAAGTATGTATTATATGTATTTCTTATAGATTTTTTTTTAGTTGTTTTCCTTCATTTTGTGCAAACATTTGTCTACCAATACTAAATACTGATATTCTAAAATGAATACCGCTATCCTGTTTGCTGAGTAACTTATAAAAGAAAGGTTCTACAAGAATATAAAGATTCTAAAAGTGAATGATACAGCAACAAACGCTAATGGTTACTGAAGACATCATGTTTATGATTCGGTGTACTGATACAACTGGTAATGCCTTTTCTACAGTATGTTAATTGCCTTTAAGTCGTTTAGACCAAATATTTAAAATCTTGCTTCTATTTTTATTTTGGTTCTTAAAGGATCTAAACTAAGGTTCTTATAATTGATCTCTCTTATATTTGTTGATACATAAATATGCAAATGATGTTTTTGTATACACAGTGTTAAATTTGTACTTGAAAAATAAATGAAATACAGGTTTGAAATTCATCTCCACTGTATAATGCACACAGAAACTTCCCCAGAAGGTGTTCATTCCAAGCTGCAGACGCAGAACTACAGTGTTAAAAAGCTAACAATACTGGTATCAGACAACATCACTACACAGGGAAGTTATTTCCAGTGACAAATATCCTCTTACAAAACAAGACTACATATTTTTACATGCAGGACAGTGGAAGGATCAGTGTAGATTTGCTTACCTGTGGTTGACCTGATAGTTGAGGTGATGTTTGAAGATGCCATCGCAGGTATACATTCATCATCCTGGGAATAGCCTGCCTGAATGGCACGCAAGTAACTGTGGCTTCTTGTTCGGAAACATCCAGGGAGGTCAAGGGCATCCATTGCCTGAGCTTCAACTTCACTAAACACTGATTCACACACCGATTCAAATTGCCCATTAACCTCTGCTTCACTCATCTGAATAAACAACAACAATGCATTTGATTTTTGACTTGCTTTTTTGTGATCATCACGGCCTCAACATCTCAAATGGACACCTGTACATTGATGAAGAACTGTTTTAGCAAATAGTTAAAATTTAGTAATCCCTTCTGATCACATTTACATTTTTATAACTTATATCACCTGTTTATATGTATATAGTAAGCACATCACACATGCCATACAATTAATTTTACATTTAGTACCTTTTGTCATATTCAGAAGATTATCATACATGTTTTAATGGTAACCAACAAATTGAAGATCATTATGGGCTGACAGAAATCGATGTTCATGAGTGTTGGGCCAGATAATCCCATCCAACCTCTACAATTCTGTGATTTTATCAGCACCAAGGAACAGAAATTAGCTACACCAATATTAGTTCTAAAAAAGTGAGGGTGGATTGCCTGGGCTCCTGACTTATCAGCAAAGTTACGCATCATGTGGACCTGCTGCACAGGTTGTTCTCTTCCTCTCATTATGAAGGGCCATATCTCATACTTAAAGTTCTGTGAGTTCAGAGAAATACCGCATCTAGTTGTGCTCAGTGCATGGGAAAGAATACCCATTCTTCAAAATAGTGTGGAAAATGGCCAGATAAGAAAGTAATGCTCGGACCAGCTTCATGCGAGAAAGGCCCTAAACTCTCATTTCTTAGTTACTTGTTAGACATTTGACCAGTGTGTAAAAATGAGATGCAGCCACAAACACTATGTTTCCTTTAGAAGCATTATTTTAAGTCTGATGATCCCATCAGAATGCTTGTGGAGGAAGCCTGCATATCAAAGCACACCAGAGGTGCCATCGACACCACCTACCAGGCTGGCCTTTGAGGAGGTCTCCTCATCCCCCATCCAGATCCTCTCAGGGCCTGGGTAGAAGCCAGCATGACCCAGCAGGTTGGGTGTGATACGAAACTGAACTTTTTAGGTAGCTTTCATGATTAAGGGTTTAGAAAGGCTTCCCGGGACATGGGAAGCTCTGTGTAGGAAACTGTATATTGAGTTGTGAAGATGAGTGCCTGAATATTGCCTCGATCATTTTAAACAAATTTTCTCAGGTCAGTCCAGACCATCTCTAACTGCGAGTAATTTGAAGTTTTTACCAAAACCAGATAGGAAGCTAAACACTAGACTGCCACGCCTCCTGACATGTCCTCCTGAAAGTAAATTTTTAAAAAGAGAGTGCTAGAAATCAGAATCAGTATGAAGACAAGGTAAAAGTAGTACTGTCACTAAACAGCACACCTAGATGCTACTACTTTTTCTATATGGGTGATGAGTGCATTTTTCATTTTTAATGTTCCTAGCACATTATTCATTATGGAAATAGAGTGAGTGTAAATGTTTCAAATGTTTTAGGGTTTTGATTAAGTAAATGGAAATTTCATACAGAACTTCTGATGATAATGAATAACTGATATTTTAATTTCATGTAAGACATTTGGGCTACTAAATCTTCTCTGAAAGAAATTAGATTACCCTTCATTGAATTTGTTTCTAATAAAGTTAAGTAGTCTAATGCAATCTCAAAAAGATTGAAAAAAAAATCTTACACTGAAATATTTTGCGTACATCATTGATCATGAAAGTTATGTTAACGTAGTCCATAAACTCATTCAATCCTAAACACTTCTTTCACACTGAGGTCACTAACAGTGGAAAAACTAAAAGTTTTAAAACTTAAATTAGAAATGCAAGCTAAGGAATCCAGCATCTTACTTGACTGTATCCTTGGTCAAGAGTGACAATAAATAAATAAATAAATAAAGGATCTAATGAAAAAGGACATTAGAAATAGCACAAATCATACAGACTGCTATAATGTAGATGGGACAACAAGGTGATAGTGTCAGAGAAAAGGAACACAAGGAGGTAAAGGTTCAAAACTTGTTATTTTAATGCATTTACTTCATGTAGTACTTACTAAATGCTTTTATTACTGATCTGGAAACAGAGAG
The DNA here is from genome assembly GCA_023055505.1 of Callipepla californica brunnescens. Classification (NCBI taxonomy): domain Eukaryota; kingdom Metazoa; phylum Chordata; class Aves; order Galliformes; family Odontophoridae; genus Callipepla; species Callipepla californica. The sequence goes on along the minus strand of JALIRH010000007.1, from coordinate 15,404,781 downwards.
TAAGGTAGAAAGTACGTTTTTGGCACAGAATTATGTGGGTTATTGAAAACTGAAAAAGAAAGAATTATATCATACAGGACTTGGTTAATTTGCCCAATTGAGCAGTATAACTGCAAATTAAATCTGCTGTGGACATCTTCCCAGGTGATGTGCATTGGAACGAAGGATGTGAACCTCTACTGAAACCAGCTAGTCATTGCAGACAGCTCAGTGAACATCTCTATGCAGAGAGATGGTCAGAAAGGCAGAAGACATCAGAGTATTTCTATATTATAGCATTATGTTAGTGACAGACAGCCTCACTTTGCTATGAATGCAATATCTCTCTTTTTTTTTTTTCCTTGCAAAAACAGAGTTTAATAAACATAGAAAATAACCAAATCAGGGTAATGAAAACCAATGCATGAAAATGATGGGGACAGGTTTCACAAGGGAGCTATGAAAAAAAAAAAAAGGGTTTGGAAAACGACTGACTGTTTCTAATGCTGATGCATGCTATACAAGATTATAGTTAGATTTATCCCACATAAATTAAGAACTTGACTGAAGGGCATTTATTCAGGCAGCTACTACCTCCCAGCGCTCTACTGTCTGGAGACTGACAAGCACTTCCGGAGGGCTCTCAGACCACTTAGGTTGTGCACTGTCCTGGAAGAAACTCTTTCACTCCATTAACTTCAGAGGAAGATCTAGTTGTTGCCTCAGTTAAAAGCCTCAAGTAAGATGATCTGAATCCAGGCCTGAATAGTCATGCAGTACAAATTGAATGTAAATGAGTACAAAAATTGCTTTAAAAGATATATATTTTCTTAATTTGCATTGCACATAATTAGCTACTATACCCTTAGGTGCACCATAAAATGCTCAAAAAAAAAGAAGTACATATCTGAGAAGAGGGCAGGGTCCTACTCGCATGAAGTAGCACAGGGAAGAAATATCACAACCGAAGAACATGTATCAGATTGTATAATCACATTGTATAATCAGTATACAATCAGAAATTGTATGTAAAATACTATGTTAAATGGAATATCCACATACTCTATAAGGCTGTTTGTACTTCAGGCCTGATTCAGATCTCACTTCATCATGAGTTAGTACTAAATTACAAATCTAAAACCAGCAGGATGGAAAAATGTCGCCTTTCAGGAGTTCTTGTACATAGAATAATTGATGGGACTTATTCTTTGACCCAAGAAGAATGAAGGGATTGAATTAAAAGATGAATCACTGCTCCTTTGGAGCATAATTATTTTAATCAATATTTTAATCTGGCAACCTACATTTACTGAAATTAGAGTGGTATTTTCAGAGGACAAGTTTTGTAGGAGTGTGTCTTTTATGATGTCTGCATCTTCTTAAGTATTTAATACATATTAAAACTGAAAATACCAGTACTTTTTTTTTCTTCATAAAAAAATAAATGGAAAATATTGTTGTGTGTTATGGTGTCCCTTTGCTTCTCGGACTGAATATTTTTGTTGAAATTACAAACAAGGGTAACGTTCTTTAGAATCGAATTACTTCAACAGTCCGTATCCTCAGTTTGATATCAGTTAAAACAAACAACCCAACAGAAAACAACTACAACCATCCACTAGTAACGACTCTTGCATCTGTGATTAACCTAAAAGAAAAGTTAAAACAAGAATTTCCCACCTGACTAACACAGCTGGCCTGACTGAGCGTGCTCACTGCTCTCATATAGCTCTGATTCCTTGAGCGAAACTTTGGGGAATTGTAGTTTGCAGAGGGATCCAGGTTGTGACCCCCAGGCACGTCACTTGCAGTTTGAAGGTAGCTCTGACTACAAAGGAAAGAGGAAGAAAAAAGGAAAGGATATAAAGCTACAGATGGAATCAATTAGGATACTAAAGACAGTATTTTCTATGTGACTCACAAATCCATTCCCCAAGGTGAAAAATCTCTCTGTAAAGTATCACAGATCTGCTGTAGTGAAATGCTTCAACATAAGCAGAGAATGTCTGCAGTTCTGCTACCTGAAATTTTAAGTATCTTTGCTGTATTTAAACATCATCAATCCTCCTGACTATTAATACCGAACTATAATCAAAGAGAACGTGCAGGTCATCAGAAACAAGAAACACAACTAATGCATAAATCAAAGTTACCAAAAATGTCTCCTTGTAGATAACAAAATCTGTTATCTGTTCTTCATCAAGTTGTTAGGCATCAAGAGACCTTTTATCTTTGTACCAAAGATCAAACTATCTCGTGTTCAGTAAAAAGATTAGTAAGGTACTCAGAGCACCTGCACAGAGCTCTAGAAATGCTGTTATTGCAACACATGTCCCAGTTTAGAGGACTGGGACCTTAACACCATACTGAGCACCTTTAATATGCTTTCACTACAAGGCCGTGTTAGTCTTCATGTTATACATCAAATATATTGATTAGCTATCATTCCAGGAACGTAAAAGAAGCATAAGAACTGTATTTTGCTTTGAACACAGAATGTTAAAATTTGAAAGTGATGAACCACATCTATCAGAGTTCTCAGAACCTCTAAAAAGCCATATTTTAGGACTCATGCGTTACTTCTCTTTAAACAGCAGTGCACAAATTAATGATTATTTCAGAAAATGTTGTTTTTCATGTAGTAAATAGGAAGCTCTTACAGTTATTCCTTACAAGTAGTTCTAACAAAAACACAGTTTGTGAAAAATGGATTTGTGCCAGTAAAATATCTATCAGTATTGTCAACACACTTTGAGTCACTCAGTGCAGCAGTGGCTGTGATATGTGCCGGGTCTGTTGGGAATATCCCCATGGGAGGGGAAGTTTCTGCTCTGGAAGGACCAAATGAGGCAAATGAGTAAGCCACAGGTTCCCCTCCAGGTGTAATGTAAGATATAAACCACGACTTGGCTTCTTATGTTTATGAAACTTTAAGCATGACCATAGGCCAGTGCTTGAGGAAGGACTCATCAGACTCCCTTGAGGAGAGCACCCAGACTTGAGTAATCCATGGAGAACACACAGGGAGGAATCTCAGGCCCTTTGTCATGGTTTTGACTAAAGCAGAAAGTAGTGTTGAGTTCCAGCTGCCTGTGTGGCCACTTCCTTTGATGTCAGACATATGAGATGACTCAATGTCCCTCACATCACCAGCTGCAAAAACAGATGGGATGTACAGACCCTCCTGACCTTACACTTGTGAGATCTATTGTCAAGCACTTCCATGTGTTATTCCTGCCTTGAACATCTCAGGTTCAATGCAGACAGCTTTACATTCTCGGTGCAGCTTCTCTAAGATGGGCTGCCTGTTTTTTCTTCTTTGGTGAAAAAGAAAATGAAAGTTTATTTATTTATTTAAATCTTCATGCAAGGCAGGCTTTACTTTTTGAATTCATAAGACATTTCCCTGGAAGCGATACAGTTTCTACTTCCAGCTTTTGTTTGATGCCTTTTATAGGATATCTCATTAACCTCAAGATAGAGGTAAACCATGTAGAAAGTATGCTATATCTGTTGAATCAAAATGATAATGTATGAGACTGATGCAGGCACCTGAACATAGGCTAATTAAATCATTACAGTCAAAGTGATTTACAGATTAAAGCAGCTCTCTGATGATAGGGCTAATTTGGTTTTAGATTATGAAAATGAAAACAGGAACTGTACTCACGTTTTTTTGTTCCCATTGGTGTGAAGACAAATACAATAGATTAGGCAAAGTGATATACAGCCTGCCTATCTATACTGAGTTGCTGGATGTAACAAAACTTCTTCCCTTTATAAGCAGCAGGCTGATGACTGCCACCTGCTTTGTGTCATCTTGATTCTTTGCACATGCTGAACTAAATCTGCCTAGTTTTGTTTATTTAGTATTTTTCAGAACGGTTTGATAAGTTACTTCTGGACCTTCTGCTCGTCATTAGGTGATATCATCTTGGATTCTGAGCTCAAAAGCAGTTTTTGAAAGGGTTATTTGAGGTTTCTTTGTTAAAACATGGGCAAAATTAAGAAAAGAAAGAGGCTAAGTAATTAAATCATGAATTAATAATTATTTGATAAACTATTTTAAAAAATGAATTGAACCAGCTCCTAATAACTCTTTCCTTTGCTAAGTGATGTTCAACAACACAGTATTTCATTATGGAGATACCAGCTCCTTGTGAAGTATTACTATCATTAAGTACAATCAACAATTTCTACAACAATAATTTGTGAGAAGAATAAGCCCCATATGTTACGGTACGGCTAAGCAGCTGAGTTTTGATTTATGAGTTTGGACATTATAAGGTAGTTAAATAATTTTTCATTTATCAGAGGAGGGCAATTTATTCATAGGACTTTAACAAAATAAAAGAAATGTCACATGTATTGGGCTGTAAAAGCAAATTCACATTCTTTCAATTAATACTTTGAACTCCTTTCTGATAAAAAGAAATGATTAATTTTCATTTTTTAGATATACATTAAATTAGTCCTTTAGGATAAAAGTCTCAATGCATAATAAAAATGACATAACCATCATCCAGAACCAAAATGCTTTCAATTCAAAAGATACAGAGATTTTTTTTCCCCAAATATTATTATCCATTCCTCAAGAAACTTTCATGCTTGTCAATAATGCTATGAAAGCAAAAGCACACCACATGTGACACTGGTGAAAGCTGGCTTTCTAATGGCAACCACTCTCTTTATAAGCTTGGGAACAATTTTCTTGACCTTCATTTCCAAAATACCACAGCTCAATCAACTTTGATGGAAGAAAATGATTTTTTTTTATGCTCTGCAGTTGATGGTGTTATCAGCTAATGCTGATGAAGACAAGCATGGACACATGAAATGGTTTGACAGTTCATCTCTGGGATAACAAAACAAATGCACACATTAACATCAAATAGTTGACTGCAAAGTTTGGTACTATGGAAAGAGAGGAAGAGGAACAGACTGAAAGCAAAAATTAAATTGGTATGCCAGTCCACTTTCCTCATGCTTTTCAAAACGGACAAGTTCTTAGGAATGGATTCATGGATTCCCCTTTATAAGCTTTTTTATTTTTTTATTTTTTGCCCTCAAGGGTTGCCTTCCCTTTTCTACTGCTTCAGAGAAAGTCCACAGAAACTTGGGGGGAAATCTTTTTTGGAGACATCTCTTAGCTGAAAGCAAAGTTCAAAGCCTTAACAAACTTTTAGGTATAAGGCAGTCCTATGTACTGACCTTGCAGCTCTTGACAACATCTACTCTAAGAAGAAAGATTTAGGAGTTCCAGTGAAGATAGCCAAATTGGCAGCAGCACTTTCAGTACTCAGCAGATTATGTGAGTGTATTCAGAGAAGAGAAAGTACTGTATTATTACCACAGAAAGTCAACTATAGTATGGCATGCTTATCTGGGATAGTACACCTGCTAGTATATCTGATAGTACATTTCATATATATCACCTCAATATAGAGTGAACAAGGAAGAAGTTAGACTGCACATTCCAACAGAAAGAAAAAAAAAGTAGATGAAGAATAAGGGAAGAGAAAATAGTCCAAAAAAGAGTACTTAGAAGTTTCTAGAAGGCTTGCATCACAGACTTTCTTTACTTACATTCCTCTAGCCTGCAAAGCCTCAGGCCTCCATTCCCAGACCTCATATGCCCTGCAGCTCCTACCTGAAAGCTGCAATTTTCTCCAGCCCTCAAATTCACGTTTACAAAAACTTACGCATCCATGTCTCCTTTCTTCTTGACCAACCGACATTCTAGTCCTTCCTGCTCCCTAGACCCCTCTCAATTCCCAGCTCACAGTTCTGTTCAAGAGCTTTCAAAACATCATCACAGAAGCCAGTACCTCTGTTACTTTAGACCTAAAAGCAATAAGGTATACTGAAAAAGAAAAAAGTAAAGAGAAGAGAAGAAAGGAAAACTGGAGAGGAGGGGAGGGGAGGGGGGGAAAAGAAGACCTTTTCGACTTTCAGAAAACAAATGTTCTTGTTTCCCCAGCTATTGTAGCCATCTTTAAAAGGCCTATGAACAGTAAAGATGTAGGAAGAAATTTAAATTTACTTACTGTGATTAAAAAGCATTAGGTGATATTTAGAATAGATGGAAGAGCACATCTACATCCCCTTATCTTTTTTACTCACTTATCCTATTGTAACTAAGACTTGAAAAATGGAAGAGCTATTTAGAACATGCTTTAATTCATGGAACAGTCATATAAGCTAATGCAATAACTGCAATAAAGCATTAACTAATGGCAAGGGAAGCACTCTTATTTCCTCATCATTAGCCATTTATTATTTAGCCATTTATTTCCTCTGTTAGCAGCAGTTTTAAGAGGAGTAAAATGATTAAGCTACTTTACACTAAATAACTTCCTTTGCTCTTTTTCCCAAATTCCACTGTTTTACCTAACTTCTGTTAAGTTTAAATGACTGTGCACAGTGCCTGAAGCAGCCAAACAACTTCAGCATGAAGTGCTGGCTGATTTGTGTTCTCGCTGTGGTCTTTACTACAGCCCTTTGCACCACTCACTTGGTTTGTTACGTTGTGCAGCATTGTGCTCATGCTTTGTCATTGCCGAGCTCAGATGCTGATGTGGCTCTTTTTTTCCCCAAAGCCTGTGTCATTGCTCTATGACTAGCACTTCTGCAAACTGGACTGCATCATTCAGTACCATACAATGACTTATACAACGATTGAGTATTCTGCAGAAGGGATGTGTTTGGGCCATTCGGTTAAAAAATGTCTGATATGCATGATAGTAAAGGCATCTGATATGTACAGTAATACAGCAGTAAAGTTTTCCTTTTAGGACATCCTGAAAAGCCAGATTTACTAACTGACTTGATCTTACAGCTTATAGCTATGCCGGAGTCCATGTAAAACAAACAAATTCCCTAACGTCTCCCAGCAAATTCATATTGCTAGGCAGCAGCACTCGACAGTAAAAAAAACGTAGTATATGCAATCTGAGAAAGGGTTCTTGGTCACATTTTTTCTTGCGCTTATCTACCTATATATTTTTTACTAATGAGCAATTGATATCGTATACTTTGTCATAAAACCAGTATCTTTGTTTAAAAAACATGAACATGATGCCAACAGTACAGCAAATGTAATAAATTTGTCAAGTTTATTCCTTGTCTACTTTCAAGACAGTGATCATCCCCCAGAATGTTTGCCTTCCAGTGCACCTTGGGTCAAGGAGATAGCAAAAGTGAATTAACGTCCTCACAGGCCCTTAAAAGTTGCAGTAACAAAGTCACCTTCTGATTCTGAAAGGGCCTATCAAGTTTATTGAGAGAGAGAATCGGATATAAAGGAAGTCCATTTTCCATAAAATTAACTTTTGGAACTGTAATGTTCTAAAATCTCACGTTTTTATTTGCATGATCATGCCTGCATTTGTCAGAAAATCTGAGAATGAATGGGAACATTAAAGAAGGTACAATCACCTCTGTTTAAATCAGCACATGCAATTCAGAAGTATCATTCCGGGACAAAAAGATACAATTTGTAGGATTCATCTTGGGCACCTAAAAGGTAGGCGCATCAGGATTAGCATAGCAGCGTAAGTTATCAAAACCTATTTTATTGAGGGATTTGCATTTCAATGGATATTCATTCATCTATCTGTATCTATCTTAACTATGTCTCAGTAGGTACGTGAAATAACTCATCGACCAGAATCTAATGATTAAGCTCAGCTAGCAGCACCATTGTACAGCAGCTGCGACTCACACTGCGTCTCTGCGGATCCCTGCTGAAATCAATAGAGCTCTGCACAGGGGCACAGATGTGCCTGCCTGCAGTGCAACGGAGAACTCAGAGCATTGGCATTAAGTCTGATTCTCCCTTTGGAATAGTGAAGTTATTCCAGTTCTATGAAAAACGGAATGTACATATAAATCTGGAGAATTTATTTGCAGTGAAGAATTTTCTTTTCTAATATTTGTCAGACTGGAGTTTCTCTTTGATCAGTGATAAGACTGTATTTATATTAGTATTTAGGCCAAAATAAAATTTTAAGAGGCCTATGCATTTCATCATTGACACAAAACCTTTCTTAAGAAGGCATCTGAAAGATATCAAACATTTGATTTATTACAAGAATATGTTAGGAAAGAGTTGGGAACTGCCACTGCCCTCCTTATCTACTAATCATTGGAAGGAGAGAAAATTTCCTTCCAGTAAGGAGTTATGCACTTAGTACCATATGAAACAGAATACAAGAGGAAATAATTAAGAAAGTTAAACAGTCTGATGGTTTGTTCACTAACTGCAAAAGTACAGAAGGTGTAGGCTCAAACAAGCCTGTTTTCTAAAACTTGACACATGTGGATACAAGAAAAAGTATCTGGCGTGGGAAACCTGAACTGAAAGCTACTGTTTGTAAGAGGTGATAGATGTGCACATATACTTAATCATGAAACTCTTGTCCCGATATCCTATGTTGAGCTTACCCCAGAGATCAGGCAGCAAACCAGTCAGCAACAAAGAAACTCAGACAGGTGTTATGACAAAAACTTAGAGGCATTTAAAGTACCACTATCAGCAGCTTAATCTAAACATGCATCTAAGTCCATTGAAGCCAACAGGTATTAAGCAAAGGAAGCGACTTTCTCATACTGAATTTGAGAACACTGTGAGGCTATGGAATTTCTGAAAAAAAAAAAAAAAAATCTAAGCAAACCATGCAGTTGAACTGGAAGAAATGAAAATATACACGATCTGTACTAACAAAAAGCACCTAATTTTTCAGATCCTCGCCTGAGTTATAGAAAAGTTTCTATACATGTACTTCAGAGTTCATTTTTTTTATTAAAGCTAAAAGCTAAACAAATGAGAAAAGCTGCTCTTGATTCCGGTTTTCAAACGAAATACAGAAACAACACATTCACTGAAATCAGGAAATATTAAAAAAAATACAAAAACAAAACAAAACAAAACAGAAATATATTTATTGGGTCTGAGTATCTGCACTTGTAGGACTGGCCTAAATCTTACCACAGTTTCACCACAATCCATCACATAATTGCACCTTTCTGACAAAAGCCTGATTTATTCCTGTGAAGACTCTGCACTTTGTTCAGACCCTTAGAATTCCCTTTCTGTCCTTAATCCAGGGTAATAGGTTTCAGCCCTACAACATAAAGCTTGTATACACTACAATAAGGCAAGTGATCTGGTTCAATTACTCCCTGGATTTCAAAAAGACACTTCTGAAAGACAGCTTTGCTACTTTTAGGAGAACAAGGAGTCTTACACTGCTTAAGAGAATTTCCTATTATTCTGCTGAGGAAGAAAGGATAGGGACCTTCTTCTGACCCCATAAAGGATGCCTCCTAGGTAGACAGATGACTAGTTGCCCTTCATCAGCATTCCTGCTTAACCCTGTGGACTAATCTAACCCAGATCTTATTGACTGTAGCAGAGAACGCTATCACTGTGCCAGTGGCCCACTGATTGCATTATTAGTTGATAAGGCTTTGTAATTAGGCCTCAAACCCTCCTCAGTAAATCTCCAATTTCACCCCTCAGAGACTCTGAGTAGATGCTAGTACACTACAGGGCCTCAGAAAGCTGCTAATGAAGTGTGTAATGAGGCTTTTTGGAGTCAGAAGATTGAGGAAAAACACAATAAGAAAAAACACAAGAAGACTGAGGAAGGAAAGAAGATTGAGGGGGAAAAAAGAGAAATAAAAAGCATATTAAAGGTTAGGATTACTTTTCTAGTGATTTTTCCCATTTCTTCTATTCAAAACATGCCTCAGGAACAGTTTTTAAACCATTCCTATTTAAAACATGTAAGATTTAAGAGAAAGTTGAAATTTACTCTTAAAAATTAGAGCAAAAAAGGCTTGCCTCTGTAGTTAGCCACAATAAATACCATAGAAATATGACATATTTCTCTATCACGGATGCTGTGTTTAAACTCTCAATTGTGAAGTTCTTTGAAGCATCCCTATTCCTTTTCTTCTGTTTTCAGTTCCACATGTTTTAAGTGTGCTATGATTACCATAAATGATTATAGGTGGTAAGATTATATTTTTAAATGGAGATTTCCCATTGTCTTAGAGGATCTTTTGGTATTCCATGCTTCCTGCTGAGCCAAGTGCTCTGGCAGTAGAGTGCTATCACATCTTGCTCTGGTCTAACTCCCCTTTATGTGTACTTTGGGATGAAAAATGGTGCCAAAACAGAGTCTGTAGAACAGAAAATGTGCACCTGCCTTGAGTCATAGTTCAGATATTCAAGTCATCATAAATCAGTACAAGCACACAGAGGTGAAATCTTGCCCTCTCAAAAAAGTGTAAGGGCAGGGAAAAGTTATTGTTAACATAGATCATAGCTTTAATTTGGTGCAACCTTAAGCCCAGAAAATATTTGTGGGTCAACAATTTCAAGTCAGATTTAGGCACATCAGCTGAAACTGCTAAATAAAGTGGTTTTATATTGAGGAATCAGACTGCAAAGGAAAGTGGCTGAAATGTAGACGTGCACAAGAGCGCTGTGGGCTTTCATAACGCCCAACAATGCTGCTTTTCTCCATAAATAAGATTTCACAATAAACAAGGACTTTATGAAGCAATTCCCTAAGGGGCCACAACACTGCCGAGGAGAACAGAGGGAGAACATACCCAAAAAAAAAAAAAAGGAACATTGCTAATCTACTGTGTCAATCTACCAAATAATTATTGCCATGGCAGATTTCTTTCCTCACTGAAACACTACATCTGTATAGTACCTATCTACATAGGTACTTGTAGCACCTATTTACAAACCCTTCTGTCTGTTCAGCCATGTCTTGATGTAGCTGGACTACCAGCTACCACAGTAATGTCTGCCTTCAGAGGATCAAGAGACAAAGTACACATTGCTGTCACTATTTTTATTTCACTGTAGCTTAATCTATTTTATCTTTATGCATGCAATTTCTAGTTTCCCATGAGTCAGAGCATAATGGAAAGCTTCAGCACAATTATTCATTTGCGTAAGTGATACCAGTATGATCTTCAAGTGGAGCACGTTAACTCTGGGCTGAGTGCTACTCTTATCCCTTCTGACTAAATGGTTAGACAGCTTTCAGTCCTTCACAACACTTCAGAAAGGAGATACTGAAAACAGATCTAGCTACTTCTACAAGGTTATCCTGTTCATTTACATTATCAGTATATTAAGTCCTCTTTTCCTGTCTATGAGAAGCATCAAATTACTAACGTATTGTCTTCAGTCATAGAAATTTTTTTCCATCACAAGCCCAAAACTTTTATTTTCAGCTTTCCTTCCTGGATCCCAGTGTGTCTGATACTTCCATCTCTCGGCTCTGCTTTTGTCACAAATACAGAAAAATGACACTGTCTAGGTTACAAATCATGTGGGGGAGTCTTTCTTCTAAGGTTCCATGAGACTTGTTCAGGATAGAGATTCCCGTGGTTTTGGCTAACAACTCCATTACTTGTTCAGCTCCCTGCCCTGTTTATATAAATGAAAATACCCAGCAGCACAGTTCACACCTTCTACAGTCTATAACCTGCAAACAGTCTTCCATCAGCATTGAACTCCATCCCCAACAGCATCACAGCAAAGCAAAAAGCAATGGACTGAATCAAAAAGGCTTGCTTCAACTCCAAAACACACATGTATATATGCTCAAATACCAAAGCTGACATCTAGAAGATTTTCTATGCTGAATCATAAAGCAAAGTAACAAAATACCACAAATAAATAAATAAATAAATAAATAAAAGTTAAGCATGTTTGCTCTGTGACTTAAGGTAATTTCCACAAGAAATGGCAGTTCTGGCACAATTCCAAGAAAGCAAAAAAGTTGGAAAGAAAGCAGATTCAAATATGTGTCCTGTCTCCAGCACAGCAAGCTTTATTGTATTATATTTCACTCAAATGCAATTTCAAATAATAATAATAAATTACATTGGCCTTTGACTTGATGTTACAGTAGCGAATAGCGTGACATGCTGCTTATTCTTTTGAAGCAGCATTCACAAAGAAAGAGCTGAACTGCATTTATCTTCAGTGAGCAGTCTATAGATTTCTGGATGTATCTAATTTTTGAAAAATCCAGCAAAATTTGAATCACTTGGACTACATCAGAAATGTCAGATCTGTTATTTGACCCTTCTGCCAACTGACCTGCATGATTAAACTTTTTTATCCTGAATCGAGGGTGACTGCATCCAGTAGGGTGAGTCCATGCAATGCGCCTGTGTGCTGCCTAGCAGCCAGCCAGGTGCTGCAGGTGGGCTGGGATCATGCTGGCTATGCCAATGCTTTGATAGCGGTGGTGATCAGGTGGCAGTGCTTGGGTGCAAGCCCTGCATCTGCCATCTGTGTGAAACAGTGGAGTGCTGACCCTAAACTTCTTTCTCATTTCCACTGGGACTGAAATGTGCTTCTTTCCAAGAGCTACTTCAAAGAAACAATCTCAGAATGTCAATGGTCCTGTTACATTGGTTATATTTACCTACTTGTTATGTTGTTACATAAAATTATTTACTCAGATACAAATAAGCATTTTTATTGTTCATGAATTTTTAATGTTCAATTTTCTGAATCTTTGAACAACATGAACCAAAAAAACAGGGACTTAATTCAGCCAAAATAGAAATGGAACTTAAATAGGAAAGAATTCCTTTCAAAAATGCCTGATAAAACTCAGAGAAACATGCATACACAGCAACATTACGTTTAAGGTTAAGTGAAAACTTGTCCAGTTTCCATTTTATCCTACATGCATTCTTATGAAACCCACTTATTGAAGCAAAAGCATGTTTTTATATCACTGGAACTATCAGTATTCATACTGCAGGTTTACTGGTGCTCTTCCAGATCTCAGTCCTGAGCTCTCTTGTTCATTCAAGCAAAGGACTAAGCGACTAAAAGTCCCATTTTATTTCTGTGCATTAGCTCCCTCCACTCTATAAACAAGGTACAAAGCAAGCTAACTCAGCTGACATCTCGAATTATGTGATTTCTCATAATGTTTCCAGAAATGTTATTTAGTCCTGCTACATATGCAAGAATGCTGTTCAAAACCTTCACTTCTGGTTCAGCAGTGAGATCAGCAGTACAAAGGGCACTCAGCATGCAAGGGGGATGACAGGACCATGTAGGAGGAGGGAGGAAGGCTCCATGACCACCACCACTTGCCATGCCCTTCATAGTGATCTGACTGACTTAGCAGAGATCCACACTGACAGGGTGACAGGGAAGGCCTGGGAGGAGATGGCTTCTGGTAAAATCCCAGGTTTGGGATCATTATTTCATCAATATTTCTGTGAAACAAGAATTTTTCTGTCTGTCTGCTTGCCTAAAGTACTGCATAATGTCAAGGGCTGTTGGAATTTGCAGGTTTTTGCAAGACAGACATTCAAGAATGAGGATAGTTATGACATTTCTGTCTGAAGGTCACAGGAAAAACCGTACATGGCAGGCTGGCAGATTCAAGGCACTGTCCCTCAGTTTAAAGCAAAAATGAGGATTTAAAGATACATCAGCAACAGGTCAGATGCTCAGTTATTTCTAGTGCAGCATTTATGACAAATTGTCAACAGATCTTGAGTAGTATTTCACAGTATCACAAAAACTATCCTCCTTTTCCTACTACAGTTAATGGTTTCTACGCCAGGAATCCAGGAACACGCATTGCTGTCAACCCCACTACACTGCATCTGCATTGCACTGGGGTTTTTATCAACAATGTTTTGAGCAGTTCTCTCGTAACACTTGGACAACTGACAGAAAACAGTTTGATACTGACCTCTGCCTTCATGATTTAATGGATAAGAAAAAAAAAAAAAACATAGTTGTTTAAAGCAATTTTTTTTTAAATATGTGTGTCTCAGGATTCTGACTGGATCTGTTCTTGTCTGTTGGGGTCTAGGGCAGGCACCAAAAATGCTGCTCACAGGAATATTTCTGCTGCTACAGTCTGAGCCTGGGAGAGCACTCTACCTAGAGGAGCCGAAAAGGAAATATTTTATTTGGTCTAAATAGTTGAAAAGTTTGAACTGTCTCTGAGCAAAGCTTTTAGCCTGTGTTACTCATGAATAGATATGATATTACGTTACTCATAGATATGATATGAGATAGCAAGGCTTCTGAATGATCTTCTGACTTTGTGCACAGTGTCCAAAATGCCTCCATCCGTGACAACATGCCTGCACCTCCAGCTCATCTGGAGCTAGATCTCACAATCCACCTACTCACTGACAAATTACCCACTGATCTAGCAGATCCTTTATCCTTGTCACCTCAGAAGGTTAAATCTGTCAGGATAACCTGTACAACAATGCAGTATCTCTCTTACAAGAGGGCCAACTTTAAGGCAGCATGGGGATTATTTTGTCAATAGTTGGCAAGCACATGATAAGGCAGACTCAAGAAAGCAGAGTTAAGCTCTGATAGATACTTGGCTTTCCCCTTTAGTCACTGGATAACACTGGTGCTCCCTGACACTTTGAGATCTAACTGGTGGAGTCCTTGCTGCCCTCCTCAGATTCAGTGGCTATGTATGCACAAATACATAAACTTTTGCCAGTGCCTATTCTCTGGTTTTGAAGCCAACTAGTATTGTCCAGCCATAACAATGTTATACTCTTTCACCCTTCAAAATAGGATGGCTGCATCCAAACTGCCTTCTGGCAATGATCCTGGGCCTACACTACCACCCAGACCATGTCCTAGCAGTGGCTGAGGCAGCAATCATAGGCCCAAATGACAAATCCAGTGGAGACCACTCTAAAACCCGATCAGCCCACATGGTCAGGTTTCAGTGCACGTGCCTCTGCCCAGGCACTGTTTAATTCACTAGCAGAAATACAGCTTGTCAGTGTGTGAAAGCTGGCTACCTCCCCTTTGCCTGTTGCCTTCAGAAGGGCTACTCTTGGCAATCCCAGGACATTAGATCACTCTCCCTTAGTATAGTTTATCCCTCTGGGATACCTGACCTTTTGCAGGACGCACAGCTTTCACAGTCATTTACAAGAAAAACCAATGCAGAGAAATCCACAAAATAAGCCTCTGCCATTGCTGAGAAGTTATGGGCTCCTTATACTGAAAGACCTCTGCTAACCCACTCTGTTTCCCAGAGACTTTGAGAAACCCTGACTGAATGAGTCATTACAGTCAGCATGCCTCAATCACAAAATTTGGCCCAGATACAACAACTAAGAATACAACAGATTTGAACGTTGATTCCAACCACTACCTTTAAGCTCTCTTGTTTTGATCTTCAGAATTCAACCAGGAACAGGTCTGACTGCAGTACTTACATTACAGGCCACAGTCTCACAGTGGAGCTACTATCTTAGCAAATCCTTCAGATTCAAATTCAGAATTTTGCTCAGTTGCCTAAACGCAGGTCTTTTGCATTCTTTGTGATGCCATAAGTTGTTCTGACAGAATTTTATTGGAGCAGTCTTGCTTCATAGTATCTCAGAAATCTTACAGCATTTCATAGTACAAACATTGTTCTGTATGCATTTGAATAGAAGCTACAGAATTGCATAAATACTGTACAAAACAACAGTTCTCCTCAGTAGTAGAGAAGGTTGGTGCTTTTCTTCTAGGTTGCAAGCTAAATAATTCAATCTAATTAAGCCAGAAGTATTTTGTTTGCCTAAGGTTTCTGTTTTGTTTCATTTTATTTTATGAAAGGAAGAATATAATATGCTATAATATACATGGTATTATCAAGAGAACAATAAACAACAATCAAAGGTTTCACTCTTCACGTCTTCTCTTTATGTATTTTTTCCAGGCAAAAAGATCAACTTTCTAAGCTGTGAGAAACATCCGGCCACATTCATAAAAGCACATTTCAGATGTGGCTACCACTTTCCAATTGTCTTCTAAAGAAGAATTACAGTCTACTTAAAAAATTATACATTGAAAGGTTGAAGAGAAAATAAAGATAAACAAAAAACTACATTTTTTTCCTGTAGTTTTAAAATTACAGTGGTTATTCAATAGGTTGTATTAAAGACACTATGAATGAAGAAAAAAGCACAAAACAATGCAAAACAAAACAACAACAAAAAAGCTGTCAAACCAAAACAATCACAAAGTGTTAAATGAGTATGATACAGTGTATGTGATACGTAAAGAAAGCACTGTACTGATAAGATGTAATGCACAATTGTTTATTATTACAGCTCTTATAGAATAGTGTATTTTCTATTTCAGAATAAAAAACCACAAGAACAACAAAAATCTGAAGAATTATAAAATTATCCTTCTAAAAAGAAAGATGCATATTTTTAAAGATCTCATATGGCGATGGATATATTTCCTTCAGTGAATACAGTAAACTCTTTCTCAAGTAATACCTTTGTTACACAAGTGGAAGACAGCAGTTTTTCATCCAATAATCAAGAGAACCTGCAGCTAATTTAAGATGAAGAAAGACAAAGTTAGCTTTACCTACAGTCATATGAAGACCGATCACTATCAGTAAGACACAAAGAAAAAGGATCTACTCATGGTAATATTCAGAAGGAAGTAATAGAACTTACTTTTGATGATCTCCCAGTGGTCTTTGTCCAATGGATTTTAATAATGACTCGGGTCGGACTGCTAATTTTGGTGATGTCTTGGGGCTAGTATCAGAGTCTCCACTTTCTTCATCTCCCATCGCCTTAATATAGCTCCCACTTCTCATCCTTCTGCAGGGAATCTCTTCATCTTTCCCACCAGCTGGGTATCCTCCCCATTCATCCTGAGGTACCTAATGGAGATCATCGAACACAAATGCAAAATGTGAATTGTTTTCATATATTATTTTTTTCCATTTTCCATTTTACACAGAGAAGTTGTGAATTTTTTATTTTTTCAGAAAAAGAAGACCTAGAAATTTCTAAGGGCCACAGATGATTTGGGAACTTACTTTCAATATCAGGATGGGAAATTTTAGTTTTATAAATGTTAGAACTTCAGAAACAATCAAATCACTGATTGCTGTTTTCAACTCGTTTCAGCAGTGCCCAGAACAGTAACAAGGAGCATCAGGCACAGTTTGGAACAAAGGAAGGTCTATATATGCATGAGGAAGAACTTCCTTACTTTGAAGGTCACAGAGCACTGGAACGTACTCCCCAGAGAGGCAGTGGAGGCTCTCCTTCTTTGGAGATATTCAAAACCCATCCAGACACTTCCCTGTGAGACCTACCATGTGGAACCTGTTTAGCACGGGGGTTGGACTCAGTGATCTCCAGAGATCTGTGAGTCTGTGATTTATTTAAATGATATAAACAACTCACTGAAATCCATTATAATGATTTATAGTTAAAAAGAAAGATGTGACAGAACATTTTGGTAGACCAGAGTTGATGCACTTGGCAGCATCAAATCCTTTATCACCATAATGACTTCCTATATATTACATTGTACAATGGCATTATTTACCAATACACTGTAAATCAGAACTTCAAGTTAAACATATATTAAGGAGTTTCTGCAAAACAAGATGCCAAATAAAGACTTTCAAGTCAAATATTTTTCAGATCTGCAGACAGAGTTCACTGTGGAGCTGCAGTAAATGTTCCCATTGATTTCAGCAGGATTGGAGTTCAGATTTAAAGAACTAACGTGATCTCCCTGTCGTCTTTACTGCCTTTCAGGATACATGAATTAGCCACACAACAGGTGAACTGGAGTGGTGCTTTGATTCTCAAAAAGGGATTAGGGAGGAAATGAAATTTTAAAGGAGAGTGAACAAGAAAAGACAGAGATATTAAAGAAACAAGCTCAGGAGAGAAAGAGATACTGACGATGTGGTCAGTGAGAGAGATGAATCAGATCACAAAGAGAAGAAAATATAAGAGGGAAATATCAGAAATAAATTATGACTAATATTCTTATACGAAGTAACAAGATGGAGCATTGCTCTAAATTAATTATGGCTTAGACCATGAAAAGAAACAAACCTTAATTCTAAGATCCTATGAAACCTTAATTATTATTCAGCTTTGGATGGTGCTTGGAGGAATAGCATGAAACATTTTTCCAAACCTGAAACCTTTAGATTCAATACAGCCTTCTCATTTCCTTTCTAAAACCAAATGTACAAAATGTATGTTAGAGGAAAGATTTTTGAGATTCCTTGAAAATTAAGAGGTGTTTACTTGTGGTAGTACTTGTAGCAGTTAGACCCCCCAAAATATACAGTATAAATATTTTTAAGCCTTATTATCCACAACTGGCAGTACAATTAAATGTAAAAATTAGAATTAGAAAATCATACTATGAAAAATTAATGGATATCATATGAACAGGCTTTCACTTTTAAACGCTCTGTATTACTTGTATGTCAGTAAAGCTAAAAACAAGTTCCAAATGCTGAAGAAGCTTTAATGGACATCTAGATGAACAAGGTATATTGGGCAACTTTTTGTATTAAAACTGAATTATTACATTCAGTCTTAACATGCTCGTTCAAAAAAAAAAAAAAAAAGAAAAACAAACGTATGTTTTTCATAGAACAATTATTTTGGCTTCACTTTTTTCTCTATTTTAGCTCAAATATAACTATATTGAAAGTTTCAGAAGGCATTGATCAGGAACTTCTTAGTTACTCATACAAAAGTGACTACTTTGTCAACATTTTTCACTGAAATTCCATGTTCAAATAACTAGATGAGGACTAGATAAGGACAGGATAAGGATAAAGGAAGAAACACAGGCTTCATTATTGCTTGAAAGTGAAAGCTTATTTTAAAAAAAGAGGAATGACTGATTTTTCACATTAAAAAGCTTTATAAAAAATCTTAAAGTTATGTGCCTTAATGTTTTTGCTTATTACAGTTCCTATACTCTCTGAGTTCATAACTTAAATGAATTCTGAAGAAAGATAAGAACTGAAGAATCCCCACTCAATTTGTGATTGTCACATACTCAGTGCACTCACAAACACACCAAGAATCCTGTTATAACCAGAATAACCAGTTGACTATCACAGAAACCTTTTACTGAAATAGAAGCATTATTTACAATTAAAATAGGAGTGTTCTTTTTTATTTATTTATTATTGTTGTTCCATACAAAGGACCAGAACCCAACAAGCACAGGAGAGATTGCTCTGAAGCCTGGCAAGGAGGTTTCACAGCATGTTCTCTCAGGTTGCATGCACAGCCTATGAAAACAGCTGGAGTCCATTTGCTGTCTTCAAAAACAATTAAGGGCCATTGACATTGTTTGTCCTCATGGTGCAAGAACAGAAGCAAACTCTGAGTCCCAGTCTGGCCAGCACTAGTTCATCGATGACTTTAACTGATGGGTTAAATATTCAGAAAACCCAGGCAATCTCAGGCTGCACCATAGCTTTAAAGAAAAGTAGTACCATAGTAGTACAGGAAATAGTACAGGAAAGAGTTTTCTTTATACAGAAGTATTAACAAAATCATTTTACAGCAAGTTTGAGGGTCATTATATGTGTATTTTCCAAAATGTGAAAAGCGCTTTACAGCATTCAGAAATGCTTTCTTACAATGGTTACCAGCCCCTGAAATTCCCATCTGCAGGGTTTGCAGCTGCTAATTGGGAATAATTACCCTAATTATCTACTTGCATATAGCAATGAGTGCTGATATTTATAATGTCAAAAAAAGTCTTCCTTCTGTTCTAGACGTTAACGTGAATTCTAGTGTATGCAGTTTTTATCCACAGAGGAGTTAGACTGCATATTACCATATGAATTTCCTTTTGTAAGAACAATGAGATGACAAGGTCCAGATCTTTTCCTTTAATTTTGTCACTGGCTGCTGATTTCATTATAAATACTGCAGAAAATCATGAGTTTCTTTCACAAATTGAATGCACTGTTGATACGAGGAGCAAAAGAGCATTCAAGAAATGTGGGATTTCTTAATTGTTCTGATTCTGATCCACTGTGTTATCTTAGATTTGTTACTGAGGTCCAGCACATGGTACCTAAAACTTATTACATTTTACACATCAGATCCTAGAAGTTAACTCCAGAACCTTAGGTAGGAGGCTGAATTTGACAAAAAAAAAGCATCTATGAGAATTAGCTCCTTTATAATAGCATTCTAAAGGAAGCAAAAGGTCCCTTTAGTTAGTCAATCAAAAGTCAGAATATGAAAAAAAATCTAAACTCTTTCT
This sequence comes from Callipepla californica brunnescens, assembly GCA_023055505.1. Lineage (NCBI taxonomy): Eukaryota > Metazoa > Chordata > Aves > Galliformes > Odontophoridae > Callipepla > Callipepla californica. Next base: position 15,384,680 of record JALIRH010000007.1, on the reverse strand, counting down.
TCCTTACAGTGGTTATTATATCCAGTCACAGGAAGCAGAAAGATCCTTTTGTTGTTTCCCATTTAGAACCCATCTTCTGAAAATCAAATTCATATTTTTTTTTTTTGCATAAAATACTCCTAATTCCTAGGAAGGGCTGAATAGGAGAGGAGTTTGTGTACAAGAGAGGGTATGTTACAGCAATCAGGACCTGGGCAATTAACACCCAAAAAGGGACCTTAATTACAGTCCTGAGCCAAACACTCACATGAACTTCATGCACAAGAGTTCTTGCATTAAAACCGTGGAGAATTTGAAGAGAAAAAAAAGAAATGCCCTAATTCTAAGCTGTCTTATCAGTCACTGCTCAGAATGCTCTTTGGAGAACTGGGAAAATGTGGGTCTGAACCCACATTTTGCAAGTCTTGTACATGTAGAAATGGAACACAGACCTTAACAGTGAGTATTTGAGTATTCTAGACTACTGTTCTTCACATTTCCCTATTTTAGAAGAAAAGCCATTATACCATTGTGTTTTGTGTGAAGTCCTTTGTTTGGTGTGTCTTATGCTTAGATTACATATAAGAGAAGAAGAGGGCTGAAGAAGGCTTGCCTTCAGACCTCTGATGGGGCTTCCACAGTAGGTCTGCTCCAGTTCTCAAACTGGGCACATTCTCCATATGTAAACAGAAGTGCATTTATGCATAAAACAAGAATTAATTCACCAAACTTCTGGGATCATGGAATTGCTGGGGTTGGAATGGTCCTCAGAGATCTCTAATCCTCCCTCCTTGTCAAGGCAGAGTCAGGTACAGCAGATAGTCCAGACAGATTTTGCTAGGAATGGAGATTCCAAAATCTTTCCAGGCAACTTGTTCCCATGTTTGACCATGCTTATGGTAGAAAAATGTTTCCTTACGTCTAAACAGAGATAGGAAATCTAGGCTCTCATTCAGGCACTAGTGTTGGCAGTAAGAATACTCAACCTCGAATTTAAAAAATACTGATGTCAAAACTGGAAGAATCAATGAATTATTCATTACCCTGGAATCTGACTACTGTTAATTCAAGTGTCATGATCTTACTTTGGAATTTAGCTAAAGAAGTCAAACCTGCAACTGCCACTGACCTGTCAAAATAGATCTGCCCCTGTTGTTACACCCACTTCTGTGGCATTTGCTCCCAGTGCCAAGAGTTTTAAAGGTGTTCCACCACTGAACTGCTGATCTGCTTAAAATCTGGCAAATCGTTTTATTATCTAAAATGAAACACTTCTAAATATATGGCTTCAGCTGAGGGAGCTGACTATCACTTCTTCGTATTTCTCATTCTCAAAGGTTAAAATGAGAATTACCTACCTCAGAGGAGTCCTGTGAAATTTAATTAGCATGCAGATGTAAAATGCACTGAAATATTCATTTTGACCTAAATCTTATTTTGGTAATATAAATTTCACATTTTACTAGAAGCTGTCTGTGCATGAAATTAGAGTATAGAAGACAGAAAAAAGGGTAAGATAGGAAACACCACGTAATTGATACATAAGTGTAATTTTATGCTTTCTCCGTCTGGTCAAGATGACCAAAAAAAAAAGGACAAAATCTGTAGGTAGGAGATTTTCTCTCCAGTGAAGAAGCCTTAGAGGAGCCTTAGAAGAGCATCCTCTGTGCACAGCTGTAAATAGGTGAAAACAGATGAAAATCCTGCAAGGCAGATTGAAATGTTCTTAGCATGGAAAGAGTTTTCTTGATACTATGAGAGTTGGAACTATGTTTTCAAAAACTTTGCTGAAGAAGAAACACTGACTAATTACTAGAATTTTCTTCTGAAATTAATCACATTCTACTGGCTGTGGATGCCAAACCTTACTGGTTTGTACAGGATGTAAGTGTACATTATCTAAAAATACAGCTTTGTTTTCTCAGTAGCTAACCTTGTGCTTGCATCTCAGCGCCATTCTCAGTACACATTTTAATCTACATTTCCTGTATTTATTTTTTTTTTTAATGTGCTGATTCATTTTTCAAAGAATATGAACTATACAATGAAGCCATTCAAAAATCTCTACAAAATATGTCAGGGACTCCTCCTCACCACTAACAATGCCAATCCTCTTAATTAACTTTAATTTTCACATGCCACCCCCTACTCCCTGAATGTCTTGACAACTCAGAAGTACAGAGAGTTCTTTTAGCTTTCTCCACAAGTCAGTCAGTATCAGGATCAACGCAGGACCTAATCTGAGAACGCAAGATGTCTTTGTCTTGCCTGCAATTCTCTCCAGGCTTTTAAATGAATAACCATAGTACGACAGGATGACGAAGAATATCACATAGATACTAAACAACATAGGAAAATCAGGAATCTGGGAATCAATGGACTCTCAAAACTCATGCACATCACTAAACATAAATATAATATTCTGACTGGAAAGTGTTCAGATAGGAACAACAGTGCCAGTGTTCTTTACTGTCTGATTTTAGTTTTTCATGGGCAATCCCACTCAAAGTTCCTCTCCTCGATGAGAAGATTTACATCCAGTGTACTCAGGATTGTTTGGTCACCACTTTTGTTACTTTCTAGAAAACAGTGTTCTTTTCGTTAAAATAATACTTATAACAAACAAACAAGTAAGAGAACCAGCAATAGGCTTCCTGACAGTTTTCCAGCAACCGTGCAATTTGTAACCTCAGAATGGTTAAGTCATAGAATCCTTATTGTTGGAAGAGACCTTTAAGGGTCATCAAGTCCAACTCCCCTGCAATGAACAGGGACACCACAGCTAGATCTTGTTGCTCAGGGCCTGATCCAGTCTCACCTTGAAAGTCTCCAGGGACAGGGTATCAACCACACCACTGGGCAACTTGTGCAAATGCCTCACTACCCTCACTGTAAAAGACTTTTTCTTTATGTCCAACCTAAATCTACCCTCTTTAAGCTTGAAACCACTTCCCCTCGTTCTATCACAACAGGTCCTCCTAAAGAGCCTGTCTCCTTGTTTCCTGTAACTCCCCTTCAGATACTGAAAGGCTGCTACCAGGTCACCTCAGGGTCTTCTCTTCTCCAGGATGAACAGTCCCACCTCTCCCAGCCTGTCCTCATCAGAGAGATATTCCATCCCTTAGATCATTTTTGTAGCCCTCCTCTGGAGGTGCTCCAACAGATCTCTGCCTCTCCTGTACTGAGGACTCCACACCTGTATGCAGTACTCCAAGTGAGGCCTCAGCAGTGCGGAGCAGAGGGGCAGGATCACCTTCCTCAATCTACTGACCCCTCTTCTTTTGATGCAGCCCAGGATACAATTGGCTTTCTGGGCTATGATGGCACATTGCTGGCTCAAATGCAACTTGTCATCCACGAGAACCCCAGGTCATTTTTGGCAGGGCTGCACTCAATCCTTTCATCCCTCAGCTTGTATCTGAAGTGTTGCCTCAACCCAGGTCAAGACCTTGCACTTGGATTTGTTGAACCCCAGGAGGTTCACCTGGGCACACTGCTCAAGCTCACGGTTGTGAGGACAGTCTGCCTTTGTTTATATTGTTTGGAGGAATGTGGGGCAAATTCCCACCTTGTGAGACCTTGTTTGTACAGCCCACAGGGAGACTTGACATTCAGTAGCTGCAAATGTTATGCTCCACAAATCCTATGATACATTGCTGGATCCCTCTGAGACATTCTGAACTTGCACCATGCTGGCACAGTGAACCAAGGTGCAGTAAGATGTCAGCAGTGAGCTTGTCCTCACTATAAGTGATTTTTCCATGCTAAGCCTGGAGCTCACTGATATCATAAATATGAGATAAGCTTGGACCGAAGGGAGGTCTTGGCTTGTGCTTAAATGAGCACACAGATACAGCCTGTTAATCCAAGATATAAAAACAGTATGAATTCAACCAAGAAACCTAGATTCTCCTCAACCATCTGTTTCCTTTTGTAAGTGACTCAGGATGCTGCCTCATGGTCACCCTAAGCTGATTAAAAATATGCTACCATCAGTGTAAATTGGACAGGTTTTTCTTAACCAATAATCAGCTTTTCTAGCAATCCCAGTAACTGTAAAGTGCTGGTTGGAAAAGAACCCTAACAAGAATAATAAATTTTTCATCTGAACTGGTGAGATGTTACAACTAGCTGTGCTGCTGTCATCAGTACTAGAGAGAGGATAAAAACAGTATGATGATTACTGTAGGGTGAAGACCCACTGTCTTGTCTGGAGACCAAACTAGCCTGAAGCATCCCACATCCATGTTGTTTTTCAATCTTTGCCTCCAAAGGAGTGTGACTTCTGAGAATGGTCTCTGATCTGCAGTATGTCCTGATCTGTACCCAGGAGCCATTTAGGGAAATTCTAGCTGCCTGGGATCAAAACAGTGCCTGAGAGACTGAATAACACAACAGTATAGAGAATCAGGACGCAGTACCAAGAAATTTTTCCTAATATTATTCAGTTTAGAATCATAGAATCATTTTATGGCCTGGGTTCAAGAGGACCTCAAAAATCATCTAGTTCCAACCCCCCTGCCGTGGGCAGGGTCATCAATCCCTAGAGCAGGCTGCCCAGAGCCACATCCAGCCTGGCCTTAGCCAGGGGTGGGGCATCCATCACCTCTCTGGGCCACCTGCTCCAGTGCCTCACTACCTCTGGATGTCATCCCGTCACTCTGGGGTGCTGATTGCACTACATAGCTTGGTGTCATCAGCAAACTTGCTGATGGTGATTTTGTTAGTATGAATGTAGTCTAAGGGAGCAAGTATTTCAATAATGCACAAGCCACAGAAGCACCAAAGACAGAAACTTGGAACTTATCAAGTTTCCAAAAATAAATAAATAAATAAATAAATAAAAATGCAGGATTTCTGCCAGTTAATTAATTTACCACAGTCAAAACCCCAAGTTCGTTTTTTAGTCTCCTTGCCTTGTTGCATCAGTTCATAGCTGCCTTTTTCTTTACATCTTTCTCCTTGAATTGAATTTATTGAACTACAATGCAAATTCTGCTAAAACCAATAAGACTAAGCATCAAATTGCTGAAAGACCTACACTGGATTGCAGCTCATCATTCACTGCATGTGAAAGAGAGCCTAGAATACACCTGCAAATGGGGCAGCAGGAAAGGTCCAGAGAACCACAGCAACTGAAGCTAACTACAAATTTTACTGATAGATGATTTTGGGAAAGGTAGACTGAGTTAACTGAAATATATCTGCAGAGTGGATGGAGCCCAGCTATCTGCACAGCACAGAGGAGAAAAATTACAGAAAGGGAAAAAAAAAACCACTGTGAGCTGAATTTATGACAATTAATAAAGTAAATTGTAAATAACAGTTGTGAATATTTGGGGGTTAGAGAAATGATACAGCATTTCAGCTGAGTAATAATATACAAACCTAAAGCACTGTAGAATTATGGTCTGGTTACATATTATTTGTTCTCTGTGTGCTTTAAAGATCACAGGCGCCAGAAAGAAGAATTAAAAGGTCTTCTATTTTGTTGTTTCAATTTTGTGACATTAAGCAGAGCTAAGGAAAAACTGTCAGGAAGCTAGCCTCCCCTATGTGCTGCAGGACTGCACATGGACATTTCTTCTACCGTGGGTAAATTCTGCCTTTTCCCTTTAACTAAACTGAGAAGTCCAAATGGCATTGATCTGCACATAGAAAAACCTGTATGCAGGTGCAAAACATATATATGATAATGCCTAATTTGTGGGGTTCCTGCTGTATCTTCCCTATTAATTTGAGGCAGAAGAAGTGAGAAAAGCAGAAGTCCCCTGTTGGGAAGCTACCACTTAACTACTGCTTAAAGCAGAGGAATCCTGGAAGGGTCTTCAGATGGAGCCATAAAGTACATCCACTGCACCTAAGAGTCTCTGGGAAAAGAGAAGGCTGATTTTCTGCTACCTTGGAAACCTATGCATTAGACTTGGTGACACAAGCACTGATATTTGCAGCATACAGCCTGTTTTTTTTATGACCAATGAAGGTGTGGGAGACAAGACTACTGCAGTGTGATGTTCATGCTCCTACTACTATGTCCTTTTCCAGCCACATTCAGAAGTGGAAAAATAAAGTATTCATCAGTTCATTCAATGCAGCATCTCTACGCTGCATGAGCTATCAGCCAAAATCACCTACAGCTCCCTCTGCAAATGTCTTTGCCTTTACTGCTGTAGATTCGAAGGGAAGTTCAGAGTCGAGTTGTTACCTTATTGTTACCTGTGGGCAAAGCCCATACACCGCTCATTGTCCTTGAAGCATGGAGTGAGAGACAAAATGCCCATAAAAGAAAGGAGAGGTGCTCCCAATGTACGTAAAACATGTGGCATCACCAAAATCAGACTGCAGACATTGCAGAGCAACTACAGAGCTAGACATGCAAGAAGAACATAAAAGACATCATCTTCAGGCCTGACATAAAAGATCTGTAGCAAACAGTGCATTTTTTAATCCAAGCAGAAAACGATACTTTTTTTTTTCTCCTATGTTATAATGCTACTAAGTGAAAAAAATCATCTTTAAATTGTAAATAATTTTAAAGACTATATAAAAAATGACTTTCATCCATTTTTATTGTTATAACTAATGAGTGTTTTGTACAGTTAACTCCTGCTCCTATTAGAATACAGAGTGAAATGAGTGGTTTCATCCATCTAGCTACTAGGTGATGCTTAGTTAACTGCACACTTTCATAAAGATCACTTCTAGCAGGGACATTGTCCACATGGACCTTCAGCCATTTAAACACATGCAAGCACTTGGAAAAACAAAAACACAACAAACAACCTGTAAGTACAGCATCAGGTGAAAAAAAAAATTCAAAGCAATATTTATGAATTCTTCACTGTTTCTTGCAAGAAAACTTCTACTGGCTGTGCAGGGGAGAAGCCAGGTGTGCCCAAGGCAGCTGCCAGCAGCACATGAGGGCGTGCAGTCAGTACAGCCCCAAGCCTGCATTCTCATTTGACAGATGCAACTGAACCAGGTGTATAAAATATTAACTTCTGGCTGGAAATTTCTTCAGCGACACCTTTGGGTAACAACTGCAAAGGTCAGCCTTCAGCTTTGCTGAGGTTAATGTCAAAAAAACAATTTGGAAGTACATAGTACCAACATTTTAAAGGAGGACAATTCTGCCTGATTAAAGGGCAGCGGGATCATGGCCTCCCTTTTCTGCTCCCAGCCTTGATGTTTCTGCAGTAGAAGGTTTTGTTTTGGCTGCTAACAAATACTAACTCTGAAGATCTTTCTCTTCTCATTCGGAAGAAGAAGCTTCAGCAATTCATTCAAGTTCGTGTGAGCTTCCTAGTATATAGACATGAAGGCAAATGCAATGTTGTCTCACTGATTACTATGGTAATTTAGTCAGAGCTTTACGCCATCACTGACCGAATGTTACTGTGAGTGATTTTTGCCTGCTTAGGAAAAGGGTAATGCAACCCACTCAGGCACGTGCTCTGTTCCTGCTTTGGGAAGGTACTGGGCTAGATGAGGTGTCCCTGTGGGACTGCACTGGGCTGTAGAAAGGCAAACAGCTCAGCATACATCCATGTTGACTGAGGATGCAGACTGCCCTGCAATCCACGCAAGCCAATTTTCTGCTGTGGAAACAGCCCAGTCACTTTGTTCGTAAATCACAGTGAAGGCAGTGCGGGTAATACTGGCTTGGGCATTAGTACCAAAACTCTGCTAGCTTTGGCTGGTGGAGTATGGGCATCATTTCTGTATCTTACATACGGGTGTTGTGTTGGGCCAACAGACACAATCTTGTTTCACAAAGATAAAGCGCTGAGAAAGGTGCACTGGGTTCAAATCTGACCTTGCACACCAGGGGAGGAGTGCAGAGCAGCAAGTGCCTCTCCAGGGCAGCAATTGAGCTCGTGGGACTATGCCTTGTCCCCAGATGAGTTCCTGGAAAGATGCAACTGGGAGCTTAATGCTTATTACTTCATTAGCTTGTCCTCAAAACTCTTCTCCATACAGGCATAGCTTAAACCAGCTAAGAGCCTTGTTGAAACTGTTGCTTTTTTTCCTTTTTCTTTTCTAAGAGACCAACTCTTGAGCTTCTCTTTCATTCTGTAGAGTACACAGCTGACATTATTACCCACATGCTTAGCAGTGCCAGTGCTGTAATGGATGACGCTCGTACTTAAATGCAGTAGGAAGACAGGAGTGGGCTGAAGCCATTTTTAGAACAACATGCTATTTTCTTTTTCACTGCTGACTCACTCACTGTACCTTGTGGTATGTTTACCTTGATTGCTTGCTGCTTCACAGGCTGTTGAATGGCTGAGGGAGGAATATTAATCAGGGACACACAGCACTGTGCTCCAGCACTTCAGTGATGGTAACTGCTATGCTCTTGGCTGTGTTTTGGATCTATTGTAGGAATTAGTTTTCTTTAACTAACGTTCACAGGTATTTCAGCCCTGGAAACTATAAGGCAAATTTTTGTATTCATAAGTTTTGTACAGCTATCTAGTTCATACACTTTTTATTTTTCTGCTGAAAATCTTTGCTGCTCACTCACATCAAGTTATAATTAATCCACCACTGCACTATGTATGTGTTAAACCTAATTAGCCAAAACAGCCATTGAAGATAAATGAGATCTCAAAAGTCATTTATCTTTTTTCTTACATATTTTACATTGAAATTAAAATGTCATGGAGAGCAGTAGCAGCCACTACAGTTAAAGCTACACAAAAGCACACTTAAAATGTGTATGTGATCTCTATGGATCATTCTACCTAAGAGGTGAGATGATAGAAACGTTTGGTGCCCAGAAATGCACTTGTAGCTCATTTTGTCTGCATTCAATACTGAAATTGAAGGCCCGTGGGTAGAACTTGCTAATCATTCACAAGAATTTAATAAACACTCTCAGGGTTCAGTTACCAAATGACTGCTCTCTGCTGTTGAACTGATCACTCTGATAGCCAGCTGGTCTAGGTTCACATTACAGCTAAGGTGGTATAATAGCAAGACAGAGCTCAAAGGGGCTCCCACTCATCCCCACTCCCTTCTCCACTGTCTCCACTGTAGCAGGTGTGATGCAAATCTGGTCTGGTAATGAGTAGTTCTAGGTCACAACAATAATCAGCTTTATACAGCTTTATGCCTACCAATTTAGTTCTTTTAAGCTGGCCACCTCAGGACTATTCCATTCACACTGGAATAAGGCAAAAGGCCAAGGTGGTGTGGAAAGCCGTATGACCGTATATATGGCCATATGAACCACCTCTGACTTGGACCAGCACATTGCCTGAGCAGGAGCCCTCCAGCTACAAGGTCTGTGGGGAAGCATAAATGTGAAAAATCCTAAGAGAGAGCCAGAGATTAGGCTTGGAGCTTTAACAGGTTAAAGAAATGCCTGCTTTCTAGTCTATGACATAACTCAAGCATATAATACACAGATAATTCTATCACCTCCTTTCCCCTGTTTTCAGTCCAACAGAAGCTCACTTCTTAGAAAGCAATTTCCCTTGTTAATCCTTTAAAGGTTTGGTTTTAAGGAAATTACAGCTCAGTAATTACTATGGAAGAGAAAATGGAAGCTCAGAGAAAGACAGACAGAACTTGGTTTCAAGTGCAGGCCTCAGACAATGCCATGCACTTCCAGTTAGAGACACAATTTAAGAAAACTCTCCAGTGAAAAACACAAGTAGCAATATTTGATATGGGTGTTGAAAGAAAAAATTAAAAGACCACTGGATAGAAAAGTGACTCCAGCTGACATCACTAAGGAGAAATGTCTTTTAATGTCATGTGCTGTAATTCTATAAACACAAGGACCCAATGAAGACCTGAAGGTTTCATGCTTCTCTGCTCAGGGAAAATGCTGCTACACAATGAACTTCATAATCCATTGAACACTTTCATTTGCAGATATTGTGCAGGAAGGCAGTAAATTCTCCTGACTAGGGATCCTGAGATGTTTCTCTGCCTTCCTCAATTTCTCAACCTGATGATTATTTTCATCCAGTCATTATTTACTGATGCTTCCTTCACTGCTGTAAGGAAGAAGTTAAATATCCTTCCTCAGTTTTGCAGACAGAATCACTGAAATCTGTGCTGATTAGCAAATTACATTTCCTGGGTCAGAGAGAAAGTTCATGGCAGAGCTAATAATGGGATTTATATCCCTGGTCTTAATGATTACAATGTGACAGTGCAGCATCCCTCAAAGGAGAAGTTTCAAACCTTTGCATTTAGCTACAACGTTGACAGAATGGGGTCCCTTCATTTGTTTGCTGAGCTTGGGCTAGTGAATAAGCAAGCCAATCAGTCTGAAAGTTATCCATGCTCTGAATGCAAATTCTACAGAATATATATTTTATTGGAAAATTTTGCAGTGAAAATACTCATGATATACAATTCCTTGTATTATTGCTTTGGACATGGCTATAAATTCTTTATTGTAGTAAGCAAGTGCTTAAGTCTAGATAGATTGCCATTACAGCATCTCTGTGAATTAGAGAATGGTTACTATCCCATTTTAAAAGAAGCTTAAGGCCAAAGATTGCAGAGGAAGTCTTGGGTACAGCAAAAATTTAACTTTGTATCTCCTAGAGTTCAAACTGGATGAACGTACCAGTTAATGAACCTTCCTAATAGCTGGTTGAAACTTCTTTCCAGCAGTTATCCCTGATTCACCAAAAGCATAAAACAAAGACTTCTGAAAAAAGAAAAAAATAAAAATGTTTTCCTGTTCCCTCGGCCTGTCACTGGACTTGACCTAAAACTCAGCAGTAATTAACTTAATGTGTGAACTCCATGTTTCACATTCACTTGAGGATGGTGATAGAGTCTGGAAGTAAGGGCAGGGTTCATAAGAAGTAAAAAATAGTGGCTTCTGCGAGGAGAAAATGTGTTGTAAAAGGAAAATAAAAAATCAACAGCAAGGAAACAGAATCACAGGATTGTTTGAGTTGAAACATGATGAAAAGGAAAGCAAGAAATCCAACAAAGATACAGAAGACACTGAGTGGACTGGAAGTATAAGGATGTCATAGTAAGGAAAAAGACAGCATAATCTAAACTTAATGTCATATCCACATCCTTGATTTTATAACACAGACAGAAGTGGAGGTCTCTGCACAAAATGCGCTTCCAGCTCTGGCTCACTGAACTAGATTAAAACTTCCAGGGAAGGTGGGCCATTTTACATGCATGAGAACTGTACTTGGATATGACACCACATTACAGCTGTCAGCCTTAATGGGAACCAATTTGCATCAAAATACTATGAGGGTTGCAATTTATTTATTTTCCTTTCTCTTCAGTGGGGAACTTTCCCTCTTTTAAGTAGGAAGATTGATTCTGGATGGCTGCATATGTATTTGGAAAGATCTGTCCCTTCAAGTGTGACTCATTACTATTGGACCCCTATGGCTCAGAGGGAAGAGAGTTCCACACAGACGTAGGCAGCAGTCTGTGTCTGTTGGCTTCTGCAGAGCCCATAGGAACTGGAGATCTCTAAATACATAAATCTGGAGTGGAGATTTGCCCGCATTAATGTGAGAACCAGTTAAATCCTGGAGAAAGTTCATTAAAAAGAAATTAAAAAGAAGGTACTCGGAACAACTTTGGCTTTGCAGGCTGTACTTGGTAAAATTACCACAGGGAATATTTGTATAATATGTTTCTTCCAGTGTCAATGACAGCTCAAGTTCCCCTCCCAGCTGCTCCTTCTGTCTACACTGCTCCCAGAGCAGTTCTCTGTATGCCCTGAGGTGCTAATCATACCTTCATGGCACTGTGCTGTGCCTACACCATGTAAGAGGTGTAAATGTCCAAAAATAAATATTTTGGAACTATCTGTTAAACCCTTATCTCTTCAGGATCCAGATCATTGTGCAGCATCATAAATGGCCACATCAGCATGATTCTGAGGTGGAAATGGCAACAAGTGGCATGTTAAGAGTTTAAACGTAGGAGGAAATGAGAGCTGCTAGAGAAAACAAGAGAGGAGAATATCACAAATAGTCCGAGTACAAGGACTGAAATACCTATCTTCTCAAGGTATTTATGTATTTTTTAACAAGGACAGATAGATTACAGTATGATTTCAAAAGAAGCTCAGCTCAGCATGATTTTCACAGACCAAATCACTAGAAGAAACTTTGTGAGTAATCATCATGACAAAGCAATTGAGTATGCCAGTAAATGCAGTCTCTTGTTACTTAAACAACCTGGAGCAAGGAATAAATTAACAAAAAATAAGATTCCACATCACCTGTTTTTAGAATCACTCATTTACAGTTGTAATCGACACGTTATTTCTAGCCCAGTCTGCTAGGAGAACTGCCTCTTTTTTTAGTCTGAGGTCTGGATTTTAATTGGGATGTGCAGCATGAACTCTAAAGATGACAACAAATTTACCGATCTTAAACTAATTTGGATCAGATCTCTTGTATTTATGTTTTAGTCTTTGCCCTATAAACTAAAGCAAGAGTTTTCTTACTGTAATGGAACGTCTGCATTAGGTGAGACACAGATAACCTTAAGAGAGATACAGGTGACTTCTGCATTTTTACAGTGACTTTAAGAATCAACTGTGTTGCTTTTTCCATAACAAATTTCAAGAAAATCTTACCTGAAGGTAATGGCATGGCCTCAAGGAAGGTTTGATTTCCTGATGAACCAGAGGCTTATCTAAGTTCAGTGATGATTTGCGATAAGCTTCTTTAGCCTGACTTACTGTAAGTGTGGACCAAGAACTCCTTTTCATATATTTACTATCAGGGGTCATTGCTAGCCCTTCACAAGCTGAACATTTCACGTCATTGTTACTTTTGGAAGTCTTCAATGACAGATCCCCAAAATGTCCCTGGAGCGCCTCAGGGTAGCAATGGGATATATGATCTGCATGGTGCCTATTTACCACACTAGGGGTTCGATAAGTGCTATCGCTGTCCAAATTGTCATCAGAGCTCCACCAACTGCTCATTCCAGATTTATGCTTGGTTTCTGGTTTTCGCTCCTTACTTTTACTCCTTTTGCTATGCTTGGAATGGTGTCCATGATGATGGTCGTCCCCCCGACTGTCTCCCTTTGTTCCATTGACATTGCCCTTGGATGATCCTTCCAGAGAATGAGATTTAGTAAAAAGTTTCTGGACTGAGTGAACGAGATGGCGTATTCTTCCTGGGCTCTCACTGCGTTGTTCTGCAGCTGTTGAGGTCCTCTGGTACTGCAAAGTGTGAAACCCATCCCGGTGAAGAGGAAGTTGTTTTTCAAACTGGTCCAAAAGGTTTGCAGGAATGCGGTTAATCTTAGGGTTACCGTGAGACATGGCGCAGTCGTCTCTTGTGTCGTAATGAGAGCTGTAGTGCATTCTGGGGAAAGTGCTACTTGACATGTGATCGCCCATTACCATGGGCATCATCATGCATTCAGAATGAATGGAGCTGCGCGGTGAGCAACGATGGTGGTCCATCGGGCAACTCTCCGTGGGGCTGAGAAGGTACGATTGCCTTGGTTCCTGGCCATGGTGGATATGGTCGTGGGTATGTTCACAATCTTCAGGGGATGCTAAGCCACAAGTATGAGCTGAACATAACTGTGGTTGGTTGCGACTGCCAGATAATCCTTTCATATTCCTCGAAGCAGGAGAATATCTTTCTTCATTGAAGTGGTGAGAAGGCGACCATGAGTACTGCTGGTCTGTCAGGAAAACACATAAAACCCACGTTATCCATCTGATTAAAAGATTAACTTGAACAATCCAAGCATACTGAAAAACTAAACTATTTTTCTCTATAAACTAGATGGAAGGTCTCACTGTTCATGGGATTTCATTCACCATTTAAAAACATTAACATTATTCACTGCAAGCAATTTATGAGGTGAATACAGCTTCCTTCCTGTTTGCAAAATTGTCTGCCAGCAGCTCTACAATTTTGTGAAATTATTCATTATGCAAATTTACTCAAACACATTTAACAGATACATTCAAGTATTCAGTTTATTATTTGATACTTGAAATTCATATGTCACGCTTTGTGGCTAGTCATTTAAACTACATGGGTCTCATTTCTATTTCTGGGGTTTCTCAGTTGGATATCTCAATCTAAAGATAAAGTCATTTTCTTATTACACTCAACTTCATTTTCTTAAATGAATCCATCTTCAGGATCTCAATTTCACTGTTCATAAACACAAAGAAAAAGCACAAAGAAAAAAGAATACGAACATGCTGAAAACAAGCTTAATATCTGTATCATTAAGTGTTTTACGAATGAACATTTCATACTATTTGAACATCTGTTATCACTTGATCCAGATGTGGTTCACTATTTCTGTATACATACTATCTTTGCCATTAAGCCATTTTTTCCCTCTGATGTCCAAATTACAAAATATTTATTCTAAAACTCTATGCTATTTCTGGTAGAACAAATATTATTAGGTAGAAACTACCGGTTATTATACACTCAATTATTTGTTCCTGCGGGTCATGTGCTTTAAGCTGCGGTTATTAAACAAGCATGATTAATCAGTAAACGTAGCTTGTAAGTAATGATTTTGATACTCAAGCCTTTGATTTTTTTTTTCTTTCATGTAACTTCTAGCATCTGTTAAAGGATACAAACAAAAAATCTAACAGTTTCCTTCTTCAATTTCTGCTTATTTAAACAATAATTCAAAATCAGACAAAGATGTCAGGTGCATGACAGTTCTTTACAGGATCAGACATATATATGTGTTTATGCATACAACCCATTTAGCACAGTCTTTCTGCAAATGTGCTCTAAAATTTCTAAGTTGCACAGGCTCTCGATACAAAGAATCTGAGGGCCTGGTCAAAAATGGAAACCAGAGAATCCACACTTATAAAATATGGTAATATAACCTCACACTGAGTGTCAGCCTCTAGAGGTAACACTGTGAACAAGTGCACTTTGAGAGGTGTCTATGTCAAAATCATGTTCCCACTGCTGGTGAAAACTCAGTGCAAGCATATTGTCTTGAAACAAATTAATATATATTTTTCTCCAATTAATACGTGCTACAATACCTTCAATAGAGAAAACCAGTTGTTGCAAGTCTTTAGAACCAGCAATATTTTAAGCCAGTGCTCTAAATGTAGATGCTTAGTTAATTTTATTACATCTTAACTTTAATAGAGCTCCACGTAATGTTTTAAAATTAATATAGAATTAAACTAATAAACAATAAAATATTCATCCTGAGTGCAGTGCTGCTGCACTAGAATCAAAGATGTTCTTGTGTCCAAATGTTACCTCTAGATTTTATCATGGCATGGAACAGATACCTGTGTGTATATATCCTTTTCTGCTTCTATTTTGTTTTTTTTATAACCTTTTTTTTAATATCATTTTTCTGTCTTTTCACATTAAAATAAAAATTTATTACTGCTCATTACTCAATGTGTTGTACTATTTAGCTTATAATACCCCTCATAAATGAAGTTACAAAAAGGAAATAACATAATTTTGATTATCCAATTAAAAATTCAACTATATATAGACACAGCAGTAAATTATAACAGTGTATTGGGATTCAGCCACAGAAGTAGCATTGTAATTAATGGCACTTAACCCAGCATATTACCAAACATTATCAAGGGAATAATAACGGTCCACATGTTGAACTTGGACTGTGCTTCTCATAAGGGGTTTCCAAAGCACCTGACAGAAATTACTGCATTAGTTCTTACAATCTCATGAGACATAGACTGCACTGTTCTCACTGTTCTCCTTTTACAGGGAAGAGAAGTGGAACAGAAACAATGTTTTCCAAACAGGCTGTGGGTTTGCTAGTTTTCATTTCAAAGCTGTATGAACCAAAAGGAGGTGGAAGGAGATTCTTCCATCAAACTGAGACTCAACAGCAAGAGAAGAACCACAGAATCACAGAATTGTAGGGGTTGGAAGGGACCTCTAGAGATCATCTAGTCCACCTGTGAATGAAGGTAACTGTTGCAGTATGAATTGACAATGTATTTCAAAACAAAACAAAGCAACAAAACAAACAACAACAACAACAACAAAATACTGAAAAGAAAAACAGCAAAAAATAAATAAATAAAAGAAAGAGCCAAGAGGAAAGATCTCATTTAAAAGTGTTTCATAGAACAGAACTGCTAGTTCCTGGTGATTCTTTTGGTCTCATACACCATCTAACACAGCTCAGAAAGCTTCAAGCATTTTCATACTGATATATCCCTAGCAATGTGAGATGGCCTGTTTTGTTGGCCTGAAATGGGTAATTTAATAACAGCTTTTCCATCGTTCATGGCTCCCCATGATTCAAACCCAGTGTAACTACAGAAAAAACACATTTGTCTGTACTTTGTTTCTACAGACATGTCATTGTATATGCCTCATGGAATTTCTTATTTTATTTTTGTTTGAAATACAGCAGCTAGAAACTGCTATAGGCATTTAATAAACATAATCAAATAATAAATAAAATAAATAATTAAAAATGGTACAAAAAAAGGAGTATTTTCCAAAAGTAATTTAAATCTGCCAGGAAGAGTATCATAGAATCATAAAATGGGACATCCACAACCTCTCTGAGCAGCCTCTTCTAGTGCCTTATCACTCTCTCTGTGAAGAACTTCCCCAGTATCAAAGCTAAACCTTCCTTCTTTGAGCTTAAAACCCATTTCCCCTTCTCCTATCACTGTCTACCCATGTAAAAATTTGATTACCCTCCCATATAATCCCATTTTAAAAACTTGAAGGTTTCAGTGAGCCTTCTCTTCTCCAGGCTGAACAAGCCTTGCTCCCTTAGCCTGTCTTCACAGGGGAGGAGCTCCAGCCCTCCGGTCATCTTTATGGTCCTCATCTGGACCCTCACCAACAGCTCCACATCTTTCCAGCTCCCCAGACCTGGAAGCAGTACTCAGATGGGGCCTCAGAAGGGCAGAGTAGAGAGGGACTAGAGGACCCACAGGTCCTTCTCCACAGGGCTACTCTCAAGGAGTTCTTCTCCAGTCTGTATAATTATTGGGGATTACTCTGGCCGAAGTGCAAAACCTTGCACTTTGCTGTGTGGAACCTCATTAGATTTATACAAGCCCACCTTTTGAGTTTGCTGAGATCCCTCTGGATGGCACCTCTTCCTCCTAATGTGCCAATGACTCAGTTCAGCTTGGTGCTATCAGTAAACTTGCTGAGGATGCACTTGAGCATCAATGTCATCGATGAGACATCGATGTCACTGATGAAGTAACTGATACTGAATAAAGTCCGAAATTACTTACACGTGTATCTTCTAAGTTAGGGCTCTGCTCGGGATATCAAATCTGTTCAATGTCAAAGGCACCACACCTTTTTCTCATAAGCTTCCATAAAATTTTCAGAATTTTGCCATATTATAGACATATTTGTCAAGTCACCTGTTCTTTGCACTATTCATTCAAGTTTTTTGGGGGTGTCGCGGCTCAATGAAACAGTGGAGCTATGGCTGAATGAATTACTGTACAATAGCAGTTCAGAGTGTAATTGACCATGTGCTAGCCCTTAGCCTGCCAGAAATACAAAGAAAAATGTGCTAGCTTGAAATTTGATTAATCTAACATGCTTTTCAAGCATTTGGAGGGGGCCAGAAATGTCTCCATGGTCAATGCCCACAGCTCAGTTGATTCACAAAAACTTAAAACACCAACAGAACACCACAACATTTATTTTTGTGTTATTTTTTTTCTCCTGAAATGTTTAAAGAGAAAGTAAAGATCATAAAATTTTGTATATAAAATAACTAACGCCAGAGGTATCACTGAATACTCTAAAAATATCACAGCAATTGAGAGAACTCATATCTAGTCCCTTAGAGAAAGTGCCACCAGCAATTACTGAAGAGAGACAGAAAAACAAGCAAATATAAACCCACATGTTCAGATGAATGGAATTGGAAAGAAAATACAGGTGGGTACAGCAATGCCTTTCAAGCTATCTTTCTGCTGTCTTCAATGAATATTTGGCCAACACATAAAGACTATGTGGGACCTAAACCAAGACACAGACTGGTAAATCAGGGAGAATCCAGTAGTTCCAAAATCCTGAAAGTCCCTTAAAGCTCTTATTCACAGAAACTACTGCACAGATATAAGTCAACTTTTAACCTTGACAGACTCAAGAACTCCTGCATCCTTTCCCATCTATTGGAGCTCTTCCTCTGCTATGCTGCCTTTTTTATTTTATTTTTTTTAACTGGTTATTCTTCTGTACTTCCTGATGCTAAAACAGCTGCTCTCGTATTCCAAGCAGATGTTAGTTTCTCTGTCTTCAGGGAATGGTCACAGTTTTTAAACATTCAAGCTTCTTCCTTGTGTCAGTCAGCATCAAGGGGAAAAAGCAAGGTATAATGACCAAGAATATTGTCTGAAATGATGAATTAGACTGAATATGAATGTGCTATGATAAAAGGGTCAAAAACCTTTAAACAATGAAAAATGCTGGCTGTGCATCTCCGAGTTCCCAGAATGTAGCTCTTTGCTAAAGGGAATCAATGGAAAAGCTTTGGAAATCTCTGACATTCCAAACAAGTGCATTTTTCCACAAATTATTTTTTGTATTAATTTATTTTATCTGCTATGCACCAAAAGAAAGCTTTTGGAGCAGAACAGTAATACCTGGAACTACTAAATGGTGCCTGATATTTGACTTTTTGCTTTATTTTGTTTATTTATTTATTTATTTTTGCAAAATGCTTCTTTTTATTCCAAAATTAGTTTAAAGTGCTTTAAGCTTCTGAGCCCCCTGGTAAGCTGCTTACCCATCTGAAACATTTTTGCTGTTTTCATTGGAGATCATTTGGATGGTGTAACCAATAAAATGCAGTGTGAAAAGGAATACCTAATCTAGCTCTGGAAAAGATGTGGTAGAGAAATCCAGACTGCTGCACTGTGCAGTTTAATTAGTACTTCAACGTATTAAGAAAAAATACCTTCACAGCCTAGCCTATAGCTAATATAAATATTGAATGCAAGTAAATTAATCAACTAAGTATATCTTAGATATTACAAATACATACATGAAATGTTTTTGCTGGAGTTTTGTCTGTCCAAGGACTGTAGCACCCAGTGCTGTATCCTCATTAACTTGTGACATTTCTGCTTGCTTGATTCTAACCTTGAAAAGGAACATCAGAGATTGAGAAGACTGACTAACCTGTCAAGTGCATGGATGAAATTCTGAAGCACCTTAACCTGCTATTCTGATCCCAAGAGATTTCTAACCTATCTATGTAGCACAATACCTTACACAAAATTTACATTAAAATAGAAAGATTGGGTGATTACCTGACTTTAACCTCCAGCTTTTGAAGAAGGCTTGTATTTTCTGTTACACTGACTCAATGCATTCGTACCACACACAGTGCTACCTATCACGAATTCCCATCTAACATCTCAGGCTGCTTACTTGAAATATTGAAGATTGAGGGGTAGCATTTCCTCAAAAATAGATAATCAGCTCTATCAAGGCTATCACAAGGTCATCTATGCAGCCAATATCCCTGTGCACTCAAAGGAGAGAAGCAGGCAGGACATAAAGCCAAGCACTGAAATGCCCAAGGCTATCAAACAAACACAGTCATGGGCTGCATTTGAATTCCTGTCTTGTTCTGACACTTAAGCACCTGACACAAGCCTGAAAAATAAATGTCTGTCTATTCAGTATCCTGAAAGTTCTTTATGATAGGTACACATGGCAGTGCTTATACTAGTAGACTAAAAAAGTCAAGGAATTTATCAGTCCAAAGTTAAACTGTTGCTGATGTAGTTACAGACAATGTAAATCAGACTTTTCCAACAAAAAAACAGATATGATTTCAGGAATATCATGGGCCAAGGGTTACTGAAAATAGGCCATCTGGATGTGGTTTTATTTTGGAATGTGAGAAACCAGCATGATTCATCTCAGTCTGAAGTATATGTCTCAAAAATGTTGGATGAATGCAATCCTTCAAGTACATATTTATCTCTGCTGACTACGGGGAAAGCTGTGGGTGACAGGTTCCAATGCAGAAAACCACATCATAAATACTTAAAGGTAGGTGATCTGAAGCACATGTCTAATGATAAAAAATGGAAAATGGTTTGACAGCCCAAGCTAATCCAGTGGAACCACGTGATGAATAATGTTAAAGGATAAGATTTTTTTTTTTATAACTCCTGTGTTAGATAAAAATGGACATGCAAATTCTGTTCCTAAAACAGCAACAGTGACCAGAACGTACTAATTTGGAGAAAAGTCAGAAAACTCAAAGGGAGAAATAAGGAGAATATGGAGTGATGCCATTTATTTAATACATTTGGAGTTCTGAGTGCTGACGCAGATACCTGCAGGTGGAACAAATATTTGATGGTACCCAATTATATCTTTCAGTACAATTCTCTTACTTCAGCTCCATCCATCTTTCAAACAGAGATTAGTAGATTGGCAGTCTAACATTACAGAAGATTTATTTCTGAGATAAATAAGGATGTATAGGAAAGGTGTACAAAGTAATGCTGCCCAAAAGTGAGAATGGGGTCTTTGATATGATGGAGGTGGAAGGACTGAGATGGAGAACACAAGGTGGGTCATGCTGGGAGGAAAAAGACACTGACAACAGTGGAAAAAAAGCCAATCACTGGGGAAGGCTGTGAAAAGGGGCATGCTGGAGCAGGGTTAAAACACAGACTTAGCACAGAGAACAGTGCAGGTTCCATGTGAAAAGGTGAAACGTGGAAAAAAAGGAAGCACAGAGTGACACCATCCCCACATCTTATAGGCAGAAGAATGGGAGAATGGACACCTTGGATTTTATGGGGGAAATGAGGTGCAGTATTGCTCCCAGACCACAACAAGGGACAGGACAGAAATCTTAGAGAGACGATGCAGGAATTGCAAGAAACTCCAGAGGTTAAAGTGGAGGGGAGCAAGAAGCCCTTGGGGTGATGCAAATTTAATTTCCATTGCTTTGTAGTGTATGATGTTGTAGCACTAATAGGTATGTAACATACAACTCTGCACAGGGCTTTTCAGGTTCAAAGCACATCACCGCTATCCACATTGACAACAACACTGTGACCGAATTAAGTCCACAAAATGATTTATTACTGACATTTTCTCACAGACTCTGTCTGATTAGTGAAGCTGTTGATAAAAATATAAAATATCAGAACTTAATTGACCCAAACTAACCAATATGTAAGCACTATCCTGTATTCTGGAAAAATGCAGCAGTATATAGTCAATCTGGCTTCACTATATGAGTGTTATTTAAACAATGACTAGAAGAAAATTGGTAACAATGACTCTAAATACAGATCAGAAAAGCCACCCTAACACTACTCAGTTTTTTTTATCCTCTTTCTATCTGGCTTTATAGCAATCTTTCCCTGAAGGAGAAAACGTTGCTGCTTACAGCACCTTATACCAGGTCAAATACAGGGGATAATCAGATTCCCTTGCTATCATCAAAAGTGCAACTGTTTTTTCATCAAACTCTAACAATCGTTTCGCCGTACCTCAGCAATTAAAGGGAACTAAAGTAATTGGGGAGTAAAGCTCAATGATTTATAGAAGAGTCTACACACAAAAAGGAATAATCCTTGTCACACTGATGGCAAGGATAGATCTTCCATTAAGTCCACTAGGGCTGGAATTAATCCTGAACATTTGCTAGGCAAAGTTTTTGTTTAGTTTACCTACGAATCTTGTCACTTGAAGAGGATTACCTCTAGTCAGGACTGTGTATCACAGAAGTTCCTATTCATGCTGGAATGGAATACATGCACAAGAAGCCTGGAAGGGTCCCTGTTTGAAGAGTGGATGGAATGGAGGGATGAAACCGACTCCACTGGAATCCTGCCATGGATGTCAGTGGGACCAAGATTTAACCCCAAGGATCCAAACCAGTTGAACCAACTATTCAGCTGAACCGAAATACCAAATCTCTGAGGTATCTTTTCAAGTAAGACATATTTTTCATTGATTATTAGATGAAAAATAAAGACCAGAAGGAATGCTGGAATTTACGAGCTTCTTTCTTGATTTTTTTTCTCATTGTTTCTGAACTTCATCTTAATTTGCACTTTATCTATGATGATTCATGATGGAGGACTTTCACAAATCTTTGTAATGCTAAGAGAACTGCAAGAACTTATGTTTGTGTATCCGTGCCAAAATATTTGTTATACCATTAAAAGGGGATGTTTTAAAGACTTATTTTGTTGAGTGTGCTTTTGAGAAAGAAATAGCCTAAGCATTAATTCTCAGAAGCATTGATTACTGCCAGAGAACATACGACTGTTCAATTTAAGATACCCTTCTACTTCAAATTACCTTTTAGTTCTTTTTTTTTAAAGAAGCATTCTGTACAATCTTTAGATTGTCAGAGCTGAAGAAAATCATTTGATTTTGTCATTTGTTTCAGCATCAGTTCTTTGCAGCCTTTTGATTCACCAAAAATTTCAACATTTCGTCCTTGGTCTGACCCGAAACAATTATTTCTTTTACTTTTAGCAGTTCATCGTTATCTGCTTTGCTGCACCCCTTTGGTGCTGCCTCTTGCTGTTCTGCTATTGTATTGCGAACTTTTCTGCACCGCTGAACCCTCTGAGACAGAGGAGGTCTCAACCTGATTTTCCTATGGGGTGCAGGAAGAAAAAGCAGCCTGATGACATGTTCCCTTTTAAACATGTTGCTATAGTAACAGGCAGACAATCTCCCTCTTTCCATAACCGTCAGATTGGGAATTTTTCAAATCAGGGTGCTGTCTCTTCTTCCTATCTGGCTCAGCTCTATCTGGGGTCTGTGAGAAGCAGTGAAAACATTCATGGTATTTTCCTGCAATCATCAGCACTCAGCTGATGGGTTAAAAGGGGAACCCTGCTCCTGGGACCAGGTGGTGGTGGAAGTACCACACACCCCTGAGAAATCTGACACAGGGGATCTTATCATGCTCTTCTAAAGAGAAAATGACTTCATAGAAATATGCAAAAATGAAACAGAATTGCAGAAGGAAGTTGTGGTACAAAGTGAAAACTGAACTCACTCCTTAAAGTCCGGACTGCATTAGCAACATCTGGGGGTGTTGATCCTGCTACAGTCACAGCCCATTCTGAATGAAGACAGACTGAATCAGTGGCATTAAGACTGCCACTGCCATGCGCATCCCTCCTGAAAGTACCTACACCACTCTGGCTTTGCCAATCTGAACTCTCCTCCAGACAGAGTCTGAGTGGCCTGTAATAAGCAAGGAGGCAGAGCATGGTGACTTTTACATCAATGAAGCTGCCCACTGTGGGAATACATTTCAAAGGCTGTACGTTTGATGCTGTTAAAAGGAGACAATCCAATGAAGACACTTAGCAGAGAAGGCAAGCATGGCAAGGCACCGAAATGAACCAGTTTCTCATCTCTGTTGGAGCTGTTTCACTGCCTACAGGAAAGGAAGTGTTGAGGATCAGCTACATATCCAGGTGTTACAGAAGTCAATAGGGCATGCAGAAAAAGTTCCTCCTTTACTAACATCCCACAGCCCAAGGGTGAAGCACAACTCAAGCTGTTTAAACATCTCTCCGTGTCCTCTCCCTTTTCCATGGAAAAATCTTTCATTTGTTCCAGTGCAGATACTGGAATTAGGATTCCAGATGTGGTCTAACAATGGCACAAAGTTTCTATATGGAAAAATATATTTCCTCTGCTTCTGAACTTTAAAACATTCTCATCTGGCCAGCCCTGTCTGAATGCATGATGCACTTAGACGAAAAATATTGTCCTTTTTGACAAAGTAACAAATGTGTAACCCCCTTTGTATTCAGTAGTAGAAACAGATGAATAATTCATAGCAAATAAGCCATTTGATTAATCTTACATCCTTACAAAGATCTTTTCGTGTTTGTGAATTGACCTTGGGCCTAATGGGATTTTTGTGGAGTTATCTAACATTACGAGGTGTTTAGTTTTCACAAACAGCTTCTGGTCTGTAGGTTGTTTGCAAGCATTTGTTGCAAACAGACTATAGTTAAAAAGCACAATAGTTAGTCAGATCTTATCTGATGCTCAGGACATAGGATATGATTCTATTCTGTGAAACTGATTCACAGAAATCAGCTCTCAAACATAACTATAAGGTATTTAAATGTCAGAATTTATTTTCTGGCAAATTTCATCATGTCCACAACTTTCTGCAGTGCACTATAACTTCTAGGTGCAGGAAAAGCAAGGATCTAAAATGGAGCTATTAAGAAGTATGCTGGAGCCTTAAAAAAATGACACTGACTGCACTGAGGAAGACTGGATAATTAGGTGGAAAGACAGACACGCTGGAAAGTCAGGCTTTTCTTTTTTGTTTGTTTCACAAATGGCTATATCCTTTTTTCCTTACTAACACATAAGGTCGTAAAGGCATGATCATGCAATCAAAAGTGACTGAATAACTATAAGTTACTGTCTCACACTTGAACCACACCAATTAATCAAAAGCATGACTCCAATGACTGTGAAACAAAAATACATTTTACTAACCTGCCCTTAAACTCCCTTGCATTTTACTTCACAGTTGGGGTAGATTAAGAGCATTATTAGCAACTGCAACCCATTTAATAAGTTTTAACCTTTTACTTAATATCAACTCGGTATCATATCCTTTCTTGAAGACAAAATAGAAATTTATTGAAACAAAAAAGTCTTTAATGCCAATTTTCATTCTGTATTAAAACATTAGGAGCTGCTAAGTGTTTAACTATGGTAAAATAAATGCCTTTCTTGACCATAAAGGGAGTCAAAACATTTTTTCAATAATCTCTTTTCCCCCTTTAACGTGTACATCTGTAAAATCTTTGTTTGAAGAAAAATTCATCCTGTCTTCTATATTCAAGTGCTTATTTTTTCTTTCTATCTGACTGCCATTTAAACATGGTTCATTTTCCATATGCTTCTTGCTCAAATAGTGCTATTTGTTTTTGACATGCCCAAAGCAAATTGTTGCTTTACTTTGCACATGCCTGAAGGGAATGATTGTGAACGCTTTGAGTATATATAGAAAAGAGTAGTTCTATACACTGTTCAGATATATGCTGTTCAGACAGTATAACTACTGGATGGAATAAAGCTTGATACTGGAAGAAATCCAGTTTGCATGCCCAGTGATTCAGAGTAAGCAGCTTGAGACCATGCATGTCAGAACTTTTGCTCATTTTATTATGTCCTGCTACCTTTATCAGATTGCTTCCCTCAGAATTTTTGGCACGTGTGTAAACTTGTAGCCATGAAAATGCTTACCCTGATCTCTGTTAAAGAAATGGTAATGGAAAAGCTCTGAAATGTTTCTTGAGAAAAGACTATGAATGCTTGGGTAAGCTCTTTTAAAAGAATCCATCACATTTCTGTCTGCATTAACTAATGAGCTCTTTTACAGAATCAATAATGTAACAGTTGAGATCAGCCCCATCCCTTGACACCTTTTCCCAATTAAGGCTGGGGATCATTGTATTAATATTATTTAGTGATTATTCAGCACTTTCACTTTGGTGAAATACTATGCAAACATGAATTAATTCCCACCAAAGCCCAGAAACCTCAGTAGGAAACATTAAATCCATTTTACAAATAAGGGCCTGAAGCCAGAGATCTTTCAATACCAGTGAGATAGTAACTCGAAACTCCTTGGGACAGTGAGCAGGTATGAGAGTCTAAAATAATGAATGATCATGCAGTTAGGGCTACCGTAAGTAATACTGTCTCTATTCTGCCTTGACTTGGAACAATTATTGCACTTCTCAAGGAAAGCCCTTTTTGTGTTGATTTTTTTTTTTTTTTTTGGGTGGAATGGATGCCTCAAGCAGTCCTTCAGACAAAGAATGTTCATACAAAAAATTAAATAGCCACTGGGATAAAGGGAGAGGGACCAGTTCCATAGCTCAGTGACTAGAGTAACCACCCAGACTCACATTTCTCTTCAGTGAACCCTTATATTTATCCATGCGTAACAGCAAGAAAAAGTGCAGGCTGAGAAACATCTAGTAGTTTGCAGCTTGGGCTGTAATTTATGTTCAGATCATGAGTTTGAATTCAAATGCTCAAGAGACAGACAGACATCTACATCTCAGCTGTTTGCAAAGGTGATCATCAACAATCTTCTAAGACTTGAAAGGAGCTTACAGGAGGAAAGGGTCTGACTTTTACACAGGTAGACAGTGATAGAACAAAGGGGGAACGGATTTAAACTGAAAGAGGGGAGGTTTAAGTTAGATATTAGGAAGAAATCCTTCACTCAGAGGGTGGTGAGGCACTGGAACAGTTTGTCCAGAGAATTTGTGGATGTCCCATCACTGGAGGCACTCAAGGCAAGGCTTGACGTGTTCCTGGGCAGCCTGATATAACGGCTGGCAACCCGGTCCACAGAAGAGGGACTGAAACTAGATGATCTTTGAAGTCCCTTCCAACTCAAGCCATTCTATGATTCTATGGTTCTATGTTTTTTTCTGTCCTCTAGCCAGAAACAGCTGATGTTTTCTAAAGCAGTTTAGGTTTTTTTTTTTTTGTAGAATGGTTGAGACTTTATTCTTGATTTTTACTTCCCTTTTCCTTGTTGGTATTGACTCATTCCCACCTTCTTCATAATTGGGGTGCTAGATGATATATCAGTTTAGTTAATCTTTGATTATCTATTTCATACAAATCACCTTACTCCCATAGACACCTAACATTTAATATTACTGACTTATATGTCATTCTCTGTGGCTTCAGAAATTGTACGGTTCTTTCTCAACCAAATGGGAAAGAAAACATTTTTGACATACTTCTAGGGCATGACTCATCTCATCCAAAGTCAAACTTCAAAAGTAGGTCAAATTTGCTACATCCTAGAAAAGTCTATCCCTCTTCATTGACTCTAAAGGAAATCCAGATATCTAGTTTAGACATCTACATCTGAACATCCTTTCCAGCTGTTAGATGTAATGAATTCTGACCCAAGGTATCTGAAGTCCTTCCTATATGCTGTAAAATGGGGCAGCAGGGCAAAAATAAATATCCGATAACACCAAGAGATGTCCTTCCTTCCATGATTTATACATAGGACTCACCTGTAAGATTCCTATGGAGCCTCACATTCAATAACATCTTCCCTCTTACACATATATATAATTAGGCAGAAACTGGGAAACAAGACTAAAGGGTCCTCAGTGTCTTCTTTAACATGTACTACAGTTCAATCTTCTGAACATAATCCAAAATCTTTTGTCTCTTAGTTTTCAATATGAAATGGATAAACAAGACCAATAGGAATTTTTTTATAATGAAGATTTACAGAAAACCCTGACTTGAGTGTGACTGAGTCACGGCAAAATGAGGTGTTTCAGAAAATCCTGTTCTAAGAGTTTATTTAAACCTAATGGCTTTCCCTGCCTGAATTCATGCTCCTCATTCATTTTTTTCCCCTAATAATAGCAGCTATGACTTATCTTCCCATCTGCATGCAACATTAAGGTTTATAACGCTGCTTTCAAATACAAAAATATCAAAATACACAAAATAAACTGTTGTAAGGTATTAATAAGAACGTATGCATGACAAGAGAAAAAGCACTGTGTTCTAAAACGTGTGCTCATTTTGAATAAAGAGAGCTTTAACTAGCAAACGCACAAAACACTTCCCATATTTCTATTCCAAAAATAACCACATAAAAGGAATTGCACATAAAACACATTTTTGATGGATTTCACATAAAACAACGACAATCTGAATGAAATTCTGGGAAAAATGCTCCATTTTGCACAACATATGAGGTATTTATCTGGGCACACTGGAAGCAGTGAGGTGTTTTACTGATAGCTCTGGGATGTATCGATGATTTCATTCATGAGCTCTATGGGTTTGATTTTTTTTTGCTGCTGTTGTTTTAAATGTAAGAGGCGATATTAAAAACTCCTTCTGTAATTATTATGTTGTCTGGAAGGTAGAGATAAAAAGAAGGAAAGTTGATAATTTCCTTGAACGCCTTCTTTTGAATTCTCGGCTGCCAGATGCTACCCAGATCTGACGTATTTCTGCTTTAGATTCTCTAACCTGATGTAGCAGGTGAGAAATCCCTGGAAGGACTGGGCTGAGAGGTTTGTGTCCACTCTCATGAACACGTGCGGTGCCGTGCTCGCTGTGGGCTTTGTGGCAGGGGAAGGCTGTGCCGCAGAGCGGCCTCCTGCCTCCCGCCATGGCTGCACCCCGCCTCGGGGTGCACAAGCAGAGCAAGTTATCTGAGAGATGACATCTGTACCTATCTCCTCCTCTGGCGTCCCTGGAAAACTGAAGCTCGACTTGAGCAGATCGCCACCCTCGTCTTCTGAAAAGACAGAAACAAAGTAGCTATTTAACAATTCTGATATTTCTACACACCCAGACATTACACTCTCTGCTGGTTTTCACATCCCAGTGATACCTCTTACCATGCAGTATCTCTGATCATGTGCTGCTACCTGCAGTATTTTGCCATTTGTTCTGGAGGTTTTCAAACGTTAAGAAAAAAATAAATAACTGCCAGACTTTTCCATATCATTGGGTCATAATATTCATAAGAACCTTTTAAACATCTCTTACATTTTTCTTCTCAACTTTGCTTAGTCACACTGAATTCTTTTGCTTTTGTGTTTTTGTTTGGTTTGTTTTGGGTGTTGTTTTTTATTTTTATTTTTTATTTGTTGTGTGTTTTTGTTTGTCTTTTTGAATATGTATTTATTTCAGGAAGAATGACTGTTGTCAGTCCTCCAGTTGTACCATTAGTACCTCCCAGCTCTGCTGACAATAATGTCACTCATGATTCTGAGGCCACTTGTTCTACCTTTCATTCACCACCAGTTCAGTTTTGCAATTTGGAACTCTGATAATGCTGTTTTAAATGTTTTTGCCCTACTATTCATATTTCCTGGTAATGCAGCTAGATGAAAGTCATTTGAGTACAAACAACCTTTCACTGTACTGTGAACTGCCTGTATTATAAATGCAGGCAATTCAAAAGAGTGAAAGAATGGAGCACTCCACAGTCCACTGCTACGTGTTCAACAGCAGTTCTTCAGAGAAAGGTAAAATCAGGTATTGCAGATCTTGTTTCGGTTGTGCACGATTGAGAACTGATGATTCCTAACTTTCAGTAAGATAACCTGGCAAGTTTGAACCAACTCAAACTTTTCTAAAAAGCACCTCAGTGCTTTTACACTTTTGTTTCTGGGGTTCAGCTTATGAGACACGACATTTTGCTTGTCTTATTGCACCACTTAACAAATACACACATTTTGTATATTTCTTGCACTTGCGCTTTTATTTGTGCTTTCTTACCAGTCACAGCAAGCAAAATGACTGAATGCATTCATGTAGACACTCAGAATATTGTTCATGATTTAGTCAATCCCTGAGGTTAAGAATATGCAATAGATACCAATGGGATGCATAGATACTGGATCGAAAACAAGACCTGATGATTGAGAAAGCTGGAAAAGCTGGTTGGTCAACAAACTTCTTGTTTATAAACTCCCTTGTTAAATAAACTCACTCGGATAAAATGTAGCCTGCTAGAGATCTTGTTATGTGATGGATAAAAAGTCATATACAATTTTAAAATGACTAGCATATGAATCCAAATTAAACCTCATTTGGAGAGGTAATGGACAACGCTAATTAAATAAAAGCACAAATTAGGCAGTTTCCATGGAGACTTTGCTCACATGATCTGGCTATATTGTATAACTCATATGCGTATCCTCTAATTTGGCTGCACAGGGGTAACAAAGCAAATGAAAGTTAAAAACTAAAAATATTCCAAAGGATTCTTTAAATTCATGTAAATAACTAAATTTCACTCATAACATCACAATACTCCTACAGTTCTGTGATTCTGTAAAGCTGAGGAGTATTCTGTATATAATAAAGAAGCATTACGTTGAAACAGTAGTTCAGTGTTTTTTGAGAAACAATACTTACAGAATAATCTGAACAAAAGTAAATGTGCAACATTATTTCTTTCATGTAAGATGTCAGCCTTATTCTCACAAACCCTGTCCAAGTCCACAGTAAGCAGGCCAACATTTTCCATGGGCATATAAGGGAAGGTCAAGGTTAGATGTCAGGGGAAAAATCTTTACTCAAAGGGTGGTGAGGCACTGGCACAGGCTCCCCAGAGAAGCTGTGGATGCCCTGTTCCTGGACATGCTCTAAGCCAGGTTGGTTGGGGCCCTGGGCAGCCTGATTTGGTGGGTGGCAAACCTGCCCTCGGCAGGAGGCTGGAACTAGATGATTTTTAAACTCCAACGTAAGCCATTCTATGATTTTATGAAGTCTAGACTAAAATTTTAGGGATAGCATAAACTAGAATAAATATTTATGGGTTTGATGTGTTTGGAAACAAACAAACAAACAAACAAATAAAAGACTTCCTTTGCAAAATAAAAGAGAAAGGCCATGCAACTAGATCTATAACTCAGATTATGACTTAGCAATAACATTTCTATGTAAATCTGGACAATTAAGTTATTCTCTTTCCACCTCAATTATCCAGTAGAATTAGGATTATAATTTTTCTCTTTTCATAGCCATCCCCTACAAGCATATTTGTTAATGTCAGTGAGCTCGTTCTCTAATAAAACCTCCAGAGAACATAAAAAAATTCATCCAGCAAGAAAGCTTTATTCTTTTGTGAAGAAGGTTTGGTCTTAAATGTCTCAAAGGAACTCAGAATTCCCTTGTGATATACCAAGATTTATGAATCTGCATGATGGATTTGAGTAGCTTACTTCCTAAACTAGAAGTAAGTCCTACACTGAAGACTTCTTATTTCTTTATACTTTATGACTATATCTATTCGCATCACTAATTTGATGTTTAGACTATCTTCTCAAAAAGCTACTGTCAGAACATTCAGCTCTTTAAGAGATTTAATTCTTGTATTCTGCTCTTACAATGCATAAGTTAATCTAAAGTCTCAGTGGCTCCTTCAGTATAACAAAGACGATCTTTGTGTGAGGTTGAACTGTACTTCAAAGTCATATTATTCCTTCAACAATAGACACATGGTCTTTGTTTGTTCAGCTTACTGTTTTTTTCCCAGGAATTGCCATTTTTATGACAGACTATGGAAATGAGAAGTGCAGCTTTCACTCATGAACACCAAGTAACCTTTGCATCTCATGGCAATGAAACCAGGCAGATTATCACAAAAGTCTCCTGCATGCTAAAATTCATGTGTCATTAAATGTCCACATTCATTTTATTTCATTTACACCTTTTATATCGTAGATCAGTAGTATTTCAGCTTGCCTATTGCTCAAGGTGGCTCTGCTGATAGTAAGTTTTACATCACTAGACATATAGGAAAATGGTAGTCATATTATGGAGTGTTTTTGCCTGAAAATGAATTGCAAAGAATGATGAGATTACAAAATTAGGATGATTTACAATTTACAGTTTCAGACAATGTAAAGAGCACATAGCCCAGACCAGGAACACAATCGCTAGCTAAAATCCCTTCTACATGTACACCATCTGCATCAAAAAACTGTCTCTGAAACTGAAACTTAAATAGTAGGAAATGTCTTTATTCTCAGTAGTGCTCACAAGAGTGACAAAAAATGATAGGGTTTAAAAATGCAGAGACATCTGCTTCTGTGAATGCTGAATGTATAGTAAAATGATGCTGTGATCTGCATAAAGAAGAGAGCACAAACTGTCATTTACATCTAATATCTTCTTTTCATTCTGAAAACCTTGATGGATTTGTCTTGCATTCCAGTGCAACACTGCAGACAACACTCAAGACTGTGATAGGAAGCTTTCACAGCTGCAGCTCTCAACTTAAGCTTCAAAATATCAGGAGACATGGCAGAGCTGGAAGCATGACAGATCCAGACTGCTTATTCAACCCTGAGGCTGCTACAACTACAGTGAGAAATGAAATGGGTCAGTGCCTGAGATCAGCTTTTGTCCTCAGAACAGGCTGTTTCTCTGTTAGGAATGTGCCTTGGCTCCAGCTTTTCCTCACCCTGCTGAAGAGACATGGCCTGGGGAAGCACTCATTGGCACAGACTGAAGGAGAAAGGGAGTGTGGTGGGGATGACTGAATGCCATCACAGTACAGTGTGTTTCTGAGGAGTTATCAAGCACAGAGGTAGCTTTAAGTTCTTCTATCTGCTTTTTTTTTTTTTTTTTGGTCTGTCTAGAGAATAGGTTGAAGTACAATGTGCCCAAAATAAAACTGCTGAAGGCCGTAGAATTACATTCATGTTAGATTCGGGTAAAATAGATGCAGTTGATCTCTTGGGGTCAATTTTTCATTGTGCCTGAGCTGTGCTTGGTACATGACTGTAGGTCAGTAGGATATTACTTGGAGTTTTGGGTCAGGGAAGTGAAATTTCTCTTTGAGCAAACAAAGGCATTGTCCTGTTCCCTTCCATTTCCCTGTGTTCTAAGTATTTTGACAGGTACTGCACAGAAGCCATCTGCTGTCACTTCTTTTCTTCAGCCTTATCCATCCATCAAATTTTATCATCTCAGTTTTAACCTTTCAATCTGCTCTCTAAGCCTGATGCATTAGTTTAAATTATTTTTCTTCACCTCACAAGTCTCGCACCAAGATATTGCTCTATGTTGGCCCTCATTTCTTATGCATTCATTCTGCCCTCAGTAAACAGGCATGCTGTTTCCATCTTCAAAATATACTTCTTCCATAACCCTTCCATCCCCAGAAGAGGCATCAGTCTCAACGGGTTGGCTGTTCATCCACTTTAAAAGAAGTGTATCAGCAAGACTTATAGTCAATTAACTGCTTTCTCCATCTCTATATGAGAGTAAGGCAGAACTACAACCAATACTGAACTTCTCCATTTATTGGATTTTAATTTGTTATTGGCCTTCCCTGGACCTCCCACTGATCTTTTTTTTCAGTGTGCTTTTCTTTCAGCTGGTAAGCTCCTTACAGTAACTGTTCTTTTATTTCTGTTTTAAAGCAGCACCTGGCATATTAACAGTGACAATGCATGACAGAAAACAGAAGCACTAAAATGTCTGGATTAAACAGCAGGTGCAACTTCATTTGATCACATAATAACGAAGCATAAAATGCATCCAGAGTATGAATAGAGGACTTGCACCGTAACACTCTACAATCACAGAAAACCAAATAATCTCTGTTAGACTAGAGATACCTAGATAGCTAGAAAAGACACCTGCTGTAACTCAAAATCCACTTGTCTGCAATCCAATTAAAGCACTTCTTATAGGTGTCCTTTGATTCTAACCAAAAACAGTCCTGGTCAGTTACAGAGTGTGTATCACTGAGAACTCTTCATTATGCTAATGACCTAGGAGAAATGCCTCCATGGATCTTCCTTTGCTTAGATGACTAATTGGACTATCTTGGACCATCCTTGAGTGGCCAAACTCACTTGTGCCAAGCTTCTTCCAGACTAGACTTAAGAATTCACATCTAATAAACACTATGACATCTATGTAGTAAATTAGGCATGGGGAGGGCCTATTCTCTGGCCACAAGACCAGCTGGCACTGTCTTGTCACACATTCAAAAACTCCATCCTAACTGGTTTTGGGAATGGTCTTAGACCATGCTAACACCCCAGTGAAGCCTGGGAATCATTTGGGAGCCTGTAAATCAGTTGCCCAAGGTAAAAACTAAAAAAGGGATCTCTCCAACAAACATAAATCATCAACCTGCTATTTTTTGGGACACTGTCTTGCTGACATTTTATTGACTGCTAAAGATGCAGTCCATGTGGCAGTACTGTCAAATAGCAGAATACTCTTGTGCATTAATCTGATAGCATGCTGGTAAGCAGTAAATACACAGAAGCGCTTCTGAATGAAGTAAAGAATGATGGTGATCTTAGGCTACTTAAGGTCATTGCAGTTTCCCTTAGAAGAGGCCTGTGTGAAAAGCTGTAACAGTGGGAAGAATTCATTTTTTAAATTCTTTCATTTTTCTCATCACTGTCTCGCTTTTTTGCTCTTGTTCCTGTCCTTTTTTTCCACACAAAAGTGTCCCTGATGGATTCAGCAAAGACCCACTGATCCCAGAAGCTTTCCTCAGTGCTAATCCAAAGTGGATGCTTACAGAAAACAGCATAAGAACAGGATACATACACAGATTGCCTAGAAGACCCTTCCAACTTCCTGCAATCAGCACTTAAGGGACATCCTGAGATGGAAATTTATTCTAGACCATCTTTTTAATAGCCACCAATGGATCTATCCTCTATGGATTCATCTAATCTTCTCTGAGCCCATTTATACTGATAGCCTGCACTGCATCCTGTGCCAATGCACCTCACAATTTAATTATGCGCTATTTGAAAAAGAATTTCCTTTTTGTTTGTTTATCAGGATGCCCAATAACTTAATTAGGTGCCCATAGTTGGAAAATAATGCATCATTGATCCCTATTCACTTTGTCTATATCATTTATAATTGCATAGACATCTGTCATATCTCTGCTTCAGCCATCTCTTTTCCAAACTGAGGAATCAATCTGTGTAGTATTTTATCATTGTGAAGCCATTCTAAATCTTTCATCATCCTTCTCATTATTCCCTGTATATTTTTGTTGCTCTACTATGTCCTCTTCAGACACAGATGCCAGAAATGTAAATGGCTTCATGGTATGGGTTTTTCTAGGGGCACAATGTAGTTTTCTACTTTGTTTTTATTTATTTATTTATTTATTTTTTCCTAATATTTTCATCTGCCCATTTCATAACTCAGAGCATTCATATTAAGTTGTGCCCATGAGACACAACTTGTTTGACTGCTCAAACACAAACACATTTCTCTTATATATTACTCTAATAAATATTGAAGAATCCTGGCATTTTACTTAGCTCAGGCTACTAACAAGACTGCTCAAACCAAACAATCAGTCCTCCTCTGCTGTCCCCAGAAGAACAGGACTGAGGAATTCCCGGTCTCTTGCTTTCATCGAATCTGTCCTCTTTTATGTAACACAGTGCCAGAGAGCAGGACTGTGAAACTAGGCTTCAGCTGTCAGAGAAACTAGCCAGGCACACAGCCTATTAAATCAAGGAGAGGAAGCTGGCAGCATCCCTGCGGTCTTATCTCTGAAAAAGCGTAAAATGAAATATATTGCAGGAGATCACAGAAACTGTCAGGGGTCATCTCAGTCTTGGCAACACCGACTCCCTCCTCCTGGCTTTTGGCAGCTGAAAATCATCCACAAAACCTGGGCTGTCTTAGCAGTATCGTGGTGGCCACCCCGAAAGTCTTTGGTTCCCACTGCAGCCTCTTCCAAGTCAGCCAGATTCATACTACTCCTTGCAAGGAGCCTTCTGTGCTGCCTTACCCCTGTTACCCCAGGGATCTGCAAGTTCTTCCCTGCCCATCTTCAACCAAGGATTGCAAAAATGTGTGGGATGATGTGGAGCATTAGAGCAGGTTCATTTTTCAGACATTCTGGAATTTAAATGACTAACTCACTTAAACAACTGTATCTCTCTTTATCAAAATTAACAAATGCCTGCAAATAAAGAGAGAGCCGGGGAACTGTGAGAGAAATGCCAAATCTTATACATAAAGTGAGAGACTTAAACAATGTACCAGCTAATAGCTGTGAATAAAGGCACTTATTCTGTGAACCCAAGACTTCTGGATATCTTCAGAAGTTCTGTAGGTCTTGCTGATACAGTTCTTGAAAATCTATCCTTTTTTCTTACGCCCAGTTAATTGCAACTACTGTTTTTTGCATGCACTTGTCTTCCACTTGCTATGAGAGCTCTCAGAAAGACTTGCAGCTGCCTCCACCGTGGGCACCTGAGGAGATCCAAGAAGCATTTCTTGAACATTTGCAGAGAGTAAATAGAAGATGGAGGTCAGGATCACAGTTTGGATGATTTGGCACAGCTGTTAAAGCTTCACTGCAGTGTCAGACAGGTGGAGGGCTTATTGAGTTTATTAAAAAGCCTCAAGAAATTGAATAGAAATGGAAAAGAAAACATATTTTAAAGAGACCAAAGTGAGGAAGAATGTTAGGACAAAGTGTGGGACAAGGTCCAGAAGTGAAAGAGGAATGCACAAGTCATAAAATTTGTCCTTAGCAAAAAAATGTGACTGCATTTTTCTCATTTGTGATGTGAAAATACAGGATCTTTGTTGTAATGGATGGATGTTGGTATTTAATGAACTTATTTTTATCTTCTGCATGTGCACAGGAGACACACTGGACATTCAGAAAGAAACCACTGCAGATGCAAGAATTACTCCTTTTAATACATTTCAAATGCATTTTGATGAAAAGCATTTACTTAAGGTTCTTCATAATAATGACTGTGATCTTCAATGTAAAATCATGTTTTTCAGAGCATGCTTTCTGTACGCTTCCTGTTTTCAAGTTAAATCTAGAGAAATAATTTGCTTATACTACATTTGCTTGACTGCTTGGAAAAAAAATCAAATCAGATATCCAGCAAATATTAGCAGCTGGTATTCTGTTTTTACAGCTTTGCTTTGGTAGCAGGAAGCTCTGGGAGAGGGCTCTGAGCAGAGCCCAGTACTGCCCCATGTCAGAGCAGAGCTCCAGCTGCTCCAACTGGGACTGCCGCTGCCAGAGCTGAGCCATGAGTGACACTGGGTGTGCTCTGGGAAAGCAGATTTAAGGGGGGGGAAAACTACTGTGCAACAGCAGCTGGGGGAGAGAAGTAGACCTGCAGGCTCTAAGATTGGATCATGAAGGGCAGGATGAGCTCCAGGTGCAGAGCAGAAGTTCCCTAAAGCCCAGCATAGGCCAACGGAGGAGCAGACCACCCCCTGTAGCCCATGGGCACCATGAGGAGCAGATCTCCCCATGCAGCCACAGAGGAGCCACCAGTTCAGCAGTCATTCCCCCTCCTGTTTATGCGCTCCCTTCAAGTACTGGAAGGCCACAATGGGGTTAACCTGGAGCCTTCTCTTCTCCAAGCTAAACGAGCCCAGTTCCCTCAACCTTTCTTCGTAGGAGAAGCACTCCAGTCCTCTGAGAAGATGGGCTGACCACAGCCGTCCTTCTCTGTGCCATGCATCACTGGGAGTGGAGGTAGAAAAGAGTGGATGGTGAGAAGGTGGTTTAAGTTTGCTTTTCGTTCTCAGTGCTCTACTCTGTTAGTCATGGGCAATAAATGGCATTAATCTGCCTATGCTGACTCTGTTTTTCCAATGAAGATAGGGTCCTTATCTCAACCCTTCAGCTCTTCATCATATTTTCTCCTGCTCATCCTTTGAGGAGAGGGACTGTGAGCATGATGTGGTGAAGTTCAGCTGCCCATCAGGGTGGAACCATCAGTTTACCAATGTGGGAAAATGCTTAGCACGAAAAACCTTTGACCGCTGGGATGTGAGGGCCAAGTCTGCACTTCCACTGAAAACTGAAATTAGCTATCAGTATCTTCAGCTGTGAAAAACCCTCAATAAGGCCTTTTGACATTAGATGATGAAGCTCTATATTACCAGCCATGGGAGTATGGGTTTTCCTCTATGTGACGGGTTGAAAGGAGAGCAGAGGGAGGGCTGAAATATATTCATTCCTACACAAGCCAATTTTAGTGAGGACTTTTGTGAACACATAAGTGCTGGGGTGGTATGATTGACAGCTCGTGGCTTTTTATTTAGTAAATATGATTACATAAACTGCAATACGCAGCTTCTTTTGGCAATTTAAGCAGATACAGAATGCCAGCATCTTTTAAATGACAAATTTTTTCCTCTTAAAAATAGCTATAACCAAAACATTTCTTCCCAGAAAGAACCACAGGTCTGAGGCAACTGACAGGCAAAGAGTGAAGAATCAGGATGCCTCATTTCTTTGTCCTGTGTTTTCATTGTCCTGTGGATGTTGCTGAAGTTATGATCAGCAGCTCAAGCCGATAAATCCCTGAAACTTACTGTATTTTCCAAGTGCTTGGTCATTATTTTTACCCTTCATTCCTGCAGTGGTAATGTGATGGAAGTGTCGCTTTCTTATCTGCTTTCTTTCATCTTTCTCATCTTTAACCAGCTTACTTTCCATTCTATTTCTCCTAATCATTTTAATTTACCTGTAACTTCAGCTGCAATACTACTTAAGTGCAAGTAACACACCACTGGTTACGGTTCACCTGAATACCTTGTGCATGTGTGTGTGCTCCCAACTACAGCCTCTGTTCTAGTTGTTTATATCACAAGGTCTTTAGGAAGAAGTGCAAGTAATCAGAAACAGCAAAAAAAACTGTTTTCCCTTCCCACAGCAATTTTCAAATGCAAATTAAAAGATCCCAGGTTAGTATCAATTTAAAATCAATACAATTTTCAAGTTAAAGTCTCAAGTGAATGAAATTTCTGTATTTTTAAAATATTTCCATACCGACTGAACATTTTTCACAAGTTGAAGAAAACCAGAAGCAACACACGTTCAACCTGAAAACATGGAGCTCTTCTAAACATCAAAACAGAGTCTTTAAACAATTGAAAATCTTTCCCACATTTTTGCTTGTATATGGGTTTTGTTTGAAACTGATCCATAAACATTCCAGCTTCAGGAAGGTTGCACCTTACCAAGAAAAGGCTTCTGCCAGCTTCCACAGAGTGAGCTTTCTCACTAATGCATTTGTTGAGCATGCTGCACATTGGGTGCAAGCCTCCTCAGGTTCTCTCTGGTTGCTCTAGAAACCGTGTAATATATAGGAAGCATTTCTGTGATCGCTTAGCATACACAGACATGCTGACACATTGCATTTTACAACCAATTATATCAGGGCTGAAGTGGACCTTTCTGTTTGCTGGTTGTGACATTTGGCTCCAACCTCTGCTGCTCCTGGATTATTTGGACTTTTTCAATGATGCAAACAGAAATGAAGGTGGGGGAGAAACAATTCATGCCTGGGATTAAGAGGTATGTTGGGTGGCTGGTCTTTTCACCTCCCCTCCTCATCTGAGGGCTGAAAGCAATGTGACATGAAGCTAGTCTATCATGATTAGTTAAAAAAGAACTGAAAATCTGAATACATTTTCTCTCTCAGCAAATATGCCACTTATCCAGGTCTCTTCCCTATCTGCATTTATGTTTGAAGCTGCTGCACTGAAAGGGAAGACCAAAATTCCTTCTGCATGAGATGCTGCTAATCCTACCTGAGTTACATATGTAAAATAGGTTCCAAACCTTGCTCACTAGAATTTCTGATTAGGATCAGGAAACCCCTGCAGAGCCAAAGTCACTGACATTATGCACATTCCTGGACTCTTTCTTTCTCCTTATACATGCAATAGGCCAAAAATACTTTTGGTACACATTAATATGGCCCTTTCCCGCCCTGGGAATAATGCATGGTTGGGAATATACTCATTTTGTTCTCTGAAGAAGCTTACACAGCTGACAAACTCAAGATAAATAGTGTTCAGTAATGTAAGCTTAGACATCTGATCAAATTCTGGTGGTTTAATGTGCCTGAGCATTTCAGCTCTGCTGGTGTATCTATCCATCTGCCTGTAAAGCCAAATTTGTTAAGCTGTAATGTGTGGGTAGAAGTACCTGGAATTAGCTCTTTTTTGCTAATAGTTCAACAGTGCAAAGTTCAGCTACCAAGGCTCAGCAGACACATGACCCCTCACTAAGCTACAGTAACCCAATGGTGTGGCAGGGCCAACACTTCAATCTGGCAGTCACACACAAAATACAAAGGAAACTACCACATCATTGGATTTATGGATGTATTCTGGATAGTATTGTTACCTTAACATATTATCTTTGCACTGCAATCTTTAACAGCTGATTAGGACATCCGTAAATATTTTCTTTTTGCTGGTATGTTACACATTGTAACACTATATGAGCAGCATTTGAGCCATAGCAACATTCAAGAGACTCCTTTTAGGGGAAGAAGAATAAAGGCCTGTGGGAGTCTTCACGCTCACATTACAAAAGGAAAACAAGTGATTGCTGTTGGGCCCATTTTAGTTCTCCCTATCTTTGTTTATTCAAAGCCATAAATAGGGCCACCGGAAAGGTCAGGGAGCTGCAAATTGAAAATTGAGATTTTCATTTCTGGCGCATTGCTCAAATCAAGCCCAGGCCGGTAGAGACAAACTCATTGGTTGAAAATGAATTAGAGAACTCCGTCAATTCCCACAGGAGAAGTGTCCATCACTAAAAAAAAAAAATCACCTACTCTTTGTTGTCTCGAAATGAAAGGGTAAGGGGAACAAAATAACCTGTCGGCTCTCTATGTGACACTCCATCAGAGTCAAGTCACATCAGTAAGACGGTACTGGGAATTTTGGCTCCACATATCCATTATTCACTCATGTAATTGGATATGGTTCCTAGGCTGTCATTTCAGTATCTCTTAAGGACATTTGTGAGTGTTTCAGAATGCAAAGCTGTGTTTGTTCTATAGAAATCCATGAATAAGACCTTCACATTTCTAGCATTGCAGTCTCCCAGTAATGGGATTTCAAATGGGTTTAAATCTGTGCTTAATTTCTGCTCTTGCAGGACAATGACAGTGATTAGTAGTAATGTTTGATTTCCAGTTCCTTTTTTTCTTTTTTTTTATGCAGCTGTACTGCTGCCTGAATTCAACTGCTTCTTTAATGACTACTAATGACTTTATTTTGAAAGTAACATAACTTTTTGTATTCATTCCCTGGACTTCAAGCAAAAAGCTAATTTGAGTTGAATTATGCAGTCTTTTCATACAAGACCTTCAGTTGGTTAAACTTCATTTTGAGTCAGACCAAAGGAAAATGCCAAAGCCGCTGAAAACAGAATTACAGAATCATAGAATTGTAGGGGTTGGAACAGACCTCCAGAGATCATCTAGTCCAACCCCCTGCCAAAGCAGCTCCCTAGCCCAGGTTGCACAGGTAGGCATCCAGGTGGGTCTTGAACGTCTCCAGAGAAGGAGACTCCACCACCTCTCTGTGCAGCCTGTGCCAGTGCTCCGTCACCTGCACCGTGAAGAAGGAAAAAAACACGCTATGTATTTACATATAACAGGAAGGACATGACTGTGTTGAGCTAAAACTAAATGCAGAATAATAAAATAACCTTGATAAACAGCATGTATCAATGACTTTCCAGCCATCGGTTTCCAACACTAAAAGTGTTCAGCAAGTTAAACTTGAGAAGTGCATCCATTATCATTAAATGTGGAATCATCTCCCATGGGGAATGCATTCATGTGTTCAGAGCTATTCTCTGTGTGATATGCACTATTCACAGTTGCAGTTTCTCATTCAAAATATAACTTCTGAATATGCCTTATCGTATACATGCCATCTTCTTGATTTCCTGAGGAAATTTTACATGACTTATTCCTCAAGGGAATAATTCCAATTTTGCTATTAGAAAATAACAACACTTTGAAGCCTACATTTTTGTGAGAATGAATCAACTTCGATGATGGCTTCCTCTCCAGCCAAAGAGAGAAGGAAATCTGCCTTAGAAAAACTTGCTAATTTTGACATTGGTTCAGTCTCACAAAAGGAGTTGTCAGCTGTTACTTTATCTGGGTCAGGTTTGCTGTGAGACAGCAAGCTCCACACACTGATCAAGTGCTTAAAGTATCCTGATGCTCTGGCCTTAATCCTTCCTTAGTTTCTTCTGTTGGTGCTATTCTGATTAGCTTAAATGAGTAAATATTTAATAAAACAGAAAGAGGGTGATGGAGACTGTCAGAAGTCAAGTAAAGTCAAGAAAATAGAATTATAGAACAGAATAAAAGAACCACAGAATATCTTGAGTTGGAAGGGACTCACAAGGATCTCTGAGTGCAAATCCTGGCTCCACAGAGGATCACCCAAAATTCAAACCTTATGTTTGAGAGCAATGTCCAAATGCTTCTTGAATTCTGGCAGGCTTGGTGCCATGACCACTGCCCTCAGGAATCACAGAATCACAAAATGGCTTCTATTGGAAGGGAACTTAAAGAGAACATCTAGTTCCAGCCTCCCTGCCACGGGCAGTTTCCACCCATAAGATTAGGCTGTCCAGGGCCCCATCCAATCTGGACTTGAGCATGTCCAGGGATGAGGCATCCACAGTTTCTCTGGGCAGTCCATGCCAATGCCTAACCACTTTCTGAGTAAAGAATTTTTTCCTAATATCTAACCTAAATCTCTTCTCTTTTAGTTTAAAACCTTTCCCCTTGTCCTATCACTATCAAGCTGTATAAACATTCAGTATCCTTTCTGTTCATGATGATAGAATCATAGAATGGTTTGGGTTGGAAGGGACCTTTAAGGTCATATAGTTCCAGCCCCCTGCTATAGTCAAGGATACCTCCCTCTAGACCGGGTTGCTCAAAGTCCCATCCAGCCTGGCTTTGCTTCCAGGGAGGGGACATCCAGAGCCTCACTGGGCAACCTGTTCTAGTGTCTTAACACCCTCACAGCAAATGATTTCTTCTTAACATCTAGTCTAAATCTATGCTCTTCCAAGTACTGAAAGGCCACAATGACTTCTCCCTGGACCCTCTCTTCTCCAAGCTAAACAAGCCCATCTGCCTCGGCCTTGCTTCATAGGAAAGGTGCTCCAGCCTTCTGATCATCTTTATGGCCCTCCTCTGGACCTGCTCCAACAACTCTACCTCTTTCTTGTGTTGGAGGCTTCAGGCCTGGATGCAGTAGTCCAGGTGGGAGGACAAAGGGCAAAGCAGGGGTGAACAGTCTCCTTCCTCACTCTGCTGGCCACCCCTCTTGATGCAGCCAGGATACTGTTGGCCTTCTGGGCTTCAAGCACAAAATGTTGGCTCCTGCCCAGATTTTTATCCACCAGGGCCCTCAAGTCCTCTCTTCAGGGTTGCTCTCAATGAGTTTTCTCCCAGACTCTACAGATACATGGGACTACCTTGACCCAAGTGCAACAGTTTGGACTTGGCCTTGTTGAACCTCATTAAGTTCACACGGGCCCATTTTTCAAGCCTATCCAGGTCCCTTTGGATGGGAGCCCTTCCTTCGATTGTATCAAAAGCACACTTCCCACTTTGCCCTGGGGAGCCTGTTTTAGTGTCCAACTGCCCTCTGGTGCAGAACCTTTTCATAACACCCAAGCTGACCCTCCTCTGTCACAACTCCATGCAATGCCCTCTGGTCCTGTAGCTGTCACCAGAAATCAGAGATCAGTACTGTCCATCCACTCCCTTCATGAGGAGCTATAGGCTCCTCTGCTCTGGGCTGAAAAAACCCAGTAACTTCAGCCATGCCTCATACATCTTGCCCTCTAGACTCTTCCCCAACTTTGAAGCCCTCCTTTGGATGCTCTCTAATAGTTTCTTATACTATGGCACTCAAACCTGTACCTAGTGTACAAGGTAAGGTTGCATAGCACACAGCAGAGCAGTAAAACCCTTCCTCTCGCCAAGCTGGCAGCCCTTGCCCCCTGTCTGTACATATATCCAGGACTGCCCCATTCCAGGTACAGAGTCTGGCTGTATAAAAAGTATATGAAGCAGAGACTGTAATTGGGCTTTCCATACTGTCAACATTGGCCCGAATGCTTTTCTATTTGTTATTAAAAACACAACACAACAAAACAAAAGAAAACAGAAATAAAAAAATAAATAAAAGTTGAGAAACTTCAGTTTGTAGTGGACGAGTCTGGCTAGGATGAAGTTAACTTTCTTCATGTCAGTCCACATGGCATTGTGCTTTGGCATTTGCGGGCAAGGGAGTGTAGATATCTCACCAGTGTTTTTCCTGTTGCTAAGTGGTGCT
Source organism: Callipepla californica brunnescens (assembly GCA_023055505.1). NCBI lineage: Eukaryota > Metazoa > Chordata > Aves > Galliformes > Odontophoridae > Callipepla > Callipepla californica. Next base: position 15,341,007 of record JALIRH010000007.1, on the reverse strand, counting down.
TGAGCTCTGTCAAGGCCTTCTCTTTTCCCTCACAACCAGGACTGATGACCCAAACTCACCAAAGATATCTTCTACACAATATGACATCACACTCGGCAATAAAGGCTCAGAGAAAGGAGAAGGAAGGGGGACAATCATGGCTATGGTGTTTCTCTTCCAAAGCAACAATTAAGGGAGTTAAGACCCTGATTTCCAGGAAGTGGCTGAATACCAGTTTGCCAATAGGAAGTGAATGAATTTTTATTCCTGCTTTGTTTGAAGACCCAGCTTTTGCTTCACCTACTGAACCACTGTTATCTTGAACTCTGAGCCTGTCTTCCTTCCATTTTCTCCCCATTGTGTGGGAAAGGGGAGTGAGCAAGCAGCTGTGTGGGTGTTTGGCTGCTGGCTGGGATCAACCCACCACAGCGTTATTGCAATGCTGCAAATCATGCAGTCATAACAAGTCCTGTGACAGTGGAAAACTGCTTTCTGTTCAATACAGTGCAAAGCAAATGTTTAGTCCTCCAAATAAGACCAGCAGCTTTTTGCATATCCTCTGCACTACATGCATCACCAAAATGCACAAATACAAGGATGTTATTTCACTCAATAAAATGTAGGGAGAAAGGGTCTTTTATCCAAAGACGTGGAAAGCACAAAATGTTTTGTTACTCATGGAAAAAAGGTGACATACCTTGATGAAATGCTTTCATTGGTATAAAAGTACACTAACTGTTACTCTCAAATAGTGAAGGCAAGGCCTCCTCTGCTCTTAAACTCATTTTTGTAGTTTTCTATCTCCCATATATGATTAACTGCTTATATCCACCTCCTTCACCACATAGTTCTGTATTTTCCGAATGAAGTACCACGTAATTCACTGACTTCCTTCTTAGATTTGTTTAAACATGTATCATTGTTCCTATGGCTCCAAATTCTTCTTGCTTATTTCTTTTTGAAGTTAACTTTCTCCTCAATTCATGCCCACAGCTCGCTTCTAAATGAAATAAAAGGCCTTGTGTCTCAAGCTTGCCTTTTCTCAGTGCTTCAAAGCTATCAATTATCTGCTGAGAAAAATAACAGTCATTCTTACTTTGTACTTATGCTGCGCCTTAATTAATTTCCTCATTAAACTGTAAGTAATTAACATTCTCTGGCATTTAAAATGCTTTTTTTATATGTGTTTACTTATCTAAAGATGTTCAAGATTTTCTCATAAGCTATCAACACTGTAGTTTGTTTCCCCCCATTAATCTCGCATTCATTTCATCATTCTGAGCCTCCTATGACATGAAGTATCAATATACCCAAGAAGTCAGTATGTTTATTACAACCACTGTCTGTGCACATGTCACTGGTGAGAAAATGTTAACACCAGCAAAATAAATGGAGTATTATTTCTGTCTGGATTAGTTGGAATGGGTGAAAGGACAACATTTGTATGGGGAGTATTTTTAAAGTATAGCATATGTGGTGAAAAGTACTGATTGAGAACTTGGATAAGGCAAAGCCTTTGAGGCAAAACCAAAATGGAAGTTGGCTAACACCAGCACTTTCAGGTTCCTGCTCAGTGGAGTCTAAATATTCTCGGAAGTTATTTTGATCCCAACAGAACTTAGCGGAGGAAAGAAATTTTCTCCAGGATCCTTCCCTCTGCAGCCCAGAGAGCCGTCATGTGGCATTTGCAACTCTGAGACAGACTTGCCATGGGAACTTCCACGCTGGTAAAATCTTTCCATCTGAAAAATGCCAATTTTTTTTGACATTTTTTTTGCCAAAAAAAAAAAAATACCCACAAAAAGAAAGCAGAGAGTAATGCAGAATTCAATAAAGATGTCTTCTGAAAGAAACTGGTATATGTCTAATAATTCAATAACTTTGAAAAGATTGTTCTTTGAGTAGGATCTGAAGGCTGATAACTTAGTGCTTGTTTGATTCATCAGCTGACCTCTTCAGTCCATATTATAATAACCCTGCACCACAGCATAATGCAGTGTTCTCCATCTCCTTTCACAAAGTCAAGAAGTAAATGGAAATGGACAGTCAGGTGCAAGGACACATAGGTAACTGAATCTACCCCAATATAAGGAACAGAGGGTCTTATTTACATCCCAGTTCCTTCCTCTTGGTGACTAGTTAAAGACTCCCTTCAAATTATTAAAAGCCTAACTGAAAACAATAGCAAGGACTTCTGAACACATTTAACGAGTCATTGGATTGTTTAAACATTTGAAGTAAAAAAGTAACTTTAAAAAAAACTAATAGAAAAGCTTATTTCTTTGTTTTTAAACAGTTCCAAGTCTGTTTTAGTTTCAGTACTCTACCAAGTAAACAAAACAGTGTTTTTGGCCAAATATAACCTGACATGGTTTTCAATTAGCAATGATTTCTGTTTACTGAATTAATATGAATTGGTTTGTATTTTGGTGGCTCTGGGTGGGTTAAATAGTTGTAGTAGGTGGTGTTATCACCCACTTTTTGATTTTCTTCTTAGCAATAAAAATAGAATTTCATTTACTAAATGGCTGGAGTCCTGGAACTTCTGTCCACAGATATGCCAGCTTTCTTATTTCTCTAGGCAGTGCCAACCTTCTAAGAAAAAAAAAATCAAATCAAAACAAAGAAAAAAACCAAACAAACAGGAATCAACTTTGCAAAACTTAAAACCTTTGCTTAAGATATTTTCTGAGTAACTAAGTCAATACGAAAATGAACTTCAGGGACAATATTCTGCCTTAGAAATGATGCACAAGACAAACAACGTTATCTTTCCCATTGCCTCACTTAGGCCTCAACCAATGTTCCAGGGTATCCCTTAATCTGAGTTGCAGTCTGTTTGAGGCCTATTTCTGCTCTAACAAAAATTTTATATTTACATGCTGCTCACAATCACTGTGCAACAAAATCAGAAACTAATTGAGATGATATGTTATCAGTTCACAAGCCCTTTTTTGGCTTCTTCATTTTAGTATTTTTCCCCTACTCTGGTATTCCTATTGATAACTCCTCTTCATTACTTATCCAGAATCCTCTATTGTAAAACAGCTTGAATTTGGGTTTTTCTTTCTGAATACCACCATGTTTACACTGCTTGCCACTTCTTTTCTCACTCTGGTTGTTCTTTTTGGAGAGTGACACGTTTGTATCAAGGAACTGATTTTCTACATGTGTAAGGTGTTCTGTGCACAAGGAGCAAGATGCAAGGCTTACAAGTTCACGTCTTTGCAAGGACAAGGACAACGAGAATTACAAAGTCTTGAAGGTAAGATTAAAAAAAAAAGTTACTTGTGCTTGGTAAGTTACAGAAATACACGAAGGGAAATCCAACAGACAGGGAACACTTCTGTAGTTATTAGAAGAATCTCATAATAAAAAAAAAAGAAAAACCTATTCCTTCATGCTGAGGTCTTCCTTCATTCCTCAAAACGGCAAAGACCAAAATTCAAAGAAAGGACAGACAGAAGTCCAACACAACTTGACCACAATTCTGAAATGAACATGAATCATATCAATGCAAAGACTTATGTTGTTTATGTTTGAGCAACCAAAGAACAGCAAAAAACATTTTGCAGGATTTTATGCAGACCACTGGCTGCAAAAAGTTTTAACTTCTGTCAGATAGGGATGGGTGGAAGATTGCCACAACATCTTTTAAAAAGAGATCACCCATGGATAGTGAATTGGAGAGCTGAAAAAGCTGCATAATAATTCACTGTGCAAAGAGTTTACTTCCAGAGAACCCTACTGAGCAAGCAAAAAAGAATGGCACACCTACATGCATGAAGAACTGATGAAAGGAAAAACAATAAGTAGAAAATGTGAAGCATGATCTTGGAGCTGAATGTCAATGGAGCAGAGGGGTTGAATAGCAATAGGACACCATTCAATGGAATAAATGAAGAGTCTGCATGACTGCCAGGCATGAAGCAGTATTTTTGCCTCAGCTGTTCTCTCAAGATCTGTGCTGTCCTTTCTGCTGCTAGACTATAATGGAAAAAATGACCTTTAAGCCTCCTTTTCCCCAAATTTCCTATGATAAATATTTCATTTTAATATGCAAAACTGCATGTATCCTATTCTCAGTACCTCGTTCTCAATTTTCAAGAGAGAGGCTAGTACCACTGGCCATGCTTTTCAGTGCAGGTTGAGGCTCTTGGGCCTTGGTCATTCAAAGGGAGATGAATTAAAATTCGTAATTGCAGTTTTCTTACTTGAAGAAAAAAAAAAGAAAGAAAAAAAAAGGAAAGGAGAAGTGGCAACACATGGGAAAATAGATGAAAACTGTGATTCAGGAACTTGTGGATCCTAATTGCTGTTTTTGCTCCTGATTTGATTTTAAACCTTGGGTGAGTCTTTTTGCCTTAGCTGTTCAATCTCTGAAACATTAAATATAGCAGTACTCTTCAAAGATGACTCCCGAGTTTCTATTTTTGACTCTATTCAGGCCTTCCTCACCCAAGTGCCTTCAATGGGCTCACTGAAAGCAGTGCTGAGGATATGGAGTCAAGTGAGTGACAGCCATGGAAGAGAAATATGTCTACCTGCTCTGTCTGACCCAGACAGCTCCTGCCCTCGCATATTGCTCAGCTCTGCGTGCCCCTCTGCAGTTCACAGGCTCATAAATATAATGGTTGCAAATATATTTATACAGTATAATCCAAAGCCAATGATTTCCATTTCTGTATCCTAAAACCTAAACCACATGTACACTATTTTCACCAATGCAATGTTATTCACAGATCAGGAAGGCTGTAAGATATTTAAAAACGTAGGCAGAGATTAGCCTGGTAATCAAGATAGTGCAATGTGAAGACTCAGTGATGTACGTAAACACTAAAATCTGTCTGTAGATGCAACATTTCAGCAACAGCTGGAGTAGAAGTTGTGGGCAAAACAAACAAAAGAAAGAAATACTGGACATGATCTGCTTTTCATTTAAGTTGAAGTAATTTTAAGGGAAGGTTAACAACTAAAAAATTGTTTCTATTCACCAAATCTGTATTTTTCTATAAAAGCTAGCTGTTCACCTTTGACTAGGTGAAACAGAATCATTAGAATTTGTTTTTTTATCTGCTGTCATAATTTCAGTTTGCATTGAAGTCAGCAATGAGTAAGATTTTCAGCATCCTTAAAGTTGACTGGTTTATTTCTACAGTGAAAGTAATGGGAATAAAGCAGACTGGAGCACATAATCAAATACAGTTTAAAAAACACAAGTTACTTCTAAAAGCCAGGATATATATCACTACGAAGTAGCAATCTCATATCAGTATTCTGTGTGCTACATCTTTTTGGGGGTTGATTCTTGTTGTTTTTATTTAGAAAATGAGCTGGCAATAAGATATTAACTTCTATTTTCATGTAAGAATCATTCACATTTAAATTATATTTAACATAATTATTATATACTTTTCTTAGTTCTACACTACCCTACCATCCTGCTCAAGGCAATATCTGTTTCCATGGCACAATTCACCTTCCCATACTACTTGTTCTGTGTGCCTTACTAGAAAACCCTGACAAACGTGGCATCATTGTGCCAATTCTGAGTCATCATCACAAGCTGTGGGAAGATGAACCTTATTCCCTGTTTTCTTGGATCTGTGTCTGATTATTTACTTATTTGCCTTCAACGATAACCAAATGACTACGTTTCATTCCCAGTACTGCAACACTCTTCCAGGCCAGTTTTATCACAATGGATAAAAAGGAATAGCCTGGAAGTTATGCAGCTAAGAAGTGCTCTACAAGCTTTAACTACAAGAATAAATTAAGCAACTACAAGGCACCTTCCCATGCTCCAGTGTCTAGCTAGTAACAGGGATACGTTTTTACATTCATCTGTGACATGCTTCTTGCTTTTGCTACTTAGCACTGCTCAAAACCATTCCTGGGGATGTATAGTTAACTTGGATGTATGCAACCACAGTATCCACTCCTTGCCTGAATGACACTGACAGTCCTACGACCCTGTTCTATTAAGGCACTAAACTTCTAAGCACCTGTCTGTCACTTCTCATTACTCTTTATTTATTTTTTTTTTTTTAAGATATTATGGGTACAACCTAATTCCTAACTGAATATTTGATGCAGGTGTCTACATGTGTGCTAGGCATCTGCGTTGCCATATACCCAAAAGAGATTTCTTCAGTATGGTCAATGGAGAGTGAGCTGAGGCTCCACCAGTGAGACCTTCACAGATTATAGTGTGAGCATGGACATCTAGCACTGACATTTTAATTCTGAAATGAGTTCTGCTCAAGACTTTCCTGTTTGTCATCATTACCTAAGGTCATTTTAAACATATGGACACTAGAAAAGAAAAATAATTTTCTTGAGTTCATAAGTGAAGCTGAAAAAACACAAAGGTAAGTTTACAAAGCACTGATGACATTTATAAGTGAAATCTCTCTCCTTCTCCACTGCTCCAACATCTCGGCTAATGTTAAAAGCAGGCAGCTTAGCATGCATAGACCAACCAAGATGTGTCTCTCATTTAACACTTGGCCTGAAGCATATTCCAGCTCCTGTCAATGCTTAAGAACAAAAGCATGGGGGAAGCAGGCCTATTTATGTAACTCTGTCTCTTCTCTCCCTTTTGGTCAGGATGGAAAGCCTAATTTATCTTTTTCAGCATTTTCATTGCACATTCCCTCCTGTTTGCTAGGAATGTAACTCAAACACAGAACTCATTTGTTGACAATAGCCAGGAAGAACTTGGAGTTCCCACTCTCTGTTTCTTCCTTCCACCTTCCAGTCCTACCCTTCTTCCCCAGACTTTCCATGTGGGGAAATTTATTTCCAATGCATTATTTTATTTAATATATAATAATTGCATCATGTTCTTTGAAATTAAGAAATGGCAGATTGCTTAACCGTGTCTTAATCCTTTTAGTTAGGAAGTATTTCTACTGGAGATATCAAGGTTCAAGTTATTCATAGCACACAAGTGCTGTTTTTTTAAATACCTTATTGTAATGATTTTCATAATAAGTGACTTCTGAAATGCAGATGTGTGAAAGCTAACTTCTTGTTACTATTAAACTGCTAAAATGATTTTAGCCAGTATTTCTTTGATGACTATCACCCAACTCATTTAAAAGATTTATATATGAGAAGCATGCATTTCATTAGTAAAACCAGATGACTTAATATTTTTAACAAAGGCCCAGCTTACATTGACTGATTTTCATTTCCCTTGAACTGCAAGTTAATTCATTGCTTAAATGATTTTGTAATTCCTAAGATGATATTATTACAAGTGTCTGACTGTGACTGGGCAAATAGTGGCATCCTGACCTATTTATAATACTTTCCAAATACAATGTGATGTCTGATCTCCATAGGCTATGTAGCAATTAAAAAATGACAAAAAGAATAAAATGTTCACAATGGACACTCTCCTAGTTATTCCATCAGTAAAAGGTCTACAGAGTTATCATACTCATAAATACATATATTTTATGCTATTTAGTAACAGTAGTGCACGATTATCATATTGACAACTTCCCTCATAATGTATTTCCCTTCAGGAATTTATGCTTTCTATAATGAGAATCCCGGTCATTTTATTACAGTTGGCACAAAGCACTTAGATAATACTCAGAGCCTAGAGAACAACATAAGATAAATACTCTCATTAATAGTGTAGCCTTTCCTCACTACACTTATGAGAACTCAGTTGTGCTACAGCTGTTATCAAACTATTGCTGAAGAAATCAGGCAGTTCTCCCTCTCCTCCTCCCTGTTACAGCACTCGTACAGATGTGAGAATTCAAGTAATCATTTTGACAAAGATCAATTTCATACTCAGAAAAGTCACTTCCAGGGCTAGATTTAAAAGAAGATCTCAAATTTTGTCTGATTACATGCATATACAATATAAATCCTGCCTATCTGTCTAAGGAAAGCCTATCTAGGCAAGAGTCCAAAGATTTAAATACCGTATTCCTCTCTCATCTGTCACCTACATTGCTATCTCTAATGTGCCCTCAGAACCAAAGATCTTTTTGTCACTTTTGTTCATCTTGAACATACTGTGCTAGGTAGTGAGTAAGTAGTAGTCAGACACCATTAGAAAACACAAGGAGACACATTTGTTCACCTATTAGATCTACTTACTCAAATTCTATTCCCAGTGCACTGTGAGCCTCAATGTCTCTATAAAGTTTCCTATCTTAACACTTAAGATGCACTAAAAATTACCCAATAATTATTGTTCAGTGAAACAACAAATAAAATGATGGTTGTAATAATATAACACTTCTTTGTATGTATGTTTCTTCATTGGTGTATGAGTACTTGTCAGAATGCTTTATAGGTTGGGGTCATTATTCATACTTCTTGATCTGGGAAACAGTAAAGAAAGTTGTTTTTTGCTTAAAGTCATGCAACATGCTACTTTAAGAGTCTGCTTTCCTAAGTCTCCAGTTAGGACACCATTCAGACAAGTTGTGAACTCAAAAGAACTATTAAAGCAATGAGACAGTTGATCTTCATAGACTAATGAGCAGTCCAAAGTTATTTTCAATAGATAAAACACACAGAATGATGTAATGCCAACTGGAAACCTGAAAGTTGGGATGAGGTTTAAAAGCAGCAGAGGGAAACTCACAATAGTTCTGTATCCCATTTCACTTCCACACACTGTCTGAGATGCACAGTATTCAGGCTTTTATAGAAAAATGAGAGCAGACAGTTGGGCTTCAGAAGTGATTGTGTCTCAGCCACATTGCCATCATTCAGTGTCTGAATAGCTATTTACAAGCAGAATTGTTCATTTGTCCATCCCTCACAGCTTATGATTGTAAGATACAAAAAGCAATTAGCATGGTGATGTGTCTGAGCTAATAAGGGAGGGTAAATCTGCTGAGGGACAGCATGGTGGCCATTAGCTACATTCAAGCTACTTTCATTCGTCCTGGAGCAGAACACAAGAAGATTGTGCATATCTGGAAAACAGACTTTTAGACTCAGAGCCAACAACTGTCTCAGCTTCGCACAACGTTTCTGCATTGCTGCAGGTGTACCAAGTAAAGCACACGAGGTGGTGGCCTGGAATGGCTGCTCTGAAACCAGCACTTACAACATAACCAGTTTCACAGTACCAGGGGCTCAGGCGGTACACGTGATTGGCAGGAATATCAGAGTAGGATAGATACACAAAGTCTCATTCTGAACATTTATTATCTGGATGTAGCATCCAAATGACTGCTTCGATATGTCGCTTCAAATTTTGATAAGGTGATTAGCCCTGGCTGACTACTTCAAAGAGTACTACCCTTTGAAGCGGTTTGGAGCTTTTGCACACATCTCTGTAATATACCCATTACAGCCATTTCCAGGAACCGTCTGAAGATACACACGTAAACTATGTTTTGAAGACTCAAATCCACCTTTGGGCATAAAAATACAACTCTTACCAAAGTCTGTGAGTCATGTATATATGGTCCTCACTCTAATCAAAAGAAAAGCGTTCACATCCCAAGTCTGGTATTACACACACCTCCAAAGCTTCTCCCTGATTATGTCTTATCTTGATATTTTCTGATTCCACAAGAAATTCTTTTAGAAAAACTTTCAAGACTTTTATTGTAGCACAGAGCTGTCATTGCCAGCTCTATACACAGCCTAAAAAAAGTCTGAAATAGCACGGCTTTCTAAAATGGCTGTATTAAACAGTACTACACGTACCTGATGACATGTAGAAAAATACAATACAGCTGTGATCAGAAACCATTGAATAGCTCACGGTAATAACAGAAGGACATTTAAATACTGCCTCCAGCTGTTGCCTCTGTTTCCCAAGCACACATCCACTATACTTCAGTCTTCAGGTGTTCCAGAAAAGGAGACCTTGGCGGATCCTAAGTGCTATAGAGCATCTCCAACACAAGGAATGGTAGAACAGCAAAGCTGTTCGAGGTTTAGCAATGGGAAATGGGCTATAGAGAACTTTCAGATCTGGAGACATTCCTCTAAAATGAGACAAATTCCAGAAAAGGCTGCTAGACAACAGCATCAGTAAAGTGGAGCTTCTGCCTATTCTCCCCCACGATGTTTTCTTTTCTTTAATCCTTCCCACCCTCCCATTCTTTCAGCCACACATGCACACACTTGCATGCCCTTAGGAAGTTCAACTGACTAAATCCACCTGATTTTCTTCTTCATAAAAAAAAAAAAAAATCACCTAAAACTGTTTCTGAACAGTGGGTCGGGAAGTATAGCTAGGAAGCCCTTCTTCCTCAGAAACAGTGTTTTTGAAATGAGGTTTGGGTCTGAATTTTAATCTTCACTGGAGCAAAATCAAAACATTTCAGAATTTGTCATGAGGAACATGAGATGTAAACACTGCTATTATAGAACAGCCAAAAGGCAAATGGTCAGATGCCCAGCCTAGTGTCTATACTTTGCTTGCCCTGATGCGGGGACTTGACTGTGCATCTCTCAGTGACAGCTGAGTACCCTAACCACCAGGCTAATGTTATTTTCTCTCCAGCTGGAGCTGTTCCATCTTGTTTAAATAATTAAGAATTCACTGACCCATGAAGTATGTTTCTCTAATCCAGTGACTAGGGCATTCTCCTGGCAAATTGACCTGTTGATAAAATAAGAAAGCATTCCACAAAGACATCTACAACCAACTCACTGGTAACAGAAAATAGAAAGTTGCACTTTTTCCACACCCTTCCATTAGGTCTCTTAATAACCGTCTACTGCTGGCTGCCACAATGCTAGCAAGACTAGTCTCTAAGCAGCACATTGGCAAAGTGTAACAAAATGTGTGCCCTGAAATAAAGCAGAAGGTACCAGAATAATATTTCTGATAATATGAAATGAATTTAGAACAGTCACTTATGAAATTCTTGTTATGGACTGTAGAAATGTGGATATATAAAAGTGTACACTTCATGCTTATATGCTTATTTAGTGGAAACTCACAGTACCTGTATATAGATATTTTACTGTGTCTACGACATAGAGTTCCCATCTCTGACATGATACCAGGACTGTGACAAATATTCACGAAGAATATTTAGAATGTTTTCACAGAGTAACCCATTAGATCTGAAGGACAGTTGAATTGCAGGTCATGAAATTTGGTCCCTGCTTGTGAAGGAAGCACCATGATGTTTAATCCCTTTCTCATTAAAACATAAGAATATCAGAAACACTCTAAGAATCACACTATGATTCCAACAGTTTGAAACCAACAGTTTGATAGAGGACTGTCACATGGCGACAGCCTAATTCCCAAACCAATGCACTTCACCACCACCACTTCAGTGTCTCTGCTGAAAACACACAACTGTTAAAAGAAATATCACAGCCACAGGGACAGTATGGTATCTAGTTGTTTCCATCTTGGGCTGAATCCTGCCCAACCAGAACCTCAACAGGGAGAACCTGGCCTTATTTCAGGTCCCCTCTTTTGGGGCAGCTTGGAAGTGGTGACCCTGCCTGGAGGAGGGGAAGAAGGTCAGCAACTTATTTTGGCTCATTTTACATGCTTAAATGGACTCAGAGAAAGAAAACAGGCACAGTTAACAAGTGAACACAACTCAAGGATTTGTGTTACCTGCTGCCAGCAGACTCCTTTATCATTTGTTGACTGCAGCTTGGTCTCAAGTGCAGTGTGCAAGTCTGCCCTTGGGAAGAACTGCTGGAGCAACCTAGTGTTGTGCTCCAGGAAGACAGAGAACCAGACCAGAGTCCTTCCTCCCTGTCCACAAGATCCACAGTGGGGTGAGGCTGTGGGACACAGCTCCACTTCTCCCACTGGCCACTCAGCTCCCACACTGCAGCCAGGACAAGCCAGAACAACCCTACAAAACATGCTGAAGCAGGTTTTAGAGATGCAGCCCCTGTAGTGTACAAAAAGCCTGTGACAGACAGCCTGGGCAGGTTCTGTAAACCTCTCATTATTTTTCCTCTGTGCTAGCGCTGGCTTATTTCCCCATGTGCAGTTGTTGAGGAGGTGGCACGAGGCTCCAGCGATGCAGCAGTTGCCATGGAGAGAAGCTGGGGTTTGCACATTATTTATTTAATTTGTTTCTGAATGGCAGCGTGCTGCAGTATGTAAAACCCATGTGACTCGCGAGCACGCCGGCTGCTGCCAACCTGGGGCTGCGTTTCAGTCTTTTGAAAAGCACAGTAAAAAGCCAAACCTCATTTGTAGCTGATTCTGCCTCTTTTGTGGACTGAATTTCCCTGGAGATTCATGGCTGAAATGTCCACTGAAGCAGAATTAACTGCTACCTCAATTAAATCACATTTTTTTACCCGATACAAAGACACCTTGCGTCAGTGCTTTAACCATGCAATTACAATGAGACTTTCAGGGTCTTTTCATTCTTGTTTGATTTGTTTGCGCAGCAACAAGAATCAGGTAGAATCCTTCCTGCACTCAAAAAGACAGAATTTGCAGAGAAGCATTTACAATTAATTAGCAACAAAAGGTTCTGCTGAATTTCATCCTTCAACATTACAGTAAATCTTGACATGCTGAAGAGACATGAGAGAAACATGTACAAATACATGAAGGTCACTTTCTTCTTAGATTCATGAAATCTAATGACATCAAAGCGGTGTGCAATTGCTAGTTAAAAAATGTGAATGGGATAATGAACCTCTTTGTCTTTCTTTCACTCCATCCCCACTATTTTTTGCAGCTTTTAGTATGGTCATTGTTTAAAACCTAATAGTGAGTGTTTATTTGTGCCACTGCCAAACAGGGTAGATAGAAAAAGTAATTGGGGAGATTATTTAGACTGTGGGCCAGCTGAGGTTGTGGGCATGGAGGGCAAACTTTGATCTGTCTGAATATTATAGTTTTTATCCTTTCATGTAAAAACATGCATAGCTTTTACATACCTATTCCTTCATTAAAAATAAAATAAAAATAAAAATGGTGGAATTAAAAAATTGACATGACTGCAATGTCAGTGCAGAGATCTTAAAACTCAAATTATCTCTTTGGGAAAACTCATCAATTCCTGACACAATCCCTGGATGGGAGAGTATCCTTTCTGCATCCATAGTATCATCTGGTGTTCCCTGCATTGCCTGCTGCCTGAGAAAATGAGCATGCAAAACAGCAAGAGAAGCTTTATGGGCCAACCACTATGTCTTTATTCTTATTTTCCACCCATTATATTTTGCCAAGTTGCTTTGACAGTGCTAGCTATCTTTTAATTGGTTTGGTAGGTATTATATGGTTTAGTCATATGCAGTGATGAATAATTAAGCCAGCTCATATCTGTATTTAAATTCAAATCTAAGGAGCAATATTAAATTTTGTCCTTCTCTACAAGATGAAATGGAGGTGTAATCAAAGAATAAAATAATAGAAAAAGATCTTATTCTTAGTTATAAAAAGATGGAAATTAATAGATTGGCTCTGATAGGTCATTTTGTCCTACTGGAATTATTCAGTGATCCACACTCTTGCACTGTGTTATGGAATTAATTTTAAAGAAATGCATTTCATTAGCATAATGTCAAAGAAGTACAATCAGGCCTTCATTGTTATGAGATCCATACCTAAGCAGGCCAGACAGCCTGTTGTCCTTGCATGCGAGAGCAGGCCAATATTTCAGCACTAGAGATTTCTGCCCCTACTTTGCACACAGTTAGCATCGAACTTTCCAGAAATTTCCATCGCAGTCAAACAGTTATCAGAGAAAAGTCCCTGAAAGTATTCGGTTGCAATGATACTGGAGACTGTAAACGGGAAGAAATTCACTTAATGCATATGAATGGATAGGCTGGCAGCATCCTGCACTCCTCCCACCCCTCTGACCCACTGCTGGAGGCAAGGGAAGGTGGCACCCACAGCCTGCAGTGCTGAGCTGTCCAGCCTCCTGCTGAGGCCTGCCATTTGGGAACCTGTCTCTACACTTAGCGACACAGAGGATATCGACAGCGAAAATCATCGCCCCATGAAACAGCCCTACCTTCAGTTCCCACTATTTGCTTTAACCTTTCAGAAATAGAGCCTAACATTTGATTTCTCTGGGCTATGCTTACAAAGCCCAGCAGTGTGCAGCCAGCTGCAAAATATAGTTAACTGGTTGAAATTGCGAACAGGAGGTCTCCAGGCTCTTGCTGGACAAGTTGCTACAGCAGGTGATATATCAGCTTTAAAGAACTTCAGTAGACTTGAGCAAATTTAAAAAAAAAAAAAAGAGAAAAATCATTTTTCTTTCCCCCCGATACTACAGTGATATCCACCCATGGCCCTTAGAGGTGAGCTGTCTTGCTGAAGGCAGTGCTGTTACAGACTAGCAACTTGAAAAGGGTTAAATATATCAGACACTGAATTCAGGAAAGGAACAAGACTGAAAAATGCATTTCACTCCAACCTATTCCCCAGGCAGAACACTCATATCAGTCATTAGGGAAAAGAGGGTTTACTTCTTTGAGAATGACAGACAGAAAAAAATTCCTCAAACTCCAACTTCTATTTATTTGCCAAACAAATCCAAGTGAGTTCTGTGACAGGGTGACCAAGGAAATAGATGATAGAAAGGTGATGAAAGCAATCTGTCTGTATTTCACCCAGGCATTTGATAAGCTGTCACATCAGAAATTGGTGGGGAAACGAGAAGACAGGAGCAAGTACTGTATTGACATCATTGATTAAAAACTGGCAGTCAGCTCCAAGCAGGCAGTGCTAAATGCTTAAGTTAACTAGTTATGAGGTGGAGACGTCATCACGTCCCAATATCTGGGTTCATCCTTTTATTTGTTTATTTTATTCTTTTACAATTTACATGTGATTTCTTAGGTATTAACTGAAACAAATATAAAAATAGCTGAAGTGAAACCTCAGAAAGAAGAACTGTAGCTTCACGGAGTTCTACTACAATTAAGAATGGTATTTAAATTACACCTGTGTATTTTTCTCCTCATATTTCTATTTGATAGCCTTATTCTTTCTCACGCTGCAGGAAGAATGTCTTTTTAAAGGCTATTTAAAAACACCGGAAAAGTTAAAAATCTATCTTTTGAATTCAGCAGAAATCAAAAAGCAGGTTAAAGGCAATTATTTTTACTATTTAGGATCAGGACCGTGCTGTATACGCTACGCAAAACAGGAGGACAAACAATAAGCTGTTTTACTGAAATAAATGGAAACCCCACACACTCATTTTAAGAAAACACACACAACAAGGTTGAACTCCTTCTTCCTTCACAAAGTCCTCCTAAGCTAAAGTCCAAACAGTGGGGGACCTCTAACATGTCTGGAGAGCAAGATGAAATCTAAAGTGCAGAGTGAAGCCAGAAAAAGTCAGGACAAACTTGGGTTTTGTTCCAACTTGAACAGAATTATATTAATCAAAGAAGCTTGAGAATCTGCTGGGATTCCAATTTAAGGACCTGTTTCTATCAGACCTCTTTTGCTTCCTTCCCTTCTTGTATGAGTCCCTGTGTATTGCTGTGGAATTGCAGCAAAAAGTTTTCAAGAGGTATTTACAATCCAGAACCAGGTCTTGTATGACCTGCTAGTTTTTTTTTTTAATAACATCTTCAGTTTGCATTCCAGATTTCAAGAAAATTGGAAATCTAAAAAAGATTAAAGCAATTGTGACGCTCTAATGCAAAGAAGTTCACTTGCTCAAAACAAATATCTACACTTTTTCTACTCTTATTAATAATATGTG
Source organism: Callipepla californica brunnescens (assembly GCA_023055505.1). Classification (NCBI taxonomy): domain Eukaryota; kingdom Metazoa; phylum Chordata; class Aves; order Galliformes; family Odontophoridae; genus Callipepla; species Callipepla californica. The sequence continues at coordinate 15,325,360 of JALIRH010000007.1, read as the reverse complement.
TATAAAGCATATTAAACACTACAAAATACCATGTCACACTTCTTTCCCTGTTGCAGCATTTGATGTAGCTGATTGCTCGTGAATAACAGCTTCAAAAGCTGCGTGAGGATGCACTTCCCACTACCTCAGCAACAAAAAGAGCTTTAATCTCATTTCAAGATGACACATTTACAGAGGTATTACTTAAACATAAAAATCTGATCAATATCCTAAAAGACCGATGTACGATGTAATCTGTCAGTGTATCTTCCATACAACTGAAAAGATGGCAGATGGTAGAGATGTATTTTATGTTGATGACAAAGAATATTCTAAACTTGGTGCAGTTCAACACACAAAAGTTATTAGACTGTGCAACCACAATTGCTCTTCCTCCCTCACTTTTTCCCCGATGAACACTAATGATTCTCTACCAGGGTCATGCACAGCTCCTGCAATCTAAGCAAATGTTACCAACAACAACATAAATGCTATTCCCCTCTAAAATCAGAAGCATAACAGTGATAAATCTGATGCAGCACAATTGGCATAGCAGCGAAAACTCTTCCATAGCAAAACTGGCAAACGCAGCAGTCCTGAACAGATTCCCCTACTACCATTACTGAGAATGTCTTTTCCAGCCAGCAACAAGAAGGAACTTTCCAGAAATTCCCATGACCACACAGTGCCCTCACCACCAGTTGGTGTCCAAGATGTGCACACACATTGCCATAACTTCCCTCCACCCAGTGTAGTCACACTCACCTACATTGAGAACTTCTGGAAAACAGCACTTCCCATCATACCTCAGCTGGATCGGTGTTTCTCAGCAGAAACAATTTCAACAGTGGAGAAAGAATAGCTCTAATATTTGAAAAATCAAGATTTTACTGTAACACCAGAAACAAAGTGCAAAGTAGGTTGTTGGCCTGATCCTTCTAGGCGTGCATACGATAGTTTAATATAAGAATATCAAAGTGTACAAACAAGTGATTCATACAGAATTTTAAGGTAGCCAATTAATATGAAGCAGATGTGAATTGTTCAGCTTGCTTTCTGGTGTAGAGAGATGGATGGAACTGATCAAGTGAATATGTGGGTCTGGCTCAAATAATGACAAAAGTTCTTTTAGAGAAATAAGTAATTTGGCTTTTTGTTTTTGTGTTTAACCTTCCTTTACAAAGTGCACTGACAGTCACACTATTAACTAAAGGCTTCATAAAAATAACAATTTAAAATAAGGCCTAGGTAAATACTAGTCCTGATGAGAAACTTTGAGCCACACTTACTGTGAATAATGTGTCTCTCTTTTACTGAGAGGAAGCTGAGTCATTTTAGTGCCTTTAAAATCTTTATCACTTTTTCTTCGTATTTTAGGACGATTCCAGCTAGAACATCACTTCTGATGTTTGAGTGTGTGTAAGAACATAAAGCCTTCTTCAAAACGCAGAAGAGTGTTAGGGACAGGATTACTTTGGTTTGAACACATAGTGGTAAGTGTTCATATGTGATTCAAAATTTCCAGAAGCATCTTCAATCCTTTATCACTTCAAAAGCTTCACACTTCTAGGCAAGTGTGAACCAGCACACTTTTCCTTTTTCTTTTTTTAATGCAGATAACAATGCTTTTATAAATTCTTTCTGCAATACCCTACATGAGCGCAATTTCCTGTGAGCAAGTTTCCAATTTGATGAGAAAAGGAAAAACAATTCCTGAAAATAAACAAAGGTAACCACAGAACAAAACTGTTGCTCTCGAACATTCCTCAAAGCACCAGAGCTTCTCTTTGTGTGCACATATTTATATTTCTTTGGTACCTTTCCATATAATATCTCAATGCTAATACACTATCTAATCTGTCTGAACTAAGAAATGGGTAGACATTCCGGGACAAGGACCAAATCTAAACTCATACTTTTAAAAATGCATATTTTAACCATCTCAATATTTCCAAAATTCTTCTGAGTATCTTGCTTGAAATCCTGGCCAAAACATTATTCCCTCTCCCCCTATCCAATTATGTACACGAAGAGAGTAATTGAAGTGAAATCTTCTAGTAAATTTAACAGTCTTGAAGATAAAGTTTTAAACTACGGTTATTCATACTTAAAATGCTTCCTTTTACCCTCTTTTGCTGCTGTTCTCACCAGTTATTCAATAATTTAAGTCCTTTTGTTAAACAAACAAACTTGGCAATTCAGTGAATCTCATTTTAAACTCAGGAACTTGGAAAGGTTTTCTTTATTTTTCAATGATTTCAGCATTCTTGGGATCAGATCTGTAGAGATTTAGCCACATAAAACTGCCTTTAGAAATCATCTCTTATCAGTCCATCTGGAGCAGTACTCAAACACAGTATAAGATAATATCTGCATCCAAAATATCTAATTCCAAAGACACTTTGAGTTGAAGTGGAAACAGCTGCATAGCCAGAGACATCTTAACATACTGACTAGATATTAGTCATATTTTCAGTGAGAACAACACAAGGGCAATGCATTAATATTCGTAAAGATTGCACATATTATTAGTATCATCAACCCTCTACATGTGCCCCCAAACCGAGCCTATAGATAAGTGGACTACCTATCCTTATGGTGGATGGAAAGCCAGCAGGTGTTTGCGGTGCTGTGATCAGTAATAAAAAAATTCCCAGTAACTGGCTGCTAGTGGCAACTCCAAGGGTTAAAACTAGGATTGGTATTTTTTAACATCTTTGTCAATGCCTGGGTAAGGGGACAGGGTCACAGAATCACAGAATCATTGAATGGTTTGGGTTAGAAGAGACCTTTAAGATCATCAACCCCACTGCTACAGGCAGGGACATCTCCCTCTAGACCGGGTTGCTCACAGCCCCATCCAGCCTGGCTGCTCCAGGGAGGGGGCATTCACAACCTCACTGGGCAACCTGTTCCAGTGTCTCGCAGTAAATAATTTCTTCCTAATGTCTAATCTAAATGTACCCTATTCCAGTACAAAGCCATTCTCCTCATCCTGTCACTACTTGCCCGCATAAAAAGGCCCTCCCCAGCTTTCCTTTAGGCCCCCTTCAGATAATGGAAGGCTGTTATATGGTCTCTGCACCTCCTCGTCTCTATTGCTTGTGGTCCATCAGCAATAGTATCAGTTTAAGGAGAAAGGTCAGTATGCTGGAGAATATGATCACCTATCAGAAAAACCCATGCAAGCTAGAGAAATACTATGACATAAATCTCATGATGTTCAAGACCAACACCAAGTCCTACACCTTGTAATAACCTTCTGCCACAGATGAGGCTGATATTCAGCTGGTCACAAGGCTTTGCAGAAGATAAATGTGGAGTGCCTGGTAGACATTCAGTTCAATGTGATTCAACAATGCACCTTTGAGGGATGTCAAGCATTGCAGCAGGTTTTCCAAATAGGCTAGGGAAGTCTCCATCCTTGGAAAAAATCAGAACTTGCCTCTGAAAGGCCCTGAGCAACCACTCAATATTGGCCCTACTTTGAGTAGGAGCCTGACTAGATGGTTTAGACAGGTTTCTGGTAATTTTGTGATTTTTCATTGTAACCACCTAGTTGAAAAGAAATATGAAATATAACATGCTTACAATGAAGATTACAAAAGTAATCTGCTGCATACTGCATCAGCAGTATAGAATAGAGTTGTGCTTGAGTATTCTTGGGTAGCTTGATGTTCACCTCAGTATTCACTTTCTCAAAATAAAGCATTTGTCATTTGCCATATTTGTCATTCTTAAAGCAAGAAATAATTTTATACTATCACAATGAAAGTACAGCATATTTATAGATATTTGCTAGCTAACAGGATATTTGTGCCTTGTTTTATATGATTTAGTGACTACCCACTATGTAGAGATAGCACCCCATTTGTAGCATATGCTCTTTGGACAGTATGTTTAATAAATGGATTGTCTTCTACTCATTTAATGATAAAAATTCACTTGGCTTTTAAAAATGAATTTGTGTACTTAAAAAAAAATAATAAAAATTGTCTCTTTTTGTTTTTTTTTTCTCTCTTTTTTTCCCTCTTGAGGGATTGAATTTAGTCTACAAAAAACCCCAACATTTTTTTTGACAGTATCATACAATTAAAGCACATCTCTGAGTGTACAATTAATTATCCAGAACACCGATGTTTAATGTACTCATTACCTCTGCTACCTGAACTGTTTTCCTGTACCTCTCCACAAAACTCTAGTTACCTTGTTTTTCTTAGAACTGCTTTTTAGAATCCCATGGATTTTTGTTACTTGCAGACTAAATTTGTGGCTGTCCCTTAGTTAACCTGAAGTTTTGAAGAGAAACTAGAGACAGTACTTTGTGTTAGCTTGGAGGCAGCAAAGTTCTTTGCTGTGGAGACCTAATGTGTACTTGTGTTCTTGTCACAGCATCTGTACAAATATCAAGCTTGTTCTCTGCTGTGTGTTGACAATTTTCTGTCTTTGCATGGTATTCCTCCTGTATGACATGATGTTCTAGGTATCATCTTTCCTGTACTTCCTATGGTTTCTCTCTACTTTGTGTCCTTTTGTCTTTCTGTATTGTAACATAAGGCAGCAAATGAATGTTAACTATTATATAAGACTGCAAATGTGACTTGGTGTTCTATTTATTTTTTTATATTTGCTGTTATTATTTTTAATCTTCACTCATTCTAGTTCTGCTTTGCACAAGAAAAATGCATTTAATTAAAAAAAAAAAAAAGATGACTCTTGAATCCTTCTAGGAAGAGACTATTTCTATACTCTATCTACCAGTTCAGCCCTGACAAAAGTTAACTTTCCCACCACCCAGCAATTTTATTTCAGACATCAATACGTTTGAAATAAAATCAATGAAAGTAAATACCAGTTTTTCTGTCAAGTAATCGGATTGAAAGAAGTCATTCTCCATGAAGCTCATCCTTCACTGACTTTGGACCAGTGTGTTTTTTTTTTATAAAGCTCTATGTTAAAAAGCCAGATAAAGTGAGATTTAATTCAGCTGCAGCGCAGTTTCCCTGTGCTTCTGAAGAATTACTATGTCCCTACTGAGAAAGAAAGTACCAACAGAGATAAAATTTCACAGAGCCATATTGCTAACTGTCCTTCAGTAGTCTTACCTATTTCAGTTGGATTTCAAAGGGGCAACAGAAAAAGCTTGCAGGCTACAGATATTTTAAGCAGGATGTAATTCACTGCACAGATTTTGCAAATTGATGAAACATTATTTATTTGCAATACAGCGTTCTGCATTTTTCTCTTTCACGAGTTTACTTCTGTGACACTAGTCATTCAAAAATACCTCATTCACCTGCTGATGGTACATAAAGCAGCACAATTTAATTGAGATCTCACAGCTTTTCCCTCTGAGCACATGTCCAAATTCTGAGGCAAGTAAAAACTCCAGACAAAAATAACTTAACACATTTGAACATTCAGTTTCTATGGAGACAAATAGAAGCAAAATGTCTAATGTTCTTATTCAGCCTGAAACCTTACAGATTCAAACTACTTCAGTAAGTTTTAGGGACAGACAGTATTCCATGAATAAATAAGAAACAAACAAATAGAAGTACCACCCCAAATCCCAGTCCTGTGTTTCTAACTGTGCACTGTGTATTCTAGTTATGTGAGAATTATTGTTGGCAGTCAGTTCATGTTCTTCTATTCCCACCCCACATTATAGCCTTATTGATATACTTGAGGTATAGTTCGTGTCATTTTCAATAGCAAAATCCTTTTGTTGAAACATGAGAGAATTCAAAGCTCAGGACTTCGAGGCTTCTAGCCTTCACTCCAAGGGGTTAGAGAATAATAGCTGCAGAGTTAACTGCTACAAATGCTTGATGCTGCTAGGTCAAAGTAATGAATGATACATGAACTATCTGACCTTTTAAGCCAGAATCAGCAAAAAGAAAAAAAGGCATGAAAGGCACAGCATCATGATTGGGGCTATAGAAGTGTTTGTGAGACTTCTCTCAGGCAGCTGGATACAGAATCTGCTTTTTAAAAGTGCATTTTAAGTGGCACTCTAGTCAGTCCTAAAGTTCATATTTGAGAGGTGCTGCTCACAATTATCATCAGCTTTTACAGTGTTTCCTGAACCCTGAGCTTCTGTAAGGCTTATTAGTTACACTAATGTCTCGCTCAGCTCTTCCTTCACACAAACTGCCGGGAAAATAGAACATGAGATTACCAATACTGAGGGTCTCTAAAAGCTTTCTGCAAAAAGACGTGCTCTGATGACTCCATGTAAGCCAACTTCTGTGGAAGAGCCATACAAGCTGTCATTAGCACAGCACTGGGCTACAGCTCAGTTTTCAGCAGAGCTTTATTAACACCATACTGTAGTGCAGTAATGATGGCTATGTGGACTGCAATTTGCTCATAAGTGATCAGCTCTGAGCATGAGCAGAATGAATTTGAATTCATGCATAACTAAAATTACAGACATATAGAAGAAATACGAAATATAGTGCAAGAGCCAGCCTCAGTCACTTTTTAGTAGACCTAAATTACTTCATTTCCATACTGTCAAGCCTATTAATCTAACCATGGATCTGCCAAATGTGTCATGTGGGAAAGCACCATGCATCTGGCCGTCTACAATTTGCTATGCACAAAGATCACAAAAAGCATGAAACAGCAGAGTATAAGGCCAGGTACTATGGTCACTGAACAAAAGACTGCTGACTGGTACCAGTCTGAGAACAGTATAGATGTGCACCCATGGTGCTGTGTTCTGAAGAGCTATGACTCAAGGAAAAAGTAATTTAGTATTTATAACTACTTCATATTCCACAACATTCTTGATGTTTGTAGTCTACAAGTGCCCTTCCACTATTCTTGTAGTCTTATTTATATGTTGTATTTGTACTTCTAGCACTGAATAAGAGAATCTGGCTTGTGCAGTCAGGTGGTTCATTTGCCTGGCAGTTTGCAGTCTCCCTCTAACGAATTCAGGGACTGATCCAAAAAAGAAACAGAATTCACAGATAATTTGTGAAAGTCATAAAATGAGCAAAGGAGAGAAGTGCAAGTTAGCGTCACCACTGAAGTAGAATAAGCCATGATACCAGAGCTGATCGAAGCCTCGTGCCCAGCTGGCACATGGGTATTAGTTAATGCTCAGTCAGCAGTGAGTTAGCTTTGGCATTGCTTCTGTATGGGATGCTATATGAGGCAATAAAGAGAAGGAAGAGATGCAAATTCAGATAGAGAACACAAATTCATAGGAAATTAAGACTTCAGTATTTCTATTTGTTCAAATAGGAACTTGTTCAGTGCAGGTTCTTTTGTTAATCAATTATGCTAACTTGGACATGCCTATGCAGCTAACACATTAACAATTCTCACAAAGAATGATCAATGCAAAAAAATCGTTTTACTTATCATTCAAAAAAAAAAACAAAAAAAAAAACAACCCACAGTAGATGCATGTTTCTTGACATGAATTCTATCAAAAAGCCAACATGATTTAAAGTTCCTTAGAAGCCTTATTTCCTGAACTTTTCTTGCATACCTGTTTGACTCCACAGGAGCAAGATCCAACTGCCTAAATGAATTTCAGTAGAGTTTTGAGTCCATATATAGGCAATGTGGAGATAAAGTACTTTCACTGTGCTATTCATCTAATCCTAAAACAGAAATCTTAAATAGGTCAGAAGAATCATATCCTGAAAGTGCTTGCTTTTCTCCATTTAATGTAAAGCGAGGCTGGGATAACTACCTTTAACTTAGGTGCCTACAGTGTAAATACTGAGGTGAAATAAAAGTCACCTCTGAAATTCAAATACAGAACCAGAAACTTAACACACAAGTAAATCACATCAAAATCCCAATAAATTATTATTTATAAAAAAAAAAAAAAAGGAAAAAAAGGTATATCTCATTAAATCCCAGCTGATTTTCTTTTTTAATTTGTTTCCTAGAAATGAAAGCAAAACAGATTTCCAAAATGTTTTATTCTGCATGCGCAATACAGAAGAACAACCCTTGAACAATTAGGCTGACACATGAGATGCTTACATGCATCAGATACACTTGTCACCACTACTTGGAACCAGAAGCCTTCCCTGCTGCCTACTCTTCCAAACTGTGTTCTTCATTGAGCCACAGATTTGGCAGCTAACAGTGCAAATTTCCACACTGGTCATGGCATCACGGCAGGACAAAACCATTGCCCTGGCCACGACTAGTCCTTTGCACTTCCTACACCTTCATCTTACTGGTTTTAACACAACTGAGTTAACCTGATCCATTCTGCCCCAAGCTAAGAAGATGAATGTTCCTCACCCCAAGCCCCTCTAGGATGTGACTCGCCCACAGATCATCCAGGACAGTAGGTGCTCAGAGCAAACCAAGCATCCTACATTACTACATCTCAAAGCTTGGAGGGCAGGATGATAAGGGGGAAGGCCACTGCTCACTCTCTCACCTACATGTGAGGGTTGTAGAGGGGCTCACACTTGGATCTGCAAACTCAGAAGTGAGAGGTTCTCGCAATCATAGCAGTGCTGTAGGCCAAAATTCTCCACTGTCTAATACAAGGAAATCAGCCTCCAGAGCTTAACTACTTGCTCCAAGGTAGATCTTGTGGATTGGCCCAGCTATGCTCATACTCACTTCCATGCCAAGGCATAGTAATTAAAATTCACAAACCTGCAAATTTTATATCAGTGCTTCAGAGTAATAGCAGTTGCTTTAGCAATGTGGAAGGAAGTTGTACCAAGGCTGGTCAGAAGCCTTTGCAGATTCGTAAAACTTCTATTTTTCATACGTGAAAATAAGGTCTTGAATATACTGCTACCATGAGAACAGTTTCAGATGGTAATAGCTTGTATTTATATCTTGTCCAAGCATACACAAAACCTTATCTAGCACTCTTTGCATATCCAACACTGATGAAAAAATAGATTTGACTTCAGCCACATAGCTATAAAAAATACCTAAAAGCTTTTAGCACCTCTCTTTTTCAAGAAAAAAAAAATGATTTGCTGTATTATGGAAATCAAGTAACATTTTGTTATCCATTTGAGAAAGTTCCTGTTTATAAAATGCACTTTCCTCTCAATAAATAAAAAAATGCCCTTAAAGACACAAACAAGATTAAAACATACACTTCATCATCTCCCTAACTCTTTTTGCAGAACTACCTCCTATTACATACCACTGAAGCGGTATGCAAAAGGTTGTGCAAACTCTATGCAACATTTTAAAGAATAAATTGCAAAATAAGAGGTCAAGAAAGCACAGACAAGCTATGACCTTAGACAGTAAAATAAGAACACGCTTTCTGTAACTTTTCAGAGTTTACGAGGAGTGAATAAAATAACGCCTATTCAAATCACAAAGTTCACTAATATCATTAAGAAGTTGTGACAATCAACAAACACAGTCATAATTCACCTTGGCAGGAGTGCAGATCCTGACCCAGGAGTTCTGCCAATTTCTTAAATGGAACAATAACCCAGTTTCATTTAAGAGAATTAAATTTATTCTTCATCTTGAATGATACCAGTGGATAATTGAGAAAAATCAGATGGAACATGCAAGAAAAGTTGTTTACAAGACAGTACTGGAAAGGCTTTAAAACTCTTAGGTTATAAAAAAAAAAAAAAAATAAGGTTTTTATGAGCTATCCTCAATCCAATTTTGAGCTAGATCCTTTTCTTTCTCCAGAATGCTTCACAGGGGGATGAATAGGTTTATCTTCCTGGTGCATGTGGGAGAGAAATAGCTGAGAGCTTCTGAGTTGCTGTCAAGTGTCATAGCTCGATTCAATTCAGTAACGTATACCAGAGGAAGAACTGCCCCTCGGTTTTGTGCAGTCCCAGAGAAGGAAATCTCAGCTATCTGGTGGCCACATGAGAAATGACTACATTTGTCAGAATGAGAGAATACGTCAATCCAAGTACATGCTGTTGCTCAGGAATATCAGTACAGGCTCTGTTCATGTTTGTAAATGAAATGGGATAGGGAATATCATGCTGGCCTTGAGACAGGCTGACACAACGCTGCTGTTGCTTGTGTTGTGCTGCTTAAATCACCTCACCCCTATCTTCACCTTCCACAAGTAAAATGCCTGCAACAAAACTGCTTCTTGGGAAAGATGCCTGCAATGTAACTATGTAGATGGCCATATGGCACTTAGGACCTTGGCCCACTGCTGAGGCAATCACAAGTACTGAATAGCATGGTTCCCTCGGTGAGTATATGTGGGATTCAGATAAGATGCACTCAGAAGGGACGACCTACTCCTACACTAGGAGAGTTTGGATGACTTACAAAGAGCAAAGGAAGGTTTGATTCAGGAGAGGTGAGAAGAAAAACAGCTTTCATTACTAATTCTTCCTCTGTGTTTATTAAGGAAAATCATAGCAATGACCCACAAAATGCTTGATAGTGTACTGTGCAACTCTTGCATCAGTGGTATTCACTCAGTTGCACAAGGAACGTATTTGGTTTTGGAGCTTCTTTGACTTGAAGGCAGCACAACTGTAACAACTATTGAGGCAAACGGAAGATGAAGAGTTTAGAGAAGACAAAAGCTTTGTTTAATGAGGTTATTCCACATAATAAGATGACAGAAAAATAATATACCTTTTAAGTGGAAAATGCTTCCTGGATTTTTATCTTAAATGTGGTAGTGAATGCATCTCCACATTCACAAAAAAATGGCCTTCTCATAATATTGATCTGTTTTATGTGGATCACAATGCTTAACAAATACAGGCAAAATGTGTTTTGCTTGGCTTGTTTCTTGTCTCTTGCAGATAGATAATCCTCTGTTTATTTAGCAACTATATAATTTAATAAAATAATGTCATGAGGAAAATATGAGCTTCAAATTCCATTTTCTGATATCAAGACAAATATAACACTTTTTTATTGAATAAGAAATGAACAGCAACCATGTATCTTGCATAGTGTGGAAAGTGAGTTACAAGAATGTAGGTAATTCTCTGCAGGGAAAAATAATGTTTGGCTGGATCCAGTGAGAATGCTCTGTAAGGTAATATGAAATTTCATTTTGGTTAAAACTCTTGAGGGAATGAACATCTGAAGCCTATTTTAATATTGATTATTGCTTAGTACATCTTAATTTGCAACAAAAACGATGTAAAGGGGACAGGAGATGGGCAGGGTATTAATTACAACATTCAGAATAAACAATGTTTTTCAGCATCTACATGTGTTTGAACATGTCGATGAGAGACAAAGTTTCAAGGTTGGTATCTTCCTAATTATGCTGTAATTGAAAAATTGATCAGTTAATGATTATCAAATATATTTCTATGGATGGTATATTATTTCAAGATTTGATTCTGGGGATTACTGCCCAATGCTGTTTTTAAAACAACAGCAAAAACTGATGTGGAATGAAATATAAACATTTCTCTGTTAGAATAAGATGTCACAAAAACTGTATCTGAAGTGCTTATATATAAAAAAAAGTGAGCTACTGTTCCCATAGAAACAGGCAACATATTTTAGCTAACATAGATGCTTTCCATTCTAGGGACTTCATTGTCATCGCTGTTTACAAAATACAAAAGTAATTCTTCTAAGACTCTGACATGGTAAACAGACAAAACATCAGAAACCTATTGAGGAAGGTGTAGCTTTCATTTCAGATGCACTCTAATAAAATGCTTCATACCCTTCTCATCTGAATGTCACAACATTCCCTCCCACCTTCAAACCACCATGTAGTAACCAAGTTCTCCTTATGGTGGAGGTTATCCAGTGAAAGGCACCTGACACTGGCCTGCCTCTAGGCTAGTTTGCTTCTTTCTAGAATGAACCAAAGCTTTTTCAGTGTCAGATTCCCTCTTTCTCTCCTTCCTCTTCTCAGTTACCAGAAAAAGACTCACTTCAATGCATGGAGTCAGCACAACATATCTGGGGCACCTGTTAAGCCTTGCATTGAGCCTACACACATTACTAATTTAATATGCTGCTGACACATTCCCATAGCTGCAAGTGTTTTGCTTCCCAAGTGGTTCTGTGAATCTCACTAATAATCTGAATAAAGTGTCCTTTTCGAAGTGTTTTTTAAAACATTTAACTCCGCAGTTTTCAATTAAATAACTTAAAAGAGACACCAGAACTTATGATTTCATTAAAGGTGTCCTGAAATTTCACACTTGAGTAGCTGCAGTTTAAAGGGAAGGACTGGGGACCATCAATTTGTATCTACTGGAAGTTTAGCATTGCCAGTCTGCAATCCTTTCCCTGCAAATAATAATGTCTCATGGTATTTTCTCAGTAAGGCTGGAAGAATTCCCTTCCAGAAGAGAAATCTAATTGATGTCAGCAAGTGAATTACCACCTGTCCACAGGTAACTGATGCTTTTGAAAGCAAGTGGTATTGGCCACTGCCTTTGATAGACTTTGTAATGAAGTTCAGTTTTGAGCCCCTTGCAGGGGCACTAAGGCACTTACATGTTCAAATATCTTCCTTCCTCAACAAATACATGGAAAGTAAAGGCATTAAATGGTTAACTTCACAAATGAGAATAATGCATAAAACAAGGATGCAGACAATTTATCTGAGTGAAGGTATTTTCTCATTTTGGTGAGTTGAAAAGTGCAGTAGAGACAGGAGCCAATAAGAGGCAGCTAGAAAAGCAGCTGTGGTGGTGGAGCAGAATCTCCTGTTCTGAGGGCAGGGAGCACAAAAGTTTGACAGCAACAATTTGGGATCCAGCGTGGGAGATGCAATAAACACTACTCATGAACTTCACCTTAAAAAAGAAACAGCACAAAGTAGCCATGGCAGCTAGGTGGGGTGTTCTTGTTTTGTTTTTTTTTTTTCCAACTACAACACAGTATGTGCCTTTTTCCAGACAGAGGTATTACAACACAGAGGAATAACCTTCCGCTTACTTCCACAGCCATAACAAACAAATGTACAGAACCTGCCTATTAATTCATTAACACCAAGTAAGAGTGCATGATCCAGCACTCTGATGATGCCTTGTTTGACTGATAAGAGAAATGAAAAGCACTACACTTACCACGGTAATTATTACAATACAATTTTTATCCTGCAGCTGAACATATAAAATAAGTGAGCACTGTGTTATGCTACTTGAATACTGCACCAGCATTTATTGTCCTACACATGGATTCTGCATTTTCCTGTCACAGATTTCATGCCAGCAATTTCATGGTCTTCAGCTGCCAGTTCAACATCACATTAATACGTGACAGTAGATGACATCTGAGTACTGTTTAATATTTTCAAAAGAAGTTTATATAGTATTATGGCTTATTCTTGTTAAAAATCTTGTAACTGCAATGAAATACCTGATTGATGGTTATGCAACACATTAAACGTATTCAGATTTTGTTGTTTTGCAGTGAATTAGTGTTTATTTTCCTTGGCATAGCTTTGGTAGTTCACAGCTGAGTCCTAATTACAAAAGAATTTAAAAACTCAAGGTCTTAAATAAATGTCAAAAATGTAATTAAGAATTTTTAAAAGTATATGGAGTTGATATTTATCTGGGTAAAGCCATTTCAATTCATACAATCATTTTAGAACTACAATATAAAAACAACTATTTAAAAATCTACCTTGTAGTGTACACTAACAACAAAAATTCATAAAGATGCTTTTGCTTCGTCACTAATTGGTAACTGAGGACCATAATGGTCATGATTCATACGGTGTCCTGGAAAACAGATGCATATCGTAGAAAAATATGTGCTGACACGCACTGCTTATTTTGTAAAGTACTCGTGATATAACCTTCAGCTGTTTCAGGATGGCCTAAACGTGGAACCAGGGAGCAGAACTGGAAAGTATATAATCGCAGTTAATTAGAAACATCGTCACTGCAGTGTTTCATACTTGATTATTTTCAGTAGCTACCCCCTGAAACTTTCCAAGCTGCTTAGAAACTACATGCTAAACTACTTTCAGTTTAGCTGTGAAAAAAGGCTATGTTTTGTCCACGGAATGAAAATGAGAAAATTAAAGGAGAAAGGTTTTAAGTGAGGATCACAAGATGTCCAGCTTTAACTTGTGATTGTCAGAGATCTGTCTCAGCTTTAAGACAATTCTGACTACTTCCCGGGCATGATGGAGAAAACAGCCACCTGCTTTTCTCAGAAACACAGAGCGTAGTGCAAAATTGGAACAAGACGTCTTTTAATACTAACTACAATGGAAAGCTCAATAGCTATGCACAGTACTTCATAGGTCTGTCAGAATCTATAAAAACTCCACATTTTGGCAGATTAATGTCAAATTTATGCCTTGAGCCAACATGGTTGTCCTCTTCACAATCTAAATTATCCTCCTCAAGGATTTGCCTATGGCTATAATTCCAATTTAATAACTTTCCTCGTGTGATTTCTTGTAGACGATGGAATTAGTTTTAAACGCTGAATATATTTCTTTTTGGAGACTTTAACATTTCAGCCTTCATTTGACCTGTTTCTCTTCACATTAGGAAGTGCTGGGGCTATTTAATGTGTTCTGCAGCATAATAGGTTCACAACAATTTCCAGCAGCATTGCAGGCTAAACACACGGCAAGAATAGTTGAATGACACATTAGAAAAATCACTGCCTTAATAGACTCTTCAGGACAATGTGACAAGCCCAATATCATAATTACCGTTGCCCTTGCAGCTCTCAAGTAATTATGTTTCAGATTTTATTTTTTTTTCCTGAAAAGAAATGTTTAATTAAGAAAGAATCAAGTCATGAATTCATGTATTTGTAAATCAGAGATACATCATGTAGCTCTGCAATAACTGGTAGCCAGAGTCCACATCTATTTTTATTTCTTTTTTTCTCCATTTTATTTCCTTTTAATTCTGCTTGGTGGTAATGAATGAGGTATATAATTACTGTGATTCATCTTTTACCCTTATCATGAAGCACCCCAGAGCACTTAAAGCCATAATTAATAAAATATTTCAAAAAAGAATAAATTAAAAACACAACTAAAATTCAACCTTTAACTTCATATTAAACATGATCAAGAACTGTACAGAACTTATAAAGAAGAATGTTTTAGAAATGGATAAGAAATGAAATGCACGTAGTTACCTGTACATCTACACCAACAGTCACTTATACAGTTCTTGTAAAAAATAGTGAAGTTCTTGTAAAACAGTAAAGATCCAAAGATGTGAGTTCAAGTAAATCTAAAGAGTAAAATAAGTTCATGTGGCAAAGCACCTGTGATGATTATCTCTGTGAAAGCCCTCATTTTCAAGGATGTATATGTGGCTCCAACTAATTCTGAAATGACCTCATTTTTAAGAAAAGTTAGTATGCTTTTCACATGCCTTTTTACCTATACTTAAAAGGTAAGATAACAGGTGAAACTGAGGACACAGAAATCAATCTATAAGTAATGGAATGAAATCTATACAACTGTCAGATTCCCAAAATTAACCTTTTTTTTTTTTTTTTTTTTCCTGTCTCTGGATAGGAGCCTGCAATCTGGAGCAGGACATGACAGTGATGTGCACAGCCCAGCTACTCAGTGCACAGCTCAATTCCAGGAAAGGTTTGCTCCATGACCTGCAAGCCTCTGCCCACCACCCACCCGTAAAGGGCTGACTCCAGAGTTCCCCAGCTGGGACTCATCAGCTTGTTTGGACTAGAAGACTGAAGGAGCTTGGAAACATAAAAAAATCTCCAAAGAAAGTTAAATCAATTTGGAATATACTTTTATCTTTCCCTCCCTTCTGCAAATTCACTTACCAAACTCTTCTTTTTGTTAGGGAATGCCTGTTTTCCTACTAGCAGGTTCATCTGGCAGTCTGCTGGCCTATGCACTGCTAAATCCTACTCCAGGCTGAAGGCAATAGAAAGACAGTGATCACATGAGCCCTCTCATCATTTTTACTTGAGAATAAAGTCAAGGGCCATAAGTGTTTAGTCCTGTTCTTTAGTTCTGTTAGTGAAGCCAAATAAGAGATGTACAAGATGTAACGTAAGAGATGAAAGATGTTTCTGCAACTGTTACTGACAAAACAAGAAGATGATTTACTGTGTTCAGTTTTGGGCAACTCAATGCAGAAAGGACATTGAGGTGCTGGAGCAAGTCCAAAGGACAACAAGTCTTGTGAAGGGCTTGGAGAATACGCCCTATCAGGAGTGACTGAAAGAACTGTTGCTGTTTATTCTGAAGAAACGGAGGCTTAGGGAAGACCTCATTGCTCTCTCCAAATACCTGAAAGGTGATGGCAGTGAGAGTGTGGTTCAACTCTTCTCACTGGTGACAGGACAAGGGGAAATGGCCTCAAGTAGCACCAGGGGAGGTTCGGGTTGTATAACAGGGAAAACTTCTTTACAGAAATGGTTGTTAAGCACTGGAATAGGCTCCCCAGGGAGGTGGTTGAGTCACCATCCCCAAATGTGTTTTAAAACCATCTGGATGTGGTGCTCAGGAACACAGCTTAGCAGTGAGCTGTTAAGAGTTAAGGTAGTATGGTTAGGTTGCAGTTGGACTTGATCCTAAAGGTCTTTCCCAACCTGAGCAATTCTATGATTCTGCCAGACAGAGCTCAACTGTGAATGACTTTTTTTCAGTTTACTAACTCATAATACCCCATCCTATTGCTTACTAGCTTTCATTTTATTTCTTTCTAATCAAGATTGTCTTCAGCATGAATGTATATATATATATGTATGTATTCAAGCTGAAATATTCTGCTCTTTTTGAACTTGATGCCAATCAAAACTAGTGGCAACAAAGTTCAGATGGAAGGTTAGAAAAAGAATAATTGAAGCCAGCCTTCAATTCCATGGGCAGACAACTCCCTGGGCAAAATCAAGAAGACAGCTGGCCTAAAGCATCTCTGAAATAATAATTTCTCCAAATTTGTTCTATAAAGATCTGCCACCTCTAATCAAATAACACTGAACTTTGATATTCTGTTGTTGATACTCTTGGACTAAATTCCATTCGGTGTTATTTGTTCTAAAACACCCAATCTTCATTAATATTCAACCCAACCTTAAACATGCTTTGGGCAAAGGCAGGAAAAAAGGATAAACAAGCTGAGTACTTTCGGCACTTGTGACTGAATGCTACAGTAACTACAAATAATATGGCTGAGCAGATACTTAACAGATAAACATAGATTTCAGCCAAAAAAACACAGAACAGGTATAATGAATGAGATGTCCATTTAACTTTTAGACCTGGCATATCTGTGAATAGGAAAGTGCACAGTTCAGTTGGCAATTAACTAACCTGTGAAATGATGCTCATTATGTGGTCAAAGTGTTACTTCTGGAAAATGAGCAGGCTGCCAACCAACTTCCTTGATCAGATACACTCAGGGATTAGAATGGATATTTCAGGTTCACACTCAATTAGCATTTGAGACCCTCTTTCTGTAAACACTTTCTACATCACAGCAAGTGCCAAATTCCTACCATAGCTTGAGCTACTATGCAAAGACCTGAGAATGCTAATTCTGTTGGCTCTACCCTAGGTCTAGTGTTGGAGACAACACTCTATTCCCCAGAATACTAAATGGTTTTCAAAAATAAAACAGATTATTTTGAAGTTGAGATCTTTCAGAACATTACTGGCGACAGAGAATTGTTAAAATAAGTAGCCAGCCACAGCTTTGGCACTGAGGTATTCCACAAAACTTCAATCCTATTTAGATGAATTGCAACAAAACAATATTCATCTTTAACACATGCAATGGAAACCAAAGTTTATGGATCATATCAACAATTTGGATACTTTCATTAGGAATGATGATAAGAAAAGGAGAAAACACAGCAGACACGTTAAGTGGAATTAAAATAAAATACAAAAGAGAGGTAGAAGGCATGTTTTGACTACCTACTGCAGATTCCTAACTCAGCTGACACCCTATTAATACATATGTGATTCAGAATATGAATCCATGGGCTTAATTCACAATCAATGTAAAGTAATTCAGGCAACCGCTATTAACTTTCCTTTCCACAGAGTGCCTATTCTTAACCTATTAAGAGGCACATTCTTAACCTATTGAGTTAATACAAGATGTTAGATATAGGGATGTTTATGAATTACAGCGTAACTCAGTGTAGCAATTAGTATCTCAGAGCATTTGCAGTTCCAAGGGCCTGAGTTCACATCTGAACATGCATGAAAAAATAACAGAACTGAAACACAACCTTTATTGATTTAATAATAGCTATTGTCGCCTCTATCTACAAGGGGATAGAGCCATTCTCCATTTCACCTAAGGAACTAGCCTACTGCCCAGAAAAGGAGCACAAGATCTGTATTCCCACAGACATAACCATGACTGAGCAGCCCACTTCCAACGACTCTCCCCTGCAAGTCAAGTTTCCCTCAGTTTGACCTTGACGTTCACTGTAGTTTATACCCTTATTCAAAGACTTAAATGCAAACTACATAACTTATTCTCCAAGATTCCTAAACTGTGCCTCTTCTCTTCTTCAATACTCATGAAAAAATGTTTAAGGAAGCAAATTATTGCTTTGGACACACTACTGACAGAGTCTGGACACAGTGTCACCACCAAAATTTGTTTTAGAGTAGGCAAGCACAAGACTTCCAAAACATGGTGACAAAGGACTTTGGTTAGATGCACAGTATGGGAGATTCTGCTCCAATTGGCTGTTTTTGTGGCACATTTATCATCCAGATACATAACCCTGAAGGTCAGATCTCTCACAGTTCTGCCATGAAAGCACTGATGGGATGAAGAAAGAATATAATTACCTGAGTTGTTTGGTAAGGACACTCAGGAAAGGCACTACTGTGCCTTTTGTCACAGTAAACAGCACTGTATTTTCTGTTGAGCACGATCATGAGAATCAGGGTAAGATTTTGTATGACATGCTTCTGTCCCAGACATTTTTTTTTTCTTCGTCCTGCTCCCAAGACATACATGCTGGCTTTTCTTCCTTCTTAGGGACAGTGATCACTTCAAACTGGGTGGTGGCCCCACAGGTTATCAGCAGATTGGAACAAGTTAGATTTCACATACTGCAATAATAAGCATTCTCATGCACCTCATATCTCAGCTGTTAGACCTGATCCTCCATCTAACATGGGGAAATCATTCATTCCTAGTGAGTCAACTACGTTTTGGGATCGCTGTTTGGACTGGTTGACACAGTCACCACAACCTGATCTGACAATTCCACAATGTACATAAATGCTTACAAAAGGGAGAGAGGAAGGAGGTGTGACGTTTAAAAAAAAGCAATGACTTTGTTTCTATGCACAGCATTTCCAAAATTTCTACATGAACAGATTCTCTATAGTTCTCATGGGTTTTAAAAAAAGTAAAAATGAAGTTACTATGACAGCTATCAGGAAAACAGTCTTACAGTGTGAGATTTGAAGAGGACAACACATCCAACTTACCAAAACAAGAGTTGAAAGGTGCCTTGATTGCTACGTATAAATTTTTAGTTGTAGTAGGGGTGTTGAATTTGTGCTGGTTTATAGATATGGATGAAGCAAGTATTGCAGGTCAGAAACTTCATTGGGCTAGGTGTCACAGCCATAAAAGGTGCACAAGCTTCTGTGCACACAGGCTTTTCGACAGGACACTGTAAATAATCAGCTTTTCATAGATAGATAACATATCTGGGAAAAGTAGACTTTTCAGTCTTATGGACAAAAGCATAGCAGTAGGAAGACTGGCAACTGAAATTAGACAAATGCAACCTTTCCACAACATTTCAATCTCCTAGCACTAAGGGTAATTAAATATTGGAACGGCTTACCAGGGGAGCTGGTGGACTCGCCATTGCTTGGAGTTTTAGGACGAGAATAGATATCATTGTAAAAGAGATGCTTTAATCCAGCTTCTGGAAGTTCTCAACATGCCCATAACACTTGCAGCTCTGCATTAAGACAATGACTATAATCAAATCTCATACAGAGATCGTACAGGTTTCAGCTGATCAACTGCAAGGGTTATAAAGAATTTATTCTTTCCTGTGACATAAAAACATACATTTTCGTTTGACTTATGTCCTGGTCTGTCTCTGAAGTAACAGAGATTGCCCACATCTACAGAAAACACGGACAAAGTTGATACTGAGGAAGGTGGTGACAGGGAAAGTACTTTTCCCTAGTCCGAGCAGTCCTATCCTAATGTGAGCTCACATGCTTTGAGTTTGAAGTCACTTGAATGCAAATCCCTTCTGAAGTGGGAACTATGTGATCAGGTCACTGCAGAACCAGGTTTGATTTGCGTGCCTGGCAAAGGGCCTGGCACTCATTCCTCTCAGCACTGCCCTACCACAGCTATGTGATTTTTGGAACTGAGCCATCACACGCTTGGCCCCTGCAGAGAGAGCACTGGCAGAGGGTCAGATGGAAAACTATTGGCTCACCATACTCCTAGAGGTTTTGTTATTCAGTCTTGCCGGATTGACCCAAAGGGAGCAAAGATGAGATAAACAGAAATCTCACTGGATTTGTTTTGCTTGTTCAGTGTGAGATCCAAATCATACATTAATTCACTGAGATCATCTGGGCATATCTCATCTAATTAATTCACTGATACCAAAGAAGCATAAGTACCACCTTGATTCTTTCTGTCTCCTGAAAAGTAACATGCTTTAGCCTAACTAGTTATAATATTTAAGCATGAGTGTCACAATGGATTTAGTTGTCAGATTTCTATTATAAGTAGACACCTAAGCATCCCATTTGGCATTTAATTTAGTTACACCTGCAACTGTACAACCTTCAATATTATAGCAGAATACTGTCATGACTTGGGATATAGCAGAATACTGACTTAATTATTAAATGCTAGTAAAGTTGAAGACAAGACAGGACATTCTGCTGCTATCACAGCTCTGTGTGAAAAGAGTAAGTCTGTAAAAAAAAAAAAAAAGCAAAAAATGAGAAATAGTTCTTCTAGTGATTTCTGCAAGCTGCACAGCAGCATCTTCACTCTGTGAGTCTCCAAACGAGCATCTATTTAAACCAAACCCCACATTTCCAGGCTTTTATTCTTCACAACTACCTATACTATTCTTCTACATCCCTTTGACAATGAGTATGATTCAAAGATTTTTCTGTCTGTGCTAACCAATGGGCCATTTGATGAAGCTATGCACAGGTAAGCCTGGAATACAATACAGGAATATAATTCACCTGTCCTGTAATTCAGGACATCTTCCACATTGAATAAAGATGATTTCTCTTTCCCATAATTCTATAGCATACGCATTAGTGTAAGGCTCTGTTGTCAGAATCAGTCATGATTTCTATCTTAGGATTGCCATATTTCAAACTAAGAATAAGACTTACTGCAATAGCACTATCTAGTACCATAAAATACTTATGTTAAAAAAAAATGAAAGAAAGAAAGAAAACAGACTCGATTTTAAAAAAGAGGAAAAACAAGATACACCGAAGCTGCTCTGCTCCTGTACATGTCTCTTTCGGTGATGCATGCAAATATCTGATAGCAATCATGAAAATCAGATATACACAATTCCCACTTTAAGCAGTACATGATCCCATGAAAATGCTGCCTCAAATCAAACCAGACTACTCAGAATAAGTCTCCTCATCCAGGATGAAAATGGCAAAATCTGCGCTTGGGGTGTTCTGACTTCTTGAAAAGACATCTCTTGGGCTGTTGTTGTACTTGAGTATAAATAGCCCTGACAGACTGTACTCAGACATGCTCCACACTGCAAACAAATTCCATGATGAACTTCTAATATTTTTTTATTATTATTATTTCTTCTCCTGAGGTTCCTACAGCATATTCAATGCCAGCAATGCAGAAACACTTGGAAAACCTGAAGTGAAGCTAATTGCATATGAATTTTAAAGAATACTGTTTTAAAGAACAATTGAAGGAGGAATATCATATTATGCAGCAGATAAATTGGAAGCCAATTGCATAACAAAGATCAGTACATTTATAACAACAAATATCACAAATTTTTAAACAAAAAACCTCTTTGGTAAAATAAAATTATGGAAGCATCTGCATGTTTCCAAAATGTAAGAGATCTGCCTTATCACAGAGTGCTCATTTATGTTCTTACTGAGCCACAACTTTGACTCGAGAAACACAGAAATTCACATGATTACTGAGCATCATTTTCTCCTCTCTTATATTTCTGCTGAAAAACTCCCCAGCTCAGAAGTTTTA
The DNA here is from genome assembly GCA_023055505.1 of Callipepla californica brunnescens. Classification (NCBI taxonomy): domain Eukaryota; kingdom Metazoa; phylum Chordata; class Aves; order Galliformes; family Odontophoridae; genus Callipepla; species Callipepla californica. The sequence goes on along the minus strand of JALIRH010000007.1, from coordinate 15,303,248 downwards.
AATTGTTATGTTACCATGGCTGCAAAAATCTACAGGTTTTTTTTTTTTTCATCAAGTAGACTGTTTTAAAGTTAATTTCCATGCAGCATTAAAAAATGACATAATTAACATCACTGTGTTCTCCTTCATTCTTGATATTCTACTGAAAATGATTCTCTTATTGTTCAAAACCCATTTCCTATACATTTGTAATAAGAGAACAGATAACTGTCATAATTCCTGAACGTTAGCTTTTCTTAGCCACTACTGGGTGCTTTTATTTTTCTGTTCAGAATCACGTGTCAGGTTGAATAAAATTATTATATTTCCATTAGAATTTGATGTATTGGATCAATGCATTTACTCCCCCTTGGTTGGTTTAATACCAAAGATACTGTGGTTAATATTTAAAGCAGACTTTTAATTCTACTTTTTTCAACTAGCACATGTAATAGCTATTTCTTCTTCATTCATCTGTAATTAAAAATAACTAACAACAGAATTTTGACATGTAAGAAAATGCTGTAAGAATCACATGGATTAAATTTTAATCCCTCCCTTCCCTCCCCCTCCCCACCAATAAACTGAATAAAGGCAATTTAAAACACACAAATAAAATCTAATCTAACTGTCCACTTTACCTGGAAATGCATGCCCTGTTAGAGAATCCAAATCTGAAATTAAAACAGTGAAAAAATAGTCTTTAATTTAATATTAAAAAACAAACTAAAAACAAACCTGGCACCAAATAGGAAATTATTATGAACATGAAACTTGAATCAAACAAAGATATTACACTCAGCATTACTTTATATAGCCTTCCCACTCCATCAGTTTGCAAAGAGCTAAAGAGGAAAGTCGTGAATATTGTGAGAAGTTTCTTTTATAAGAGGAAGAACTCTTTTTTACATTTTTACACTTCTTTAAATGGACATCTTTCAGAAGCCATACCTTGAGTATAAGCATTTGTTCTAGGACCATATATATGATGAACAACTAGAAATCTGCACAATGTTTTTTAAATCAAAGCATTTTAAACAGAAATCTGTCTTGACTGTCAAAAATAAGCCCTCATTTTGACTATTCTAATGCTCATTCTTTCAGACATTTAAAAAAAATATATATCTGTTTTAAAAACATGAGTTCAAAGGAAAAGAGAACCGGGGGTACTGCTGCTTACACTGAGTAGCATAAATACATGTTAACACTGCCTAGAAGAGTAACTGGGCAATCTAGGCATTTTATTAGAAGCATTTTTAAATTCATTTATCTTAAAAAAAAAAATCTTTCCTGGTTACAGCCATCATCAGATACAAGTGCTTAGCTACTGACTGATTCTGCAGAAATACTAGATTTCCTGTAATACAATTACTGACTATAAATATCAGTGGGGAAGCATCTACCAATGAATCCTTTGAAGTATACCTTCTTGTACTGGAAGGCAAAAGGAAAGTGTTCTTGGCTCTAATAATTTATGCTTGTTCAAACAAGATCTATTTCCTGACGACTAAGAATATGCTCAATATTATAAGCGAAAATGGGGAGGAAAAACATAAGATGTGACAAATGTAATAGAGAGAACTGCTTTCCAAAATCCAAGACAGTGAACACAGGTGGGATATGAGGAAAAGGCTCTTTCACTGACAGGGTGTTTGGGCATGGCATAGGCTTCCCATAGGCAGTAGTCATGGTACTGAGGCACTGGAGATCGAAAACCACTTGGACCAATGCTCTCAGTCACAGGAGCTGATTGTGGGTTGGTCCCGTGTGAAGCCTGGAGTTGGACTTCATGACCCTTATGGGTACTTTCCAACTTGAGATACTCTATGATTCTAAAACACAACACATTATTAACACTCAAGTATGTGGCGTCAAGAGCTTTATCACATCAAACTTTTTTCTAAGCAACAGCAGAAAGAAGAGCACATCTCAGCACTTTTACTTCTAGAAACTGAGATAAAAAATGTTTTGGCCTCATAAAAACCCCACCAAACACACACTATCCATAAAGGCAGTATCTAGCTGTGCAGGGGCTGCTCTCTGCAAGCACTGAGAGTGGATGCACACGCCACACAAATCTGAATCATCCCAAACAACCTCATAATACTTGAATTGCCCAAACTGCTGTCACTGTGCACACGCTGTGGCTGCACATCCTGCCACTGCATTAATGTGTTTGAGAACATCTGTTCTGTATCATTTTTCTGATGCAAGTGTCTTGATGCAAATCCATGAACATATAAAGAAAAAGAAAGTCTTCTTTAGAAGGCTTTAGATTTGAAAGAAAGCCAGCAAAAAAGTGGGATTTATTTCTCAAACGTGCATGCACAGTTTGGGAGTTGTAGCTGAAATCACTGTTTATGAAAACAATGCAGACAACTTAATGCAAACTGTCTTGGTTCTTGTCTCAGCACAAAGCAGCACTACTGCGTAACACTACATATTAAGCTGAAGATATGAATGGTGGATGTGTTTGTTTTCTTACAAGCCAACCCACACTAGGCAAAAACAAGGTAGTTTGTCACCCAAGCACATGTTCTGTGTGAACTTTTAAATAAAATCAGACCTACTTTGCTAGCTGAAACCAAAGAAGTTTATGGGGTTTTAGACTCACAAATCATCATCCACATGGCCCACTTCCATTATTGCATTTCACTAAGAGTGATGCAAGCAGGCAAAGCACAGGCAGGCCATGTAGAATTTCCCACAGAAAGATAAATACAGTGTGCAGCATTTCCCTGCTAGACTTCAGTACACGCAGTTACTGCAGTTACAATGGAATGAAACCTTTGCTGTGGCTGAAACAACTGGGGCATTCAGTCTCTGCCATAGCATTGGTTCCACTTTTCTTTAGATTCAAAAGGTGGGAGAAAAATCAACATTTTCTGTTACTGTTCAGAGGACTTTGCAGTTTTTTGGAGTGATTTTCAATTAAGTAAGTTTGGTCAGGTGGAATCCAATTTTCCTCAATTCTATTTATCCTATGAATTGCCCTGATTTTGTAGCATTCACTTTTATTTTCATAAATGACTTTCTAAGCAAAGAGCAGAAACATGAGATGAAAATGAAGTACATGCAAATGAAACACATTTTTAGCCCCTTTTTAGGGAAAAATACCTGCCACATCCACAGTAGCAATTAGCAATGAATTACATTCATGCAATCTATACCTGGTCCATACTATAATTAATTTATCTAAGTAGAAAAAAGCAGTGATTTAAAGACAAAGTTGACTTCCACTTATATTAGATGGTGCAATTTTTAAAAAGGAAAGAGGATGTACTTCTCAGCAAGCTGCAGCTCTGGTATGCCGCAGTGATTTCATTAGCTTAGGGCAACAGACATTGGAGATGGCACAAGCTTTTCATGCCAATAAGCTAATTGTTTTTTCTTAGAGCTGATTAGCAAAGATGAAGTCCTGTCTATGCCTTGCCTCCAGGGCCCTGTTCTTCCTATTTCAGAAAAAAAGTACACTGCACAATAATCCAGCACACAACCTTTGACTTCACTCGCACGGTACCTTTAGCACTGAGCTTACAGCAAAATGCCAAAGCACAGCGCAGCTGCTTTCTGCAACGACACGGCTGACAGGCATCGGCAGAGTGCCAACACCAGAGAAGTGGAAGGGACAATTTCTAAGGTACAAGAGAAAACATTTAAGGTGAGGAACACATTTAAAGTCATTTAGCATTAAAGACTCTCCACACGACTGTCAGAGAGATGATGAAACGACCTCTGAGAAGTGGTACCTTCTCATAAAGGTTAGGAGAAGCTAAATGGGTTCTAAATTATGCTCTTTCAAAAACGACAGTTTTCTTCCTGCTTCTAAGTGATTCAGATACATTGCCAGCGGAAGCTCAGTGCCTCTGCTTTGCTAAACTTCCACAGCTGGACTCAATGTTATTTCACGAAAATCCCATAGCAGAGCACATGGACCATGAATTCAGCAAATGATACATTTTCTTTGAACTAAAAGAGAGGTGAAGTCTGGTCATGAAAGGACATGACATGTCCTTCATGAAAGGACAATATGAAAGAAGTAAAAAGGCTGGTCACAAAGCAGAAAGTAGAGTTGACACATAGCTGCAGTGAGAGATGACCTGAATTTCTCCAAAGTTACAACAGCTTTGACAATAAGCTCAGTGAAAAAACATTGGCATATAATTCCTTTTATTGAACCGGACTGTGTGTTTGGAAGCATCCAGGTGTACACTGTCACTACCCAAGGCAAAAGCCAATGCCCACTGTCACTACCCAAGGCAAAAGCCAATGCCCAACTAGAAGTAGATAAGCAGTTCTTTCCATTAGCCTCTAGAGGGGGAAATTTTCCTTCAGCTTCAGAAATTATGTGCATTACTCACTAAAAAGTTGTTCTTGCAATTAAGGGAATTCTTATGCAGTCCCGTTCTACTGCCTACCATTACAGAGCCACTGTGCCCCCAACCTACTGCAATAAAACCATTTTTAAGCTCTTGCTTATTTTTACCGATTCATGATATTGTATTAATTTGCCACTAATCCTGATAACAGCCAAATTATCATTTTAATGTGAACGTAAACACTTTATGACTATATCCCTCTGATGATAAAAAAGGAATAAGCTTAAAGATTACACTTAGGAATTCACAGTTGTACAGTCACCACCTTACAATCACACTGCCTACTTGTACATGTTATTGGAACAGATTTTTCCCTCTTGGAGGTAATTTGAAGGAAAAAAAAAAGAAAAACAGATGAAAATATATTTATGAAAACAACAATATGTCATTACAAAACCTATTCATTACTCTGATTTATTGTGGGATTATCGATGTATTTACTAAAATGCGTCATATTGAGACAGGTAGACCGCATCTACAGTGTTAACCAGGGCTTAATTTTGCCTGATTTCTTTCCACAGATATCATTGAAAGTGGAGTCCAAACTTGCATTGCCTCAGTTAGGTTGTCTACAAGTCAGTTCAGTACCTGAACTTCCATTAGCTCCAATGATGAAGTAGCTGAAACACAATCAAATCTTTACAAAAAACTACAGATCAAACTTGGTCAGTTGCATTAGAACAGTTCTATCCATTGACAAGATCTTTAATTATTATAAGTAGTGGGAACTTAGCTCTTCACCCAAGCTACAGTGTAAGTATTTGGAGCTGAATCTAACTGTGAGAATACCTTTAAGGATGGTTTTCTAAACTGAGACAAGCATGAGATCAATACGAGAATGATTAAGGAATGAAATTTTAGCTTTGTTGATGTTGGTAAATCTGAAATCCTCAGAACTCTGAAACAAATCATTCCCAAACAAAAGCAAACTTTCTGCTGTCAGCCTCCAGAGCAGGAGACATTTTCTCCAGGTTCTTAAAGTCATGGGACAGCTATATAGGCTGGTGCTTGAAGACTTAAGATTTGCCATCTGTTTTAAGGGGTACAAACTGAAACACAGGAGGTTCTGTCTAAATACAAGGAAACTTTCTCTGTGCAGGCGACTGGCACAGCTTGTGTCCTAGGGACCTTCAGAAACCACTCACATAAGCTCACACAGAAGGCACCTGTATGGCAGTGCAGCCTCTGCATCCTTGTGCAATATGGTTTAGCAGAAGCCACTAGTAGCGGAGCAAAAATCCTATTATTCCAGATATCCACATATAGAAGCTGGTAATACTACAAAAAACAAAATATCCTTAAAACATTCTGTTCAAAATAACATGATAAAAAAACAAAAAGCTCTTAAAATATAATTTTTTCTTTTGCATCCTCTTCCTTTGCAAAGCAAATATTAATTTAAAACATTGTCCCAGGTTTCCTTAGACGAATTTCATTTTTTTTTTGTCGTTGGAGCTTTACTTATTATTTTGTGTTAAAATACCACCACTCCGTGTAAGGAACAAAAATTCACATTACATTCAGGAAAGAACATACAAATTTTAGACTATATCCAAAAATATTTCGGATATTGGAAAGAGTTGATTGCAAACATATCCTCCAGTCTAATTTGTTCCCTCGGTAGGGCCACAGTGGGCAACACATTCCACAGTGAAAAAAAAAATGACAGGGATATACTGACCCAGGCCAGCTGAACTAGGTCATGGTCTGCTTCTTTTCCTCCAAAACTTTGGTTTTCCTCATTTCTTTGCTCACTTGCAAAAAGGAATGATAAACAACCACCAGTAACAAAAACAGCTTCCTTATATTCTGAAAGCCATTATTAATGCATTTTCTCCTTCTCATCTTAAACAAGCTGCCTGCTTCATGCTTCCAAGTATAATCATGGCCTCAGGACTGCTTTACCCAAACTCAATACAAGGTTTTAAAATAACATCTTAAAATATGTTGTAGATTGTACAGCTGCAGACAGCCATCTCCAGATCAGTGCACTAATGCTTTCCAAAGCAGCTCTCACCAGGAACCTCACGGCACACTCAGGCAGAAATCCCAGCCTCAGTTCCCTGCTGAGCTGGGAAGCTGCACCCACTCCACTCCACTCCACTGCAGAGATTTATTTGGTATCACTCAGAAGAGCTTAAGTAGTGGTGATGGAGGATGCTATCAGCCCTATAGGTGTAATTTGGAATCCCCTCCACTTCCCCGCAGCCTTAATGCCCCCTATTGAGGACTACACCAGGCATGCTCTCCTCACCACTAGTAGTGAACTCAATCACATACTTTCCCCTTCCACTTCTGCAGTTGGTTTAGGCAAGGAAGAGAGATAATCATTAATTTATTGAGGTACATTAACTTCTTACTACATCTACAAAACATTTTTAATCTGAGGAAGGCATCTGAAGTTTTGTACTTCTGAAGACATCTGAAACAACTGCTGAACAATTAACAAATGACCCTCAGGAAAGGCTCCATTCTAACTAATTTCTCCTAAATACATCTGTAAATATGGTGAAGTGGTGCCACGTCTAAAAACATCTGGAATCTGTGGCTCTGCACTTAGCACAGCACTATTCCTGAGCTAATAATTGAAACCTCAGAAGTCAGCTTAGACCCAAAACTATCTTGCTGACAGCTATAACTCTGTCACATCTGTCTCATGAAGATGACGATGTAACCACAGCACAACTTCACAATTAGAGAGGCAGCTAACACAGAGAGCCACAGACTTCTACTTGGTTACCCTCTGAGATATTGTTATTTGTTGGGATTTCAGTATCTGACACCAAAAAGCTGGTAGAATTTGAGTCCAGCTGAATCAGACCTGTGCATTCAATCACACTATTCCCATATGAAATATATATATATATTTGCATTAATTTGGATCATGTTAATTTTATGATTATGGAGAAGCAATGAGATTACACGTATAATGATATGGGTCTATCACGTCTCTCAAAAATAACAAGCTGTCAAATTTTCCACACCAGAAAACCACAGAACAGTTGAAGTAAAAAATATGCTAAATTAAAAAATTACAGAGGAAGTAAAAAATCAACCCAGCTGATAATTTAAATGTTGAGGGGTTTGTGAAATCTTCTGATGAAATTCTGGAAGCAGGCACTGGGCAGATCCAGGAGTCTCAAACAGAGCTTTAACAATATAATAATCATAAAAAGATGGGGTTTCTGAGAACTAAACTGGAAAATAATATATCTGCTCAGCTTTATTTCAGACCCTTTCTAAATCTGCTTTCTGCATGAGAAAGGCAAGAAATCCTGTGAAATGCAACTGTTCCACTTCACTCTGCTATTCATGTCAAACACTTTGACATATCTTTGGGAAGGTGCTTCCTCGTGTTGTCAGTTTCTTTCAGTTTATCTCATTCTCTTTTTTTTTTTTTTCCCTTTCTTTTCCTGGAATTGCCTCTTTTCTTACACTTTCCCAGTTTTAGTGACTTTTTTTGGACTGAAATTTATATAAATGTAAGCTTTCCAGTCAGCAGCACCATAAAACAATTCTTTCTCATTTTCACCTCAGCATCAACTTCCCTCCCCCTAACTCTTCTTGAATTGCTTTCAAGTTTGTGCTCAGCTTGCCCTGGTCTTTCACATATCATTCATTATCTTCTGCTGGGCAAGCTGTGAGTATTTTATTTTATTTTTTAAATTCAGTCTCCTGTCTTTTTCCTTTAATCAAATAAAATTGGCCAGTGGTTATTAAGCAATCTCAAGACTTAGATGCTTTGTTTGGTTTCAGAGATAGTAAATAACTATCAAATAACTATTTTTATAAATTGACATGTAGAGCACAGTGTCAAGTTTATATTACACTGCTGACTCAGTTACTTACTAAATATTAGGACAATTCCTGTTATACTAATCAAGCTGAACCTTCAAAGTACTTTAGAATTGCAAAATCCTGTAGCTGCTTAAGTACTTAAAAAATAAAAAAAAAAATCATTGAATGTGCAGGCAGTGAAGCATTGCCACAAGGCACGCTCAGGAGTTTGCCAACAGATAATGCCTTTTCAGAAGGAAAAGTTAGCAATTTGGCACAGGCTATGCATACATTTTTAAATCGCCAAAACTGGTATATGAGAGAGACTGATTAGTGTTGGAAGAATGCTCCTACATACAAGAAGATATAAAAAATAAAAAATAAAAAGAGGGGGAAGCTTTTAAGTGTTAATTTAAAAAACAAAAACAAACAAAAAAAAAAAACTAACTAAACAAAACCTAAAAACTGATTTTCTAGAGGAAAAGCATATCACCAGCATAAGGAGTAAAAGAATGTAGGGCTGAAACTGAAAGCATGAGAAATCTGCTGCTAGTAGTACTGGACTTGAAATTGATAATTCACAAAGTAGTGAAACTACAAATGTAAGTAATGCTTTCTGATATTAATGCTGCTTCACATTATTTCAAAGAATAATTGGACATACCACTCAGGGCTTGTAAATCATTGAAGCTAAAACAGATCATTCTGTCATTTAAAATGAGTACACCGAAGGACATGTAAAGTTTACATCAGGTCAAGAAATACTTGGACTCCACTTCTTTGAGAAAAATGTCCTTATTGGGTTCAGCTGTATGATGTGCACAAGGATAAATTCAGCTTTCCTTGAAAAGTGTTTCCTTAGTTTTCACCTGGATCTTAGTTTAGAAAACTAGCATGATCTGAGAAGTGCTCTTTGGACTCTAGAAATGAAGAAAAATTATCCTTAATATTTTGAAGGGAATCAGTTTGATAGATGTTAAAATACTATGCTGCAGCAAAATGCAACTGCTGTTATGTTTTTATTTTCTCCTAAGTATCACTGCTTCTTCAAACTTTATGTTCAGTCAAATCTCTTCAAGCCTGTGGCAATGTCTGAGGATGCTGCGTTAAAATTAATTAAATCTTTCAAAACGTTTAGGCACAGTCCTGCTTCTAACAAATTTCCTCAAGAATGACGTCAATGAGAAGAGCACCAGGTGCAGGCTTTCCTTCTGCCCTGTCATATCATTGCATTCAAGATACAGACAGATTCTGGAATAGGTTTGTGGAAGACAACATCTCGGTCAAAAATGTTACAGAAACATTTAATTGTAAAACTGATTTGATTTCACTGGCAGAAGAAAAGGAGAGTCACGAAGTGCTTTCGTGAGCAAAAAGGGCCTAGAAGGAAATAAGAACCATGCTAGATAGATCTATGAAACATTAAACTTTAGAACTTGAAAGAAGCAAATTAATTTCACACACTCCCCTCAAAAAAGAAATGCAGAAACTAGCCAAGTTTCCAAAGGAAGCAATGGAAATTAGGAGAATTTATAGATTCCTTGCAGTTATGGGGCACTGAACAAGAAGCATGGGAGTGCCTTGGCTTATTAACACTGGAAGAAGAAGCAAAGGTATGCACATTGCAGAGGTCCCTGCTGGCTCCACACGTAGTGACCGGGGTCACAAGCAGTACGCTCATGGCACGCTGCATCTCATCTAATAAGCTCAACTGTAGTCCAGCGTCATCTGAGCATACCTGTAATGCTTCAGAGCCCAAGCTGACAAGTCCGTATTTTGCCAAGCTGCTGCTTTCTTGGCACATCTTTTCCTGAAAGGAAGCCTTAATTGAAATAAGAAAAGCCAAAAAGTAAAATTCAGAGAACTTGCCTTCCTGAGTAACTGACCTCTTTCAGAGTGGAGGGAAAAAGGAACCATGACCATTTAAAAAAGACTTTGGGAATGGCTCAACAACCTGTAACATGAAGCAGTATGCAGTAACAATTGTCTTGACAATGTGGTGTTCTTGTCTCCTGAACAGTACTCAGCTTCCACAGTGGAGAGTTAAGAGAGCTGTCTATGTTCTCAGTGATAGATGCCAGAGATGGATCGGAAATGACTGCAAGATTTTCTTGGATTTAATAGGGGTAAGAATTGCACTGAATTGAGAAAGAAGGAAAAAAGAAGAAAAAAAACCAAAACAAAAACCACAACATGAAACAGGAGAGTAGATTTCATGGGAAAAAGTTTGCAATAATGTAATTAAAATCTCTATGCACAAGGGAATGAAGTTAAGGCTGAATTGGCTTTTGCCCATAGGCACTTCCAGATTTGATTTCTTCAGTCCATTGGTTTAACATTCTTTCAGCTGAGTTTTGTGCAAGTGTGTTTTCAGCATTTTTTCACAGGGAATACAACCAGAGGAGAAAAATTATTTCAGGATCTATAATCCGGAGAAGTCAGTGGAATTATTCCAGCACAGAATATGGCTCACCATCAAAAGTGTTTGATTTGATTGGCTTTAAATATTCAAATATTAGATGAAATATCTACCATTTAATGCTGAGTATGACTGTTCTGAATGCTGCTACACAATGCATGGATTCATAGGTAAAATAGGGCAAAGAGGTTTCCACATCTAAACCCAGGATATATATCTGATATATATGTGAGCTGCAAGGTAACACTGGGCAATGACATGCAAGTATGCAATCAGCCAAATTCTCATGGGTTCCTTTCATTCTGATTAATTCCATTTTGGCCTTGAAAAGCTTTTCCAAGGAAAATGACACTGAAACTGCTTGGTTCTATGGGATAGATGCAGTCTTTGAAAACCAGCAGCTTCAAATGGAATGAACAGACTTATCAGAATGCTATTAAATAACTGAATTTGGAGGCCAAATGTGTAACTAGATCTCCCCTTTTCTAAATAATGAAGAATAGCTACACAATGTTTAGCGTAACTACACTGACGTTCTGTATTATGCTTAAGGAGGTGTAGGAAGGCTACCTTATTTGTTTTTTTAGTGGAGACATAATAAACATATCCAATGTCCAGAGGTCCCTTCCAACCTCTATGATTCCGTGATACTGTATGAATACAAAATTCCATTCAACATTCATTTTTCACCCTGAGAGTCATAAACCGAACCAAACCAGAAAGTAAACAAGAGAACAAAAAGAAAACAAATAAAACAAATATCCACAACTCTGGAAATCTGCCATAAAGGAAATAAATCAAATTTTGCAATTTTTAAAACTCGCAAATCTCTGAAAGCCCATTGACAAGGATGTCAACAAGTACTTCTGTTGGCAGTGCTAACTGGCTTCGGCAGCATGGCTTTGTAATTTCATTCTTTTATGTCAGGAATTGTAGAAATCATAAAAACACGTTGTCAGAAATGGAAAAATGAATAAAAGTAGTAAAAACAAAGAAAAAGACAGTCAAAACAACTTCTGATTTTTGTCTTTATGTTAAACTTTGCACTTAACATGACACTATCAAGTTCTGTGAGAAAGTGTTGTTAGTATAACAAAACTCAATTTTCCCTACTCTTACTCAAAAAGACTCAACTGTTTTTAGGCACCTATTACCAATGTAATTATTTTCAGGAAGGAAAATTATGTTTTCTGTGTCCTACAGATTTTGATTTTGCAGTGATTTAGTTGCTAGATAAACTACTGCACTGATGTAAAGTGGAGAGGATAATATCCATCTTTAACATTTCTTAGTTTAATTGTCTTACTGCAGCTGAATATGACACACAATGTAAGAAAGATTAACGATGAGAGAAATCTAAAGTCAGCAGCCTCAGGCAAGACAGTTTCTCAAAACTTGCTTTATAATCTCAGAGACATGATTAACCTTAAATGATTTCGATTTTTTAAAATCCTTTCCTTCTTTTCTGAAGCAGCACTACAGGACGTATTTTACAAACCCTTCTACACATTGAAGAAGCTTCCACCTTTCCAATTTCTGGACAGATTTTAAATAAATTCAAGCAGCATCTCATCCAACTATAGTAGATTGCATCAAAAAATTGCTAAGACTAATGAGTTTGGGTTTATTTATTTATTTATTTATTCTAACTATGATTGAAGATATCCCTATCATATCTGAAGTTTCTTCCCTAGATTCAGCTGACTACTGAAATGAACAAATGAAATGGGTACTAAGCCCCAGCAGTAAAGCATTGTTTACTCTTCTGTTTAGAGGTTTTGAGCATGGGCATCTCTTGTCCGTCAGTTCTCAAAATGAAGTTCTGTAGTTCTCTTCCCTGTAAGGCTGTACCTAGTCCTTGTTCTCTTCTTCTCAAGCATTATACATCCAAGATACACTTCTCATCTGATTCTTAAGACACTGTCAACTCATCAGTTCTTTCTTCATCCCATCCAGGACTTAAGGGATCTTGAAGAAGAATGGGATGTTATGGTGAGTAGCAGAAGAGCCAAACTGTTGGAGAAACAGCTTCTGATGTACAACTTACGACTGTTTTCCCAGAAAACTAAGCCTGGAATGTATTAGAGTGCTGGCATAGGTTACACAGAGGTTGTGAATTCTCCTGCTTGGTGATCTCCAAAAGCTGCAAGGATGAGGTGCTGGGCATGCTGCTCTGGGTGTCCCAACTGGAGCAGGGGTTGGGCCAAAAAGAACCCAGAGGTCCCAGCCAAGCTCAGCCATTCTGGGGTTCTATTTCTGACTCCGTTCCCTTCTGCCTCTACATACAACTATAGGGTATGTATTTGCCCTAATCATCTTCCTCATAAGGATTCCTAATTTTAAACCATATCTTCAGTATTATTTTAGGAGATTCACCTCATTTAAGCAATTACATAATTATAGTTTGCTTTAAAAGCAAGATCTGAAAAAGTCATATCAAAAACTTGGAAATGCTGAGAGGTTGTGCAAATAATCTACTCAAAGAAAACCCAAAACTTAAACTTAAGAAACAAAATGAAACAAAGAAAGAATGAGTGAGGATGATATACTCCATCTTTAAGTTTCCTATCCAATAGCCTTGTTCCACATTTGTCACAGGAAAAAAAAGTTAATCGGTAACATAAAATATTTTCAAAAGCTGGAATCACATCGATGACCATTAGTATAATCCGTATATACTATCTTAAAGTCTAACTGTGAAAACAATTTTCAGAATATCTGGTAATTTGATACACGGTACTTTGCTTAAAGTAGATGCTGGAATTAAAAACAGCTTTAAAATAAAATTGGTGTATTCTATTATATTCAGCAGTACCCTTATTTTCTGAGTTCTCAGTCTTCAGGAAAAAAAAGAGAGAAATTCAAATTTCCTATGCAAAACATAGCAAAGGTCAGTCTTCCAAGATTTCAGCAGCATGTTAAATTTCTCTTTTGTCATACAACACTGAAGGGCAATATAAGATATAGAATGGCCAAACCAAGGAATTCACAAGTGCTTGCGTATTTCTATGTCAGTTACTGGCCTGGTCAGAGACTAATTAATTGCAAGATGTGGAGAAGCACTCATGAGACTGTTCAACAGAAAAGTGGCCTGTTACTATAGTCAGTTACTATACAGTCTAAAGTGAAATATGAGTAGACAGTATCGTGCTATCTATAGAAAAAATAAGCACTATAGTGGGTGCATAAACAAGAGTATGAGATACAACACATGGGAAGTCCTACTCCTTCTACATCCAGTGCAGGTTAGAGCCACAGCTACATGCAGATTTGAGAAAAGAACTGAGCAAAGCTTTTCGAAACTTCACTTACGACAAAAGACTGAAAGTATATTTTCCTTTTGGTCTAAAAGAGATAAAACTGACAAGGTACATGAAAGGCTGTTGCTAAAGGGAAAGAAAAATCTATTTAAACTTTCATATGCAAAAAAATAATGAGCTTATTCTGAAACAGGGAAGACTCAGGTCAAACATTAGCTGAACTTTTTAAGAGCAAGGATCATAAAACAGAGGTACAAATTCATAGAAGATATTATGGTCTTTCTGGAAGAGCGGAAAATCAGGTTAGACCAAATATCCACTAAGGATCACCGACCTTACAGGGGCAAAGGTTCCATGCAGTTCTTTTCTATCCTTATTTTCTGAAAATGTACTTTCTTGTTTATTTTAGGGATCAACTAGTTATATTGTGAATGAATGTTAGACTGGTCCTTGTTAATCAGTCAGTTCTGTGTATTTTCTAACCTACCAGCATAAGAGAAATCTCAAATGCAAAACAAATATATTAAAAAGAAATATAAGGTCCCCAAAAGCACTCGCAATAGAATATTTCAGGATACTTACTGTAATACTTATTCACACAGTTCCAAAGCAGATTCAGATTATGTCAAATGAGTAAAAAAGGAAAACAGAATACCATAATTACATTAAAAAGAATAAAGATTTCACTGAGCACTGGAAAACACTAAAATATAGATAAAATACATAATTAAATAAAAATTCTTTTACAGACAAGAGTGATGCTGACTGGAAAATCCCAAGTAAAGTCAAAGCAACTTGAGAGAGAGCAATGTTGGACAGAAACTAACATGACAACAAAAGCAGTAGATATGAAAGAGGATCTTTGAATGTGCAATTCTGCATTTTAGTTTATATGTTTGTACCTACCTTATAAGATAATGAAAAAAAAACAATTTATCCTTTGCTTACAGACAAGCTGTAGAAATAAACCCTGATTTGCTCTGTCAATGGCTTTAACTAATAAGCATCTCCTAGTCCAAACATTTTGTTTCCAAGCACATCCCTGTTGTTATTTCTAAGCACACCACTACTGTTATTTTTATTCAGAAAGTTTTATTGTTTCCAAGGAACATATTTGACATATGAGAAATCTCAGGTCTCAAGGAGGCTTGGGAATGCTACAGGTGGTCCTCACCTAAGGTGAACAATTAAAGAAACCCAAAACTATTGGGAACTCCTCCTTTCATGTATTTGAATCAAAGGGGGGTGGGATGTCCCTTTATATTTCAACTAATCATTTAGGTTGGGAAAGATCTCTAAGATCTGTGATTCTGTGATCATCTAATCCAACCATCCAATACAGCTACCTCCAATATTACCCATTTCATTCAGGAATGCTAACACGCTTCATTTTTTATTTTTTTTTTAATTATTATTACAATTATGTTAAATGTAAGTTCTATGAAAATAAGACAGAGGTTAACTTTCTCCCTAGGACAATATTATGTTCTGTTCTTACCCCAGTGAAACCCACTGAGCTAAGAACTCAGATACTGTCCATAAGTGTTAGACTCCAGTTAGCCATACTTCTGCAGCCTCCTACTGCTACTGAAAATGGAACCTGTGCTGGTACACTCTTGGAAAGGACTTTAAAACCACACCTAGAAACAGAACCTGTGTGAATAGCTCACACAAAACTTGTGTTGAAAGTATAGAAATTCTGATTCTTTTTTGTAGCTAAACCTCTACAAAATTATTAGGAAACTGTAGCTGTGAGGGTGTGGAGCAATAGCTTTATTTGTCTATTATACATCAACTCATTCTGTGATTCTTTGATTTGGAAAGAATTTTAAAGCCCATCCAGTTCCAATCCCCTGCTATGGGGATTGGATCCACTCACTGGATCAGGCTGCCCTAGGGCCCCAACCAACCTAGGATTGAGCACCTCCAAGGATGGGACATCAATAGCTTCTTTGGCCAAAATACATATGATGTGTATTTTGGTATGATATATATGATGTTACGTTCAAAAGACTGCAGTTGGGCAGGTGGGATGATGGGAGAAAGCTCCTGTTTGTCTTCTACTGGTGCTGCACTATCCTGCTGATGAAAAACATGAAGGGAGGGCAGGACTAACCCTCCCAATGGGGGAATAGGATGACACACAAACAGATGTGGTAAAGTCAGTCAGCAAACAGCTGATGCAGGTATGGGTTTAAAAGCACAGATACCCTAGTAGACCCCAGAAGGTTTTTCCCAATGATCAAGAATGGGCTGCACCCAACTGCTACAGTGCCCTAGTTGACTGAAGAGTTCCTGGAACGCCACAAAAGGTTTCAGTGACTTAAGGCTCAGAATTTCTCCACCCCTTTTTCCAACTGATTTTGGTATAAGTTTGTTGTTGTTGTTGTTGTTGTTGTTTTTAGACAAATTGCTTGAGGAATTTCAAAATTACATGTGCTTATGTAAAAGCAATTGTTTTACCCCAGTAAATTTCTGTAGATGAACGTGTACAAAAAAAGAAAGACACATTCTTTCAGAAGACTGACAAAAAACACTGTAGTCAGTGTGCATGTATTTGATGCTCTATTCTTATTCTTAAAGATTTAGGTTTGGGGATTTATGTTCTATATTTTAAGAGCTTTGTTTCTTCTACAAGAATACTGCCTCGATGTGAACAAAGATTTTACATAATCAATCATTTGGAGGTTCTGAGATTGCCTGTTCACTGTTGCTGTAGAGAGACCAAAGGATTAACTACTGGCAGCTTGATCCCCACATAAAGAAAACACAGAAGAATGCTGTTTAGTAGAATGAGGTACAGTTTGGAAGAAGAACCGGAACACTATGTGTTCTCAAACACTGCATCTAGAGGTCAGGTTCACAGAGAATATAAACTGACGGAGTGAGGAAGTCAGCTGACCTGTTACCACAATTTTGTCCTATGCATTTAAATTAAAAAAAAAAACAAAAAACACTCTCATGTAAGAGTTCCTCAAACTCTCATTCATACAGATGAAATGATACTTTGGAACTTTTAATATAAGAACGTCAAAGGCATTGAAAAACACTTTGCTGTGCCAGCAAGAGCTTATAATTTCCTTACACATGCATTCACAACAAAATTGAGAAAGGCTAGCTGAAGGCCTTAACCAAGACTGTCCACTTAACTCCTACTAGTACTAGGAAGAGGCCTTCATCAAAAACAGAAGAGGCCAAATTACATTCTACCTACAACGAGAGCAAGTGTGCAAAAAGCTGTGAGACAAGCTGACTACTGAGTCCACTGAGTCCTGAACCACTGATTGAGCACCTGAAAGAAAGATCCAGTCAGCCCTGGGAGAACAGGTGAAGGCAATTCACCCCTGTGACCAGAAGGGGTGGACCCAGGCTCCACCCCTCTTAGACCTCATTTAAAGACTGACTGCCATCATAGAAGGATTTCTTGTTGGAGATTCCTCCTTTGCAGTTCTTTCCCTGTGAGCTTAGATCCTCAGAGACAGGTAAGCATTCATTTTTCCTTCCTTTTGCAACACCTCTTTGTTTGTGGTGGTCCCTTTGCCTTTACACAAGCTAAGCTAGGAGAGCCCTTCCACTCAAAAAAATCAACACAAGCAGAGCTCAAAGAACACACAGACACAGAGGCTAAGCAAGGTGAAGGGTTCCTGACATACAGCAACTAATCCAGAAAAAAGAATATAACCAACTATATTTCTCCAAGAACAGGTCACCCTAAGGCAGATAGCTTCACATCATGACATAAAGCGTCCCACAGTTAGTGTTGAAGTTTCCTGCTGATACTAATTCTCATTTAATACTTCAGTAACTTCACATCATTGGTTTTTTTTTTTGTTTTTTTTTTTTTTTCCAGCTAAACTGTGAACAGTTAAGTATCTCTCAGGAAAACTGAAAATGATTTTAAGTAGGGATATACTGTCATTCAACTTATTTCTAGTATCTTTTATGTGAAAGAAAATAAAAATATCACTATCTTCTGATAATATTTCTAACCTGTTAAATATATTTTTTCTTCTTTTATTATGGCCCTGGTGCAAATAATTATAGAAAGATTCTACCAGGTTGTAGCAGAATGATAGAAACTCATAAATAACTCTAAGCAAATTGAAATGTGAAATGAAGACCCAGAATCCCTAGAAAATGTAAGCAGATGCTTAAATCCCTCTTATAAGCTTGAGGAGCTTACATAGTGCAGTAACTTAAAAAATAAAAAAAATGAGGCAGTGATAGGAACAATTGAATCTTATTGGATTGGATATCCCTTCTCTAGAAGGGAGCACACACAATAGGCTTTTTGTAGATGGAATGGGTTCAGATGTATTGTTTTCTTTCAGATTCCTCTCACTCCTTCCAGTAGGACATAAATTTAAATGAACTGTTGCTCTGATTAAGCAGAACAGAAGCAATGCTCTGTAACTTCAATGAGAAACATCAAAAAGTTTATTGCTCCTGAAAAGCAAAGTGAAATTGGTTCTTTTGTCTCCCATTTATGCTTCCTGTGATGTGAACTCACTGTGAACAGGCCAGGTCCTCGTGATAAATACTCACAAGGGAGAGTGGAAAGCAAGCATAGAAGTCATTGCTATAATCACTAAGGAAAACATGACCATACTGATAATAAAGGCAGTCATCCTTTTCATTGTGGTAATCCTACTGCAGAAGCTTGAAGAGGTGCAACAGATTCTGAGAAGTCTATTAGAAAACTGATCTTGTCCTGCAGACGTCACAGAAGGGGAAACCACACAGCACCTGTCAGAGCCTATGGCAAATTAAATCACCCAGGAGCTTCTGTTCTATCCATTGCTTGAGACTTTTTGCCAGCAAATATTCAATTGTTGAATAATGAGCAAGAGCAAGATGAGGCTTTTTGATATGCAAGGTATTTTGGCACCATGTTTTAATAAAGTCTCTGACAATTTAAATTACTACAGGTGATTGCAGTTTAAATCTAGAGTTTTCAAAGTAAATGCATATAAAGCATTAATCCATCAGAATGAGGTTAAAGGGGATAAAAATCCTACAACTGCAGTTTTAAATTACTAATTAGCTACTCAATAGAACTATTGCAGCTGTTCTTTTTGCTAACCATTAAACTATAAAGATATGAAGACAATGCAAGGAGAATGACCTTCTATATGTCACAGAATATTGCTAAAGGCATTTGTGGCTAATGGGCCTGTGCTTGCTCGTGCAGCAAGAGTAAATAGGTTTATTAGCGTACTCAGCTGGAAAATGCTTAGCAGCTACTGGTCATCTGATAACAAATTTAATTCATAGTTCATTTAGCTATAAAGGGAACTGATTTTTTTATGCTGTTATTCAAATGTCCTGAAACATAATCTGTACCCAGAGGGGGTAAGACAGACTCATGAACCCTGGAACAAAATGTTATCTTCTCATTGTGACCTACTTTGCATCCTGCACCACCGCATGTAAGTTTCTTACAACTGAAGCATTGATGTCAAAGGAAAGGATTAGCTGTTACAACTAGAGATAAGAAATGGAAGAGCTGAAACCTTCTTGAAATCTGTACAAACCTTGTTGCAAGTACACAAAATCCCTAATTACATGATATGTAAGGAAAAAAAAAATTTCCTCCTCCCAAATTTTTAGCAAAAAATTCTGATATTCAATTAAAAAAACAAAAACATTATCAGAGCACAGTTTTCTTCTTAAAACACTTTGAATTTCACTTGAATCTTGTAAATACAGGTTACCATCCTTATGTTAACTGTGTTATGTCTATGAGCCTATCTTGATTTCACGTCTGGTACAAGTTTGCCTGCAGCTACATCATGAATCATTCCAAGCCACCAATCTGTGAATTTTTAGTATCCGCTGAGGTAAGTCCTACTGGTAAGACTGGTATACAGGGGGAATGAGCACTAAGGACAAGGTACAACTCACTCCCCACTCAAATATCCTCAGAGATTAATCACAAAAATCAGTGCTACAAGTTCACCTACGCTAATTTATTCCCTGCAGAAGCCAGAGTAATGGCAAAGACTAAAACAACTGGAAAAGTTTTTGATAACAGAGATCAAATGTCAAGGTGCCAGAGCAAGGAGGCAGTCAGAATCCTTCTTAAACTAGTGCAATAGCAGGGCAGATCACAGAGATCCCAGTTTTCATGATGGGAAGGAAAAGAGAGAAAGAGGAAGGAGTCTTACCAAAGCAACGAGTGAGTTATTTCTTTCAGATTTGTCTTTTTTTTTTTTTTTTTCCCATTACAGACATTCATTTTTCAGCCAGGTATCATTTCTTCCAGTGGAATCCTAAACGCTCAATTTTAGTTCCAGCAATACATCTGCTCATTATATTTTGCTTCCTATGCAGCTTTTTTAATATCAATAACAACTCACAGAATTGAAGGAAAACGCTTTAATTTTCTTTGCAAAACTGAAAAATTCCCCGCTGATAAATGAAACTGCAGGACTGGAGTGCAATCAGTCTTCAGGATGTCTTTAGATATCCACAGCACTGAAACCTGATGCAACAGGGAAGGAGAGCATTCATTTCTCACTGTTTGTCACAGGCTGATTTTCAAGCAGGGAACAAGAGGAGCTCTGTTATTTTCTGGCTTAGCTCTAAACAAATCTAATAACGCTGGTCTCACAGCTCTTGTGGCAGCAGGAGCTCCTTACATAGGTTATGAGGGTGTGAACCTGGCTACAGCAGTTGCATTTCCCTTGGTTCAGCTGTATAATTCACAGACCACAGTCAACTAGAACATTCTCTATGCTTCATTCAAGAAATGGCACAACAGTCTTCTATGGCAGTACTCTCTTTACATCTTAAAAGATAGAGCACGTGTGTATTTTCTTTACAAATGGTTGCAGTAGTAACTCATCAGAAGAAATGAAATGCTCAGACTACAGCAGTGACTTTTATATGCTTTTAAGAGATGTCTGGTGGCTCAGAGATGTTTTGCATGCAGACTGCCTGGTTTAAACGCCCAGATGAAAGACACAGTTTGTATGTGAATCACACACTGCAGCAGAAAAAGCTCATCAGCTTTCTAAAAGGGACTGTATCTTTGTAGAATTAAAGACACATTAGTCTTAAAATATCAGCAAAGGACAATAATAAATATGTCCTATTTACACTCATTGCTCCACACAGCCTGAAGTCAATCAATGCTCTGGTGTTTCTTTTTCCTATTAACTGCCTCTAAATAAATAGCTTCCCAGTGGAGGAACTATAGCTAAACAGACACAGCAGATTCTGAGGTGTAGATACACCTTAGATCAGCTGAATCAAGAAACATTAGCAATAAGCTAGATGCAAAGCTCTCTATTATCTGAAGCAAATGTTGTTACTTACAACTTCTGGTAAGGTAATGAAAAGTTACGTGCAACATGCTACCACCTTACAGTGGAGACATGAATGAGACAGGAATTCAAGCAGTGGACAGGTGAGAAGCAAAGGAGAAGCATTTCTGAACATGATGAAAAGGTGGAGAGAAGAACGAGCCAGACAAAGATAGAAGGTCATGTTGTATTCTGTTTATTTTCTCTTGGGGGAAAAAAAAAAAATCAGCAAGACTGCATGAAAAGAGAAAGATGGAAGCTTTGAGAAGCAATTCAGAAGCATAAAGGTTGCTGGAACTGTGGGCATGGCATTCATTTGTGCTGAAGATGTAGAGCTCCTGCATTCACATGCATTTGATCATACAAGTCACAAAGTAATATGACCTTTTTCTTGCTTCATCCTTCTCTTTTATCATACCTAGAAATGGATTTGTGTAAGGTACACTTTTTTTGTTTGTGGCCTTTTGCTTTATATATCTTTGAAGAAATCTTTTTAGTGTTTTTTTTTTTTTATTTTTCCTCCATCAGCCTGAAAGCCTGAAGAAGCCCCAAATGAAACTGATGTGGGAGTTTCACATCTTGTAAACAAGCTCCACAAGCAGTGGTGGTTTCAACTCCCCCACATGTTCACTGAACATAGATTTTAGAAAGAAGACGAATCAGGAGAACAAAACAGCTGAGTAACTAAGCTGGGAGAGCTACCTCCACTGAAAACCCGGTTCTCTGAAAATCTTAATAGATACCAGTAAATGATAAAACCTTAAAATAATCAATGCAGCTTGCTTGTTTAAATCCACTGTCTTCCTGGGTATGAAAGGATATTTCAGTCTTACATGAGTAAGTATTTTGTGGACTCAGAATTTTGTTTTTGAGTGAGACTAAACACTGAGCAGCAATAATAACTACTAGCTAGCTATTCCACACTATGCTATTAATCAGAGGTTTATTACTGCAAACAAATCTGCTCTCCTGAAAATGAAGTGGAAAACAAAAACCAAGGTGTTTTAGCTTTGGCACTGTTCATCTATTTACCATATAACATAAACTGTATTACTGTGAAAATTCAAGCTCTCGTTAAAAGCTGAAGTAGAAAACAAAACTAAGATATTTTAGCTTTGGCACTATTTATATATTAACTAATAAACTGAATTGTTAGGGTTTTTCCTTAGTGTTTCACTTTTTTTTTTTCCTTGTGGCAAAATAATTTCCTGGCCCCCATCAAAATTTCTGAAGTCCAATGCATCTCATACTAAGCTGCTCTAGAGTTACAAATCCACTATTCCATACATCCCATAAAATTTACAACTGGACAACAAAATCTTCCACATTCAAATACAGTGAGCTGGACATTAGTTGATTATGAACATTTTCCCTGGGGTAAGACAAGGATACTTATGTAAGAATGAATCAACCATGACAAAATATTTTGAATGGTATCTTACACAGCCTTCAGAACACTGAAAAGCCAATTGAACCTAAGCATCACTGTTCTGAGGACTACAGATTTATGAAAATAAAGCCATGGAAATAAGACAGTGAAGACAAGCTTCCAGAATATAATCACCTTTCACAAGTGGCTGGACAAAAGAACACTGGAAATTATAAAACAGAATACTGGGCTCTTATCAAGAACTTGAACGTTATGTCAGCCTAATTTCACTAATTTGTCTTGCCAGTGTATTTCACTAGTTTTTGCAAAGCTGAAGGAAGAAACGTTGAAGGAATAAAAATGAATATCTATGAGCATTTTATGTTCCAAAGCAGTAACTTTTCACATAATGGAACTCCTCAAATATTTTTATGGACATTGAAAACATACGAATGATGGAGGTATTTTAATCCAGCATAGACTGTACCAGTAGAAAGCCTAAGCAGTGCTCTGTCTAACATTACCTTGCCATAACCCATGAAAGCAGCCTCCTTTTGCATAGAAAGAGGTTAGCTGAACAACACTCAAAGCAAGAGCATCTAAAAATAATGTGGAATTTCAAGGAAGGATTTAAGGTCTCTGTGGTATCTTACACATTCACCTCTAAAAAATGATCCCCTGGATCACTGACTGATAGAATTATTGAGGTCTATTACCAACTTTAAATGTAGAAAATCAGGATGATTGAATGTGACAGCCAAAGGCAATGCCCTGTTTGTGGTACTTAAGACCAACATTAGTGTGGATATATAGATTCTCATGTACAACTGAAGGAGACTAGGAAATTGTCAGGAAAACATATCAATTGGTATTTAGAGTTTGTCTTCAGAAGTCATTCTGCATCACCATAACGTTAGGTCTGTTATAAATTTACTAAGTTGTGCCAGAAAAAGACGATATTTTTCCAATACAGTTATACCTACCAGGGGCCTCCTCCTGACTGGGCAATTGTGTGACTATAGCAAGAGCCTGTCAGAGTTACAGCCCAAGATGATGGCAAAGCCTTAGAAGACAAGCACAGAGCAGGATTAGAAAGGAGAAGATATGAACACTAAGCATAAATAATCAGCTAATGGTCACTGAAGGAATACAGCTCTGTGCACCAGAATGAACTGGTTTTATATCATGGCAGAAGACTGCAAATACATAGCCACTACACAACCAACACAAGCTTTATGATAAGACAAGTTGACAAGGATGCTTGAGAACAACAGCCTGTGCAGAACTGGCAGCAGGAGAGGCAGAGGGAGGAATGGCTCCAACAGTGCTAACCCTGGCTCACCTGCAGCAGGCAAGCAACATTATTGTGTTCCTTACAAAACATATCTGTGGACTTCCCACTGTTCTGAATCATGATGTCTACAGTATGACTGTTAAAACATGCCTGAATAGCACCCGGATGTTCACCCAAAAAGTACAGTACAGTAACACCATACCTAAGCCAAAGGGCTCCTTTTTCAAAGCTCCTCAGAAATGAAATCAATAGCTTGGAGATTATTTTACTCTTCAAGCAACACAATTAATCCACTTGTTTTTATCAAAAGTCAAGATTTGTAACTGGACCTCTGTGGAGTATTGAAAATCTGGGTACCTGAAGGCACACACTTCCTAAATTGGTCAACAGAAAAAAGTCCATAAATCAGGGTTCTTAAATTAGGGTTCCCAAGCTCACCTCCTTGAAAGCAGCTGGAAACCTGTGCAAGCTATAGTAGGGAAACTGCTTCTGCAGGAGGTGGGACTCCACAATCTCAAGATCCTCACGATCCTGTGATTTCTTGATGATGTTGAAGCACACCAAAATGAGCTAACTGAGGCACTAATGTTAGGTCCTGCAAGTACTGCTGTATGTTTTCAGGCTACAGTTGTTATTGTTTCAACATACACAGTATCATAGTATCTGCTGTAGTACATCTGCAGTATTCTTTGGTGTCAGTCTCTGTTGTTAAACAGCTGTGGATCAATGTTTCTGGCTTCCCCGAGTATGTTTTCAGAAAAAAAACGTGACTAGAAAAAGGAAAGCAATTTTAATGAGCAGATTTCCTCTGCCTTCTTCAGAAGAATAAGCAGGTCAAGTCACAACACCAAAGATGGCATCTTAGTATGTATTTATTCCTGAGAAAATAAATCTATCCATAATATGCCAGCAAAAGAGAGGGTGACATTCTACTCTTCAATTTTAACACACTGTTCCAGGGTCATTTTTTGTTACCTGAGCAAATGAGGTTTCTGGCTCATCTTGCTGAGTGTCGAACAGCAATATACTGGGGTTTCAACTTCAGAAGGCTTTTAAGTATCAAAGTTTAATGGCTCTTCCTTTCTAAAGTTTTTTTCTTGTTGTTCTAATTTATACAGATAACTTGTAAGAAATTAATAAGAAAGTAATTGCTACTTACAAAAACAAAACAAAGAAAAAACAACTTGTACTGAAATCTTTTGGAAAAAAAAAAAAAATAAGATCAGAACAATGAAGCACATTGCATTGAAAACATTGAAAAGTGGTGCTAAAAAATATCTCCTAAAGTACACTGCCAACAGTTTGGCTATGAATGCTCCTGCAGGAACTACAAGCAGAACTTTTGCACTGCAAAAAAGTGGCCTTCAGATATATTTATAGTAATTAAGAGCTATTATAACACCTAAATCTCAGGAAAAAAATCCTGTATTTATGAAATGTGACAGGGAAAAAAATAAGGGAGCCAGATTCTGTTATTGACACAGGTTTTTAGTTATTTGTGATCACAAGCTTTAAGTTTGTGACAAAGCATGAAGTGATAAAACCAGTCTCTCTTTGTACAAGAAGAAATTTTACCACATTTCCCTTTAAAAGCAATACAGTACAGCTCCTCTGAGATACCGTATCAGCCAACAGTGGCATGCCACCTTTTGCACTTATGCTTCCCTGAGAAACAGCTGTGCTGGCAAGGAAAATAATTAGCACTCAGCATTCCTATTTGAGTTCTCTCTGTCCTCATCCAGGGCTCTGGCACAGGACGGACTCTAGTTCCTATTCCTTCATGCAGGAATTTTCTTCAAGACTTGAGGGCCTTAGAGAAACTGGTAGGACTTAAAGATCTGCAAAGTGTATCTGTCTTCAGGAAAGACTGTTTGTTTGGTTTTGTCATACTGATGCATCAAATTCCATGGTGTTTAAAACGGTCTTGCCTTTACTATCAAAGGGCACAGAAGTGGAAGCTTCCAGGAACTGCTTTTCTCAATTTTTGGCTATTTTCAACCTAGTCTTCCACAGTACACTTCCTTGCATATTCTGCCCTAACAGGGATAGCTTTACTTTTAGAAACTGCATTAGAAGAAAGAATCCATGCAGAACGTTATGCAGTTACACACTGAATCACCACAATTCAATGCTGAAAAAAAAAAAAAAGTAGAATTAAATGACAGTGTACAATGTTATACATTTGAAAAATGTGTCAGTTGACAGTAAAACCGATGAAAAAAATTCAAATTTCTGTCATGTCATATTAATGCTGCCTTTTTCCTTGTCATTTGCTTCTGAACAGCTGGTTAATGGAAATGAATACAGCTTGCTAAGCATCTTCAGGAGCAGCAAGGTGAAAAAAAGAGGTCAAAAGATAAGGAGGAAATAGCCTAAGGGAGCAGACAAATTGCGGACAAAGAAGATTTGCTTTCTTCCCTTGTCCAAATAAGAGGGTTCCACAGGTTACAATTTAACATGTGAGAAGACAGTTGTTTGGACATAATGAAAATCACATCCTCCAGATGAAAAAATATCTATTGTATACATGAAAAGTAGGAAGGAGAGCAGAATGATACCTGTGATTTTGTGTTTAATAGATTTTAAAAGAAACCTATCGCACTATTAAAATTAACTCTTGTTCTGATTTGTTCAAGTTTATTCAGCCTGTGCAGTTGCATTGCCCAACAAAACCACCCAGTGCACTGTCCTACCTCCTTCCATTGCTTTCTATCAAGGATATAGGGTTAAATTTAAACATACAGAATTCAACAAGCTATTTGCCTGAACAATGAAGGTAATGAATGAATAACCTTCCATTAAACCCATTTCTGAAATTATATTAAAGATTTTGACAATGTTCTTGATTTTTGTCAGTTACAGCTTTTACATCCTCAGCTGGCAGTTCATTAAGTGAGGAAATCACACAGTCCATCACATCAAGCCTTTGACTGAAGGAATGAAAAATGGCAGGCTGTTATCACATCTGTTTATTATTATTTTAATGTGAACTGATCAGCTGCACTGACAAATAAAATTCATTGCTGGTTAACATGAAGAAGGCACAGCTTGTGAGCAGCTCAATAGGAACATTTGGGTATCATTCTTGCTGCCATTTGAATTAATGGAAATTTTGCCATTGAGTTCAATAAAAGCAAGACCAGATCCTATACAGTGCCCTCATAATTATGCTAATATAATTTGAAATTTCAGTGATAGCAAATAGCACAGTTAAATTGGTTTAGAATAGATAGGAAAAATGATGTCCCTTCTCCTGAGCTCCTAGAACTTCTACTAATGAAATATATCTATATCTACATAACTAAATACCTATATATTCTTAATAGAATTTAAATATTTATATTATATTCCAGAGCCTTCCAAAGATTTCTTTTCAGAACATAACACTAAGTCATAACACTAAATTGTACTCACGAACATTTGAAATTTTACCTTACCATATACTGATAAGTCAACAGAAACATTTTTACAGAGAGAATAGCACTGCCTTGAGACAAAACAGTTTTTCCCTTCCAGAATTCAGTGCTCTATCTTTTAAAGGTCTGACTCTGCTTCTAATCCTTAAGAGAAAGCAAAGTTAAGAATAGGCTGGCTTTCCAAAGTACGGTATTTTCTGTACGAGAACTTCATTAAATTATATGCAATACAAGTAGGAATTTCCTAATTTCCTAACAAAGACACAGAAGTATATTAGCCCAATTTAGAAAAACAGTTACTCACTCAGTCACACACCTATAGCCACTGTTTCTCTGCTTCCAAAAAGTAGAGTTTTCTCAATCACCAGCTACCCTACCATAGCTAACCTCACAATCTCTTTCACCTTATTCCTTCATTTGCACCCTGATTCTTTTCATTCCTGTTTCATAATCAGGTTATTCCTGTGAATCCAGAGGGCATCAAATGTTTTTGGATGCATATTAAGCCCTGTGTATGGGACGATACAATGTCTAATTGCTGCCAGGAATCACCAGAGAGCAGAGCTAGCTTCTAGGAGAACAAGAAGAAAGTTATACCAAGTTCCACATATATGAAGGTACAGCAAGCAGATTATTCACTAATCTGCTTACTACTTCAAAAGATACTAAGGAGTGTGAATAAGTCTAACTACAGAGAGATGCAGAACTGATATTCAAAGCAGAGCTTCATTCATTTCTTAAAGTAAAATGTATTTGTAGACAGAAATTAAAAGATTTTATAGAAACATTACTTCAGTTTAATCAACCATAGTTGTTAGCTTGGTTTAACCTGTTTAACTGATGGCTGACCGTTTTTCTGTTCTTACTTACAGCACATCATTTCTCTATCAAGTTACACTACCTGTCCTCCTCAATTTCATGAAAAAAAACTTTTGTTTTAGAATTGTCTGTAAATATATAATAGCCCATACCTACCCACTCATTCATTTTCTCTTTTTATTCAGTTCATTTCTGGCTTATGGTTATCCTCTAAAATATTTTAAAGGCTCACAACAACAACAACAACAAAAGGTAAAACATCAAGAACAGTGAATTAAAATGTTTTGAAAGTAAAAATCACACAAATGTAGGGGCTGGAACAGCCCTCAAGAGATCAAGTCAAACACCCCTGCTAAATCAGGTTCCCTACAACAGTTCACACACAGGCATCCAACCAAGTCTGAAACACCTCCATAGAAGGAGACTCCACAACTGCATAGGGCAACCTGTCCCAGTGCTCTGTCACCCTCACCATTAAGTTCTTCTGCATGTTAGTATGGAACTTCCAATGCTCAAGTTTTAGGCCATTACTCCTTATCCTATTGCTATGCACCACCAAGAAAAGCCTGGCCTCATCCATTTGCCTGCCTTTAGATATTTATAAGCATTTATCAGATCCCCCTCTCTGACTTCTCTTCCCCAGGCTGGACAGACCCAGGTTACTCAGCCTTTCCTCATACAGGAGATGCTCTAAGCCCTTTGTCAACTTTGTGGCCAAACTCTGCTGGACTCCTTCTAGGAGATCCCTGTCTTTTTTGAACTGGGGAGCCCAAAACTGCACATAGTAGTCTAAATGCAGCCTCATCAGGACAGAGTAGAGGGGAAGGATCACCTTCCTTGACCTTCTGGCCAAACTCTTTTTAATGTTCCCCAGGACACCGCTGTTCTTGGCCACATGGGCACACTGCTGGCTGATGGCACTAGGTGCTTTTGTCTTTAGATTCTCATTTGTTAGATAGTAAGTCAGTTAAAAAAATAAAAAATAAAAGAACAGCACTCATTCAGAAGTAAACAAAAAGCAAGAAGCACGTGATTTAGAGAGACTTTTAAAATATGTTACTTTCCAGCTGTAAAGACATGGTCAGTTTTACTGTGGTAGAAATGGGAAGTCATAAGGAACTCATCTTTCACTGAAGAATAGCCAAATTAATGTGAGTAGAACAGATGTCTCAGTAGATCAATAATGTCCCCCTGACAGTCACTAACATATGCCAAAACATAACATCTGAAAAGCAATGAAGAACAAGACAATAAGCACCTGTTACACTACCCCAGCTTTATTGTTAAGGTGACACTTAGCAAGCAGTTCAAGCTGCATACAAATCATCCAATCGAAAACTTGTATAGTCCGCTTAAATATTTTGTCTAGATTTCATGGAAGAGATTTCATGGAAGAAAATGCAAAGACTACATCTACACCCCTGTAGGGCAGGGGAGGCATGCATTCAGGAGCAAGAAGGAAAATAACATGGTATCTTACTTATAAGAGTCCAAAAACCCAAGAATAGATCCTGTTTAAATGGAGCTGATATTCTGTCACTCAGGTTATTCCAAGGTCCTCTGGTACTCATACATTAGTTTCTCCTTTATTCATCAAACTTATATTAGTGCCTGGAAAATGGTACAACACCATCAGGGGACAGGAGAATGTCCCTTGATAGAGATCTGAACATAGGCAAGGAGAGGTGATAAGAGTAAGCTAGAAGAGTGAGTTGCTTAGAAAACAACAGAAGAATTTTAATTTCTCCACAAACATCTATCACCTATAATCACCATTTTCCCAACATCAGCAGCAAAGCTCCATCTGGAAAATTATACGGGGCTTGCCAAAATTAAGTCAAGCAAAAGTTCCTAATGCTCATTATTGCTTATTTATTTTTAGGAAAATTCTCCTAACATCATAATTTAACTTACAGAATTAAAATCACTTAGGAGCATAACATACAACCGCAGGGATGGAAGGCAAAACCCCAGCTACGGAAAACAGGAGTGGACGATAATTACAATGCACCCCCATGTCTATGAAGCCTAAGTTTGTCAAGAACAAATTGAAGTCACATGCATTCCTCTAAGACCATTTCGTCAGACTCTTTTGTCAGACTCCTGCAGGAAATTATATCCCTTTATGGGTTGTCAAGCAGGATGTGTCCCCACCTCAACTCTGACCCTGTTTATTCTAATGGCCATCTTATTCCATGAATAAAGGGACAACTTACATTGCATCTCCCTGGTCCTGAGGAAGTAGATAGCCCCTTCCCACTGTCAAGTCTGTATTAACTTCTACATATGCCATAATCCATAAAAACTGTTCACCTCCTTATTTGGTGAATAATTCAGCTATGTTCAGAACTGAAGCTACATATTACATAGCATAGAATAATAGAAAAATGAGATTTGGAACCATAAGATGTTACCTACTTAATTTATTTAACACCCAGGTAGGATAAGTGAGGTAAGACGCTTCCAAGAGCTGCTTATTTGAGCAGTTCTTAAAAATGCTTAGTGGTTCAGTTTAAACTTCTTGGCAAGTGATGGAAAGACAGTGCATCACTGACTTAGCCATTTAAAAGAATGTGAATAGTGAAATTGGTCAAATTTTCCAGAACCACAACCTCCATTCATTTCTTCTGAACCATCTCTCCAATGGTGGATGAGCTTCCAGTAGTACAATGCCCCAAATTACAGTTGTGTAACTGGCTAGTCTACCAGAGGCCTCAATTATTCCTGAGTACAGGATTTCCTTACACACTGTGCTGGCTGTACTTTCACTTTGTGCTTACTTTTTCATAGCACTGTGGGCTCAAACCCAGCTTTCTCTGAAAAACTGCTACCACAGCAGCTGTCTTCACTTTTTTCACTGCAGTAAATAATGTCGCCTTTATAAGTTCACATACTTCCACTTTGTCAAAACCACTTTGAATTGTAATCCCATCCTCTAGCATATGAGCAGTCTCTTCTAGCTTTAGATCACAGGAAGATACAATAAACTCACTCTCCATTCTGTAATTGTGGCTGCTAATGAAAGCATCCTAGACAATGTATTGTATCAAATATAGGACACATGACAGCTAGTGCTCTGCTCCTCTATACTACTTGACTTCTTGCTCTAGGATTTTCCTAGGGGTTGATGTTAACTGATAAAAAAAAAAAAAAAACCCTCCAGATTGTTCTCTTTGTTCTGATTACAAAGAAACACTGTGATTGCCTTTTTTTTTTTCTCCTCCTTTCCAATTCTCTTGATATTGTGCCTCCTTCAAGATCTCAGACGTCACTATGCCATACAACTGCACAAAAGAGTGGTTGTGCTAAAAGCAGAAAGGCACGGAATTCTCTGCTTTAGCCATGAATCATGAGATATGCTGGGCTACAACAACCTGGCATAATGCCACACATTCACTGCAAAATTAATCACCAGGGAAGATCAAAATTGTTTAAATAAAATAGAAAACTGTGCTGCAGCTGACAGACACAGGAGACAGGACACATGCTGGATCTGGAACATCATCTGCCACTGAACAAGGACTGAGCAATGACAATGAAGAAACTTATTTCTAAGCACGATGCTATTATTCACCTAAAACCCGTTAGTATTTGGAACAATAAGGATGACCTCTTATAAATTACAAAAAAAAAAAAAAAGCCAAAAAAAAAAAAAAACAACCAGAAAAACCTAAGCTGGAGCAAAAAGACTACCTTGAACTAAGAGCTGCATGTATCTAGCAACATAATAGCCAATTAGTAAACAACAGTGAGATGAGGAAAAAAGCCCTCACTAAATCCAGCAGTCCTCCACACAACAGAAAGCTGTGAGAGACTTGTTAATAGCACACAAGAGCAGCTGTGCAGTTTAGAAACTCACTGGGGAGTGAGCACAGGTGCACAAAGAAATACTGTCAGAACAACGAACCAGGGAATTCTTCCACATCCAAATGTCAGTGCTAACAGCAGTATTAGTGTTTGTGTCTCTTCACAAGACAATTCACAAATCAATACAGTTCAGAACTTGGCTTAAATTCTGATGGTAACCTGCTAGGCCTTCTTCCTGCAAACTAGAAAGATGTGGTAGGAGAACTACCATCAGGCTTCTGAGCTACGTAGAATACTTTGCAAAATGGATGCCAGAAAGTGGTATTTAATGAATACATTAGTATTATTGAATTAAATGTATATAATTTTTTTTTTACTATATTTAATTGTATCAAATTTAAGCAGTAAACAGTGGGAATTATTTACTCCATCCTAGAAAAAGAGGTTTTGATTAGTCAAAGGTATAATCTATATTGCTTTAAAAGACTCAAGTGAGATGAAAACTAAAAATTATATTTATCACATTAGATATACTTCCAACCTGTGTACATTGCTCCAAAAGTAATGCCTCATTTATTTCTGTGAAAGCTACAACAGTTACTACAGAATCACAGAACAGTAGTGGTTGGAAGGGACCTCAAGAGATCAAGTCTACCTCCCCCACAAAACAGGCTCCCTACAGCAGGCTGCACAGGTAGGCCTTGAATATCTCCAGAGAAGGAGACTCCACAACCTCACTGGACAGCCTGTTCCAGTAAGAAATATATATATATATACACACACACACACACACACACACATATATATGTGTATATATATACACACACACACTATAGAGAGCTCAGTAACACTGGAATTTGATAGAGCAAATTCTCACTTACAAAACATTTCTCAACAAATACACCATCAGCAAACTTGTGTGGCACATTATGTGGCACAACAGTTGTGCATGCCTGTCCAGAACACTGCTTGTCTTTCATGTCACTGTCACCACTGCTGAAATGCACCACTCACTGCCTTGCTGTGCCCGCATCTACTGTGGGATTACAAACATTCAGCAAGAGCTGATGAATGTCAATGGTGACATGTTTTCTGCACCGAGGAATTCAGTGGCACACCTTTGCTTCATAAGCACTTCCACGTCAGACACCATTTTGTCAGACCACCCCTCTGATGCCATCTGTCAGAGCAACAAAATGCAACACATTACTGGTAAGAAAGTTCAGCCTCTACTGCCATACCACCACCATCTGCCTCTGACATGGGCCAACATAATAAAACAGGAAGCACCACTTTTGGAGCAGCCTTCATATAAGAAAGCAAAGCATCTAAAGGCACTCAGGATACTCTTTTCTCTGCCCCCAAACTGAAAGCATGTAGAATGACAGATGAAACTTGGTAACAAAGGATCACAGTTCAGCCAAAATGTTACACCTTAGTTCTTATCATTCGTACATTAGAGTAGATTTCCAGCCTTACCTTTAAACTTCCTTACAATGGCAGTTAAATCAGAGTTTTACTATGGCAATATCATGAGCAGAATGATAAATGATAGAGAAAGCAAAAGCGTATGCTTCAGTTAATATAACATAGTGTATTCCCCAAACATATCTTAATGCAATGCAAAAAAGAACAGCAAGGTGACCTTGGTGAAGCAGTCCTTAACAAATAAGAGTTCTTAGCTGATCAGCATACACATAGTGCCTCACAAATCTATTGTGAAATGATTCAAAGGCATTTGTTTTCCTTTCAGTCTCTCTCAAACATCCAGTGTTTGTCAGCAATTCTCCATTTCCTGGAATGCACCCACCATACCATTTTCTGTTTATTATAGGTTTCATATTTCATTTTAGAAACAAGCAGCATTTTTTTCCAGCAATTTTCAAGGTCCTACCATATTCCACTACCAAGCCTTTTAGCTTTTGCTTTATATGTGGTAAGAGGAACAAAAGAAAATTTTGAAAATATCTACCAATGTAGGATGTTGCTGATGGAACACTGGGATGTCTTAGCAGCCTTTACTAATATCAATTATATTTTTAATTTGCTGTCCAATGTTGGAGGCTGCACAAACACAGCTTATCCTTGGGGAAATCAGTCACCTTCTGATGGTTGGACTGCAATTGTGACTGTTAAACCGTGAGCAAAGATAAGAGAAAGGTGATCACAAATATCAAAGAATATAGGCACTACCTCTTTGAGTTTTGATCCTGCAGAGACCGTGTTAAGTAGGATTTGTGAAAAATTTTTTCACAACCCTTACAATCCTTCCGCAAGCAAAATATTTTAGCCAATTGCTAATGGATCATTGGTTACATAAATGAATAGTTTTGGTTTTTTTTTGTACCCCCATCTCGTGACTTCTCCAGTCTATTGTAGCAGGTAGGGAACCATCAATTGCAAGAGCAATCTCCAGTGCACCATAAGCTACAGAGACACCTACACCTGTGGAGCACCACATGGCTTAGTTGGGCTCTCAATGAACAACCAATTCAGTGATTAGGAACTCATCTAACACAGCATTCCTGTGCTGCAGGAGAAAAAGAACCTCACCAGATGTTGTTGAAATCCCTTCCAAACAAGTAGTAGTAGAATGTAATACGTGCAAGTTACTGTTAGCGTTGCACTAACAGTCTGCTGTAATTGAGGTTGCAAAGTACTTTCCAGTCTAGATCCAATTTTCATATCCTCATTTTAAAATATTCACCCTCCAGGCTCAGTATTTTTTCCAGGCTTCTTCAGTGAAAAAACACACTTGTTGATATTATACAATTGCTAATAAACTTTCTACTGTTTTGAATTGTAAAATAAACAGTTTAAAGTCCTTGTTCTTCCAAAAGGCTACAGCACAAGTATTCAGTAACACTATCACCTCAGTCTCACTGTTGCTTAAGACCTAACTTTGATCACCTACATGAAAATTAAGAATTCTTCTAAACAGGCTTTTGAACCACTGCCTTCAGCAGGACCAGATCTTAACTCAAACTTCAGAAACTTAAGTATTATAAGCTTCTTTAGAGCATATCTCTCATTACATTTTGAGCAGAAGTATTTTAACAAGTGCTGGTAGTTGTGTGCTGTGCATATGTAAGGCCTATTTGAAAGAATAGGTAAGAGGGGCTTCAGGCTGAGAACATGAACTTTAACAGGTCCTGGTCCCTGTAACACTCATGTGCCATGGTGTCACCTTTAGTCACTTAGGTGTGGTTCAAACTGTTTCTAGAATTTTTTCTAGAAATGAGACAGCATTAAAATGATCTAAGTCCTTGAAAGCTGCTTAAAAACTTCTGAAGTCTCATACATTTCAACATTATCTGAAGCATTAGACTGCTTATATTAGCTTAAAAATAAACAAAAGCAACAGATATTTGAAGACTACGTAGCCAAGAGACAGCATAAGGTATTCATAAATTATGTTTACATAGCAGGAAACGGGAATCTAGTCTGAAATTCAGTCTCTTCACAGATTTCAAATCTTAATAAGATTCCAGACATTTTATTAAGATTAATTAATATACAGGAAAGTGGTTTTGAGTGTATGTAAACTTAATCATAACCACACTATATAATACCTTCTAAGCTCCCAGTTTCTAAAGTCATCTAGCATAGACTCTTGCTGTGCAAACCAAGAGCTAGGAAGAAGAGGGAGAAAAGGGCATGAATGAACCTAAACTTTGAGATGGGAACATTTTTCAGGGCCTGACAGTACTCTGGAGGGAGCTATGGGAGAATTGTTCTCTCTGCATCTAGATTTTCCCTCTGAAAACTAAGGAAAAATTCTGTTGGGACACCACGTGTATCTGTGACAGTAGGTCAAATTGAGGTCATTTCCATAAGCCAGGTAAATGGTTGCACAAGCTCAAAAATGCATCTGTGATTCACAGCCCACAAGCTCTTTTGCTTCAGTTATTTTCCAAGATTACTTTTGTTTCTAAACACAGCTTTTTGGAAAAGGACATGAAAAAGTGCAAGTAAATTCTCCTGTTGAAATGTTTGTGAATATTTAAAGCTGAACTGGAAGTCTGCACTTTTCTTGTCACTACAGCAGCATAGCAGCTGACCTCTGTGCTGTTTGTGCAAGTTACAGTCAATTCTACATCACTCTGAGAACAAAAAAAAACAAACAAACCAAACAACTAGGGTACAGAACAGTAAGAAGTCAAGACCCCAGAACCATGAGATTGTTTAAAGCTTTTGCCTTTTTTCAAACCCCACAGTGACCAGAAACACT
The DNA here is from genome assembly GCA_023055505.1 of Callipepla californica brunnescens. Classification (NCBI taxonomy): domain Eukaryota; kingdom Metazoa; phylum Chordata; class Aves; order Galliformes; family Odontophoridae; genus Callipepla; species Callipepla californica. The sequence continues at coordinate 15,267,191 of JALIRH010000007.1, read as the reverse complement.
GAAAAGGAGACGGGTGTGAGGAGAAAGGAAGAGGCCACTCAAACTTAGAACATCTACCACAGTTCAGCTTCTGGGTATGGGGATTGTAGGCCACAGGGAATCCAGATCAACACCTCTCAGTGTACATGGCTGTGCACAGCTGCAGTTAATGCAAAGACAAAGAAATGCACACAAAAGAATTCCTATAGAATCACCCACGAGCAGCCCAGATCTGTACCTTACACCGTATTTTCTATTTGACAATCTTGCTTTGTCTCTGAACAGTATTGATCCTCTCCTGTGATTTAAGCAGCAGTTGTACAAACAAAAACGGAGTCCAAACTCTTATGCTGTAAACAGAAGAGCTGTTAGAAATGCTACAACCTCCTTGATCTCAAGTATTTTCTCCTCTTTTTCATGATTGATACCCTTTCAACAGTCTGGCATTTCAAAAAAAGACAAATTCATAACGAGATTAGTGACAAACAATTTGGAAACAAATAGCTCACATAAGAGAAATAACATATTTGTAGTACTACACTTCATATTTGGTTTGTTGGATTTTTAAGGATTTAGATATTTCCTACACTGATGTGTCCCAAACAGGATTAAACATTTGTTTACTCATTAGTAATATTTATACCTAGTTATTCCCAGCAGGCTCACAGTGGCATGTTTAAAAATCCTGCTATAGAAGCACTGCTACATTTCTATCTTCTTTGCAAAACAGGAGAACAAACAAAATTTTTGGGAAGACACAGGTGGCATCAATTTTAAGAGAATTCCTCAAGAGAATGATAAAATGCAACTGTGCATTGGTTTTACAGCTGGAAGACTGAACAGATGGTTCAAGGATTGCTTTGAGCGAGCTTAACATTTATGAACTAGGCAGAGCACAGGCACAGGGCATATAATTACACTGAGCCACACCAAAGCCCAGTTTTGTATTTTTTTTCCCCCCCCACAACATGCATTTAAGTACTCCCCAGGTTCATGATCAATGGGAATCAAATTGCAAAAGTCCAAAAGCAAGAATACATTACTATGAGAGGCCATTCAAGAGAACGAAAATCAATGTTGTACTGAGAAATTTTCTGGGTTTTTTTGCATTGCTCTTTGAAAAGTTAGTCACTGACTGTGGATACAAGCAAAGTTTCACTGATAACATATTAAAAATTTCCATACAATGAAGTTGCAAGTCCTCTCTTCACCTGGAATTTGTAAACAATTAAGAGTCTGAGGCACAGAAAAAAAATCTAACAGCTTACTAAATGTTTTTAAATAGAAAGAATGAGAAATCAGTAACACTACCCTTGACACGACAAACTCATATTTATCATATAACTGGAATTAAGTCTTAGTTAATTAGCTAACATCACTGTGGATACAATATATGGAAGGTTTATCTCTCTGTGAAGCATCTCACTAAGATAATTCACTATGTAAGACAGTGGGATTAAATAAAAGTTTGTTCCTATCTGCACTGACAAGTTCTGGATTTTGTGGGGGGTTTTGATACAACTGAACTAAGTGAAAAAGTGATAAAAAAGGAACAAAATTTTCCTGTGTTTAAAAGGTACAACTCTACATGCTGTCTTCAGACATTACATTGCCAGAATCTTCCCACTAATAGAGAACTATCATTGTTACTCCAGTGTGAAAAAGATCTGGTAAATTTGCCGCCATCTCCAGAACCTCCACAAGTGGTGAATAAGCATATATAAACAGTCAGCAATTTTAAATATTTACATTCAGTTTGCAAGTCTGATCAAAAGCGAATCTGTTCACAGCATTTATGCACACGTTCAGCCTGCTGGCACTCCCCCAAGGCTCAGTGCTATGGTGTTTTCCTTGCTGTCCAGAAGCAAGGGATTCCCCCCGCCCTAGACTCCTACTTACTCTAGGAACAAATGTACCACCTTTCTGGCCCTGTATGCATTATTCCTCTGGTCAGCACCTGAGCTCAAACATGGCACTGAACAGGCTGAGACAGACCACGCACCAGGCTGTCACACAGCTCCTCATTCCTTCTCCTTTACACAGCTCCTGGGCTCCATGAACAGGAGGTCCCTTCCAGTCCAGCCCGACACCATGTGGTGGAGAGCAGAAGGTTGGCAGCCAGAGAAGTCCCTGCCCTCACATTTCCTCCCACTCTGTCCCCCGCATCACTGCAGAATCCCAAGATGGCCACCCCAGTAACAACACCAAAAAGGGACTATTTGCAAATTATTTTTTTAAATGTCACTGAGGCAGGAGGACCAGTTTTTGTCTCCATCGCACTGCACTGTAGTGACAGCAGAGACATATATCCTTAAACTAATAAGAAAAAGTAGCAGTGTGAGTGCATAAGTGGGTAATATTTTTAGCAACTGGGCTTATCAAGCACAGCCACTCCTAATTCTCCACACGTTTCACTGACAGTGGTGTCATATTCTTAAGTTAATGTGCGAGAAAAGAAATGATAGGAAAGAACAGCAGGAGGCAGACATGACAGACAGGGAAAGCAGAACACTTGGGGATGGAAGGTGCTGGGAGTCTTCTGCGTGAGGGCTCTGACATCCATTCCAGAAAGCAAGATAAGTAGAACTACTATATATCGCAACTACTATCAACTTCTTAAAAGCCCATTCCAAATTTCAATCTGTCACAACACTTACATTTTGCAACTGCAAACCACATTTGAACACTACACATAAAGGCTATTTGGGATATGATTGTACGTGTACATGTATTCATCCAAATACATTACACACCATTCTAGCTTGCAAAGACAGCCTTTTTGCCAAACACAGCAGAAGGAAGGACAATCTCTATTTCTTGATTTCTGACACAAGGGCTCCCTTCTCATATGGGATTTGGGCAACAGATTTAAGAGCAGATTATGTTCTCGCTTGTAGGGCAGGCTGTTTTGTTTGGGTTATATATGAATATATGAATTCTGAACTGTTATACATGATTCTGATATCCTCATTAAAGTACTGAAATGACAACGATTACAGCATTTGCACCTTCAGCCTCATGTGTTTTTTATCCTGAGGATGCAGAACAATGCACAATAAACTCAACTTTGCATAGGAAGGACAGAAGGACAGCCTAGGGAGAAACAGAGTTTCACTGATCAAATATAGATATTCAATACGGATATTTTTACTCACTCTTGTCATCTAGGTTCCCTTTAAAGCCAGAGATTACAAACTGGCCGTTCTAAGACACAATTTCAGCTTATCTCAAAGCTGAGGTCAGATGAACTACAATGCAATTGCTTGCTTCTCTCTCAGTTATGAAGACAGCCTTGTGCAACTGAACCTCATACAGAAATCCAAATTGCAAAACCTCATGTTAAATGAGATGAATGTTCTCCATCTGCTTCCCTACTGAAAACCTGCATACATACAGACATCTTTTAAAACCAAAATTTTTGAGATCTTCAATTCTGAACTGTTTCCCTTTCCCATGTCGTACAAACCTTCTAAATAGCTCAAGGGATCACAGAGCATCTTTAACTTCATTTAACTAACTCAATACCTATAACAGTTTTCCAAAATTCCTTCACCCTTCCCAAGTTCCTGAATACTCAAATTGCCTATTCCTAAAACCTAAAGCTCATCTCCTCCAACTTCACTTAATTGAAGCCTATCTCATAATCTCTTCTGAAGACTATTCCTGTCTCCTCCCTATGCTTAGTCCCTTTTCTATGCTTTCTTCACCACTGCAAATTTATGTTTACCTTATCCTGCAAATTCAATATACACTCACATATTTCTATGAACCAGGGTAAAATTTGTCTTGTGTGCCTTCATGTACTCAACTATGTTGAGAACCCTGTGAAAGACTGTTCGTAAAGTAACAGTGACACTTTCTAGAGTAAGTATTCCTCTCCTATAAACTAATTTTAAGCATTTCTATAATTTGTTTGTATTAGTTCACAAGTCAAGCATGAGAGCTGAATGTACAGGAATCAGTACAAAAGTGCAGTAAGCACTAACACTTTTGATAGACATTAACCTGCAGACTGTCAAAAAAAAAAAATAATCAACCAAATAACAAAAACAATCCATGCCTCTCCCCCAAAAGAACACCTCCAAGCCCACCAATAGGCAAATAACCTTTCTAATAAAGACATCAGATTTAGAATTTGATCACAGCAGACACAGAATTAACTTCTACATGGATCTGAGATAACATCCAGGAACGTTAACTCTGCTTTGCCCTAAATCAGAACTGAAAGCTCACTTATTTCCCCTTCATGCTTTCAGTCACTCTGATAGGCACTAGAGACTACACTACTAAATGAACGAACACCTTGTGAAAAGGGCCTTGAAATGTCACTGTGTGATAAGGTGATACAGCACATAATTCAAAGCTATTTTGTCTCTCCTCTCCCTTCCCCCCAACCCCCCCCTCACAATTTATGTCATTTCTTCAGCTCTAAGTTGTGTACCTTAGATACAACTTAGACAGCAAGTGTCAATCCTTCTGATCGTCACTGGATTGCTGAAACACTTCTGAAAAATGTTCTCTGTGCTATGAGGCTCCTCTGAAGGTAATGCCTCCTATCTTATTATGTTAGGCCATGATGTCAGAGACAAATGGCAGTGGAGGTTGAACCTTCCCTCCAATATTCCCCTATATTTTGTTGCTGTGTGACAGATGGCAGCAGAGAGGCAGTCCAGTAAAACGGTGTCTGAGATAAGAGTACATATGAAGCAAAGGTATGGAATTGAATTCCTCCATGCTGAAAAAAAAAATAGCACCCACTGACATTCACTGATGCTTACTGGTTGTTTATGGAGGCCAAACAGAGGATGTGAGCACAGTGAGGCAGTGAATGGCATGCTTCAGCTTGGGGGACAATAGGTGAGCTCCACTGGCACAGATCTTTATGATCATGGCATGTAGGCTCTTGTCCATTGCTGGTGAAAACACATAACTAACAGTGGGGCCTGCTGAAAAATAGTGTTCCATAGCTGAAAGCTTGCTCTGTCAAATAGTATTACTGTATTCTTTGTATTTGTTGCAATTCCCATGGAAATAAATAAAGTGACCTACATATAAATCTTTTCCATAAAGCATCATTATTTATAGGGTTAAGGTGGATTCCCTCCCCCCCCCCCCCCCCCGAAGTGCTATGTTACCAAAGGCTAACCATCATGAATACAAAGATCACAGTGAGGATCACAGAAGCCATGTGCAATGGCAACAGGACCAGTGCAATAAGGTGTTACACAAAGAAGAAAATTAAATGCTCACCTGTCTCCAGGAATCTAGGATCGCAGGAAAAGTTCCACAAAGGAGGGATCCAGGGATCTCCAGCAGAGATCATTACTCAGTGACAGTCAGCCCTTAAATGAGGTCCAAGAGGGGTGGAGCTAAGCTACACTGATTGAACACCTGGGGAGAAGACCTGGTCAGCCCAGGGAACACAGCTGAAGGCAATTCACCTGTGTGACCAGCCACACCCCTTCAGTGCTCAGGCCGTGACTCAGCAATTATCATACACCATGTCAGCCACAGGAACCCAAATAATCTGGCCAGTTAAAAGCAGTTTCCTGAACTGGCAAGTAATCTGTTTTTGTTTCAGCTGTAATAGAAAAATTTTCTTCAGATGCTATATTTTCATCCTGTGGTTTGCCTTGGAGATGAAGGACATTAAGCAGCTGTCTACCTTGCCTGGTCTCTCAGAGGACACTTCCATTGTGGGAGCTGCTAAAAGTAGAACACTTAGGACAACAGTGCATTGGTAGCAATTTCAAAAGCACCTGGACTTCTCAGTTCCCATTCACAAGCTGATTCACCAACTGGAGAACCAAAGAGCAAGACTCATCCACCCTTCAGTGGTCCCATAAGGGCCTGCATAGAACTCTAACAAAGAGCAGAGGATAACTGGATTATTGAAGCCTGAATGAAGTCACATCACCACTAAGTGCTGCTGTGCCAGACATGCTAGAACTTCAATATGAACTGTAGTCAAAGGCAACTAGGTGTTATGCCACAATTAACTTTGCCCATGATTTTTTCCTCAATCCCTCTGGCAGCAGAGGGCATGCCAGTTTTTTTTTTTTTTTTTTTTTTTTTTACTTGGAGGCTCATCCAGTACACTCAGAATCAACTGCCCCAGGGGTAGAAAAACAGCCCTATTATCTTTCATGGGCTAAATCCTGCAATGGAATGGGGGACATTCCTGAACATTCGCAGTACATCAACGTATCACGTGGGGCACAGAAGCAGAAAAAGTTTCTGAGAAAGGGAAGAAAACAATTCACATCTCTCTAAAAGCCAGTTTTGCATAAAGCAGATAAGGTCATGGGATCTGCACAGGATATCAAGTTCTTAAGAATAAAGAGGCAAGATAGACATCAGATCCCCATGGATGTGATCAACAAAATTACAGCTATGTCTCTACCAACAAACACAAAGGAAATACAAGCTTTCTTAGGTACTGTGTTTCTGGAGAACACATACTCTGGATTACAGAATCACAGAATTCTAGGGGTTGGAATGGACCTCTAGAGATCATCTACCCCAACCCCCCTGCCAAAGCAGGCACCCTATACCAGTTACAGAGTTTACAACCCAATTGTGAACTCTCTATCAAGTAATCCAGAAGAACAATTTTACAAAGATTCCTGAGCAACCACAAGCCTTTGAACAAATCAAATAGGAGATAAAGCAGTAGCCCTTGGGCCAGTTCACACAGGACTAGACGTTAAAAAAAAAAACAAAAAAAACACACACTTGCTCTACACTGCAGCTGAGTATAACAGCCACACTCTGGTCCTCTGGCAGAAAGCCCCAGGGGAGAGTCAAGGTCCACGGGCTTTGGAGTTAAGGATGCAGAATATCTGAAGCCAGATATTCCAACTGCAAAAGAGATACTTGGCAGCATAAGAAGTGGTTGGTACTGAAGCACAGCTCCTTTTAGCACCCCAACAACCATTGCTGGGCTGGATGCTCAAAAGGAGTGTCTCCTCCATATATCGTGCAACTGATGCTATGTAGTGTAAGAGATTGCAATAATCACAAAATAAACACCAACAGAAAATCCCAGTTGTCCAGGAATCTTACTGATCTTATAGATCAGCCCAAAGGCAAAGAATATTGCCAGAAGAAGAGGTGACACACACTAAAGATACTCCACTATATAATAAACTGACAGAAAATGAAGAGAAATATGCACTGTTCACTGATGTGTCCCATTGCATTGTGGGAAAGCATCAAAAGGTGGAAGGCTCCTGTATGGAGTCCTACAGGACAAGCTGTAGGGCTTACTGAAAGAGAAGGTGAATTGAGCCAGTTTACAGAAGCAAAGGCCAACCAGCTGGCTTTAGGCATTACTGAACAAGAATAACGGCCAGTTCTCTCTCAATACACTGACTTCTGGATGGTGGCAAATGTACTAGTCAAGTCCTTGTTTCAAGACTGAACCCTCCCAGCATGACACGTTGAAATAAACTCCCTGTGATACCAAATTATGCAACCTCACGCAGCATCAAAAAGAAATAACCAAAGGTTCTGAATCAAAGAATGCCTACAACCACAGACATCACAACATGCATGTTCAGTTTCTGAGCTGGAAAAGAGGAAAGATAATTACATGTGTATTACTTTGACAAAGGAATCATTCCATTAACTGGAGCAGTCACAGAGCTATACTGAGAAAACACAGAAAGAAAATAATAAAAGGAGGAAGCTAGACAGTGGCTAAGGTGTACTGAAGCAAAGCGTGGAAGCAATAAAGCAAGAGACTTAGAAGAAGAACTTAGAAAGGACTGGTGAAGGAAGAAAGACAATGAGAAGCATCTAACAAATGAAGGCTTTTGTAACAGATCAGGGAGTAAGGAAAGGTAAGCTGATAGTATATGGGAGAGAGAATACCTACATGCCTAGAAAACTCAACAGAAAGGTGGAAATAATTAGACAGTGTGAAATTATCTATTATGATGAGGTAAGAAAAGGCAAAAACTATCTGAAAGGGAAAACCATCAGTCATGAGAATGAAATGGGACTCCCTCAGGGAATCTGACCTCTGTAGGTAATTCTTCTCAGACAGATTATGACTGCATGGGTCCTTTTTTCAGCATTTCCTCACATTGTGCTTCAAATAATCAGAGGCATAACAATAATGACAGATAACCTTCACACTTTACACCAAAGATCTTGGCTAACTATGATTTTCCAACAAAGTACATGCTATTCTGAAGCGACTACTTACAGTTCTCCACAACTAACAGATCTTAAATGTTTGAAAGCACATACAGAAATTCCACTAAATATTTAAACACAGATGTGGCCACATTTCAAATCTGAAGTACCATAAATAAATGCCAATACTTATTTAAACAAAACAGAAATATTGATGAACTACAAGGAAAGAGAATTACCATTGAGAACCCACAAAGTTACTACACATCCATTCTGGAGGAAAACAACATACAGGAGAAACACAGTGAGATCTTATTACACATCCCTCCTACACATCCAGGTAAGAAATTTCTTTGGATGCTGTAATGGGATAGAAAGTACCACAATAATAGCAGGGTGGCAAAGTCTTCAGCTACAGCAAATACAAGCCAAAACATAGCAGCCACAGATGCAGAAATGAAGGAACAGAGCTGCTTACCTTTGAAAGGCCTCAGATAGGCAGACATCTCCAGCGAGAAGCACAGAATTTCAGGGGATAGAAGGGACCTCTAGAGATCACCTAATCAAACCCCCCTGCCAAAGAAGGCTCCCTAGACCAAATTGCACAGGTAGGTGTTCAGATAGGTCTTGAATGCCTCCAGAGAAGGAGGCTCTACCAGCCCTCTGGGCAACCAGTGCCAGTGTTCCATCACCCTTACCATAAAGAAGCTCCCACACACATTTGTGCAGAAATTCCTATACCCTCACCTCTGCTGCTAACTCTTAAATGAGGTCGCAAAGGGGTGGATTCTGGCGGCACCCATTCTGGTCACTCAAGTACATTACATTCACCTGAGCTCCCCTGAGCTGGCCCTGCCTTCCCACCAGGTGCTCAATCACTGGTTCAGGCCATGACTTAGCATTTCCACTACAGATGCTCTCATTTCCAGAGGAATCTGAGCAATGATTCTAGCAGGAAGTTTCATAAGAACTTAGTTACGCTGCACTACTTTGTTGCAGAAGCTGATAATTTTGCTAGACCTAACTTCTGATTTGTTTCGGTCCTGCAGAATATTTCAAATGTGGCTATTAAAATAAGGAATGTCTGTCAAAGGCAGAAGATACAATGAACTGTGCTTTCTGAAGTGTACCCTTGATCCTTTCCCACATGCTCTGTTCTGAGCTTTTTTTGCTATTTTACGCACAACTACATACCTGAGTTTTTGTTTTTTTTCTTCATATCCCAGCAAGGTTGCCATTTCTTGGTCCTACTATTTACTCTTGGCATGTTTTCCGTAGCCACAGTTCTCACAGCTTTCTTACTTTCTGATTATAGTGTGTACAGTTCCCCCACAGAGTAAATAGATGCCAAGGAAACAGCCTATGTTCCTAACTGAAGCAGCAGAGAGAATTTAATCTTCTATGCAGACCTGTGGTCCAGCCAACTGTGTGCTGTCACACAACCACCAAAGTTCCTAAGCTGGGAAAAGTACTGGCAACAGTTCATTTTGGAGAGGAAAGACTTGACTTTTTGTACTCAACATTTTCTTTGGAGGAAAGTTTACATATATTCCTAGATTCATAAATCTAATAATCTAGGTTTACGTATATGTCCATAGCCTACAGCTACTGCTTCTATCTCTTACTTTAATGTTTGTTGTCTGACGTTCTGGAAAGGTATTAAAAGATACCAATCCACATAACAAATACAAATAAAAGAACTATTTCCATTGAAAAGCAGAAGGCAGTGTAGCAGTTAATTAGACTTTCAATCACAAACAGTAACCAACCAACAGCAAATATTAATTATTCACATACTCGCACACAAAATGCATTAAAGAGCAGCGTTTTCAAAGTGAGCCTTTCCATGGTTCAGAAGTACAAGAATTACAGTTTCCCAGGGTACTTTCATTTGCTACCCTAGTTTTACTGGCCTTAATTTCATGATCAGATTCTGTTTCCCCCAGGGTTCTGGCTTCACTCAGAACTCCTGAGTGAGGGTGCTCACTTAACATGCATCTGTATAATACCGCTGTCTCACAATTAAATACCTGTAGTTACTATTACAGAGTATTCAACTTCAGAGTTCAAAAGTACTTCACAGACAGATTTTTCTTTATGTACCATTTGATGTATGAAGACCTGAGAAAAAAGTCAGAAGCTTCAACTAATACTGAATAACCATTCTGAACCACCTAGGTGTTGATCTTTCAGAGAATTTACTTTTATGTAGATTGTCTGATATTCACAGCAGCCTACCCAGTGGCCTCTGCCCTGACTGAGGAGGAGGACCAGTGTTCCAGTAGCCCCACCACCTCATGGTAGATGTCAGGAAAATAGAAACACAGCATTTGTAACCCATTGTAGAAAGTATGGTAAAAGTATCTTCTACGCTCAGCAAGGTGCAGGAAGTTTGCTCAGAGTTTGAGGTTATTCTAATGTTTTTTTTTTTTTTCCCACAGTAGTTCAACAGGTCTCTAATGGAGGTGTTTTAAACCTTCTTCAGGCACCGAAATCATAAAATCATAGAATGGCTTAGGTTGGAAGGAACCTTAACAACCATCTAGTTTCAACCCCCTTGTTACAAACAGTGCTGCTAACCACTATCATTATTCCCTCATCTTTTAAAATTCTTTGGATTAAGTATTGCTTACATGTAATCTAGTATATACTATTCTCATTCACATGAGAAAAGTGGAAAGAAGTGCAGACTGAACTGCTACCTGGCCAAGCAGTGACAGTCACTCACCTTTCTGATTAGCTCTCAAAACAAAAGTAGAAGAATAAGTTCACACAAAATATACTGTTGTTGCTTCCTGACTTCACTGAACTTGTATACAACTCCACGACAAACACTGAGATATTATGTAAAAGAAAATCTCTATACTTTACTGGATGTGGTCGGGAACATGATCACTGAGGATAAGAAAAAGGCTGAGGTACTCAATGCCTTCTTTACGTCTGTCTTTAAAAGTCTGACCAGTTATCCTCAGGGTACTCCATTCTCTGACCTGGAATTCTCAGTTGGGGAGCAGAATAACCCCCACCACAAATTCAAAAGGAAACAGAGACGTCCTACTCCAACTGGACTGCCATGGGTCCATGTCCCAGTTTATGGGGCTGGATGAGATTCACCTGAGAGTGCAGAGGGAACTGGCAGAGGTGATAGCTGAGCTGTTTTCCATCATCTATAAGCACTCCTGGTTGACTGGGAAGGTCCCAGGAGACTGGAAGCTTGCCAATGTGACTCCCATCTACAAGGGGAGATCCAGGGAACTAATTTATTAGCCTGACCCGGGTGCCAGGGAAAATTATGGAGCAGACTGTTTTGAGGGAGATCATGTGGCATGTGTGGGACAACCTGGGGATCAGGACTAGCTGGCATGGGTTCATGAAGGGCAGGTCCTATTTGACCAACCTGACCTTCTTCTATGATATAGTGACCTGTCTGGTAGATGAGGGAAAGGCTGTTGATATAGTCTACCTAGACTTCAGCAAAGCCTTTGACATCACCTCCCAAAGTATTCTCCTGCAGAAGCTGGCAGCCCGTGGCTTGGACAGGTACACTCTTTGCTGGGTAAGGAACTTACTGGAGGGTCATTCCCAGAGAGTAGTGGTGAATGGAGTTAAATCCAGCTGGCTACCAGTCATGACTGGTGTTCCCAAGGGATCAGTACTGGGGCCTGTCCTCTTCAATATCTTAATTGATGACCTGGACAAGGGCATTGAGGGCTCCCTCAGTAAGTTTGCAGATGGCACCAAGTTGGCTAGAAGCGTTGATCTGCCTGGGGCTAGTGAAGCCCTACAGAGGGATCTGGAGAAGCTGGATAACTGGTCTGAAGCCAATGGGATGAGGTTCAACAAGACTAAGTGCCAGGTCCTGTACTTTAGCCACAACAACCCCAGGAGATGCTAAAGGCCTGGGGCAGAGTCGCTGGCAGACTGTGTAGAGGAAACAGACGTGGGGGTATAGGTTGATTCTCAGATGAACATGAGCCAGCAGTGTGCCCAATGGCATCCTGGCTTGAATCAGAAATAGCGTTGCCAGCAGGAGGAGGAAGGTAATTATCCCCCTGTACTCAGTACTGTGTTCAGTTTTGGGCCTCACATTGCAAGAAAGACATTGAGGTCCTGGAGCATGTCCAGAGAAGAGCAACAAAGCTGGTGAAAGGTCTGGAGCACAGGGCTTACAAGGAACAGCTGAGGGAGCTGGGATTGTTCAGTCTGAAGAGGCTCAGGGGAGATCTTATTGCTCTCTATAACTACCTGAAGGGAGGTTGTAGTGAGCTGGGGGTTGGCTTCTTCTCTCTTGTAACTAGTGATAGAACTAGAGGGAATGGCTTCAAGTTGCACCAGGGGAGATTCAGGCTGGTTGCTAGGAAATAATTCCTGTCTGAAAGAGTGATCAGGCACGGGAATGGGCTGCCCTGGTGGTGGAGTCACAGACCCTGGAAACGTTCAAGGAAATTGTGTTGAGGAACATGGTTTAGTGAGAACACTTGGTGATAGGTGGACAGTTGGACCAGACAACCTTGTAGGTCTTTTCCAACCTTGGTGATTCTAAGATTCTATGCAAAAGCACTGGAAGTCCACATAACACTGTCTGACAAAAGTTCTCAAGTAAAGTGTATTGGTGTCTGCTGCTGCATGATAACATTTTTTCCTATGGAGAAGAAACTGTTTCAGCTGCTCAAAAAATAACTGGTGCTCATACTCTGTAGCTTTCAAATTATTTCCTGACTCAGGCAAGTTGCTGCTTGTATTTTATAGTTTTACTACAGCCTGGTACATACTTGTACTCTGAAATTATTTGTGAAATCATTTTCTCTTAAGATGGAACATTCCATCTTTCCCACTAAACAAGCAAAGTTACAGAAAAATTGTTATCGTAATTTCTTGTTGAGGCAAATCACAGAATGGCAATACTGTCCTGAAAGTTATGATTAGTTTTGTAAAGGCAGGCAGAAGAGTCATACTTCATAACAAGTACACTTCCTATGAAGTCAGGAGGGAAGAAGCCAATTTATTCAGTGCCATAAACAGGAGGTCTAAGAAACCAATGAAGATGGACAAGCCTTTTCTTCTATTGATCCAGTGAGCAGCTATGTTAGATTTAAGTTTGATTAATAGCAAGGAATTGATTGAGAATCCAGAGGGAGAAAATTAATTGGAAAAACAGCTATTATAGTTACTTCTTGAATTAATTGGAAGCCTCAATAAAATAAATAGAGATAATGGACTTCAAAAACCTTGAATGTCTCTTGAAAAGAAAATCGAAGTTGGCATAAGCAAGCTAAGACAGAGATGCTGAATGCAGCAGAAGTAGATAGATAGTGCTGTGATACAAGGTTAACACAGCACCAAGAACTAGGAGGGACAGCACAAGCAGAGGCTTTGGGGAAGGCAATCCAGCTGCTGATTCCTGCTGAATTCTAGGCTCTGAAATTGCCAAGAGCTGCTATCATGCACAAGGGAGACAGTGATAAGGTGATTGAAAATATGTTTATTATTATTATTATTATTATATTTTATTTTTATTTATTTACTGAGAAGCAGTATCTTCCAACTCCTGCTGAGACCCACCCTTAACATTTGTGGAAAAAAATGCATCTAATTGGCTACACTGCTATTGAAATAGTCTTGAACAAACCGTCAAGTACAGAAGAGCTGTCTGTTCTTGTGAACAGCTGTAAGCAACTGCTGATGGAATTGACTTAGTTTTCTGAAATCTGAATCTTTTGCTGTTTCCGCTACCATCACTGATGTTAGAAGCTGTACATTTTTGTACGTGTACTTCAAAAACTCCATCTTACTTCATTTTACTATGAAAGCACCTAGTAATACATTTAGTAGCTTATTCAAAGGTATATCCTAGTACAGAAAATGTGAGATGTGTTTTCACTAATATGAGATCCATACAGTTCCAAAATTAGCAAGCTTTTACTTTGTTATCAAACGTATGAAGGCAAATTATGAGTATCTGAAGGAAAGAGAGAAAGAAAAGTTAAGAGATATTTCTGGCTGAGCCAGGGTCTCTTTGATGATCTGAAAGCAGAATGGAATTCATAGAAACATACAATAACGACCATTCATCACTAAGGATAAAGGAGTAGTTTATGTTCATATGAAAAGACACCAAAAAAGCTAGTGTGCAAAAGGAAAATAAATAAATAAAAAGAGTTCTTATCAGAACAAGTCAATATAAAGGGTCCGTAACTCTACTTGAATAATGAAAACAAAAGAATATAAAAAAGAATGGAGATTGAATTACAGATTTTATATTGGATAATCTATTAACTAACATTTTCTTATATCTTGACAGGAAAGACAAGTTGTGAAAAGCCACTTATTAGAATTAACAGGAATATTAAAAAAAAAAAAAAGCGGTGATGGAGAACACGTGGTGAAAGAAGACAGATCAGTCAAATGTGAGCACTGGAGCAGAGACTGAAAATATTTACTTCAGAATTTTTAGGAAATCAGATATTGAAATTCTGAATATTAGTGAGCATTTATCAAATAACTGTTGGAGAAGAAAAGAACAACTAACCACCACCACCACCACCAAAAACCCCTTAAAACTTTTCAGGGATTGCAGAAAACCTCCAGTGTAATACATTTAGTGTGTAAGTTTTAAAAATCATATATGTGAGATTCTAGAAGGTAAGATAGTAAAACAACATATATGCACACATCAAAAAAATTCAGGACAAAGCAGTCAACTTTCCTTCCCTGACAAGCTGACGAGACAAAGTGGAAGTTGTATATATGATATATTCTGACTTTTAATTACAAGTTTCTGACACTGTTCCATGCAATATAAATAAGCTAAGGCAGGAGATGTAACCACTGGGTGGGTGGACAACCAGTCAAGAAAGTGCTCTCAATAAACAATTATCAATGATTTGCTGTCAAACTAGAAGAGAGGTTCAAGAGGGACAAGAGAGGGGACAGTGCGGGCTGAGATCTATCAAGCACTTTTATGAGTTTCATGAGTACTGGCATAGACAAGAGCAAATTTGATCATTAGATGAAGTAATGAGAGCTTCTCAGCACATGGGAGGCTGGAATAAAAAGTATTTTTAGACAAAGGGTAAAAATTTCCGCAGCTAGTTGAAATTCAGTAGAGGGGAGAACAAACTGTTACACCTGGAAAAGTGTAATCAAACATACAGCCCTAACACACAAAATAACAGGGTAAGCAGCAGCCCAGCAGATAAAGATGCAATAATTGTGCTCAGTGCAGCACCACTGGGATCCAAGTAATGCAGCATCCTCTTTTCACAACCACAGTTTAAAAAAGATGGAGATAAAATTACAGGGAATGACAAAAATGATTAGAAAAAGAGTAAGAAAGTATAACCTGCGAGAAAAGGCTCGAGCCATAGCATTTGATTGGTTTTGAAAAGTTAAGGAGCGATGCCCTAACATTTTTCCAACATGCAGGAGTGTGTTATGGACAAAATGGTGATCCCTTTTTCACAGAAGCCAGTATAGGACAAAGAAGTGACCATTATAATTTACAAAAAGCGCTGTCTAAGCTGTGTAGTCAGAAGCATTTCATTTGTAAGGGTGGAAGAATCAAGGAACATCACATAATTATTTCTTAGGTAGTTTTTATGTCAAAATATATTCCTACACCAAGGTTGTTTAGGTGTGGTTGAATCTTCCAGACCTCAGAGACCAGACTATATTACTCCTCAACTATTCTCTCTTGATCTTATCTATTCGATTCTGTCATTTGATAGTGAGAATTACAGGTGAAACAAGTATGTGGAAGTAATATATGCCACTAGCAATATCAAAGACTTCTGAACTAATAACTGCTGATGAAGCCTCCTGGAACTTTGAATTTATTTGAATAACTGGGATGCATGCATTATGTTGGAAATGCCAACAATATCTCCAGACTTTCAACAAGTAAGCATTTAAACACACGATTAATTGCTGGGAGGAGTTTAATGGTAACTGCATCTTTGAAAACCTCTGCTAGGAAGATTAGTATTAGAGGAATCTTTACAATATGGATGCATTGTGATATCATCACTTTGAACTATGAAAGGTTATGGATTTCATCTTTGACACTGCCTGAGTTCTTGAGACAATTACTGGGACAATTTTCTCACAAAGGTGGTATGTTAAAAATGTCCATATGCTTCTAGATCCCTTGTGAATATCAGCGGTTTGGCTCTGATGTTCAGGCAGCTGGGACTTGCTGGGACTTTTTTCATGATATTAATTTCCCTAAAATACTATGTGGACACCCAGTCCTCTTCTGTGACATTTCTGCAAGAAGTCTGACCTCTTCTCTACGGTGGCCTATAACAGAACCCAAGGGAACAGCATGAAGCTTCAAGAGGGGAAGGTCAGGCTGGATATCAGGAAATGGTTATTCACCGAGAGGGTGTTTGGGCAATAGAACAGCCTCCCTAAGGAAGTGGTCATGGCACTGAGCTTGACAGAGCTCTAGAAGTGTCTGAACAAAGTTCCCAAACATATGGTCTGATTTTTGGGTAGTCCTGGTCTGGAGCCAGGTGTTGGACTTCACGATCCTTACAGGTCCCTTCCAACTTGGTATATTCTATGATTCTGTGATAAGAATAAATACAGTTTAATTCACCAGAAAGCAATGATGTTTAGACAAAATAGGACATACTGGTAGCTAAACAATATAATGAAAAAAAACCTCTCAAAGATCATTAAAAGTTCTAAAATCTTAAAGATCCTCAAAGCACTTCAATTTATGGAAAGTAGATTTAGTGCAGCTACAACCAAAAGGTCATCATCGCTTGCAGGGAAACCACCAGAGACATTTCTTTTAATATAAATAAAGTGGGATTTCATTTTTTAAATTACATCCTTAGGGGAACACTGTTTCCTTGGTTCAGAACCTGCATTGTCACCATAGACACAGGTCTGTATTTGAAGAGATAAACAGCCTGTGCACCTCGAAGTCCTGAAGAACATTGTGAGCTTTCAGAGGCAGAACTGAGTTAAGTTGTTACTGTGCTCAGGTGAAAAAAACATAAAGGAGCTTTGTGATTTCTAACATGGCTATCTCAAGTAGAGAAAATGGAAATTAAGATTCACTATCCAACTTTATTGTTCTTTTAGAGTGAACTAATGTTTTTTAGTAGGGAAAAAACTAAGTTTCTCTTCTTCACTATTACCTGCCTCCCCAGTGAGCTTCTTAGGATTGGGGAACAGATATTATTAGGCAGCCTCTGGGAACTGACTCTTTGCAACCCAGCTGATAACCAAAATCCCAAGTGCAGATATTCATCATTAGAACATTTCTTAGAGAGACAACAATTATTTCTCATATGAATGTGTAATAAAATGTCTAAATGTCATATAAAATAAATAATTTATTTTACTTGGAAACACAAGTACTTCTCTTGAAATGGCAAATTCTTTTAGACAACAAATATGATATTGTTAGTTTCTGATGGACCTAATATTTTTGTTTATAAGACTCCTGCTTATAAACACGTAAGAGGCCTCTATCTAGACTCTTTACAACACCACTTCCCCATCCCCCTGTGGATTTCAAGCATAAATTTTGCAAAAGGCTAATTCAATCTTTTTAATAAACAAACAAACGAACATGCAAGTAAATAAGACAGCTATTAATGTGAGACAAGGAAGTCACATCTGGCATTACGCCATTGTCAGATAACATTCAAACACGAATTTGGCTACATTTGAAATGAATGTCCATGAAGATTTACTCCACTTTCCATTGTATCTGATTACAGGCAATAGCTAAATAAAAAATAATAAAATTGAATATAAAATTAAAGAAGATCCTAGACACTAGTGTTGTAAATTGTAGCTAATTTCCACAATTAAGTGAATACACTCTGAAATTCTATTTTTCCACAGCACTGAATTAGCACTCTTGTACAATATCAAGAAAAAAGTACTGATCAATGCAATGGATTTTTAGTATTACTCATGTACAATGGCACAGCAATGCATATGCTAGCACTGAGCTTTACATCCATCAAAAAGAAGCCATTAAAATGAAATAACTTCAACTAACCTCACAGAGCAAAAAGCAACTGAATGCACAGTGAAAACAGTCTGCATTTTAAGGTCTTAATACACTCAAATGGCAAATTTTCACTCTGTTACTTCAGTCAGACTTTCAGCTGACTTTGTAGATGAAAAGATAATGGAGAAGAGTAAGAATGGAATGAAATGATGTATTTTGAAATGGACAGTATAGACTGAACAGACTGAAATATAGTATAGACTGAAAGTATAAATGATAGATTGAAATGGACAGTATAGTTTTGCAACAAGAATCGCTTGCTTCTGAAATAAACTCTCCTGACTTCTTTGGAATTGGTTTAATTATCTCTTCTATATATGTAACAAAATAATTAGAAAATATGTAATAAAAAATATTATTTTCTTGGAGGTTAAGAAAAAGATGAAGGTTTTAGAATCTCTCCATTTCAAAAAGAAAACATCTGTACTAAAATGGACAGATATGTTTAAATGAAATTGTGCTCCTTTACAAAAGAAGAAAATGTTCAATCCAAGTATGCTAGAACTGATGCACTGAAAATTAGAGCTTTCATAAGAGCAGAACCTCTACAGTTAAAAATACATTTTCCTTTGATCTTAATCTGTACATCTAATCACATTACTTATCTCTATAAGTATTTTTCAAAACTTTCTGTAAGTTTTTCCCAAGAATGAGCAATACAATACACTCCATCCTATTAAAAATAAAACTACTTTTTTTTTTCAGTGACATAGGCTTCAAACACAATAAAAGGCTTTAAAAATATTAAAAAACAGAACAATTCAAAAACAAAATATAAAGCCATCACTGAATAAAAAGAAGAAATATGACTCCCGCTAGAAAAAAAAAAAACAAAACTGAACATTGCATGCTGAAGATAACAAAATAATTTGATTATGAATTAAAGTCTTTCTATATTTAGGAATGAAAATGAAAACAACTAAATATATTTTAGCATTTCTGCCTAGGAAGCTCGAAAGAATACTACAAAGTCTTCAATGACTAAAGAAACATTAGTAAAAATATGTGTTTGTAAAGCAGTATCTTTCTTTCCTCATCTGGGTACTATAGCAACTATAGTCATGTTCAGAGTTAGAATGATGTTACATTAGGCTTGATTTTCTAAATTGAAGTTACCATCAAAGCACAGGGAAGAACAGAGAACTGTAATGTTAAATTGACAGAACAATACCTTATACACTAACTGCAAAACATTAAAATTAAACCACAAATACAGAAGAAAACAAAGTGTTTTACAGTTGACTCCTATAGACATCATTTGAAAAATACAAAATAGAAGCCTAAATCAGAATAATGACAGAAACAAAGATATTTAACCAAAATACACTTGTGATTTGAAAATCCAGGAATTCAGTTGTCTCAAGATTCTCGTAACCTTTCTGAATGCTTTCTGATAAATATCAACATGTTTCTACTTCCTAATCAAAAAGCGAAAAAGGTATTTCTCAAAATTTGTACCACACGATTACAACTCATTTTAGAAATGCACACTTAATCGATTAAAAAAAAAAAAAAAAGGACTATTAGTAGTCCTCAAGGAAGCTCCAGAGGAAGAACCAGGCAATCCAGACAGCAACAGACCGTGGCTGACCGATGACAGGATGCTGGCTCAAAAGATCCTGGCCTTACAAGCACATTTAAAGGAAAACTTGACCAGTTACTGAGGGGGGGGATTCATGTGAGCAAGAGCTGACACCTGCAGTGTTCTGTGACACCTGCTTCTGTTGTGGCTTTTGTAATCAATGAAGATTCATCTCATCTTCTAGATGTCTTAAAAGATCAGAAGAGCAGACCTTTGTTGCTGGAGAACGCGTGTGTGTGGGGGTAGGGGGGTGAAGGGAGAAGAAGAGGCAGAATATTAAGGCTAAGGGTATGAAAAAAAGCAAAACTGAACAAACCTCAGGATTCATGAGCAACATGCAGTAAGGAGTAGTTCAAGAATGGAGAGGAAAAGGAGACTGAGAAAGAGGACAGAACTGAAAACAGAGAGAGAAACAAAGAAAGACACAAGAAGAGAAGACTAAGGAAGCTCCTTTACTTGAAAAACAAAACATCCAAAAGGTTAATAAATTCTATTTATTCTGGTTGCTAATTGCTTGAATTATTCATTTTTTACAGTGTGCTATTGATGTTTTTGGCACTTAAGAATAAAGCTGAACCACTGAATATGAGAAATTCACAGCACTTTTTGTTGCTTTGTAATGGGTGAACATGATCTACCACTGGCTCACTTATAAGGGCAAGATACAGCTCTCCACCTCGCAAAATCTGTCACTCAGGAAAGTGCATAGATAACAGGGGAACAGCACGGTGCTTTTGTTCAGCCACAGCACAGGAATTGGTGTTCATAGGATGGGGCTGCACTCCTGCTACATACAAGTCTTAATAACACCAGGAAGAAAAAAGAATCCACAGATAAACAGTGACTGAAAAGCTGAGCTGGGATTTACACCTTTGTAACAGCAGTACTTTCTTCATTGACTGAAATAAACAAAATTCTTCCTGTCCAAAGATGGCAAAAATAAAGGTTTGGTACTTAAAGTCCTAGGAAAAAGTCAAAAGGTGGTTTTGAAGGAGAAATATTTGGTCCCTTGTTGTAATTGAAGACGGAGGCTAAGGCTGTTCCAGGCAGTGTGAAAGTACTGAAGAAATTAAAGGCTCTTGAAGGCGGGCAGTCAGTAATGTGCACAGGGTTCTGGATGGGTGCATTTTAATTAAATCAAAGTAAACAAGTCACAGCAGGGCCAAGCACGAGCCAAGCTGTAGGCAGGCTTGACAGAAAGGTTTGAAGGTGAGTCTGAGGAAATCTGAAAATGCTGAGGAGCAACAGTGAGGGGGAGAAAAGCTGGGTAAGTGCCTGGGGGAGAAAGACTGTAACTGTATATGTGAAATGATGAATAGCCCACAGCAGTGAGAGAGAATGGGTGCGTAGGCAGGAGGAGAGGTACTATTACCTGTCAGCGTGTGGCTGATATATAGAACCCACCCAGGACTCATAATCAGTGGTGTTCATGGTTTGCATGTGTATCCAGTCTTTACTCCACACATCAACAACAAAATATTTGGAATTATATTTTAAGGTTCATATAAGGGTCACTGTCCATACTTGGCATTTTAAAGCAATCTGGTTCATTTCTCCATTCTCTCACTGGGGACCTGTACAACAGCTGAGTAATGAATAAATACTCTACTTTTTGGAAACAAATTTAGGAATGGCTGTAGAGGAGAAATGAAAGAAGTTCCTCAGTTCTACTTCCCAGGAATTCTATAGGTTGGGGCTTGAAATATAAATGAAAAACCGAAAAACAAACAGAGTGCATTTATCTCTTTCATTAGAGGCAATCCTTTCTGCAGGAGCTGCTTTATGTGACCCAAAACAGAGCAAAGACAACAGAATGAACAGGTGTAAAAAAAAAATGCAAAGTGGAAAATGAAAACAAAAGAACAAAAAATAGAAATCTTCATCCACAACTACCATCACAGAAGTGACCACCTGCAGCCTCTCTCTTTGCACTTGTTTGTCCATGATGTCTTCCTTGGTTTCTATGTATTCTTTTAATCAGCCCAATATCCTTGTGAAAAATGCATGTTAATGAGAAAAAGGGCATGTGAGCAAGTGGTAGGAAAATTAATAAAACACTTTTTCCTGACAGATTTTTACTGCTGTATTACAAGAAGATGTAAATATTCACATAACTTGAATGCTCAAATAATCTAATAGTTGAATCTGTTTCATGGTTGTATTTAAAACTAGAATATCACTTTTTGCACTAAAACAAAGTCTGTGACCACTTATCTTACAGCCATTTTGTTGATTCACAGATAAAATCATGGACTAAGCCAACTGCACTGAAGAACTCCATACACTGTCGGAAAGCATTACCAAATGCTAGAATATTCTCCAAATGCCATGTTGCAAGACTTATCAAATAAAACTAATTGTAAAATGCTTCACCATCTAAAGCTAAGTTGAAGGGTTTGACAAGACATTACGTGTTCATCCTTCTCACCAAGGAGGCCTTATGCTAAATAATAAATAAACTTAATGAAATGTACTGGTTATAGTGATGAAAGTTCTCATTTTGAATACAAACGTTTTGGCTGTATTGCTTTCATGTGAAAAACAGGTCTTTGGCTGTTTTTTGTAATAACAAAGACACCAGAAAGAAGACTTTGTTCAACTGCAAATTAAGCTTAATTGTCTGTGTTTACAATACTTGAGTTAACTAGAGGTATCATGGGATATCTGTTTGCAGAAAATGCACTTCTTTGATAATATAGAAGTAAGCATTTTGACTGTCAGTGAATAACAGCAGCAATGTTCTCATGGAAACCATGCTCTGATTCAGATAACTTTTTTCTTTTTTTCCCCCAAGATCTTCTTTTACTTTGGCTTTGTTTTTTAAAATTCACTCGATTACATGAATATAGCACAGAAGAAATGCATAGAAGCACCCTTGAAATTCACAGCTTGTAGCCTGAAACCCCCACTTTTCCATCCCATTTCTCTTTGCTTTGATGTAGTCATCAGTCTTAAATTCTTGACTATTAAGATTGACTTAAAGATTACCAGCCTAGCCAGTGCCGACTTTTCAGTGAGAATTCAATGACCGGTGAAGCAGTCCTACTTATCTGCAAAACAAATAACCTTTCTTTCATCGCAGCTGTCAAACAAGTATCCCTAATTCAACACAAAATTGTCGGCATAGGCTAAAATTGCTTATTACTGAAGTATAATGAAATGTTTAAACTTGACCGCTTAAGAAAAAGCACATGACTGCATAGCCAGGGAGACACCTAAATAAATAATGTCCTAATCTTTCCTATATGACACTAACCGGCAATTTCACAGTCAAATTTTAAATCTAAAATCTCATATACTGTTTTTGGTCCAAGGCCATGACAGCCATGTGCTCGGAGATGTCCCCTGAGACCCTGCTGGGGATTGCTTTCAGATCGCAATGGCCAATAGGTCGACAGCCAGAATACACAAGTGCCTGGTTATAATAATCTTTTTGCTAACTCACAAGCTCAGCTGCAGCATAATGCTACATCAGCAATATTTTTCCTGCTCCCATGTCACTTTCTTCCTCTGTCTTTTTTTTTTTTTTCTTTTTGTTATTTTTACCTCCCTGGATTTTCTCCCAGATAACTTCACCTTCTTCTAGAAGAGGTGTCAATGGGTAGCCTGCTCATCCTCAGCTACTGAAATATTTATGTTAGGGTTATATGTGCATTCCAGACACAGACCATATTAGCTGTAATACTTCAAGTGAGATTTGTTTTGCTTTTGGTTTGTTTTGCCTTCACATCAGTGCTGTGCTTTGGGAAGAGCAAAAACTCTGACATGCCTATATTCTGTAACTACTGAAACGCTCCAGTCCCACCAGAGCTTGAACAGGGATGCCACAGTTGATCAAACAATTTCGAGGCTGTTGCAGATCTTCTGAGAGCTGCAGCAGTTTTCATTCATCATCACACACCCAAGTAATTGAACCTCCAGGGCAATTCTGTCAAGCATCGCACTTACAAGCGTATGACACTGGCAGCGTTGTTATGACTGCAGTTCATGGACATTTATGGAAAAGAAGGCAGCAGGAGAGCATGATTTGAATTACTTTTCAAAGTATTTAACCATTTTCTGCACAAGAGATAAGAACTAAATAATGGTCTTAATTTAGTATTTCTTCTTTGGTAAGGTTCCTCCCTGTATACCTATCCAGTTACATTAGCCTATAAGTACACAGCTGTGTAAAAATAAGAAAGGAATCAAACCAGTAAGAGTTAACATTCTATTATTTGATTTAAATTTTTACATTATCACTTGACAGAAATAAGATAAACAGACAACACTGAGAGAAGAAACCATCTGTAGGCTCGAAGTTTGTCATCCTTTTGTACATAATTTTGAAATAAGAGATAATACAGAAATCGATTTGGGTATCAAGCTTACCTAAGAAATGGAACTGTTCTGTTTCAGGATTATGTCTAATTCCTTCAAGTTTAATTATAAATTATAAACTTGACTTCTTGCATTAACATTTCTTTTTTTTTTTAACTGATAGAAAACAAAAGTGAAAAGTACCCTACTCTCTGAAGCTCTGATCTGCACTCAGACAGCAGCCCTTGAGCTTACCTTTGTTACTTGATGTAAACATCCAGGTGTGTTTTGAGGATCAAGGTTGTTTCCCCTTTCAGTGCAATAAAATGTCAAGACACACAAAATGACTTGAGTAAACAAAACATGCTGAAGAACAGACTGTTATTGTCTCCTTCAGATTCTCACACACTTTGAAAACACAGAATCACATGTTAAGTGGTGAGACTTTGAGTAGTCAGTCACTGTAGGATGCCACTTGTTCTATCCTCAGTCTGAAATTACCCCCTGGAACTAAGGAAGGCAGGACAGGGCAAGGCTTATGTGGTGAGCATTCAGGAGCCATTCCCTTATCCAGGGCTGTAAATGCAAGTCCTCAGTATGCAGAGGCGTCAGCATCACAGAAAAAAAGAAGCTGTGTGTCAATGAGGAGAAGCCAAAACTTACAGGCAGAATTCAGTATTATAAACTTCAGAAACCTACCAATACCTCACACAATAAGCTTTTCCTTTATATATTCCAAATATCATGCAGTAAAATTGCCTTCGTAAATAACGAGGCAATGTCCATAGTAATCAATTCCACAGTATCTCCAAAATGCAATCTTTCTCCAAATGTCTCCTAGATGTATTGGGATGTACCAAAATGATGATGTATTGTTGATGATGTATTGGGATATATACTACTTCAGATCCGATTAGCCACATTAATAATTTTTTAACAGGAAAAAAATGTAGATAATAGCTTCAGATTATTCTTCACTGAAACGGAGTACTCGTCCACATGCAATTCCTTTATTTCATTTTTGTTCCTTAGAACCTCAGTAACTGGTGTAGGAAACCTGCTTAGCAGGGGGTTGGACTTGATGATCTCTTGAGGTCCCTTCCAACCCCTATGATTCTATGAAATGGAATCACAAAACATTGACTGAGTTGTCTGGGCTATTTTTGTTTGCTTGTTTTTTTTCCCCACCACTTTTAGTTTATGTGTTTACCTATTTTTCTCAAGTAGTCATGGATTAACAAGAATCAACTGTCTCAAAGAAAGAATGACTATATACACCACTGGGTAAGGCAGTCACAGAAGAGACCTGTTCCACACGAGGCAATAATCCAGAGCAGGGCATTCACCTGGAAGATGGGCTCTCAGTTTCAGAGTCCCTCCTCTGGACTGCAGGATCTCTCACTTCTGAGTGAGAGTTTGTCAATCAGCTACTGAGAATGCTTATTTCACCAAACACTGGTAAGCACACAGTCACCTGCATTCTTACATTTCCGTGGAAAATAATCTTTTCCACAAGACTAACCTTTTCTTTCAGAATGAACTTCAGCCTAAAACACTGGTTCACCAATTTAAAATTAGGATTATTTATATTTTCTTCCCACGAGTGGGGAGAGACGCCGTTATCCATTTTATTTCACCAGTAACATTGGCCAGTAGAAGCAGCCTGGCAAACCTCAGTACTGCTAGGAAGCTTAACTTCTCTCTGCATGTTACTTCTCCAATAAATTATGCAGCATTTATTAATGAACGTATTGCCTGCTCAAACAAGAAACAAAATCACCTACTGTGCATATATTAACAGTAGATAGAATATGATACATTATGCTGCAAAGAAACAGAAATTAGAATGGTGTGGCAATTCAGGGCTCTAAATTCACAGCGAAACAGGAGAGATGTTTACCACAGAGTGAAAAACGTTCCACAAGGAGATGGCAATTTGAAGAGAACATCAAAGGCATGAATATTACAATGCACTTATCTATTTCTAAGCCAGTAATAGAGAAAGATCCTGACACTTCATGGAACTGCCCAGCTGCGTCCCACGTCTTAGTGTAAAAACAATTATCATTCATTTCTTCAAATTATGTTGAAGTGTTGCTTCTACTAAATAGTGCCACTTTCACTTCTCTGTACATTTGATCAGTTTTTTAGATCATGTAGTTTATGTGAACTCAACCAAAACACTTCAGATATTTGAAATTTATAGTTCAGTAACCAACGAAGCACAGCCCGAGCAACCAGACCAGAGCACATGTAAGGTATTTTAAACTAGCTGTATGTTCAATCTGTCTTCTATTGTCACATTCTTAGCCTACAGAATAGCACAACCCTGCGTGATGCTTCTATGGTCAACTAGTAAGAGCTTAAAATGGGACACTGACTTTTTACTAAATTTGAAAAAAAACACAACCCACCAAAAACCTAAAAACAAACAAAACCCCCAAACATTTTCTGAAAGAACTCTCATTAGTAAATCAGGCTATAAAATATATATATATATATATATAATTTATTCGGGATTCCTACAAATTTTTCAGTAATTTGTTTCAATGTTTAATTACACTGTTAACTAACATAGCTTTTAAATTTTAAAAGTCTTCCAGATGTCGATTTCTGTGTTTTTTATAATTCAGCGTGAACCACTGAGTTCTCTAGAGAAGATTTATTTTGGACCAACAAAACAAATTCTGAATATCTTGTAGGAGTCATTACAATCTTTTAATTTCTTTAGATACAATGTTATATTTAATAATGGATCAGCAGTGTCTGAAAACACAATATGAAAATTTACTGTCTTTTTAATTGCAAATAATTAATATACATCTCCAAAGTTTGTACTTTTTGAATACTAAATGGAAGACAACTCTTCACATGCTAATAGAAAATCACATTTTTAGTTACAGATATAGATTTTCTACAAAATTCTAGTTACTACTGTGCAAACAGTAAGTGTACTTTGATCACAAGACTTCGTGATATGCCAGCTGGGATAGTAGCTAATTACAGTTAGTATTTTGTTTTGGTTTTTGTTAGTGTCCCGCTTTATACTGCCCTCCCATTCTGTCTGTTATCTCCATCATTCTTGGAGACAGTAACAAATTGCCTTCTACCTTCCCCTGGGAGTCAGAAAGATTAATTTGTCAACATCTAGTTAAAGCCTACTACAAAGTAATCAAGATCTTGAAAAGTCATAATACGTCTTCAAAGCCTGATTTTTTCTGAAGGATACCATTGGAAAAAGCAGCATAGATGCAGACACCACATTTTCAGCCTTGCTTATCTTGTAGAAGAAACTCAATGTAAAGTTCCCATTTCAAGCAAATCCATCATGTTAGCTTGATATGCCTCGTCGTTAACCCTACATCAAATCCCAAGCTTGCTACTGCGTTGTAATTACGTCAGAAAGGCACTCGTGTAGCCCAGCAGATTGTGTGTAATTTTCTATGGCCATATTAAAATGTTAACCCAGGGCAAGCTCACTGTGGGTGTTTAATGTGCCATCCACTGGAGGGATGGAAAAAAAACCATCAACAGAATAGAGCAAGAATTCTAGTGATGGAATCAGCCTCAGCCCCTCTTTTGATACCTCTTTCACCATATCAACAGCTGAGCTTTTCTGCTCCTGTATCTCTTTTTCTGCAGAAAGAGAAATGCATGCGTTTAATCTCTGTCCCAAGTCTGTCTCCCACTACCTCACAAAATGAGAAATCGAATCTCAGCTGTGTTGTTTCTGGAGATCATGCTCTTTTCTCCTCAGGTTGTAGGAAATCTGAGTTTACTGTTCAACTTGTCAGGTTAGAGGCATTGAATGCTAGCAGATATAAGGTCTGTGAAGATTCACAGATTGCTTATAAATCAGTTTCTGCTTACAGTGTAAGTCAGCCACAATCGAGGGCAAGGAAAACATCTTACATAGTGTCATATTAAATACAACACAGGTAGACTTTTTCCTTTTTTCATTTCTTTCTGCTCAAGTATTTTTTGGTGACACTTCAGAGGTTCTTTATGTTTCCACGATTCTACACTGCTGTAAGCCTCATCATCTAAAACCTCACTTCTATTCCACAACATCTGCATCTCCTTTGTTAAACTGAATTCAACCTCTTTGTTACCTGAAGTCCTCCATCTGTCAGTTTTGCTGTTGCTTACTTACCAACACAGACTTGAAAACTGAGTTTACCCAGGGCAATATCTCCTGGTCTACAGCTGTTACAGTAAAGATTGCTGAAGCTTAGCAGTCCTCCATTGTTAGTTTGTTAGCATATAACAGAATAATATCTTGTTATATTTTTTAGGTTTTAGATCAATATGGAGATGTTCAGAAATACCATGTATAAGCAAGTACCATATTTAAAGCAGAGTTTGCTTTCAGAGCAAACAGAGTACCTCTGCTATCAAGCAGAATTCTGAGTTACAAATAGGTGCCCTTAAAAAAAAAAACCTAATGGAAGAAATAGTCATAACATGTTCCTTTCTATGAGTGTTTTTACACCATGAAATAAATCATTTCAAGAAGTCCCCTCCCAGGCTGGGTTTAAACTCTCAGCAGCTGGCTAGCTAGGAAACATAACAGACACATAAACCTTATGGTAAAAATAATAAGATTTAGCTAAACAGAAAAGAAGGGCAGAGTTTGAACTGCATGGGCGCTCCTTGATCTTAAAGTGCCTACCACGTTAGCATAGGCTGGAGAGCTGGGCAGTAAGAAATTGGATGAGGTTTAACAAAAGCAAGTGTAGAGTCTTGCACCCAGGGAGGAGTAATTGCATGCACCAGTACAGGCTGGGGGATGATCTGCTGGAGAGGAGCTCTATAGAGAGGGACCTGGGTGTCCTGGTGGATGACAGGCTGACCATGAGCCAGCAGTGTGCCCTCGCGGCCAAGAAGGCCAATGGCATTCTGGGATGCATTAAAAAGAGCGTGGCCAGCAGGTCAAGGGAAGTGATTCTCCCCCTCTACTCTGCCCTGGTGAGGCCTCATCTGGAGTACTGTGTCCAGTTCTGGGCTCCCCAGTATAAAAAAGACAGGGATCTCTTGGAAAGAGTCCAGTGCAGGGCCACAAAGATGGTGAAGGGCCTGGAGGATCTCCCCTATGAAGAAAGGCTGAGTGAACTGGCTCTCTTTAGCCTTGAGAAAAGAAGACCGAGGGGGGACCTGATCCAGGTTTATAAATATCTGAGTGTGTGGAGGCCAGACTCTTTTCAGCAGTGTGTGGAGACAGAACAAGGGGAAATGGACAGAAACTGCAGCACAGGAGGTACTGCATAAATGTGCGCAAGAACTTCTTTACTGTGAGGGTAACAGAGGACTGGTACAGGCTGCCCAGGGAGGTTGTGGAATCTCCTTCTCTGGAGACATTCAAGACCCACCTGGACACCTACCTGTGTGACCTGGTGTAGGAAACCAGCTTTGGCAGGGGGGTTGGACTCAGTGATTTCTAGAGGTCCCTTCCAACCCCTACAATTCTGTGGTAGGGCAAAAAAAGCAGAATATTTTGGCTTAGCTTCCAGAACATCTTCCACCTGTGCTATTTCTGTGATACAAGGCAAACACTGAAGTGCTGTAAAAAATTACTTAATCAGCTCCTTCACCAATGTCAGGAAAATGAAAACCTGCACCTCTAGCAAAAGAAAAAAAAATTGTTTTTAAAGCAGTTGTATACAGTAAAGACAAAAGAAATCAAAAGGAGAAAGAAAACCCCCACATGTTCTTTGTTTGTACTAAGGGAATCCATGTTTTTCTACATCAGCGTGATAAGCTGAAGATTACTGAGGATAAAGTGTGAGGTTAATACAATGAATAATACCAGATGGTATTATAGCTACGATATTTTACACACAGTATAGTTAGACAAATTATTGTGATGGAAAAGAGACAATTGAAATAAAGGGATAAAACTGCCCACCTGTATCCTAGGCTTGCAATAGGAAACTCCAAACAAGAATAGGAATCTCCAACAAGAGATCCTTCCCTACTACTCCACCCCTTCTGGTCACACAGGTGAATTGCATTCACCTGTGCTCCTGCAGCTGACTCAGTGCTCTGAGAATTTCATGATTTCCAATAATCTTCTTCAGGAATGTTGTTCCATTATTGTTTTTGGATTATTTTTTTAAAGCATCTCAAAGACTGCTGAGATGGAACTACCTCAACATTAAACTAACTAACTCCTATGTTAGTTGAGAAGCACTTTAAAAAGCTTCTTTTCAGAATGAAAACTCATTTGCAGAGATGTTTTGTTCTCCAAAAGGAAAATGACATATTCTACTCAGTAGATGAAAAAAAATGGCATAATATAAATGTAGCATTTAAAAAAAATAACAACAACAACAAAGAAATAATAAAAAAAATCCACCCCAACAGCTTATTATCTCTACATATTCTAAAAGAGAAATGATTTCCAGGTTTTGATGATTAGTCTATCTCATAGAGGAAGCTGACAGTGAAACTGAGTGAAACACTTGGAGTTTAAGATTAAAAAATCAGGCCGTTCTAGGGAGTGAAAAAAAAGATTCTTAATTTTTACCACTGAAGGAAAAGAACCCTCACTGACTCAAGTTTCCATTCTGTTGTGCAGAGTTAAAGCTGACAAATCAGAAAGAGTGTAGGAACTCCTCAAGGAGATGCCTCTTGATGCAAATAGAAACCAAGTTTTTAAGAAATGGAAACAATACCATATCCAGATTTTACAGAAATATTTTTTAGAGTCAAATACTGAAGAGATTGCCTAACATTCAACTGCACAAGCTGTGTTTTTAACACAGCTGTTGCCACCACATAATTAATTGTTTTCATGGAGACTCCATCAGCAGACAGAAAAAAGGTTTTCCAACTGCATAACCAAAGCTATTTTTTTTCACATATTATTATAGACAACCTTTTGCTTTCATATTTTATAAGGTTTGTGACCATTCTAGTGACTAAATGTGTGATGAAAGCTGGTGGAAAATAATCAGCAAATGCAGAAGTATAAGTCATTATGCTTGTAGCTCTTTGCTGTGAAAGCCCTTGCTCTTCTCCTGCGTAATACTTCCACTAATATCAGTAGTAGCTCTGCACAGGATAAGAGCTCAGGATTTTCATACATCATTGAGGTGAACATTGCCAGAA
Organism: Callipepla californica brunnescens; assembly: GCA_023055505.1. Classification (NCBI taxonomy): domain Eukaryota; kingdom Metazoa; phylum Chordata; class Aves; order Galliformes; family Odontophoridae; genus Callipepla; species Callipepla californica. The sequence continues at coordinate 15,236,043 of JALIRH010000007.1, read as the reverse complement.
GTTATCTAAGATTTATGCAAACACACTCTACCAGTCAGCATTCCTTCTGCATGGAAGTCTCATTTAAATTAATGCAGTTTTTGGCTTAGGGAAAGAATTCCTTCTAGCACACTGTTTCTTAAGTTTGCAGATTGATGACCCAGAATCGAAGTAAAAAATCATCCATGATCTGCTCTGTCAGAATGAAATGCATACATGGGTGCAATAAAAACCAAATAATTTATATGGGTAATAGTTCAAAAGATGGATTGGAGGTATTGTCTTGAAGGTCACCATGCCTGGTGATAAGAAAGAAAAGTATTTATTTGCTTTCTGTTACAGTTGTACTCCTAAAACCTTACGGCAATGGATTGTTCTATATTTTTACTCCTAACCATAACTTCTTTTGCATAGAGAACATCCCATGATTTTATACACCACATGTTTCACCTCCCTGATGTTCAGCTGCTAAAGTTAGCTTCACCTTTCACTAGAAGACAGCAAATATATTGACAGTTCCACTGTAGCACAAGTTCCTACAATCTCAGCTGCAGGCTAAGGCAGGGCTAGCTTTCTTTGCCAAACAGCTGTCTGGAAACTGCTCATCTCAGCACTCTCTGAACTTGGGATTAAGGCACAGAGCCAGGGAATGTTAACTTTTGCAACCTATCCTCTCCAGGTCATACTGTGTAGAATCTCAAGTATACTCATGGAGATCCACTGTTTCAACTTTACTCAGTCAAATCATTTGTGACACAAATAAGAAATGAATATTAAAATTAAAAAAATCTGTATGCTTTGGTAAAAATCCATTGTATTTCTTCTCCTACAAAAGCACAGAAGTATCTTCCTAACACATAAAGGAAGTTAGAAGCCACTGGCAATATTCAGGAGCCACTGCTGCTCAACTTAAAGAGGTCAGTTATGTATATGTACAAAGGACTATTACAGTTAAATACACAAACTCTAAGCATCGCAGAGAATCAGAATGAGAAGCAAAGGGAAAGAAGGCCATCTTCAATCACAGACTGTTCACACTATTGGAGATAAACATTCTTATTTACAGTACATCACCACCCTGAAACAATGTCTTAAGAGAAACATGGTACTGCAGAAATTAACATACAGCAAATCTGACAAATACCAACAACCACTCAAAAAGGACACACCATTCAATATAAAAACAGACTGAACAGCTAGCAAAATGAGAGTAACGAAAAGAAATGTGTATTCCTAAACATACAGAATTCTATTTCAAAGGTGATATAAAACACCAGCATCTTTAAGGCTACACTAACCTTGCTTATATTTGTTCCTGCTCAAGCAAATGCCCAAATCCTGACCTGTATAGGACCAAATAATGTGCAGCTGTTGACAGAGGGAATATTCACATTACTAAAGCTGCATGCAACCTAAAGCATGCAGTGACTTTGAGCTTCAAGACCAGCTCTTCCCACACATATATGAAATGAGCTTTCCATTTACTCATTCACATCGAAGCAGGAAAGATGAGATGATTCTCATGTTTGTTTTTGTTGTGTTTTTTAATCACAACAATGTAGAATGAATGTTGAAATACAACTGTCCACATTTGGGATTACATCGTATTTGTCCAAATTAAATTTCAGCTTTTTTTAGTTTGCACAACCCAGGAGAGTGAAACAGTACATCAAAAAAAAAAAAAAACAAGAACAGCCAATGCTGTTTTGAGTGCAGATGTTTCACATACATATGAAAAGGAGAAACTGCTGCAAAATGAGTTTAATTTATTCTAAATATAAGTGACAAATAAGGGCCTGGAAAACCATTTTTTCAATAAAATTTCTGCTTTTTTTCTAATATAAAAGAAACTTGGGAATATTTTTCTTTTTTTTTTAAGACTTTGATCTTCAGTTACCACAATATGTTCCATAAAGCAAACACATAAAAAGAGAGACTATCTTACACCTGGCTTATATTGGCTCTATTCCTTTAAATATCTCATTATTGACTCCCGAACAAGCAAATAAGATGTGCAAATTTATTCCTTGTTGTTGACAAGTATTTGTATTACTAATGCCATATATAACCTTACAAGTTTGCAAACTATATGAATATAAACTATACAGTTTAGAAGGGATCACACTGAAATCTTCAATTACTTCAAGTGCAACCAATCACTGTGTGCTTTCTTTGCATCTAACTCTGTAGCAGATGCTCAATAAAAAACTTTTGCTGTCTGCTCAAATGCAGACATGAAAATACAATAGCATCATGTTTCTCAGTAGTGTCGTTCAATACCGTTGGAATAAAACCATACTGTAACTACTTCCTAACAATCATGACACACCAGAATAATAGTTACTGTGAATATACTGCGCCTTGTTATCCTAAGGAAACTGATGAGTAAAATCTGACACATTAGCCTACTAAGAGATTTAAAAACATTGAGATTCACGCATTCTTCAAATTTTGCAGATTATTTTATTGTAAAAAATGTCTAGCATAACGCGTATTTCCTTAACCTCTACATGTAAAGAAAAAAAATTCAATATCTACACACTGTACAATGGAGAATGGTAGCAATATGTTTCTATGCAATTCGAAAAGGTTTCCAGGAAGTTGAAAATTCAAAGCACTTTGCTTCAAGAGTAGTGCCAAAAAGCAAAAAGAGAAGACAGACATATTAGCCATACCCTGATCAGGAGAAAGTTTCATACCATCAGGGATTTTACCAGAACCCATTATTAAAATGATAGCAAAGAAGCTCACACTGGCATATGAATGGGACTACTCCTGCAGACCAAGGAGCTGGCATGAAAGCAGATCAAAGCAAAATTCACTTTAAGTCCTTGGCTCTGTATTTCCTTAAAGTCTTTCATAATGGACAGAATAAAGGTGGAAATATGTCAATTACCTCAAGTAATAATTACAAGTTGTCACTAGGGTGATAGCAGGAACAGTAACCTATGTAACTATTTTAGTAGTACATATACAGAACAATAAATTCTTTCTAATTTGAAAAAATAATAAAGATCTTTTTATAACTAGTGTGGAGATAAGCAATATTAAAATTAGGCAAAGTAGATTTTATTATTTGTTATTGTTTCCTTGAAAATGTCAGGATTCTGTGTTGGGAAATGCACTTTCCTTCCATAGAAAAATTCAGGTTTTCTTATTGATAATTGCTGGTGTAGCAAATACAGAATAAGTATAAAAAAATTCAGAGTCAAGGATTCTTGAATGACATTGGCGACAGTAGTAAAACTGCCAGTTTTCAGAGCTGATAACAGAATGCTAAGATTAGTGAAATGCAGATTAGTGAAATGAAGATTAGCAAAGTTCTCTGGGGTTATTAACATGCCTGTAATAGTTTTCCACTAGATACCAAGGAAAATGTCTTTATTGGAGACAGAAGTACACAGATGTGGTACTGCCAAAATTAAAATATATCACAGATTTTCAGATGCTTTTCTGAACTACTTATGCCCAGAGCTTCTTAGGTTAATAAAGGAAAAAAAAAAATTATTTTCCTCCAAACTCCAACATGTGAGAATTACAAGGAGTACAGATGGCACCAAATCTAACTGCACTTGCAGCAAATGCACCACTCTGATATTGACATTTACATGTACATATCTCCTAAAAAGTCATATTTTCCTCCAGAAAAAGCTTTTTGTTGTTCCTGTCAATTATTTACATTTAAAAGTTAAAGTACTTGTATTTCCCAAATTCTACTGAATATTTCATGCATCTTCTGAGTGAATGCACACAATTCAACAGTGCCATTTGATTAGAGTATGAAACATTCAAAAATTATTTTACTTTAAAAAAATTGCTTAATTTCATCCTTAACATTTAATCCTATTAACAAGCCTTCCATATTTAACAGACATAAAATTGTGTATGGGTAAATGAGTCACATACTCTCCGGCATTCTTCTAACTTTGGTACAATTTTGCACAAACCCATTTCTTCTTAGAGATAGACAAAATAATGGCATCTTATGTTTAAAATGTAAACTAGGCCATAATAGAAGGGACATGAGGATTCCCAGAACAGACAAGGCCCATCAGCACATTTGGTTACAAATTAAAACCAAAAATGAATAAATGGTTTATGAAGCAATACCTTATGCATAGGGGCATCATCTCCTTTATCTATTAAAAAAGAGGTTGTTATTTTGTTTGTTTAAAAACATTACTGAAAATAGTTAGACTTGTCCCTATCCATAGCAATAGTCTTACTGTTCACTGAAACAGACAGCCCTAAGTTAAGACAGTTGCAAAAGTCACATCATGGAAGTAAATTCCACAACAATTCCTTCTAAGCTATACTTGTTTTTATTTTTTTAATTTAATTTTTTACTTGTTTTTAATTTCTCGGGATATATTAAAAAACTAGAGCATATGGTTTTCCCGATCCCATGCAGAAATGGGATGTATCATTTATCAAGAAAGTGCAGTAGGTGTGTTTTGTTTTCTTTGATTCTTATAATCTCTAATTAACACAGAGCAAACCATCTTGACGTTCATTCAAGACTGCTCCTCACATATCTGTATTAACTACACGTCTAGACTCCTACTCTCTTTTCTGTGTTCTTTACCAGTGGTAGGGGTAGTAAAGATTCAACTTCGTATTTCAGAATGGGGTATCTCTATTAGGCAAAGGTAGTGTTTTAACATACTGCATTGTACTCTCCATCTCATTCCTTACAAGTATTCATATTTTTATTTTAATTTTACTGTTGTCTTCATTAGAGCTAATGACTGAACCGTTCATGAAAGTTGAGTCTTCTTCCTATGCTGTTAAAGTTAGCACAGATCACAGTACAGAAGCACCGTTACTCATAGCCTTACTCAACAACAGTATCTTTCTGGAGAGCCAGACTTGACTATTAAATGCTGTGGAATGGCAAGGACATTTGCCACATCATTTCTGCAGTAGAATGAGGAATGCATCTTAGAGTCTGTACATACACTGCAAGATCAAGAGATACCAGATAACAAGGTGAACAGTAGGCTGAACTGTCACTACCCACTCCACAGTCTTTGCCTAATTGCTGTGAGTATTCTATTACTCTCATAACGCATCAGGACTTCTTCACAGAGATGTTCATTTACATCACAGAATGTTTCTAAATAAATTGGAGATTGTTATCAGCACCGCACTCACAGTAGAGAAATCTTAATAGCATCAGCAAAGCTAACATAGGCTTTCTCTTCAACGGATATAAAAAAAAAGTCTCTTTTAATCTCTTTCTGATAAGAACACAAGCCCATAGGAACATCAGCAGAGAGTCAGATCAAAGGCCAGTGTCCCCCGTGTTCTGCCCCCATGACTGCCAGCAGCCACTACTTGGAGAAAACCATGTTTCCATTTTCTCTCAGTCTTAGGACAGCAGTGTCTAAGTAGAAGCAGAGCACACTGTGATGTTTACCTGAAACCAGTAAACTGTTTCCAGTGGCTAAAGGATTTCCTAAGGCAAGTTAAATCATCAGTTCTTTTTATTTATTTGTTTGTTTATTTTCTGAGACCAAAATGCTGGACAGGACCAGAACTTGTGTTAACTGTCACACTTAACTAGAATCAGCCCAGTGCAGTGGTATTCCTCTTTAGCACCACTTTTTCCAGACCTAAGTAGGCAGATAAATCTTGTTTTACAAAGCATCCAGAGAGGTGACTTCTTTTTTATTACGAAGTTGAAAAGTGCTGGTATTGTACAGTAGTGTCTATTTACCTTTAAGAAGGAAAGAAACAGAAGAATCAGAAAATAATGAAGAAAAAAAAATCCAAGCCATGAATAGAACCAGTAAGCCACCAGTGGAGTTGTATAGGACATAAAATAGGTCTGGAAGAGAAGTTGTGATTTTCACAGTCTTTGAGAAGATAAGAACAGTCTACTGAAATCTTAACAGCCACAAAATTAACTGCTTTGCTGTTTTGGTAATATTGCAAATTATATTGATTAATATGATCCTTTCATGAACTTCTGTGAATAACTGACAGGAGTTACAACAGAAACATCTGCTGGAGGATTAATGGAAGTCACTGTGTTGAAACATCTCATGACTGCATCACCTTTCTAACAGAATATGCTGGCTGTCACAAAGACTCAAGTCAGACACTTCTGTAACATGCCATTCTCATTTCAAAGTCGAGCAGGAGCAAAACGCAGTGTTTACCATGACAATGTAACCTGTCGGATGAAGGGTACATTCACAAAGGAAACAGTTGTCACTTGCCTGAAAACACATCCTCCCTATGAACTTCTGGAAGGTGGAGCAACTCAAAGTAGCTGCGCTCCTGGGATATATCAAGAACACTGCCTCCGCCTTCTGCGAATATCGTTTCCTCCCAGCATACAATAGGGTCCCTGGCTCTCAAACAGCTCACACTGACAGGTGTGGCATCTAACATAAAGCACAGCCCAAGCCCATGATTTCTGAAGCATGTAGGCCTTTGCAGTTCATACCAAAGACAGCTAAAACAGAGACCTCAGCGCTGACCAACTCTTTAGGTTGGCTGCAGAGGGGGACAGTGCACACGGATGTGTGCTAGAAATTCCACAGGCAATACCTTTGAATGACTGAGATGTGAAATGTTTATTCTTGATAATTTACATGTCCCTCCCGCAGCAGATATTTTTTATTCTGTAAAACATGCATCTAAATTGCCCTGCAGATGTGTGGCACTGTGTGCAGATCAACAGACTTGCTCCCTGAACTTCAGAACTGACTGCCAAAACTTTGCCCCTCACATAGAGGGGAGAAGTCATAGAACTAATAAGTAGCATTACAGAATTGCTGTATTTGAGAGGGGAGTTTGGTGATCCAAGAGACATCAGTCTTGGGAAAGTTCATTTCTACACAACTGAAGACAGTGTTATGTTCCTGAGGACCATTTCTTCAGCAAAACATATCACTATTTTTGACTGCATCGTTTTAGTATGCATGTTACATATTTTTACTATTTTTTTTTTTAATTCTCAAACCATCCTTAAACATGATATTAGAAAACTGGAAGTATGAAAGAAAAGTAACAAAAAGAGAGAACTATAAAGCAGGAATAGTATGCAATAAAAGAGAACTAATGCAGTGTATAACTCCCAAGCTGGACAGCCCTAACATGAAAGGTATATCTCATAAAAGGCAAATAAACATCTGTCTTATTTTTCCTTCCCATGTATATATCTGTGGTATTATGAAATTATCAAATATAACACAGTGAAAACAAACTAAACAAGAAACAGCTATTTATAAAAGGAATGCAAAGTCCAAAGAAAATCTAAAGCAATTTTTCTTTCAGCAGATAATGGATGATAAATGCACTGAGTTATATCACAAGCTGCAAGGTCTCAGAGTCTTTCATTTCCAGAGTTCATCTCGTTAACTTCTCTCTAAATTTATAAAAGTTAAAAGCTTGAATTGTTTTTCAGAATCTATTCAATATATAAAGCTGAACCTCTTTGAGAAGAATGCATAATCTGTAATTTTTTTTTAAGAATATACTTCGCTTCAGCAGTTACATTTGCTATTTTGGACTGCTTTTCTTAGAATCACTCCAGATGGTTGATCTGAAACTAAGGTTAACTTTTTTGACATTTTCTTAAAACAGCACCAGTATGTGTGTAAAGGAGAAAGACAGAAGAAAGAGAAGGAGAGAGAAAGATTTTCCACAGTAATGACTTGCCTCAAAAATCATAGTCTCATTACTGCAGTGTTTATTTGGGTAAATTGTGGGTCTCACCTTGTCATTTAGTTTGTCACTTGGATGAATAACAACCACCAAACATCCTCACTTGGACATATATTTGCACGGCATAACAGTTATTGCTTAATTATCCTTATTTCAAAAGTAATATTTATTCATTCACCTGCTAAAATGCGTTCGCCTCTCTGTTCTCTGTAGATCATATCAAATATAAAAACATTTTCTCATTTCCCTTTATGTCCAATCCCTTTGTTTTCCATCTGTAAAGTGATGTCCTTAGATGTCTCTTTGCACTGTCTCTTACCCCAAATTAGTTTGACAAACACACAAAAGAATAAGAAGTAAATATTTCCATTTTTGCTCTAATGGAATATTTGTCCTTTAAGATATTTCCTGCCTGGAGCACATAGTGTGCTTTACTCAGCTTAATTCGATTTATTTTTGCCATCTAACATAGGGAAGAATGTATTTCATTCATTCTCATCATTCAGATACCATTTCCAATCTCTCTCACTTGTGTCATCTGAGTCAAGCATTCACCACTAGTTGCTTTGAAAAATATGGAGAGGAAAATATGCTCACCTTCAGGCTCCCCACAGAGTGTACACTGTGACTCTGAAAAGGAAAAGAGAAACATTATAATTTCTTGTTTTTAAGATCTGTGTGGTGTAGAGTTATGAAGTCATAACCACCTCCAAATAAAACAAAACTTATGGAACTCCGAGTTAGCATGGAAAACGCAATTCCATTTTCAGCACCTATTTCTTTAACAGTTGCAACATAACTTTTGAAATAGTTTCTGCAAAAAACATTTTCAAAACCAAACTGTAAAAGTCACTTGTTATATTTATGTAACTGTCACCTCCACATATTCCAATCAAATGAATGCAGGTAGCAGGACTTCTGGGTTCAGCGTAACTTCTTGCATTTGTAGCTGTAGGTCAGTGACAGCAGCCACTCAAATAAAATGTTTAAGCCTCTTATTTTATCATTGCAGGCAGTAAACAGTAAAAGTGACAAAGTTATTATATTCCTTTCTCATAAAAGACTTAAAAGTCCTTCCAGGCAAATGAATAAGTCAAATAGTCTGCATGAAGGTGCTGTGATATTATACAAAATGTTCAAGTGTAGAAAAGAGGGAAGCACAGCTTTATTATAATAAACACACAGTCTCTACATGTGCAATTATTATTTTCTTTATACATTACTATTTGGAAGTTGTCTGTCTTAAAAACTATATTGCATAATGTACACACACAGAAGAAACACTTTAAGCACTCTCTGCTTGGGCTTAATTTTTTCAGGTGTTAGAATGAAGCTGAAAAAACAAAGCTGTTATTTAGAACCCAAGTAACAGAATCAAATGAAATCACAGAGACTGCAATCAAGTTGGTAGATAACTGATAATGCTGGAAAAAGTCTCACTTCAAGGCAATAGAGTGTATTTTACAGTCACAACCACCTGGAATCTTCATCTTAACACTCAGATGAAAAATGCTAACTCCGACAGCACAAAGTATTCTGAAGCAAATATACATGCACACAGGCACATGCATGTGTGTATATTTTAATATAAATTAAAAACAAAAAAAAACCAACAGTTTAATGCTTCTGGTTGTATACAAATCCCTTCACTCAAAAGCCTGCTGATATTTTATTCTGTCCTTGAATGCCAAATGGGAGACCAACAGAAACATAGAATAGGAAAGGTATACACTGAGATGATTTGACCTCTAATGTTTATTTAGGCAACTGTACTATTGTTGTTAGGCAGATCACAGTTTTTAAAGCAGGATAAAGTTGCAGTAAAAAAAAAAAAAAAGAGGAATTAATTTTGATGCAGGCCGGCACTGTGAGACATGCTGTTGACTGGTCTTTTGACAGATCCAGCAGCAATGACAAACTGCAAACAGCACCCCAATGGCCATCTTGGGAAAATCCACCAGCAAAAAGCATAAAAAGTTAGTGGCAGATTGCACAGGGCTGTTTCCTCCACTGCTGGATGAAAAATGCACTTGTCGCAATCTGAAGTGATGCAGAAGAAACAGCGTAGAGATTTTTTTCACTTTTAATTCAAAGACTTTCTGAGGTTTGACTGAGAGGGACTGCCTGTCTGCGCTTTATTGTTCTGATTGATAAGGAAGAACAAGCTGGATCTCAGTTTCTGAACTCGTGGCTTTTTGCTGATCCTCTACGTCCTGTTAACAACTGCTTCATTGGTTTGCTACAGCCCAAAGAGATTGCCTGACACTTTCTGCAGCCCTCAACAGCATTTTCCAAAGGTCCCCACTCAACAGCAGAAATTAATAACTTCCCTCTTCTCCCCATCAATGTACCTCACTGCCAGTACCCGATCAGAACAGTTCAGTTGGAAAGTTCATCTGCTTCATCTATCCTGACCTGTCCAGGGTTAAGCAAAAGCTGAAGTTTATTAACAACATTATGCAAATGTCTCTTGCATGCTGACAGGCATGGAGCATCAAATGCCTTTCTAAGAAGCCTGCTCCAATGTCTGACTGCTGTGATAGTACAGGAGGGTTTCCCAGTCCCCAGGCTGACTCTCTCCTCTGCCATTCCTATGCTCCCATTACTTCCCAGGATCAGAGGTCTCTGCATCTCCCTCTGCTTTCCTTCTTGAGGAGCTGAAGAGAGCCATGAGGTCACCTGTTTTTCTCGTAGATATCCCCCATGTCCTCAGCCAGCCCCAGCTCTTCTATCAGCTTTGGTGCCCTCCTCTAGAGGCTTTCAAGGACCTTAATACAACACAGCAGTGTTGGAAATCTGTAGCACAATAGTCTAACTCAAAATAAGGCTTACAGATAAGACTGGTGCCAGAAAGTCGCTCAGAAGATTGCCAGCTCTCTGCACAAGCACTGATGGACAACCACTTATTTTGGCTTTCTTCCAGGTGTTTGCTTAAGGTCCTGTGTATATGGGGAGGCTAGGTGCTTCTTCCCATTCCATATGATGTGGGAAATGGTTAAGTTTAATTAGATCCACACATTCTTGGTAATTGTTGACAACTCCATGTCATACATTTCCAAGCCTATCTGAATATCACACTCAGATATTTGTACATTTACATTTTTCATAAACACAGAAATTTTGTACAAAAGTTCAGTCTTGAAGTTTATCTCTTTTTTTCCTTCTGGAATTAAGTTGCAGCATCATGGTAGAAAAGCTCTCTTGAGAAGATATCCAACTACTAAATAGCTGAATTAATTTGGAATTTTTGCTTTCAATCTAATTTAAACTTCAACTCTGGGATGGCAGCAATCAACAACATGACAGCAGTGTAAAAAGTTACCACTCCATCACGTGAAATGACAATACTTAGGCTGAGCTGCATGTGACCTAAGGATGGGTAGATCACCCATCATGCTCTCATATATGCCTCAAATATAAATGCATATTTAAAGATTTATTAATTAGTGGAAATCTATTTTAGGATAAGGCAAATCACTTTTTGTAAGTAAATACTTTTTTGTGCGTGTTGCAACACATAGGCACTGTCTTCACAGTAATATTCATGACCATACAGAAAGTATGGTCTGACTGAAGTCAGCTCTTGAGACCTCCTAGCACAGCGTTCTGCTGAAATAAGGCTGCTCCACCCATTTTCATGGGTGAATTCTCCAAATTCATCTCAGATGGGGCTTTGAGAGCCACATCCTGAGAACCACCAGGGATGGAGTTTCTACAGCCTCAATGGACAACCTACTGCTTCAGCCTTCTACTGTCCTACCTGAATTGTTCAATGTTTGTGGCCTCTCTTCCTTTTTGTACAACTGCCAAGAAGACTTTGACTCTATCACTTCCATAATTCTATTCATTATCTCCATTATCTCCAGCTCACAGGAATAAATAAGCCCAGCTTCTTCAAGTTCTTTCTTTGTAGGTCAAGTCCCCTGACCTGAAGGCCCTCTGCTAGGTCCCTCCAATGTCTCCTTGTGTTTCCTGAAGCAAGGATCCCCAGACACCTAATGTAGTATATTCAGGTATAGTCTCACCAGAGGGAAAGAACAATCACAGAATAGAACCACAGAATGACTTGGGTTGGAAGGGACCCAAAGGACCATTAAGTTCCAACCCTCCTGCCATAAGCAGGGCCACCAAACTCCAGATCTGGTACCCTGGTTGCCTAGGGCCCCATCCAACCTGGTTTCAAGCACCTCCAGGGATGAAGCATCCACAACCTCTCTGAGCAGCCTCTGAGCACCTCACCACCCTCTCTGTGAACAAGTTCCCCCTGACATTCAATCTAAACCTTCCCTCCTCGACCTTCAAACCATTCCCCCTTTTTCTGTCACTGTCTAACCTTGTAAAAAGTTGATTCCCTTCCTTTTTATAATCCCCTTTTAAATACTGAAAGGCTGCAATGAGTTCTCCTCACAGCCCAGAACAAGCCCAACTCCCTCAGCCTGCCTCTGTACAGGAGGCATTTCAGCCATCTGATCATCTTTGTGGCTGTCCTCTGGACCCTCTCCAAGAGCTCCACCTCTTTCATGTATGTTGGGTCCCAGACCTCGATGCAAAGTGTCCTCAATCTACTGATAAGACCACTTGTGCAGTAGCCCACCATGCAGATTTACCATTTGCAATGGGAGAATGCTGTCAGCCTGTATGTAACCTACTTACTTCAGAAAGAAGCAAAAGAATAAAATGAAGTATTAATAAGACCAGTCCCCTGCCTCAAGTCACCTGGCAATTATCCTGCTGCTAATGTATGGCACAAGGGAGGAATCTTGGCACAATGAGGCAGACCAAGGCTGTTGTTTCCAGGAGTCACCAGACCATGGATCACCTCAGGGGAGTCATGAAATCTCAGCCTCAGGCAACTTCTGTATGCCCACAGCGGATGAAATGAATTCTGAAGTGAAAATGCTTAAGCTACTGCGCATTGTAACAGAATAGAGCAAGGGACATGATCCGTTACTACATTTCAGAAAAGAATATGTCTTAACCTCTCTTTCTACTATTCCCTATTAATGGATCATGCCTCTAGATATCTGATTCATCTAAAGTATTCCAATGATGCATTCACAGGAGATATTCTTTCTTTTCAACATATTGCTTATCAGCTTCACTTAAAGATGCTCATTCTTGCAAGCATTCATACATGTGAGAAACTTTTGTCATTGTTCTTAGAAGTGAAATGACTAAGATAGGTGAGTGTTTGGAGATTTGGGGCCCCATAAATCAATAGAACAAGGAAATATTGTATTCATATTATTAATCTCACTCTATCATTTTGAAATTGGCTAGCCAACAGAAACAATCTTTCCAGATACAAGAACTTGCTGACAAAATAGGTCACAGGAAAGATGTTCTGAAGAAACAGATTTATCATAAAGACATGAGCTGTTTCTTTCTTCCAAATCAAACAATTTTTATTTTGATAGTTTTTCTTGTCTAACGTAATAAGTAAAACTAAAATTAATAAACCTAGTTGCATAAAAGACAACATCCTTCCTCAAAACAGCTGAGTTCAACATTCAGTTTTAAATTAGAGCAAAGATAAATTATCCCACTGAACATTTTCACTTCCTTTGCATTGTGAATAGCTTTTTAGGTACAGTTGTTGTATATACAGTAAAATCCACTATACTATAAAGGGTTATGATAAAGAAAACTACATATGGGCCAAAAGAAGGACATACAATAGACATTATGAATAAATTACTATTTAAAGTGCTCATGCAGGTTATGTAACATGGTAAGACTAAACCAAAAGAGTATTAGTAATGTTTGAAATCTGTTTAAAGGAAGTATTTTTCCTAGCTACACTTTGAAGTACTCTATACTCTCAGTGGGGTTTACCTAGATTATAGAATCTGACCTGGATGAGTTTTGATCTAGATATATAGAAGCTATAGCATGGCAAGATCTCATATGCAAAGATCAGAAGCAGTACTGGGGATAACCTGTCCCCTCAGCATCATGTTCAGGAAATAGACACTCTCAGTCCTTCTGAATGCCCCGTGAATAACAGCACACATCCAGTGTTATATCCCTGCTTCAGATCTGTAAGCCTTTTCTGTCTCTCTTTCAGTCTGATGCTACCAGAGGCCCTCTGCAACCACCCTTCTTTGTAGGATTTTAAATCTAACTACAAGGACAATGTTGTTGGCCTCACAGAAAACAATTCTCAGATTTCTTTTTTCCCCTTTTCATTTTTGCAAACTAGTAATATATATATATTTAAATGCTGTGAAAAAATGGATCAACTCCAGTAAAAAATATAGCAGATAATAGTTAAAAGATTTTCATCTCACTGGTTGCAGTGGCAAGAAATACAGCAGTTTCGCATGCTGTTTCATTAGTGTATTTTTATATCATTTTACTGCTGCTGATGAAATGGAACCCTGCAAAAATTAGAGACAGAATAGCTATGCAGGATATTGAGATTTAAGGCAGCCAAAAAGTAAGGCCTAATTTAAGGCTAGCTGTAAGATTTCCAATAAATTTCAGGATTTTAGTGTAATACATGTATGCAAACATGGCTATAATAATGGCAATTAAAGCCATTATTATGTGTTTTTATTCTCTATTTTTATGCCTATTTGTTTCTCCTACGCATTTTGCCCTTATCTGTGTCTTTTCCTCTTGTTAATATCTGTTGCACAATACCAGCAAGTGAAACGTTGATGTGATAAATCTATAGGATACACTGCAGTTTTTTCTCATGTCTGCCAAGAATCTCTCCTTCACAATCATTCTCTTTGCTTCACAACAAAGCCAGAGCAAATCCTCTTGACATCTCCCACTCTGTGTGCACTCATCCGTGTAGGTAAGCAATTGAGAGACACCTACAAAACCCATCTAGTCCAACCTTCTGCAAAGTACACTAGGGTAATTCCCTATATATTTTCTTTCTAAAATGTTCCCTCCAAAACTTCTGATGATGGGGAATATTGTCTCCAATTAAATTACCTCTGTTGCTAAATTATCTTTTCAGTTAAGAGAGATGTTTCCTAAATAGTACCAACAGGCATTGGTTTTGACTATGTAGATAGAAAATAAAATCTTTAATGTGCTCAAAAAAAGATTCCATTTCAGATACTCATTGCTTTCTTCCAGTCTGATTTGTACTATTCTAAGCCTTGTTCATTCAAATTTTCCAACTGTGGTCTCTAATAGCCATCACATCTTTACTGTCCTCCTCTGGACTCTTTCCAACTTAGCCATGTCTTCAAGCTCTCCACACTGAACACATTAAACCACCTAAACCCATTGTTACCCTTCTGCAAGCTTTTATAGTGGTAAGCATGCCACTGGCCTAATTTTGGGCATCACTTTTTTCTAGCATAAAAAGAGATCTCACTTCATCCTTATAAACAGGGATTTGATAGAGGAACCTTGAGTACTGTCTGTCATCAAAATGAAATTATAATGCTAAAGGAGATTTTTCTGGCCCACCTTTGTAGTAAGGGCTCTGCTCACACAATCCATGTAATCCATGTAAACAAAGAGAAATCCACAAAGACTTCCAGAATCTCCTTAAAACTTCTTGTTTGAAACTGTGGAGTGGCAAAAATAATCAAAACGACTCTATGCCAAAACTATCTATTTCTTTACAGTGAATGGAGTGCTGGTAAATAGTGCTAAAAGAACAGAATCTAAGTATATTTGGATTCATACGTTATTAGGGCCCTTGTCCCTGAACAGTCACAGAAGAATTAAAAAGTTTCATGTGAGTTATGCAACCAAAAGAAATGTAAGGAATTACAAATCTATACATACACACACGCATACTTCTCAATCTCCTTTTTTTTTGTTTGCAAAAAAGGTAGAATTTAAACGTAACAATAACTACCAGGAGTCAATTCATCACATAGAACTTTTAGAAAAGGACCATAACAGCAACAGTTCATAACAGCTGTGGCCAGGAAATTCATTTAATCCCTCTGGAACCATTTCTACAAGCAGTTCTTGTTGAGTGTAAAAGCCTGCTTTCCTGAGCACCTGCCTGCTTCTCACTGCTCACTGCTCCCCCAAGGAGATTTCCCCAAGTTTGCAACTTCTGCCATAGGGAACAGCTTTCTTGAATCTTTTCTTTTAACTGGACTGTTCATAACAAAGGGCCTTTCATTGCTCATGATCATGTCTTGGGGGTGGGAAAAACAAATATGCACTAGAGTTTTGGAGAAAGAGAAAAATATAATAGAAAAATAGCTGCTGCCTATGAGAGACTAGCAGCTGGGTTATATTGGGAAAGATAGCGCAAGGGAAATGAGTAACCCTGGGAAGAGAAGAGAAGGGACTGAAAAAACTTCAAATAAAAATAGAGTATAGAATAGCCATTATTAAAATAGAATGAGTTGAAAGGAGAAGAAAAAATCAACCAACCTAGCAGCTGATTTTGTGTCATTTTGAGCAAATGAACTTACGTCCAACCAAATGTATAAAGCAAGCACTAAAAGCCTATTATTTCCCCCAGATAAAAAAAAAATATACAAAGTTTATGCTCAAAGCAATGCCAGAACCTATTCACAGTATTTGCATATCAGATCCTTCTCCATATGGAGTTTATACATTACATGTGCGTTAACCAAGCCAGAATAGATTTCAGAAAAGAATGAAGAGACCAGGCACTCAAATATTTTCATAGGAAAACAAATGTAACTGTAGATGATAAAAAGTAAAATATAAACCACTCAAGAAACAAAATATGCTAATGTTTCTCTTGGTGATCTGAACACAAATTCTTTTTAGAGGAGCAGCTGTAAACATCATAATAAAATGTATGTGATTTAGCACACTTTCTCATTTTTATACTCATTTTCCAGTATTTGACATTCTATGGTTGAAGTGTCATCCTTCTCAAAACTGTGGGGAAAAAAAACTTACCAGCTTGCTAATCACACTGCTGCATCTTTGTAAGAAGCACCAAGTAGGAAGCCAAAAAACTGTAAGTGTGGCCCTATGGGAGTTCTGTGAAAGAACCAAACTGAAGACATTCTGCACCACAGGCTTGCTTCAAAGCCCCTCTGGAAGCAATGCAAGTCTCAGCAGATTACAGTGGACACAAGGTCAGACCTCAACAGCATACTAATGCAAAAAATTACTACGCTGTCTATCACCATTCTTCCCTTTCTGTAATTTCCTTCCCACTTCTTTTACTTTTCTCACTTTGTGAGATTTCACTAAAAATCTCCTAAGAACAAGTAAAAATGGTACAAAACCAAGCTGAATGTGATATAACAAAGGTCCTGATAGAAAGACAGCAAAAAAAATAGGATGGGACAGCACCATTATAGACTGGATCACATACTGTGAAGGTTAAATTGATTTTTTCTCACCTTTCTCATTCTTATCTCTCATATTGAAATCAGATTTAAAAGAGATTTGAAGGGAGTGGGGAGCTGGCAAATAGATTTAAGGAGGCCATTTGAAATATCTAGGGTATACAGAAGGTGTGAAATGCCATGATGCAACCATTTGAAGGGGTAAAACTGAGTTTAATATGAAAAGAGATGAAGTCATCAAGAAGTCGTCGTGTTAGGGCAAGGCAAAGCTTGCTGTCCAAGACCAATGAATGATGTCCTTCATGTAAACTCAGTAACATATACTGACTTAGAACAATACAGGTTGGAAGAGACCTACTGAGTGTAGCCCTCAAGACAGAGCACTGTCAAAGTGACATTCAATTGCTCAGAACTTTGTTTCGAAAACCCTTTAGGAAGGAGAGCCAACAGTTTCTCTGGCCAACTGTTGTGGTGTTTGATCACCTTCACCATGAGTCAGTTTTACCTTTTGTCTAATTGCAGTTTTCCTTGCTGCAACATCTTAAGCATTTCCTCTTGTCCTTTCACTCTGCACATTGCCTGGCTGCATCAGATGTCAGGCTCCATCTTCTCTGCAATGACCATTGAGCAGCTTAGAACAGCACTTAGCACTGCTCTCCTCTTAGCTTTCTCTTTTTCAAGCTGAACAAACTCAGGTCTCCTCAGTGTTTCCAGTACCCTAACCTTCTTAAGTCTGTACTCTGGACACACTCCAATTTGTCTGTCTTATAGTTGGGCAGGGTCTATAACTGGGCACCATCCACAGCACCTCAAATGCTGAAAAAAGGGGAATTTAAAACCTGCTAGTTGTACTAATGCAGTTCAGTATGCAGCTAGCATTCACTGCTGCAAAGACTCACTGCAGAATTCCCAATAAAAGGGCCCTCAAACATGAAAGGACTGATATACAACTAAAGCTTTGAACTGGTCCAGTCTCGAATGTGCAGTGATTTCACATGCTAAATGATTACTTGAGGAGGTTATAGCAGTAAACTCTAATGTGTAACGTCTCCCAACAGGTATAGACCGTAGTTCAAGGCCTGACATGCTATGGCTCGGCCATTTCTAATGTGCAGAGAAGGAAGCCACTATGGATTCCTTTGTCAGTACATGCTGGGAGGGAACAAACTTGTTTATATAAGCCCTGAGCTATCCTGTCAAAGGTTTTCTGTCTTCACCAATCTACGATGCCTTTGTTAATGACATTGCTAAGTGCATCTGCAATGGAAATATAGTGCCAAACACTGAACTTAATGAACAACAAAAAAATCTGTATAGCCTTTGTCACCAAATAAGTGTTAAAAAACATGGTATAGAAACTTTTTAAGAGAGAACAGACTAAAATGTGCTTGAACACTCTCAGAAAAAGTCCATGGATGTGTTCAAACATTTCTATCTTACTGGATTCATGAACGTGACCACTGTCAAAACCATTCCAAACACACAGAGGGCTCACTGTGGGACTCAGACCTGAACTCAAGATGATAACAGTACTTAATTTTAGCTTTTGCAATAGAAAATAAAGATTTATTGTGCATAACAGAATCTCTTCAGTTGTTTGAACACAAAAAAAAAAACCAAAACATTGTCATTTTCTGTGACACAGTTACTAACTTCAGCTTTGAGCTCATCGTTTATTATGGCACAGTGAGGCTCCACACCTGTCCAGAACCCCTATGCTGGAACAACTGAAACTGGGCACATCTGGAAAATTTGTATTGAATGGCAAACATTCAAAAGCAGAAACAATCCAAAATTCCAGTTGCAACAAAATGAACATTAGTAAGAACTGGAGATCTTTTGATGAAAAGATGTAGAATTGAGGAGCTGAGAGTCCAAAAACAATGGAAGAAGCTAAAACTGAAATACAGTGGAATACAGCAACTAAATAAGTTTGAATTTTTTTCAGAAATGATCATAAATCTAGCCTTATGTAGCCAAAAGCAAGGTTGAAACAGCAGATTTAAAAATATTATTTCTCTTTCTGTGAGTAGTCTTCTTTATGTATTGGAAGCTGTCATGTACACATCTACGGATACTTGTTTGCAGCCAACCACAGCTTTCACATTACAGCAGCAAGCCAATATTTCCTGTCAGCAATATGCACTTCTCTTCCTTGACCCTTTTGCCATGGTCTGGTGATTTCTTCAATAGTTAGTTACAAAGAAGTCCACACCTGCGCTGTAAGGACTCTATATACAGAGCAGAATCATCAAAAAGAACCCTGAGGCCTAAATAAAGTGTGAATTGTTAGCCTGTACTAGTTGAAAATGATAAACACCACACATCAGGATATGCTGTTTAGAAATTTTGGGGAACTTGAAGTGCAGACACTCAAAATTCCTACGACATGCCTTTGTCCAGTTCTTAAACATCACTGAAATTAGAACCTCAGTGTAAACCATCTAAGTATTTAAGACATTGATATTAATATACTTATAAAGCACTTGAGCTGAAATTAATGCATAATATACTCTACTAATTAAGTAAAAATCATTGATATTATCTTAATTGGAACAAACATTTGTGGACAAGCCCAGCCTAAGGGCAGGATACTGCTGCTAGCTCCATCTGAACATTATTGCATTTTGGAAATAAAATGCTTTGTTGTGCCAAGCACAAGATCAGGATAATCACAAATCATTTTAAAGGCTATTAAAAGACATTAGTCCCTATTAAGTGCCTGAAAATTCTCAGATTAGTCACCTGAGTTTGCAACAAAATCAGTTGGTCACTATCGGTTTGGTTTTGTTTTCCGAAACCATCAAGTAAAATTTCTGCTGTAACTGAGAAAATCTATTTCTATCTTATTATAACTAAACATTTTCCCTACTCCCTAACAAGATAGTGAAACAAATGTAAAGAAAAAAAGGTAAAATCACAGGTTAAATGAGAGCTTTCTCTTATAAAATCTATCATCCCATGTTCAGAGACTATTCCAAGGAACTGCCACTCTGTTTGCTTTTCTGCCCGAATATTTAAATGGGAGAAAATCCGCTTTAGTCACAAAATGTTCATGCAGTTTTCTTCCAGATAACTGCACTGTACTCTGCATACTGAGCCCTCAAACAGCCTCTTAGTGAGGTTACCTGCAGGACTGGAATGAATTTAGAGATGATAATCACACAAATGTTGCGATTTCCACAATGTTAGTGGTCTCCATTAAATTGTACACTAGATGTAACTAAGGGGTAAATGACTGAAAATGTGAAACGAAGGGGATTCTTATCACCACAGGTATCATACTGAATTAGTTGCAAGAGACAATGGAAAAGTTGAGATCCAGCTTTCAACAATAAAATGAAAAATAGTTAAACAAAAGTTGCTCATAAGTAAGTGCCACAAACTGCTAGTTGGTAATATTAAGTTCTCTTAATCACAGAAATACCACTGAAGAGACGGATAACAGGCACACACAGGTGTGAAATTAGCTGTCTGCCAGAATTAATACTTCATCCTTGAAAAAAAGGAGTATGACTTACCATGTCTATTTTTCTATTTTTATTTAGAGTAAACCAGTCATTGAGTGATGTACTTAGACAAGTACCATTTGCCTTCAGGAATCGGCTAAGCCTCAGATTTAATTGAAAAACAGAAAAGCATAACATTAGCTAAGATGGAGTCCCAGTGTGAAAAAGTTTCCCAATATATATAATTTTTGATATCTCAATCCCTTAAATAAATGTATAATCTTCCTAATCTAATGGCACTATGCACTAGTGACAATGTGAATCTATCCATTATACCAGGAAATGCTTTGGCCTAAGTGAAGTACTGTGGTATAAATTGTTTAACCCAGCTTCATGACATAAATAACAATCTAACAAAAATACACTTAGCATTTAAACTACCTGGAAGAATCTGAATGTGTCCTTTGAGAGCATTCATAAAACGTATCTTCATACGTATTTTTTATCTTTCCATGCTCTCAAGGCTCTCAAGTAGGTTTCTGGGTTTGGTTCTACTTGGTCCCATAGCAAGAAATTATTTTATTTTATTTTGTTTTATTTTGTTTCATATTATTTATTTATTTTTGTAACAACAAAATAAAATTATAGATGTGAAACTGCATACGTTCACATAAACAGGGGGAATACCAAATCTGAAAAACATCAGCTAAATCCATTTGATTTTAAAGAAGTGATTTTTTAACACTGATTTCATCAGAACTGAATACTCTTTAATACAATTTTTAAAATGCGTCCACTTTGAAAGGGACTCAGAATAGGAGATGCTTAAATGCCCATACATATTGAATGTATAATATAAAGGAAATTAAAGAATATCCGTTCCCTTTTCCTTTTCTTACTTTGTCAACTAATAGAACTCAACCTGATTATGCAAATCAAACATTAAGTTGTGGAATAAATATACCAATAATTGGAACGGAGGAATATACGTGTGAAAAAGTTAAATTACATTTGAAAGGGGAGAGGAAATAATCTCTCACATGGAGCTCCAGGTCAGTTCCCAAATTAGCACTGCCTCACATTTCAGACACCGAATATGATGCTTATAATTACCATTTAACTGTTATTTCTTTTTTGTTAAATGGGAACATCAAGCTCAGTTACATTTTGCTGCTGAAGCAATAATTAGGAATACAAAAGAACTGGTACCTCTGAGGAAATCCAGGTGTTGTTTTTTGTTGTTTTTTTAAGAGCACTCTGGCTCACTTCTAGCTTACTAGAAGCTCAGACTCAGCTTTTAAAACTTTGGAAAAGCACATTATCACTGATCTACAAGATTAAATGTTGCAATAAATATTCATTTGCTCTGATTTCACGTCCTTGTCACGACATTTTAGTCACGCTGCTCAAACCAATGGCTTGCACGAGCTACACTTTGCATGACATATTTTTCCATACTGGAAAGAAACCATTCTATAAATTTGCATAGTATGCCTCCTTATTGTAGTAACTCCAAATCTAGATCAGCTGAATTGGAAATAAGAGAGTCTGTTATGAAAGAAACAGATTCTCCCCTGTAAAATCTAGAAAAAAAATCAGCAGGTATACAGACAAGATCAAAGAACAAGAACGAGCTTTGTGATAGAAAGCTCGGCAACAGTCTAGAATGGAAGAGGCCAACTTGCAAAATGAACACAACTGTTGTCAAGTAAGATAGGCAGTACCAAATGGTAACAAGCACTACAGAATCAAAGCGAAGGCTTAAAATAATTACATCAAAATCATATATGCTGGAAAAAAAAAAAAGAATCAATAGATGTGGAGAAAGAGGAAATGATATATATGAAAATTAATAAAGGTGGCTTCTTCACTTCATTGCTTTCTTGGTGCTCTTTATTTTTTCTAATGCTGTAAGCATTGGCATTATAAATCATCTGCAAAAGTTCACATATGCATAACCACAAATGAATGCTTTGCATTAAAGCACTCATGCTTACTGACACAATGAGGCTCTCTGGAAGTGCTGCTAACTTCCTATGAATTCCTTGGAGAGAGTACACTCACAGCATAGATAAACAAAATACTCATTCACAGTAGGAGCTTGGTCTAAGAGAAACAGCGCCAATAGCATACATGAAAATTGAGAGAAGCATGACTCAGACTTTTTGTTTTGGTTTGGTTTGTTTTTTTTTTTTTTTGGAAAGACAGGGATCTTAAAATATACAAAGTAGGAAGTGAAATATCAGGATCTCGGTATGTGTCACCATGGCTCAGCCAAAAATCAAAGGAATCTCACTGTTTTTTATCAATTATTTGGCCCAAGATCTTCCAATCTGTGGGTAATAACGCAACTGGAGACAGTGCCAGTAATTAGGAGATTGCAATTGGATTCAAAAGGTTTTCCATTATTTTTTGTCACTGGATGAGCAGATGGCAAATGCAGCTTAACACAGAAAAAATGTGAGATAGTTAGCAGCGAAACCAAACACCAAGTTAGAGGATACATACTGAATGGAAATCTCATCTAGCTAGCTAATCAAGAGAGGAATTTGGGGGTCATTATGAAAATAATTAAAACCATCAAATCATTTCAGAGCTGCTGGAAAAAAAGAAGGCAAAGATGATAGCAGGTTACATTAATAGACAGAAATACCACAAAGTGAAGTGATATTATTAGTGTTCATGGAACATATTAAGAAGCACCTAAGCTGCTCCACCTGGCACCTACAGGCATAGTGCAGCAGTGAGACACAGGTGGAAAGCTGCCGTGCTCCCAGGGCTGGGGATGGTCAGCCTCAGCCAGCCTTGCTTGAGACTTGACAAACTCCTCCTGAGATCTCATTAGGATATTTTTGTTCCCCTTGCTCCTACAATGCAATTTCAGAGCCTCAGCCTTGGGTGGTTAAACTCACCAACCTATGTTCACTCACAGACAGTTTATACTATAATATTTAGACTGTATCACTCTTCTTTCTTCCTGCTATTTACCTCCTTGAAGTACTTATGGAGTGTAATCATATTCCTTCTTGGCCTTCCTCTTGCTGTGAAAAACTTATTACGATGTTATATTTTTCTCTTGTAAAGTACGCTCTGCATTTTCTTGATCACCACAGTAGCTGGGTGAGTTCAAATGCACACTTCCACTCCAGTGCAGATTTCTGCTCAGTGAACAGGTCTTAACACTCACAAGAGCACCTTACGATATTGGTATCTGTAGCAAACAAGGAGCCCCAGGAAGGGGACATACTCAGGAGTCGTGGTAGCCAATAACTCGATAAGGGTGCCTGTTGGGAAGTGCAGAACTAGAGGCAATGGATTAGCTTAGACACATCAGAGGCAGCCCCACTATCTGGAGTTCATTGGGGTGAAAAGCAGATGGGCATGGCGCTCCGGGCTTAGGAGCATCCTGTGGAAGAAGGAGCAGTAGGAAGAGTGAGACCATAGGAGTGGGAGGCTCTGGGTTGGATGGGGAGTCTGGAGCTTGCAGCAGGGTTTTGTGGAGAGGATTCTGTGGGACAGGAGATGGGGGTGTGGGCATGGGCAGTGGAGCCACATGCAGCATCAGAGAGGGGGGAGCTGGGAGGACTGGAGTTGTATGGGTGGGCACCACTAATTTAGAGTCTCTTTGTGAACAGGGACATGCACATACCTAACTACTCCCTTACTCCCACTACATCCTACTTTTAATTTTCCTTTGATAAGGAGATTAAATTTGACCCAAGCACCTCACCATCTGGCAGCTCTCTGACTCACCTACAGGCTTCCCCTCACCTTTGCCCACTGCCCTGTGTTTCTACAGGGAGCTGGCTGCCTTGAAAACAGGTTGGCATCTGTGCAGAGGAAACAGTGACCCAAATGAAGACACACACACACACACACACACACACATTGTAAAAGCAGGCACACCAGCTCAGCAACAATCAGCTTTGTTCGGCCCCCAATCAGCACAAGTATTGTGCTGAAATCAACTATTATATAAGCTGCTTCTTCCCCAGCAGCTGAGATTTAGGGGACATGGGAGAGAGCCAAGTGTATCAAGAGCAGGGAGGCTCAGCAGATGTTACAGAGGAAGTGAAGATATTACTTGGGATGAGGGGAAAGTTATTTATAAGGAATGGGAGGAGAAAGGACTGGGATACCATCACACAGGAACATAGATCACAAATCCATAGCTACTTTCATTAGTTCAAGCATTAATCAAACAACTTGCTTGCTTTCCAAATACAATAACTTTATTCAATGTGGAACTGGAGTGTTCAGCATAAACCTCATTTTGAACTAGTAAATTACTAGAAGTCAGGTCCGATGCACCCAGCAGCAGAAATTTAATATTGTGACTGATGCATTGCAGTTATTAATTACAGTCTGGGCACAGAACATAACACATCTATAAATGTTTCCCTTAACTGTGTCCCTTAATCTTGCAGAAAGTTACTGATCTCCAAGTACTTTTTAATCAATATGGAAAAATTCAATACATTTTCTTTCATAAAAAAATAAAAGTAAAATAAAATCAGCAAATCTCAAAAATCAGCAAATCTCTGTTACTGTTCTTCAGAACATTCCTCTAGAACTTTCAACACACATTTACAGGAGAGAACCAGACCTTTACTGTACACTCCTGTATGCCAACTAGTTCTTTCTTGTTCTTTAACTTTCTTCTTCTCTCCTAACTGGTAGGTGGGAAACAGAGTCCTGATATTACAGTGCAACCATAAATTTACTTATATTGAGTAAAGTGGTGCTTCGCTCCTGTTACTGACAGTCAGCTGATCAGTGCTTCACAGGAGCAATGGGAATGAAACTGCATTTGGGAGACCTCATGCCCAGGATTCCTCCATGGTCATTTCCTTGAACAGAAATATATTGTCATTTTTATCCGGGAACAGCCTATTTATTGTATAAATTAAGACTAGTTTCATGGTGATGCTCCAACTCACCTAGTACGTGTAGCTTCACTTATGAGGTAGTTTAGTTTACCATCAGGCAGTAATTCTGAGCTGTTCAGTTCAACATTTCAGCAATTGCTTTTGTCCACAACTAGAGTAAAACCAAAACGTCAGCATTTTGTAGAACAAATTTCTCCTGACTAAGCTGAAATGTTTAACTTTCACAGAATTACCGAACTGAATGGGTTGGAAGGGACCTCTAGAGATCAGCAAGTCCAACCCTCCTGCCAAAGCAGCTCCCTAGCCCAGGTTGCACAGGTAGGCGTCTAGGTGGGTCTTGAAATGTCTCCAGAGAAGGAGACCCCACAACCCCTCTGGGCAGCCTGTTTCTCCATCAAAGAGGAAGAAAACATTCTTTGTTACTGTTCACTTCAGTTTGGCCAAAGTCTATTGTGCTGCTCTCGTTCTCAGACCTTCCATCACCCCAACAAGCAGCTTCCAAGCAACTGGGCAACTCTGGTGTTCTCTAGATCCTACAAAAACACGTGATCACATACAACATGGGAGAAAGCTTAGTCCCAGAACACTAAAAAAGCACAGACACAAGGAAGGACTGCCTAGAAGGCATTAAAACTGAACACATTTGTGCAGTTCTTTATCTATTACAGAGAAGCATTCCAACACAGCACAGCCCAGTAAAGTGGCTGAGTCACTTTGACATGGAAATTATTCCTGTCCATTATGTAGCATTCAACAGATCCAAAATTTGGCATTTTCTGATTTTCCTCCATCATGGTATATGTAATAAAGATCATAGGTCTTCTGAACAGATATTAACTTTTAATAAAGGAGGATATAAAGGCATGCCAAAACCTGCACGTTAAATATTATTAAGCCAAATTCACGTTTTTACAATCCATCAAGATTTCTAAATGGTGTTGATATTTTTATTACTGTTTTCTTGCAACCCTATTCTGTTTTATTTTCTTTAGCTAAGAAATGAGAATGAAAAGGAGAAAGATAATGAGAAATAGACATGTCATTTTAACCACGACAACAAAAAACTACAGAAAGCTATGGAAATCTGTAATGCCTCTCCCTTTGACCCTTAGTCTGTGTTTCTGCTGGTCCTTCAAAGCTGCCATTCTGCTGCCAACACAGCAGCCTAATACAAACGGTTACCCCAAAGTGCAGCTGTATTTCCCATTCTGGGTGAAGTTTGAGAAAAGAGCACTATGCCTGAAAGAATCAGGTACATTTTACAAAATTCTGCTGCGTTTAAAATCTAATCGCACATTAATGCCTTGTGCTCATGGGTTCTTGTAAGTGCTTCCATTGCTTCGTCCCCAGTGGCTACTATCAAGTGACTGTGCTTTCTTTATGTTGGCAGTTTACTGCTCAACAAGTACTTAGAGAAAGCACTGTGATTTTCCCGAATGTGAACAAGTGGCCATTGGGGGATAAGAGTGCAGTGAGCACACGTGTATGGGTCAGGATGCTCTGACAGACATTTTCATAGGGAACCAGAAGAATCTGACCCTGTACAGGGGCCAGGGCATGACGACATCTAAAGGGGAATACCAGAAAGTAAAATTCCTCTTCACGTCAGCAGAGTTCACACATTCCTAATTTCAAAAGCACAGCCAAAGGTATAAGAAATAAATACTTCCTGCATTTATTTTTGCCCAGGGAAGGAAAATAATAATGATTAATAATTATTTTAATTATAATTAATAAATTTGAACTAGGACTTCTTGCTCCTTGAGTACAGATTAGATCTTTCTCTAGCTGCCTTGCCTGTCCCTTTAGTGTCATTTTTCCTTTCATGAAGGGGCATGAAGAAAAGTGATGTGCTGGCTAGCAGCATATGCATTTTTAGAAAATTAGCTTCACAATCCTATTTGCCGGAAAATTGCACCAAAAGAGTAATCTTATTAAATTTATTTGTTTAATCTGTCATTATAAAGCTAAAACAATACTGTTACAAAGCAACTGAGACCATATTAATACACTAGATTGCAGTAGCTGAGGAATAGAGTAGGCGTTTATAAAATGGGAATTCTGATACTCAAATTTTGTTGATATAGCATAGACAAAGGTCATTAAATTATATTAGCTTGTAAGAAAATTGACAGGCACTCTTGCCTAAATTCCTAATACCTGGCTCAGGCTCCTCACAGTCAACAGAGCAACGCTGGACAAGCAATTGCATCCGTTTAAAATATTCCCACTCCAGTATCTTCCCCTTTTATCTTCCCCTTTTATCAGAAGCACAGCATATATGTACGGATAGCTCCTCACTTCCGTGCTGTTCAGAGCACAAAGGCAGCTGCCAGCGCCCATGGGTGACAGCATCCCCCAGGCATGGTTACAATGCCCACACACAAGAAGTGGTACAAAGCAGCACCTCTGGGTCACCAGCCAGGAGGACACCAGGAGCACAGATGACAGCAGCCACCACTGGCACCTGAGCTGAAGAGAAGAATCAGCCTCCTTCAAAGCGCTACAGCACACCAACCCACACCAGGCAAGTGCTTTTACCAGTTGCAATTAAAAGTACAACAGCGTTTCCAGAGAAATGTGTTCTCTCTCCTGGGAATGCATTTTTCCTGCCATTCTCTCCCTTTCCTTCCTCCCCCATATGACACGATTCTAAGGTCCAAAATGTACAAATGAACTGGTGACAGGCTTGACATTCAGTATCTGGCAATCCCCACTGAGATAGCAAATGGCACTTCATGTTACTGGGAAGTGAACATTCCTCAGAAGATCCCAACATATGTATCACAAACCACCCTTAAAACTGAACCTTTTTTTTTTGTTGTTGCTGCTGCACAGAAAGCTAACTTTCATTTCAGTCAGGTCTCAGCAATTTCAGTTGTAAAGATACTCAATATATTACACAGATTTTGAAGTTGTGTGTAGCTTTTCTAATACAGAGTCTCCAGAGGGACAGAACATGAAACTGATGGTACAAGTGCTCTCTGTAAATACATCTTAAACTTTCAGCACAAAACTGACAAAAACATTCGGGTATTTTGGTCACAATATATCACTTATGTTTTGCCTATAGCTTTTACTATATATCATTGGAAGTTACCACGCAAAAATGGGTTGATAATATAAATGGGAGAAACTATATTTGTACACATAACAAAAGCCATTTCAGTTTGTTGAAAAATCAATAGTATATGGAACTGCAGTGCTCAACTGCAACACTGACAGCAAAGAAGGAAAATGTGACTACTGTACAGACTTAAATATTACAAAACAGCATTATTTATGTAAAAATTCCAATGTTTTTTTTTTTTTTTACTTCAGTAATAAATTTCAACAATTCTTACATGTAACAGAGGAATTTGATCTACCAGACTGCAAACAAATCAGAAAGAATTCCTCAAACAGCTACAGCCTGTCAGGGATTTTACCATACTGGTTCTTGTTTAGAGACAAAGAGGTAAAGCAGTCTACAAAGAGTTAAGAGAAAAGCAACAGTAGTGGCTTATGTTTAGTGATGCTAAATGTACTTTTCTTTATTCTTAGAGCTAAGAGAGAATGATTTTGAAGTCAGATCAATGTCCCCCACCATAGCAAGCTGCTTGGATGGTACATCTAGGTTTTGGTCATCTTTATTCTTCCAAACAGACTCATAAGCCAAAAACATAAGCTTCTCAGGCCACAGCAGAGCAGAGGTGCAGATGGCAAGGCTGCCAGAGCTGACAGGTGAATGGCAAGGACAAAGGTGCTGTCACGACCACGGCAGTGCCAAAGCTGTGTGAATCAAAGTCATTGACTCCCACCTTCATTTCTGTCTATTTTAGATAGGATCATGAGTACCTTATGGCAACATAAGATTGATGACTGAAACCAGGTTTTCTGTGACTTGGAAAGTCTGAATCTTGCCAAAATTATCTACATTTATTAGATGATCTGAATTTTAAGTCAAAGTGTGCTTAATTAGACAAGAAACATTTATTTAGCTAATTGTTTTTATTTTTGTGAACACGGCACACTAGAGGACAGTAGAAAATTTCATTTGGATCTGAACAACAGCAGCTCTGGAGCTGAGATATACACATACTACACTCTTTACCCAAATGAATGACACAAAGATTGCTTGTCATAAGTGAAGTAAGTGAACATTATACGGAAAAGACATCAGAACAAAGGAGATAATTTGCAGATGATGTTAGTTCTGTGAGAATAAGAGTGATATTTTATCAGTGCCGAGTCAGAACAATAGAAATAATTTACAGATAAAGTTTGAAAGAAAAGCAAGGAAAAAAATGGTATTTTTATCACAGTTAAAGTCTAAAGTTTGTGATGATTGCTTTCCTGAAAGATTAGGATGATTCACTGTAGAAAAAGGAAGCTAAATAAATAATTCCCCTTCACCTAAAAACGTGTTAGAGGAAATCCATGCAGACTTGAAAGGCATTGTTCTGCAAGAAGAGGCTAAAAAACATTTTGTTTTGGTCTGTTTCTTTGTCCCCACTCTCTCCCTTCCAAAAACTTTATTCTAGATTCTTCCTGTGCTTCCAGGTCTTATGTAATAATTGTAGTTCCTCTCCATCCACTTCTTTTTTGCCCAGACCCAGTCTTCTCAACAGCCGTTGCCCAGCTCCATGCCAGCTCTGGGTCCGTAGGTACAGACCCATTGCTGCAGCAACAGACTTCTGAATTCAGACCAGACTTTCTGGCAATCTGATACAACTTGGATCTCTCCCCCTCCCTGCCATTTTTGCCTAGCAGTTGTCACAAAACCTGCAGTCTTTCACAATTCTTGAAAGCTTGCTAGTATTTTGTTAGGAAGCCCTGTCCATTCTATAGAGGTGTCCTTCCCTGGCATTAGGGAAGGACTGACTCCCCCACCTACAAGCAAATCAGCAAATAAGTGGACTTGATGATCTTTCTTAATCCCTTCCAGTTTGGGCTGTTCTATGATTCTATCCATAGCATTCTGTAGTTCCTCTATCATTATCTTGTCAGGAATGCAACCACTCAGCCCTCTGCATACATGCATTAACATTTTGAGAGGAAGACTCACAGGCAGACCAGATGACCGTGTATACGTTTTAGCCTAAAACTTCAGAACAGTGGCACATTCCCTAGGTAAAATCCAACAGACAGGCAAAAAATGTCATCTCAGTCCCACGGGAAATTGAATCCCAAGACTCTCCACAGAGAACACAGGAATAACTGATAGTCTCTGGTGGAATGCAGAATGAGTTTTGAGTTGGGATGCACTGAGATTGTGCTATCAGAGTAAGAGAGGAAATAGTTGCCCCAACAGAGATTTACTCATAAATTTTAAATCTACAAATTAGTGCAATAAGGTAAAAATAAAAACAAGATTGAGAATAATTGAATTTTATCCAACTATTTGTACAAAATGTGCGATCTAAATTAGGGTATTAGTAAAAACGACATGAAATCTTCTACAAACATCATACGTATCACAAAGATACAGAGAAATACGTTTATTTTTTAACAAGCAGAGGCAAGGAGTTGTTGCATTCCACATCTGTCACACTTATTCTGGAACTTACAAAAAATTCAAATCCTACCCAATGTCTCTGGGTTGAGCTATAAGAGCTCACTAAGTTCCTACCAAGGGGCTGGGGTTTGACAATGATTTTTTTTTTTTTTTTTTTTTTTTTGAAGACTCATGATTCAACAAGGATTTGATGCAAAGCTGGTAAAAGCTACTGGAGAGGAACAATTTTAGATCTGGTTTTAGCCAAATCTGACTTGATTCATTCAGGTGAATCAACTGACAAACCAGAGCCAAGATGAGGCCATTATAAAATCTTTTCTTTTGCATAGCAAACTTCATATAAGTCCTTGCCCCCAGTTTACAAAAAAAGATCATCTTTCAAGAAGATGATCTAATGGGTAATGAGTACATGAAAGCCACTACCTACTGAGAGAAACTATACTGAACACACAAAAGTAGACTCCTTTTGAAGCATAGGAAGGAAAAATATGCAAAGTACATTAGTTTCTAATGATCAGAAAATACAAAAAAAAAAAAAAAAACATTATAAAGGTGGAAACAAGTGCACATGATTAATGGTAGGCATAATGGGTAACTCACATGCTCCTTATGGATAAAAAAAATCAAAAGGCTGGGGTGCAAAATGTGTTTCAATTAGCTAGAGACATAAAAGGCTATGAGGAAAAAGTCTATAAATACATTAAGCACTAATAGGAAGACAAAAGAAAGGAAGAGACCATTATTTAATTGGAGAAAATACAGACGATACACAGAGAAAGCTAACACATTCAACACTTTGTTTTAGTTTTCATATATAGAAAAATTAATTATAATCATCTATCAAATAGCAGACCAGCAAAACAAAAAAAGGCTGACAAGTATGTAGAAAAGGCAGACCTACCATGTTTCAGAGACTGAATTACTGTAGGGAGCTTTTCTAACTAGACAAAGTAGTCTCCCAACAGAAACCTCACCTTGAATAATGCATGGAGAAAAGCAGCAGCAGAGTAACCTGTCCCTGTCCCTACTGGGATAAAGAAACACTGAGCAGATTAGACTCATGTTAACCTACATTTGAAAGTCAAATTACTGCAAAACAAGCTATCAGGTGAACAAGTTAGAAGCACAGAAAACAATCTTTAAACATTCAGTAAGAATTTGTCAATCACAGTAAAGCCAATAAAATTGCCCACTGATCAGCAAATATGATATAACAATAACTATAATATGGTTGCAATAAGACTGCACATTTTCAAAAAAAGATCTTGGCAATTTTAATGTGAAGATAATCGCTACCATTGAGAATTATAATTGTAGGAGAAAAACGACAACCCAAGTCATTCTTGCCATTATCAGCTGCTGGACATAAAATCTGGAGTCACCAAACATGGAAGACATCTTCACTGCAGGACCAAACCTGGGCCTAATACATATTTTCAGCAACAATTTACATAATTACAGATGAAATGCATTCATACCACTCTAGGATCAAAACCATTTTGCCAAACAAGATCAGAATCCAAAATGATCTTGATGAAGTGGAGTGAGCTGAAAATTCAGAAGGCAAAACTGAACAGAGGAGAAGTACTGACATCAGAAAGGAGCTATCATGCACACTAATACGGGAATGAGAATATCTGAGTAGGTAAGAACTGGCTGGTGGAAATCTAGGTGTTAACGATGAACACTAAATGGAAATACCAATGCAATTTTCTCCCACAAAAAGGATGTACTTCTCACAGGGTTGTAAATACCTGATGCCTTAAGACAAGGTGCCAATCATTTGACTTTCTGAGCTGATAAACCCCTCCAGAGGTCACCATACCTTAAAAGGCAGTTCCCTTTCAGAAAGCTGTAATCTAGAGTCAGTTAAGATGAAAACATGACCAGCACATTCAAACCAGGATGCAAGATTGAAGGAGCTGCCTTGGTACTACTGCACTCACATTATATGGCATGGTGTTACATGTAAAACTCTTATGGGTAACTGAACCACAGCATACTCCATAAATAACACCACCTGTCATCAGCACACAAATTTTCTTAACAGCTCCCTTAACACAATACAGAACATTCTCTGTTCCTTCTGATTCCCATTAGGGTAATGATCTCAAACTGAACAAAGATACATAACATAGTTAAACAGAAAACCATAGCCCTGCTGAAATAAAGATTAGATCAGATATTTTTTGCAAAGGAGAAAACACATTACAATTTACTGTAGCATTCAGTTTATCCTTCAAATGGTTAGCAAGGTTTAGATTTACTGGAGACACTAAGCTGGGAATTGCATTGTAGGGGCTTTTAATCCCTCCAGGCCTTCTATAGATCTTAACAAAAGGCTTATATGTGTCTTTATGTTTCTTCCTCTTATCGTAGTAAGACAAATACTATC
Source organism: Callipepla californica brunnescens (assembly GCA_023055505.1). Classification (NCBI taxonomy): domain Eukaryota; kingdom Metazoa; phylum Chordata; class Aves; order Galliformes; family Odontophoridae; genus Callipepla; species Callipepla californica. The sequence goes on along the minus strand of JALIRH010000007.1, from coordinate 15,202,894 downwards.
CTTGCTCATCAGTGCAAAATGCAAAAATTTTAATCACTACTCAGTGTAAAACACAACATTAACATCTAGACCAGCGTATGTGCAAATGCAGTGGACTGCCCTTGCTTTCTAGAGAGCAAGCTTGACTTCAGCAATGACAGCACCAGATGTGGTCAGAGACAACCTTGCAGTATTTTGTTAGAGGAACTGCTCAGTACAGTTGTAATAGAGTCAGCATGGCAGTAGGGGTCCTTGAGAGCGAAAGCACAGGATGATAACGGAGGTCTTGAGAGAAGAGGCTCGTGATAAAACAAGGAGCCCCAGGGGAATGAGCACATACTGCCAATGGTCAGTTCTTAGCTGCTAAAAGAGTGCAGCTTGGAGAGCTCAGCTGAATTGCTTTTAGAGCATAATAGAGAAAATAAAAAGCCATACGTCAAACACATAAAAGTTGCTATTTATAGTGAAAGGAGAAAATAGAGATAAAAGATCATGGATTGTACAAGAATGAGAACTGAGGAAGAACAGAGCATTGCTGCAGCACTATCTCACCTGGTTAAGGATACTGCATGTGATCAGTGTCCTGTGCAACCCCCAAAGGAAGAAAAGTGCCTTCTTGTTTGCTCTTCTCCAAATTTTGCTTTTCCAGTTCAGCAATTGCACATCAGGTGTTATTGGTTACTGTATAACTGTGTTAGACTGTGATGGTACCACATCGACAGGCAGCTAAACACCACCACAACTGCTCTCTTGCTCCCTCTCTTCAGATGAACAAGGGGAGAAAATATGATAGAAAAAAGCTAAAGGGTTGAGATAAGGACAGAGAAAGCACTCACCAGTTACTGTAACAGAAAAAACAAAGTCAATGGAGGGACATTAATATAATAATTACCTGTAATTATTAACAGACTAGAACACTAAGAACCAAAATTAAACTGAAAACATCTTTTCCCCTTCACCCGCCTACCTCCTCCTCTCTGAGCAGCACAAGGGAACAGGAAATGGGGACTGTGGTCAGTCCATAACACTTCATCTCTGCCATTTCTTCATGGTCACTCTCAGCCCCTGCTCAGTTCAGCTAAACCTTATCAGCGCTGATAACAGGTATCCGATTATCCCATCACCCCTCCTACATTTCTGTTAGGTCTAAGATGCCCGTTCAGTTCCACACGTGATGTGCTAGCTGCATTCAGAAGTGGCAGAATAAACACCTGTGGATTGCTGTCATTGAATAAAATGTCAAGAAGCTTCCATTCAACCTGGAGAAAGTCAGGGAGTAGATGAAGCTCTAGATGTTGGCAGGCTGTGTTTCAGACTGCATTAAAACTGAATCTATTTGCTGTTAAAAACCATAAGCTGCTTGATAAAGAAAAATTCTTGTTTTGGTATCATTCCAAATTATAGGTCACGATTTGCATAAGTGACTGAGCCAAAATAAAATGCTATTTATTTTGTTTAGGCTGCTGTATTGCACCTGGAACCATATCTGTAACGGTTTAGTCTGCAAGACAGAATGGAAGAAGAAGAACCCTGCAATTAGAACCCAATGCAAACTACCCAAATTTTAGGCCTTAGTGCATAGGAGTAATATTTACCTAGAATATTTACCTAGTTATATCTTCTCTGAAACAGGTGGGCAGAAAGAAGACAAGGAGGGATAGGGACTGGGTGGAGTTTAAAGTCTTTTTCCACACTTGGCCAGAACAGCTGTGCCACTGCAGAGAGATACTGATTTCCAGAAGTAAATTACTATTCCCTCTGAGCAAGGAAGAAGCAGAAGAGAAAATGTGATTCAGAGGAATATCTGAGTCACCACACTTCCCCAGGCTAGCATTACACTGATGCAGTTCACACATCGCCTCTTGCTCAAGGCCATGCCAATAGGCACAATCTTACCCTAAATAAAGAACAGGACAGTTGTGTCAGCAACTTACAGTTTCCATAAGTAAGCTTTATATGCTGCTGTGTTTAAGGTTTCAGGGAAGATCAAGAATTTAGGAAGCTATAAGACAGAGCATTTGTTATGTTCCCATACTAAAATATCCCTGTGTCACATGCTTTGTGTCTTTTCATAGCACAGAAAGTCCCCTCTGTAGAATAAAAACCCAGATGGATCATTTTATAATCATTAGGCATCACTATTTAAATGTAGACACCATGAATCACTCTGGAACAGCTGCCAGCGATTTGCCTTGGAAATAAAGCAATCATCCACCAAGTTTAAAGACCTGCTTTATAGGAAAGAGATGGAATACATGTATTCAATGAGAAAAAGACACAACATTCCAGAAAAGGGAAATGATTTTGAAGTTTTGTCAAAATACTCTCTAGTGGTTACAAGCCATCATCATTTACACTGCAAAGTCCTCTGGTGTCATGTGGTCCAACATCAGCTGAAACTGGGGCCAATGCAAACTACTTATGACTAAAACATTAACATCCACCATATACGTGTGATTTATATTATTCAGGCATTCACGTTCTTTATTTACGAGAAACGAAAGGAAGAAAGTGTTACTATTAATTAGCTGTGACTAACATTTGTTTGGCTTTTAATAATAGGCATACTACACATGAAGAAGTTTATTATGATTTGTAAGTATAAAAATTCTCTTGCCGAAGCTGAGAAATCAGGAGTGGTCGTACTTCATCATATTTTCCTGTTAGGAAAATGGAACTAGCACAGGAAACAAAACCAGCAGATGGAAAGTAAAATATCCCATGATGCACACAGTTCATCATTCTATTGGTAGTGCTATAAATCTACCAAGGAGAGAACTGGGAAACTAAATAAGAGTCCTATTGTGCACATTCTTAAAACTGTTGGTACCTCTTCAACTATATTTCCATCAAAAGCACAGAGGTAGGTATTCTCATGTTGACAGAACGGGAGCCAATCTAAGACACTAACAGCCTATAATTCAGCAATAAGATCTCAGCATCACTTGCAACTGACATTGATAAAGCACGAGGATGGTGAGTAAGAAGGAAATGAATTGTTTTAATCTTTTTTTACAGCAGCCTTGATCTGACCGTATCCAAGAAGCAGGAAAATGGGTCTCTTTCAAAGACTTCTTCAGTAGGAAGGGTTTTGCTATCATGACACTCTTTCCTTTCTCCCAGGAAAGCAACCCAGCTATCAGGTTGGAGGCAAGGCTGGAGTGGGGATAATGGTTCCACTACAGTTGTTGTATTGGTTAGTGAATAATGGAAAATTCATAGGTGTGAATAGCTAAAACACAGGACAAAATGTGATGCTGTACCTGCTAGGAGGACATCCACTCGGGAATAGAAATATGCACTTTCCTGTCTCTGCAGTCAGCCTTGTTGACATACACACACACAATTATCTGACAAATGAAAATGCTGTGGGACTTAGGAGAATTCATCTTACCACAGCACACATTACATTAAAAAAAAAGTAGGATAGCATAGGAGTCTCCTCTCCAGAACACAGGTATGAACAAGAACCACAGCTCTTGTTACACAGTTCAGTTACTATAGAAACATGGTACTTGCTACCTTGATATCTGCTTTGTGGAATATCCCAGTGTATGCCCACAGTCTTAAAAGGAAACATCCAGTTTAATCGTGTTCCAAGAAAAAGTAGCAATCTGAAAATTTTGACTTTCTAATCTGGCCCCCAACGAGTTTCATTCTTTCTGTAGGCCTGGTCTCTAGTGTCCTCACCAATAGGTCTTGCTTCTGTCTTCTCACGGACTCACTTTGCTACTGAGTGCTCTTTCATTATGCCTTTACCAGAAAAATTCTACACTGCAGCAATGATGCAGCAAAGCCAATAGTCCATCCCTCAATCTGAAAAATGAATACACTCAGCAAACGGAACAGGGCACTGGATGCAAGACCCTTGCCCAAAAACTCTAAGCTGCTTGTTGAGAAACTGTAGAACACAGGAGAAAGATGTTTCTCACCGCATACACCCCCTAAGAAACCATCCGGCCTGCTGGTTAGCCAACACTGCCCATAGAAAAAATGAGCCAAATCACTCAATTCTCCACAAAACTATAAGTACCTCATCACAGAGCTGAATGCTTTAAAAGTATTCTAATTATCACAGAATTAATTTAATTTAATTTATTTACAATATAAAATAAAGAAAATCACCTCTCTACTCTCTTTGAACATCCACATATAAGATTTACCAGGACGAGACACATTCTTACATGCACAGTCTTCCTCATGTTTCTATATAAGTGACGCGGTGAGATAAAAGTTCCCCTTACCACAAATGACTGCATTTATCTGACTTTCTGATGAAAAGAAAACATATCCATTTTGAAATCCTGCTGTGAAAATTTAGCTTCAAAATATCTGACCACATTAAGGATAAAATATTCTCCTATGGCTATATAGCTTTGTGGACATTTTTATCATCTACAAGTGTGATATTTAATATGAAGGAAAAGGGGAAAAAAGAGGAACAGTGTATTCCACAAGACTAATGGACAGCTAAACGTAATACATTAGATCAGACAGGCAATGCATAGGAGGAGAAGTTAAATCAGGCAGCAATGACCTTGGACTGAACAGCTTTTCTAAGCTAATCTACTTGATTTATTTTTTTTTTTTTTTAAGGGAGGGTGTCCATTTTTATTATGCAACAAACACTATAGAATGGAATTCATATAATCAAATGTAGATGACTCCACTGAATTGCATATGAGGTAGCTGCCTCTCTGTGAACAGAGAGAAATGGTCACTTTAAGGGCACAATTCATCTAAGAGACCTGAAAGAAGGCAGAGTTAAAGATACCTATTACTCAACATCCATTACAGAAGAAGGGAGAGGCGATCAGTTCAATACGTAGACATCTCTATTATACCAGTATTAGATGAAATAAAATCCATCCAGACAGACTAAGAAGTTCAGGTCTTTATAGCCTGCTTCAGGCATCCCGCTTAAACTCCAACCAGGGATTTAATTTTAGAACTGGGGGTGAGGAACATATCAGCTATAATAATGAGGCTTACCTCCTACCTCCTTCTCTAAAAATATACAGTTTGTCTCCCAGTTGCAATATACCTCAAAATGAGCAGACTACTGAATCATGTAAAGGAAACATTTCCTTTTAGGTATCTCTTCATTTTTTAAATGTTTTATTTATTTTTTAATCATGAAGAACATTTTTATTCATCTTGGAAGATCTTCTTAATTCGAATTCAAGGAAAACTAATATATGAAGCCATATATCATTTTCTTGAAGAAAAAAAAAATATTACATTGTAATAACAGTAGAGATCACTACATTTCCCACCTTCTGTCTTAAAGCCTTATTATCAACTGCACTCTCGTTTAGGATCCTGCTAAGTTTACTTGTGTTGGCAACAGAGGAGTGTCTAAGGGAGCAAGCACAGTCCTGGCATCAGGTCCGCATGACTTGGAAAGCTGGTGGCACATCTCTAGACAGACACAATGTTTTCTAGCAATTCTCACTGCTTTCTGTGCCATAGAAAACGGCGAGATTTGACACAGCTGAATACAACTGGTAAACACAGGTATCCAGCTGTGATGCTGTGGGTTGTGTTTGTTGTTGTTTTTTTTGCGTTGTTGCTACATAGTGACTTAAAAAGACATGGGTCATAGTTTTCAAGAGAAAATACCAAATGAGTAATGAAACTGTGGAAAATGAAGCTTTCAGAATATTATTCATCTGTCAAAATCATTAAAAAAACCAAAACCATTACATGTCCGTTTCTTCCTAGAAAGAAGTGCTATGCTACCCACAAGGGTAGCTGTATGAGGAGCTACAAGATACGGTTTAGTAGCTTGTGGTAGCAATGGTAATGGGTGGATGGTTGGACTGGATGATCTTGTAGGCCCTTTCCAACCTTGTGATTCTATGATTCTAAGGTACATTCCAGTACTGGTTCCAGTTCAGCTACAAAGGCAAAAAAAAACTTTGATAATTTATGATTCAAAAGTAACTTTCCTTTAATGAAAAATGGGAATATTTTGGCATACTACCTTAGATCCTATTTATAATTACTTTAATTAAGCTTTTTGGCTCCTGTCCTGTATTATTTCTTTTATTTTTTTTTAAGTTATACTTTTGGGGGGTAGTAAGCTAAGTTTCAGTGACTGTTCTTGTGCCAGTAGTTGCACAGAGCTGAGAGCTGGTGACAAAGCACTGCACAAGTTTCCAGTTATTGCCAAGACACAGCTGCATAGAAGGGAAGGCAGGGTGAGGGCAGGACAGCTGGGTTCTGACTCCACCAATAGTGCCAGTTTCCTCTTCAGTCTCTTTCAAGGTGATATTTCTATTCTGAGTTTTCTCTTCAGAAGGCTTTGAGATAATAAAGATTAGGGCATTGGGTCACCTTAATAAAGGCTACCAAGATATGCAGACCACAAGCTTTAGGGAAATGCAGGTCATTTTAATAACAGAACCAGATGTATGTATCTAGAATAGCACAAGCTTCATATTTTAATCTGCTAAAGAATATTACAGTAGAAAAATTAAATTTCTATAACATTTCAATGACATTGGAATAGAACTGCCACAATAAAATCCAGCCTAAGGACCATTTTTAAAATGCCTTCAAAAGTTTCATCTACTGCGGTGACATTCAATAAAGCAAACTCTCCTTACTCTTTCAATTTGCCTATCTTCCACACAAACTTTTCTTTACCGTTTGTTTGGCATTTTTTTGAGCTACACAGCACACATGAAGTTGGGTTTGGCCTTATCTCCTTTTGTTACAGTTTTCCAATTCAAGTCATAGCATAGGGGAGCTTACCTACAATATCAAGGTCCTTAACATGGCTTAAAGCAGCAGACTATAATGCAAATGTCTTGCTTGATCTCCCATGCACACTAATTCAAATCCTCTGACACACTCGGAATTTCCTTTTTGCTAGCACTGTTCAATTACTTACTCTCCATGCAAGCACCACAACTGTAGTATTCCACAGCTACCCTGATAACTTTACCAGAGCACAATTAATGCTGCATATTTCCAGCAAACAACCATTTGCAAAAGCATTTAGTCATACTTCTAAAGTTAATAATTTATTGTCTCTCTTCATTAATTATAAAAAGCTAAAATTTTGCTACAAGTGTCTGTGTTAAGATCTAAGGAAGACAAGCTTTGGATGTGTTACATAAAAGTGTGCACCAAAGGATCTGCGTTACATTTTTAAAGGGAAAGATGACTAACACTGAAATTCATCAATATTCACCCTTTTGAGACATTTGACTAGGAGATAACCGACCTTGAAATAGGTTATGCATCTTCAGTTTAGGATGCATAACAAGTCATGGTCAATTAATACACAACAGAGCCCATAATCATGGAGATTATTGCTTGATCTGGAGAAAACATACTCAAGGGCATTACAGCCTAATTTAGCTTCACAGTCAAATTGATAACTTCGACACCTCAAGTACTCAGAAACCACAGCCATCAGCACTCTGGAAACGCACACAGATCTCTAATAAACACTGACACTGTATAACGATGCTTAAGAATGAGCTGTAAAACTTTAATAAAATAAATATTAGGCCCATAAACCTCATTACAAAACTTCCACTAACTCTCAACAGCATGCTCCAGAACCTGTCCCCTTCAGATATATCTCAACACAAAGCAGCCTCTCAAGATGAAGGATTCAGCGCTAGATTTCTGCTCAAAGAGAAGGAGACATTCTCCAGGTAGAGGACAACAGGGCAGTTTGTCACAGAGCCAGGCTCAGTGAGCTCTGCACAGCTCAGACCGGGCCACCATTGGAGATTCTCTCCCTGCTCTTCAGACTTCCCAGTGAAGCAACATCAGTTCACTGCCACTCCTCTTCTGCTTAGCCTCTGGCTTAGATCATCTCAACTGGAGCAAAGGCTACACATGCCAGACAAAGAGGATGAGTTAAAAACATGGAATTAAATTGGAGGATGCATTTATTTTTAGAATTCATAAGAGAGCATTGCTTTTAATGCTTATATATATATATATGTATGTATTTAATTTTTTTCCTATTGCAGATGTGAGCATTCATAAAATAAACTCAATCATTCCCACTGCAATTTTTGTGGACAGATTTATCCAAAAGTGACTCCCACTCCCCACCAACCCCAATCCCCTCAGTAAAAATAAAAATAAATGTAATTTGAGAGCATTTTTAATTGTTTAAAATTATGTAAAACTCGTTTTCATCGGCTTCAAGACATAGAAACAAATGAATAATAAATAAGAATGCCTTATACTTAGAGTATTTGGAACCTTTAATCTAAGGATTTTAATAGAGCTCAAAAAAGTATTTACTAATTAACCCTGACTTCAGTGAGTGCAAGACAAATCCTTGTAACCTTCTTTTTCGCTCAGATGAAAGACAAGAGAAAAAAAGAAATGAAAAGGCGTGATTTTCCCGTTTCATATTCTCAATCAATAATGTACAGCATTAGCTGGAGGTGTAACTCCTTGATGCCATTCTCCACACACACATCTCACAGTGAAGCAATGCTTTAAACTCCAGCTAGCTGTCTGATCTGGAGGTGAGGGCTGAAGCTCAAATGCTAGTGGTACGCCAGCTGCTAATAAAATGAGGAGTCAGAATAAGAAATGTTACACCTCAAGGTGTAACACCTTGTTGCACCTCAAGGCTCTGAGGTGCAGAAAGCTGAAGAATGCCTCTGCGCTGACCTGAAGAGGAAATGCTGAGGTTAAATGAAGTTAAATTTCCTTCTCCTCAAGGAAATAACTGCATTTAGCACAGCAGGGCCAGAGAATCTTCACAGCTCAGTAGCTGCACCAGTAGCCTTAGTGACAAAGCAAAGCAAAGCGATCTGCCACCAAATACATCCTACTCAAATGAGTGGCTTGTTTTGAACTCTGTGAAACTGCTTTTTTTTTTTTTTCCCCCCCAGCAAAGAGGCTATTCCCAGAAAAAAAATCACCCTCTCTGACTCAGCTATTCCGTGCAGTTAATCCACTCACTTTGGAGCACTTTCTTAGTTACTTTTCACTTTAACTTCTCTCTCAAGGCAGACTGAATTGACAGAAATGAACTCAAATTCTGATTTTTCAGCACTTATGTCAGTCAGGTTCAATAGGTATAGATTCCTCCCTTTTCCACACCTTCTGCTGGTGTGGGATGGAAGGACCAGGAAAGAATAAAGAACTTTTGAAGATTAAATGACATACAGTTCCTCCTTCTCAGGGAGGAAAAAGGGAAGAGAGGCCTCGGTCAATTAAAATGCTGACTCAAGATTTCCACATCAGTGAATTAGACTGCTACTGATGGCAGCAAAGATCAGGAGATAATGTGGCATACTATCATCATAAAATAAATCATGAGTTGATTTTCAAAAATGACTTCAGGGAAGAGTAAAGGGAATTCTGTAAACTGAGCATGATCTGTGTAAAAAGCTTAAAAGAGCTCTAAAAGTTAATTGACAGCATCCAAACAGTACCCAGAACAAATGCATATCTGTGCATCCAAAAGGTGTGCAGTAACATTTCTCTGATTTCAGAGCAGAATTTCCTGGAAGTAGTAGCAATCCTCATCCTATTTATTTTAGGAAATGACATACAGTACAGCAGTAACCTTATTAAAATTCAGTATTTGTTTATCGGTAGTTCTGTGTTTAATACTGAGAAGTTAAGACACAAAACAAGATTTCTATTGATTTTCTCCTTCCACACACTTGGTCTCAAAACTCAAGCATTCTATGTACTTTATTTACTCATCTCTTGAATTTGTTACTGTCTTTCAGCTGAAAGATCTTGCTGCAAGATCAAAAATGAAAATCAAATGTTGTGTTGTAGTTTTTTAATCCAAAGCCCAAACAATTCCCTAGCCTTGCTCTAAGGTTCAATGCACCACCATCCTCAAGGCCTCTTCCCCACACGGATCTCTCAGGATGCACATCATGTTTCTGTGCCTCCCTGCTTATACCTCTGTCTCAGAGCACTAGTATCAACCTACTGGTTACAACTGCTCCAATTTCAAATTCCACTAGGCAGACCCTCCACTTAATTTCTGCAGTCTGTATGCTCCTCCATAACGGAGCTCCCACAATGATCTCAAGCCTTTCCATCAGTATTTGCAGCGCTGACACTGAGTTAAGATCGTCTGTGCACTGCATCAGCCAATACACACGCTGGTTACTCAGCTGAGGCTACCACATAGAAATCATTCTACCTGAGCCGTTCTTGCCATCTTCCAGTCCCCTCATTACCTCCTGCCTTGATGAGTGAGGCACTCCTCTATCAGTTCTACCTATGGATTCATAATGATTAGGGAAGGGATTGATAGACAGAGTAGTCATATAAACCTGGCGTGCTAACAAAACAAGTGCACAAAAACAAGGCCACAACATAAAAAAGGTGAGGACAAACAGTACACATAAAGCTGAGGAACATAATTTAAGGCGTTTGCATCATCAATATAAATTTACTCTGAAGACAGATTCACAGCTAGCTTCCATTTACATGGAGCACACCGTGACTGTATCAAAGGGCCACCCTCAGTAACAGTGCCTGCCAAGGACAGGTACAACACAGCAGAACCATGAATCGTATCACCCAGGAGCAGGAATGTAAGAGCTGAAACTGCTCACAGCATAAAAATCCTTTAGCAGGTAACTGGCCAGGACAGAGATGACTCAAAACATGCTAATGAGAGGTGTTAATAGAGGATGCCTGATTGTTCAGTACCTTTAAGGAACAAGCTCGGCCCCAGACTTCTAACATCCAAGCAGCTGCAGGACCTGTGCTGCCTTTCTGCTCCAAGTGCCTCAGCACACACCATGAGTCAGGAGCCCGTGCAGTCCCATGAGCAGGCTGGTTCAGAGCATTTAGCAGTTTGCAGTGATGCCTCCCACCTGATCTAGCTCAGCTGTACTTGTGACTCACTTAGGCTGTTAATCCAAGGAGAGGCAGGCTTCATCTCATGCACGTTCCTGCTACTCTCCTGCTCTGCATAGTTATTGCATGATGATTGGAGAATATTACTAAATTGCTGTGTTCCTGACTGGATCAGACCAACTAGTTTTCATACTCATGTTTCTATTTTGTATTTTCCATGGTGTAGCTTTTTTTCTGTTTCCATCTGTTCTACACCTTGAGTTGAAATAAACCACTTACATTAATCTCTGCAGTCTGGTACAGACAGTTACAGTGCTGGAGTAACAGACCCAGGCACACATGTTTACAGAGCAAGGAACACAGCTGTAACCTAGCGAATACATCCCTCTGCGCAGTGTGGATTACAAGGCTGCAAACATCCATTAAAATGTGATCAGAACCATCTCACATATCTAGATGACTCATGGCATGGACAGAGTAAACGGGAAATGCTCTGCTTGTATCTGTGCTCTCACCTAGATAAGACCAACTAACACATACTTTCCTTTGGAGAGCACCTTTAGTCCCAGAATTTCCAAAATGTCTAAAAACTATCATGTTTTGAAGTGAAAATTACCACTTTTGTTGCTACTATGTAGGTATTTTATACTTTCTTTCTGAAGACTGAGAGGGGATCTGATGAATGTTTATAAATGTATGAAATGGGGAGGGAAGCAAGTGGATGAGGCCAGGCTCTTCTTCATGGTGCACAGCAACAGCACGAGGAGTAATGGCCTAAAACAGGAACGCACAAAGTTCTGCACTAACATGCAGAATAAATTCTTTTCTTTATGGTTAAGGGTGACAGAGCACTGGAACATGTTGCCCAGAGATGTTGTGGAGTCTCCTTCTATGGAGATATTTTATACCCATATAGACACCTACTTATGCAACATATTGTAGGGTACCTGCCTTAGCAGGGGACTCGATTTCTTGAGGTCCCTTCCAACCCCTGCAATTCTGTGATTCTGTCATATATACACTTTGAATTGTTCACTAAAGTTCTACATATTTATACCAGTGCATGCCTCTTAAATACATAAAGCTTGGTGTGTTATCAAGGCAGCTTAAGTGATCAGAATAATAAGAACACTTCAATGAAAAGGCAGAAACCTTTATATTCTCAGATTTTATCACCTCCTCACAAATAGAACTGAGTTCAAATCGAGAGATTTGAATCCAATGTTCTCGATATTATGCTGACTAATTTTCTTCAACAGAACATAGCACAGACATACAGAATTCAGGATACCACTCTTTCAGCATAGCTGTATGGCAAATTACACAGCCTTGTTTGAGGACTGAAGAAACATAAATGTGGGTAATTTTCCATTACTTGTGAGGGTTGTACTTAGCTAAAAAGCGACAATTAGATTTTGAGTTCCCTTTGAGATCACCATGATCCAATGCCACAAAGTCATCCTAAGGAGATCTGCCAGACTGCTGTAACTTAGGGTCTCTTTCTAACATCCTGAGATATCAGTTCACAATGGGAAAGAGACTTCTAAAATAGCTGAGGATACTCAAAGTGAAAAAGTGTATTATTTTATAAGCTATTTAAAACTAACTTTAAAACATTTTTCTGACTATTTTGTGATTATAAACAGGAGAGTTGTCAGAGAACTACAGAAGCAACATTCTAAGGTAGCTGCTTAGAAATAAGTGCTAACTTTCTATCTTAAAAAATCAGAGGCAACATTTTAACTACCATATTAATAACTAAAATCTTTACTGGGTGAGATTGCTAGTAAATATATTCAGAAAATGCTCCCGCTGCTATTCCATGGAAACAACCCATTATGAAAGAGACACTGCTCCCTACGCATCTGGAAACAACTCTTTTCCTTCTGTTAATTAGACCTAAGGTTTTAAGAGATGCCCAAAGAACCTGTGCCATGTGCCTGGCAGGCACTTCATAGTTTAAAGCATTTTACACTGTTAATTCATTGCCCTTTTTGTACTTACAACATGAAATATAAGCTTTAAAAACCACAGGGAACTGATAGTTAAACACAGAGCAAAATTAGTAGTCTCTGTTGTATCAAAGATATCTGCAAGAATGCAATCTCACCCTGATGGGGTTAGCTGAATTCATAAAACACTTTTGTGTACTTTTAGCCTTGCTCATCTTGTGATATTTATGTCCTCTCATAACACACACTTCTCTTAGCTGATCATGAACGACCAACAGAGAAAATATGTTCTGGATTTGCACTATAGATATTGAAGTAATATAGCAGAAGGTTGCATGGAAGACAAAAAAGAAACATTATTTATGGTCCTTTCATGGATGGCCAACTTTCCTTTCTTATTAGAACATCTATTAGTATGTTTTCTCCTGACAACACTTCTCTCAAATGTGTCCTCTCTTAACATCTGTTTTCTCTGGTTCAAAATATTGAGTTTACACTAAATCTTGCTCTTCTTAAGTCACACAAATTAATTCCTCAAAGAACAGAAAAAGTGGTAGCAGGCACAATGTCTTTCCTGGGAGAAACCTTACTCTAAAATCTGATCTATGCTTTTGATGAAAACAGGTACTTTGTGAACTTCTACCACATCTCTGTACAACAGATGACTAACATGAGGTGGCCTAGAAAGCAGACAAAGGATTTTATTTTCTTGACAACGCGATAACAAGACTTCTCTTTTAGTCTGTCTGCTTCCACGTTCAGTTTCTAGCTCAGAATGTTTCAGTCTATCCTGGATACACTCATTCCTTAGCTTCCAAATTCACTGGAGTACACTGTATCACTCTGGCAGCACTGAAGCGTTAAAACAAGAATAAATGTAACTTATATCAGATTATTTTATATTGTTTAGGAGTGGAATTAAGAAGCTGAACCTTGATCTCCTCTGACAAATCCTATGCTTTTCACACATGTAGAGCCTAAGAAGCTGCATGCTGGAACGTTTCAAAGCTACTGCTAAATCTTCCACATGAGTTACAATTGGTAAGAGAGCATCATGCCCAAAGCAAGTACAGTCAGCCACAACTGATTATTTAACAAATATTATTCCAGCTGGATTTTGTCTGTTTGCTTCCCCTCTGCTGGTGTATCCAGTCATACTAACCACTTTTTTATTGAGCTTTATCTCTTCTATGTTGCCTCTCATCTCTGCTTCCAATTAGCTAATTATTAAATCCTTATCATTTAATAAATAGTTTTCTGTCTTGCAGAGAATACTCACATTTTCTGAATGAATCAATTTGAATGGTATCTTTACAGTCTAAGAACATTATTTTGGTGCTCTTTGGAACAACAAGCAATTCATCATCATATATGCCTGGAGCATCTCCCATATGAGGAAAGGCTGAATAACCTGGGTCTGTTTGGCCTGGAGAAAAGAAGACAGAGAGGGGATCTCACAGATGCTTATAAATATACAAAGGGAGGTGAGAGGCAAATAGATGAGGCCAGGCTCTTCTTCATGGTGCACAGCAATAGCACAAGGAGTAATGCCTAAACTTGAACACAGGAAGTTCCATACTAACATGCTGAAGAAATTCCTTGTGGTTAAGGGTGATAGAGCACTGGAACAGCTTGTCCACAGAGGTTACGGAGTCTCCTTCTATGAGATATTTAATGCCCATCTAGACACCTACTCGTGTAACATATTGTAGGGTACCTGCTTTAGCAGGGGAGCTGGACTTGATCTCTTGAGGTCCCTCCCAACCCTTGCAATTCCGTGATTCTGTGATATCTAATCATATATACATACAGTGCTAAGAAATACATACTCAGTGTTCTGCAAGAGACTGGGAAAGTCAGGCCCTGTGCAGAAATTCCCAATACAATTTCCACTCGTAGTAGTTAATGCATGTATTGGTCAGAGAGCAGAAGTAACCACTCAGCTTTGGAGTGTACAATGGAAAGCTATCTTTCTTATCCTTTAGTTATTTTTTTTAATTTAAATTCATGAAGAGCTTTATGAAATCTTTGTACACATATTGCTAAACAGAAGTAAGGATGAAAACCTAGATCTGATCTTGAGTCTGGCTCCTAGAAAAAGCTAAATGTACTTGCTGTACAGAAGAATTAAGCACAGAGCTAGCATAAAATACTGACAAAACTATCAAGAGCTGCAAGATTTGACATGTGAACAGCCAGCCTACTTGTACTGATAATTATAGGCAACATACAAATATTTTTTAGCACTTGTAATGCTAACATATTTGCAGTGTTTTGCACAGTATAAATATAATGCAATGAAGTGACAAAATTTGCAGTAGCTAGTAACGTTGCCATGGTACTACCAAAGGGCAGAGAACAGAAGAGAGAACTCAGTGTGTGCATTACTGCTGGAAGTACAGTCAGGAAAATGCTGAAATTACTCACCCAGTTAATACTGGATAAGAATCAGGAAATCTGTGTGTGTGCATGGGGATAAAGTCTGTAGACTTACAATTTAATGTGTCCTTTCACACTCCTGTCCATTTTCATGTGAACAGAAGGCTCTAAGCACCCAGAGCAACTGCACTCCATTGCCATGAATGAGCTCATGCATATCAATGAACAACAAGCATTAGGATCTGCCTTAAGTGGTTCAATTGGATTTAATGGGACAACTCATATGCATCCGAGAATTCGAATCTGATGCAGTAAACAGGGATTCCTAAGAGAAATTATCATGCCAGAAGTAAGAAATCTGCCCAGAGAACAGGTTTACATAAACCAGTATATGAGGCCTACAAAAAACCAGTATATGACAATAAAGCATTAGGACAATCTGTACTTACACTGAACCAGGAAAGTAAGGCTACACCTCAAATAAAGCAATACGTACTCTATGTTTTTTGTTGTTGTTGTTTTTTAATTGATATGTTTAACTGATAAAATAAAATGCAGCACTGAGGATTGAAAAATATTCTATATTGACTAACCAATTGTGTCAATTCTGAGCTATTATTCATTTTGTTTGTAAATTTCAGTTAACTTCTTCTGAGTCACAAAAACAGCAAACCTGGCCAACTGAGTGGATATCTGACTTGATTACTATAATGAGACCAAATTCCTCATTATGCTTCTGCATCACACCTTATCTTATTGATTGACCATATGGATTGTGAAATTCAGATCTTCAAAGAATGGTAATTCAAATTCATCAAGCAACTTCCCTCATTCATAAACACACAGTTGAACTGGTAGCCATAAAAATAAGAGAAAAAAAAAAAATCCAGATTAGACACTTTTTACATGTCACGGTTTTATGATATTTTGTTATTGGTATTCCACATCATAACATCATGTAGCACATTGGGAGTTAAAGAGTTAATGCTCCAGCTCTGTGGATCATCAATAGTTCTGGGTATGCCTGTCTCAGAAGAGAAGAACTACATACCCCAGAGGACTTTGCGTTGCTTTGCATTTCTCCATTTTCCACTCAGGGAAAGATAAAAACTGTGTCACGAGACACAAGCTCTTTCCCATTCAGATCCACCAAGCAGCATGTGCTCGCTAGCTGTCTTGCCTTCAGTGTTTAGCATAAGGCCTTCGTTTTCAGGACACTCTCATTTTATTTGATTTATTAGCTTCAATTCCGATTATACTGTATTATATTATATTGTGTTATTTTGCATTCTGACATCTTTTTTAGCTTTTCCCCTCAGATTGTTGCCACCGTTTTCTTTTTAGGCCCATCTCCCTTTTCCCTTTCCCCCTCCCTCTTTCCTGGGGCATGGGTCCATGGGTCCCCCACCCCAATTGTCACAGAACCGGGCAGAACCAGCCTGTAAAATGTTGACATATTACACAAGTTATCTTCTTCAACAGGTCTCTCTGTCTCAAGCCTAGAAAATGCTACATAACATATCACGGGACACTTTCTAGCCACCCTAAACAGCCTGAAGCCAAAAACTGTTTCATTTATATGGCTGAGCAGTGCCCTCACCCTTTTGAGACATAAGGTACTGAGCATGAAAAGTCTATTTGCCTAACCCTTCGAGTGTTTCTCCACTAGGAGAAATGAAGACAGCAGCATTGCAGAGGAGGGTGTGAAAAACAGAAACTAACTGTCCTGGAAGGCCTTGAGCAAGGACAACCTTCCGACTCTGTCTACAGAACAATGCATTAATGCCACCTGAACTTGTCTGGAAAATAGTTAGATAGATAGATAGATAGATAGATAGATAGATAGATAGATAGATAGATAGATAGATAGATATTCTAGACATTTTACACCAATTCTATTTTTACTACGCATTTTATTTTCAAAACTACTGTTTTGAAAGGTAGATATATCCTGGGAGCAGCCTGGGAGAAGACATATAAACGAACAGTCTTTGATGAGAGCCATTTGCATTGTGTATTTGTATACTGTTATCAGAATGAGCCCTTACTGTAACAGCAGTTTTGTATTTTAGTTCCAGGAAAAACAAGGAAGCATGAATTTCCTGTGCAGTAAGCCGTGGCTCATTGCCAGCTTGCTCTTCCAAGGGCTTTTAATTATTTCTGAGAATATTTTACAGGTCATGTTACCTTCAGTATTTTTTTAATAAAGGAAAGTTCTTGGGTGAGCAAGAGAGAGCAATTTTTCAGGATAAAAGGGCAAATATCTTTAAAAGCCTTCAGCCCGTAAACATTTCCTGCAGTTTGTATTTCATTTTCAACTCTGGTGATCCCATCTCAACTTAGATGCGGCCTTCTTTGTGAGATGACCAATTATGTGCTGACAAGCTGCCACTAAATGGTCACTAAAGCAATTAATATTCAAAAAATCAACAACTTTACTGGGCATAATTGGTAAGGCTTGGCTGCAGAAGCTGCCCATTAACATGTGTGGCAGGTGGCTGTGCGCTGCCCTGTGCACTACTGGTCCCTGTTGGTCCCAGCTGGTTTCAGCACACCTAGTCAGACCCAGCCAGTTTCCAACCTGCTCCACGACCCTCCCCACTCTGACCATAACATCAACCAGTCAGTGGGGTTATGGCATCTCCTGAGAGCTGTTTTGAGGAAGGGATGGCAGTCAAGAGGAGTAGAACTTCAGGATTTGCAGGAGGAGGCATGTGAATGGGTCATGGCTGGAGAGACACCTCATGCCTGTGAGACAGCCTGTGGAAGATTTGCTCCAGAGGAGAAGGAACAAGCAAAGAGGAAGGCACCACTGAAGGAAACCATCCTAAGTTCAGCCTCCTGCACTACTGACAAGGCCTATGGCGGTAAGAAGGGCAGTAGAGGCCAGGAAGTGAGGTATTAAACCTAGAAGAAAGACAAGGATAGGTGTCTTCCTTGAATGTTTAATCATCTTCATTTCTCAGTGCCCAAATCAATACATATATTGATTGCATTAAAATAAGGTCTCCTTGAGCTGAGAATATTTTGTTAGGACACACCATCATTTTGATGGACTAATGTTTGATGCGTTAGGATACTGTGTATCTTCTGAACTTCTGACAGTCTTAAAAAAACCTTTGTATGTATGAAGGCTGCTCTGAAAGTAATGTCTCCTGTTTTAATATTTGGACCCATGACATCAGAGGCAGATGGTGGTGTTATGGCAGTGGAGGTTAAACCTTTCCACCAATATTCCATTACATTTTGTTTCTGTGTGTCAGATGACAGTGGAGGGGCAGTCTGACAAAATGACATCTTATGTGGAAATATGTATGAAGCAAAGTTGTGTAACTGAATCTTCCAGAGTCAGGACAGAGAAGAAGACAACTTTTATCTATCAACACAGAAGTACCAGGCTCCATACCAGTTTGAAGATCATGGAGTACATTGTCAATCCATCTGTTTGGGCTGATGAAAGATGGACTGCGTGGGCAACATTTTCCTAGCAATTATGCTGTCAAAGAATCTGTGAAACAGCAGGTCACCTCCACTGGTGCAGATTTTTATGAACACAGCACGCAAGACTTGTTCACCACTGGCAAACATGCAGAGCTAATGGCAGTGACTATGTTGAGAAATACCATTCTTTAAGTGAGAATTTGCTCTATCAAATGGTGTTCATGGCGCTCTTTGTAGTTTCCATGGAAATAAAGAAGAGGCAGTACTTTTGGAGCAAACTACATATATGAAGTGATTCACAGTAACTCCTAATAGAATAAACTATACCATGTCAGTATAAAATATATACTTCACTTTTTGTGAACTCATAATCATATATGGTAAACCTCATGCACTACTTACGCATATATGCACCTAACGCATCTGCTGTATTGAATGATCACACAGAGGGAATCAGAATCATTACTCTGACAATGTACACCTATATTGTTTGATACACAGATGTGTTTCTTTCCTTTCATTTCTCTGTTCTCATTCCTTTAAAAGGAGTGACAAGCCAGTGCATCCCCTAGCAAGGGGCAGAAATGGCACCTTTCTTTGTGAAATGCAGCTGCCTCAGTTACTTCAGGACACAGGCCAAAATAAAAAATACAGAGAGAGAAAAGCATGCCCAGATCCTGCACAACAAAGAGAGCACAAATGATTGCTAAGAGTAGCAAAGGGCTACAAGGAGACTGAGAGGAGATACTACCAAGGACCAGTAAGCTCATTCATAGTTTGTGTGAGCACAGCAGTGAATAGCTGACTGAAAGGAAAGACTGTCCTGTGAGGTCACAGGGAGAAGAGGGTCACTGGATTATAAACCTTGTTGCCTCTCCACTCTGCTTCATCAGGCCACTTTTAATTCTCTGTAGCTTTTATTAACTATTCCAGTTCACAGTCTAAGAGAATCTGCCTTTTTTTTTAATTTCAAAGTCATTTGGATTCTCTTTGGAAAGCTCTTTATGAGAAAAAGGTTCAAGTTGCACTACCTCAAAGCTCTGGCAGTTTTAGGCTCTCACTGTTCTCAGTTCTCAATGAAAGCTTAACAGAAAGTACACTTTACCGTAAGGAACATAACGTCTATTACAAACTATAGAATTGAACCATTGACAACATAAAGGGCTCACTTGAGTATGTCCTGTGCCTCCTACAGATTCGATTTATTCAGCCATGTGATTCTTCATTCATGCTGCTGCTCGCAAAAAGGAGAGAGATAGAGTAGTACCTCTGATACAAAATGCCCAGGTAATGAAAGCATAGCACTAGTGTCAGCAGTGAACTGCCTGTGTGGCATTGAAGCTAGAGTCCAAACTGGGTTAACAGACATTAAAACGCAGATAGCAGTAATTGTGTCACCAATCCGTGCAGTTGCACCGCCAGAACAGAGCTTCAGTGCTTAGAAGTGGCTTTCTGCTCTCAATTGTCATTTACAGTGTCTGGTCCATAATGCACTTGCTTGGAGGCAAGTCAGTCTGAAAATATTTGAAGTGTACTCAATAAAAGCTGTCATAACTAGCATTAATTCCCAAACATTTACTTAAAAAAAAAAGGAAGTGCAAAGAACGTTGCGATGATCAGAGTTCAGGTTCCTCATCAACTCTAGAGTGCTGCAATAAGTCACAGAGAATCAAATTACTGTGATGCTGACTTGACTTGCCTTCTTACTCTGTGCCAGTGTAAAATGTCATGCAAATATAAAGCAGTATTTGAGAAGAATGCTACATATGTCCAATTGTATAATATAGGAAGCTGTCAGTTCAACAGTAACTTACTAGCAGAGAAAACAGCAAATAAAAGGGGAAGATATCCTCATAGAGACAAACTCACTTGATCTCAGCCATGCTTGTCAGATTAATGCTGCAGAAACTAGAAATTTTGGTCCAAAGTTTTAAAGGTTATTACTATTTTTAAAGGAAATACAGCAATTACCAAATAATGACATTTGAAATTTGATATAGTTATACCTGTGTTGTAAAGGAAGATGTGCATATAAGTCCCTCTGCTCAAAAAATAATAATAATTCAAAGCAAACAAGATTCTCTATGAAAACTAAATGGGACAATTGAATCAACAAATATTATAAAGTATTCAAACTGTACAATATACTATGAATTGGCTACCAACGTATTAGTAGACCAAAAGTATCAGGCTGGATTAATCAATATTCTGATAAGAAACTCATCATGTAAGTTCAAAGCCTCCAAACAATATTTAGGTTTTATCCTTCTCCAGTGGCTGTGTAATTTGGGAATTAAATTGATAAAAGCTAACTCAAAAACTTTTAAAGATTTTGGGGATAGTATCAGGAAAACTGAACAGGTATTGAAAAGTGATACACCAGAATGAATGTGAATTTACTCTGCTTCTGAATGTACAGAGCTGTTTAGAGTAAGGTACAAAGTGACATTCAGTTCCATCCACATTCGATAAGGGATATTTCATCATGGATCCTTGTGCAATTGTTATTGTTTTACCTTTTAAAAGCAGCAGCAGTCATGGTGGAAGCTATAAGATAGAAATCCTTCTGTGACTTCTTTATTATTTTTCCTAAACAATACATAGTGCTTCAACACACAACAGTAAAGATGTCAAAATTTTCATTCACTGTTTGTGTTCCCACTGGTTGTGAACGTGAACTGAATTTGTGGATTTGCAAAACAGTTGCCAAGATGTTGGCTTGACAGCAGACATGTAATACAACTGTTCTACCAAAATATAAAATTAAACTAATGGATGATATGCAAATATTTATTTTAACTTTTTTTGATAATGATGTGTCTAGATCGCCTCATACCATCCTATCCACACTACATTAATACCCAACGCTTTGCCCCATACCACATCTTTCTATTCCCAAATGATAAAACATATCAATAAAATTCATAAATATCATTCTGGAAAATGATTACTGAGACACCGATGAACACACACACAAAATCTGCCTCATACACGGGCTGCTCTGAAAGTAATGCCTCCTGTCTTATGCTGCTGGCCCACAGCGTCAGAGCTTGATGTTGGTAAGATGGCAGTAGAGGTTGAACCTTCTCACCAACATTCCACATTCCATTATGTTTCATTGCTGTGCAACATATGGCAGCAGACAGGCAGTCTGACACAATGCATCTGACATGGAGCTGCATATGAAGCAAAGATGTGGAACTGAATTCATGTATGAAGAAAAAACGGCACCCACTGGCATTCATCTACGCTTGCTTAACGTTTATGGAGAGCAAATCTTGGATGTGAGCACAGTGAGGCAGTGGTGGGTGGCACATTTCAGCAGTGGTGACAGCAGGTCACCTCCACTGAAGCATGGCATCCAGGCTTTTGTTCTTTGCTGGTAAAAATGTATAGATGGAGAAGATGTTGAAATAGTTATCTGCTGGTAAGAATCTGCTCTATCAAATAGATAGTTTATTGTGCTCTTTGTATCTACTGTGGTTTCAGTGGAAATAAATAGGATGCATTACTACTATGTATATGTGGCCCAAGAAAACTCCTCTTTACACAATGCAGCCAAATGTTTGGATGCCTAGGGTGTAAGACATTAAGATTTTGCTTGCTTGTACAAAACCTTATAAAAAGAAAGCACGCCCTGATTTTTTGTTACAAGATTTCTAGGTTTTGCTACCGCTGATGTGCATCACATACAGAGAACAGTGGTTCTTCTGAAAATACAGATACATTTGCATAACAAAATTCTGAATGGAAAAAATGAGGTAATTCTGAATATTTCAGGAGTGTCTTTTTGAGAAATGCAATGTCCTCAAGCACTGGTGTGGTTATGGTGGTTATTGATTGCTAATGTGTTGCAACACCATACAGTTTCTACAAAGCTCCATTAATAGGTGAATATGTCAAAATAATGTACAATGTAATTTAAAACAATTACAAATCCTTCCAGCATAACAAGCAAGACAAAATTAAATGCTGCTGTACTGAAGAGAGATTATTTTCAGATGGGTATTGAATTCTTTAACTCTTCATTGAAAATCTGTGATGCAGAGTGGCAGGTTCAAAAATAATACACTTCTTCACATCAGCAAGTGTCTTTAGAATTACAGATGGCACTTACTTTCATTTTTTATACTTACTCACTGTGTTATCTGGGACCTTACCAGTCCCATTTATGGGGGCTTATAGAGGAAAGTACAGAGAGACTTAAGTTTAGTGTCACATAAACCATGGCCCTTTTTAGGATCATTTCTAAAACCAGAATCTTGACCATTATGTTGCTGAACCTCACAAGGGTTCTTCCACTCAGCTGAAATGACCTTCATTTTCTGGTCTTAATCCTGCAGACGGCTGTCCAATGATCAGCCAGTACTTCTGCATAGGGCCCTCAAAGCTGGAAGAAGCTTTGGGAGAATCACAGACAGAGCACAAACATAAAGCTATTCAAAACTCTGTTTATAGATGGTTATGTTTCCTAGAAAAAAAATTAAAATGGACAGTGCTGTGTGTTAAGTCCTAAAGATGTTGTATGCCTTAAGCATAAGAAAGTAATAGAGATGGGTGCTAGCAACAGAAATCCTGAGGAAACAGAAATCCTTCAATACCCTTGAAGACAAGTAGGAATAATACATCAACAGCTTCGTATTGAAGGGCTCTGGCTTCAGAAGCATGCGGAAATTCTACATATCCTAAACTTTGCATTATTTTTAAAGCTGCATTCTAGCTATATGCTGTTATTTTCATACATAAAATGCTATGCAGGCTACGTTAACATATCTTCTTTGCCAGAATTCTTGCTGGCAAAATAATATCCTTTCTGTATACTTCATGTTATAAATCATGGCTATCCCACCATTTCTTGATACTATGTGTATTTCTCACTTCTAAAATCATCAACTTGATCTTAAAAATGAAAACTTCTTAGCTCCTAATGCAATGCTACATTCCTACACCAACGAGGCTGAAATTCGGTTTCTTGTTTGTTATGATGCCATCCATACAACAGCATTGCCTGGCACAGTAAAACTACATTGATTATACATGTGACAGTTCTGAGGGAAAGTAGAAATAGCTGAGCGGTCTCTAAGAATCCAGGCATGCAAAATTCAAATGAATCTTCAGTTTTATAGTTTTCACTTGTTTTGTTCCCCACTGACTTAATACCTCTTCATTGGAACCTCTGAATTTTTGTCATCATTCATGTTTATGACATTGGCCATTACAGTGTTCTTGCTGACCTAGGTGAAAACCAGAACTAGAAGAGGATGTAACTCTCCTTAGAAGTAACTGTCATTCCTCTAAAACAAGGTTCAAAGAGATCAAAGAGCTGAAACAGATAAACAAAGTGTAAATAAAAAACTATAAAAAGTGAAATCTCTGTGAGGAGCTTGGATTGTTTTATTGCACACTTGCTATAAAGTCAAACAAAGGAGCAGAGGGAGCATTCCGAGTACATGAGGGTGCAGGCTGCCTTTTAACCAATTTCTTAATGTCTCATAAAGACATGAAGAAAAATCTGAACCACTGCCAAGATGAATGTTTTATCTGAAGGGTTTCCCCTATGATAGTTAAGGAGTTATTGAAATAATGAAGAATTTTGCCCAAACACTAAGGAATAGTTATCTGAAGAGTTTGTCAACAGCTAGAGGTGTTGCTCTCTGTTCACAGAGAGTGAGAAATAAATGTAGAAAGTACTGATACAAAT
This sequence comes from Callipepla californica brunnescens, assembly GCA_023055505.1. NCBI lineage: Eukaryota > Metazoa > Chordata > Aves > Galliformes > Odontophoridae > Callipepla > Callipepla californica. The sequence continues at coordinate 15,178,621 of JALIRH010000007.1, read as the reverse complement.
GCTTTCATTGTTCTTCTGCCTTTCTCTCTAAATAATGAAAGTGGTAAATAAATAATCTCTAATAATGGTACCCGAGAACGTATTCCTTGCTTTTACTTACTAAGCAGAACTATGATCTGAATCTTAATGTACAAATAAATTATGACAATGTAAACAAAAGATCTTGTAATAACTATTATTGTAATAACAAATTGCTGAATTAAAATATGGCTGAAGGCTGCATCACCGCTACAGTTTTTAGGTACTTCATACTGATGCTTTATCAGGCTCTAGAAATAAATGCTTTTCATAGCATTAAAACAGTATAATTATTGTTCTTATCCAGGTAGGTGCTGGAGGCCCATTCCGTTTCCAAAATTAACTCGGTAGGTAGGCAAAATCATTCTGTCTGCCTAAGTGTGTATGTATTAAGAATAACAATACAGAAGGGAGCTCTACGAAGTTATTAGGAAAAGAACATTTGATAACAAGTTGCTAAACTTTTACCAGTATTTCTACTGCGAAGCTTGAGTTTGGTTTTTCTCAAGGTATGGTATGCACATAAATTGAAACCAAGACTTCTCTGTTACAAAATCTTCAGGCTTTGGAAAATCAGTGCCCAGAACAAAGCAGATCTGTGAAGTATGAATTTCCCTAATAGTTGGTCAAAATCACTGGTGTTTTTCTTCCTCTATTCAGAAAGAAGAAATTTCCTGCTACGTTACACCTTAATGTTAACAGAACAAACCAGTAGAAAACAAAGAGGCTGGAAGGAATAAGCTTTCACAAGAAAAAGAATGGGTTAGCTTCCCTCCTGTTTCAAAGAGCTTTAATTTGACAGATGGCCTCTCATCATAAATTTCCCTGGAAAATAAAAAAATATAATAATCCAGGGAGGAGAAGGCAACACTGACATGGAGATTTGCCTGTCATTGCTTCAGGGCAGGACAAAGGAAGGGTCGAGGCAAAGGTGCTCACTGTGTTTTCCATAGCCTGAATAAGAGACGTGAGTAAAGCCTGAGTCAGCCTGGCATCCTTCAGGGGCACTACATTCATTTACACAGAAGATGACTCCTAAGAATAAATAATGCGCTAGCAAGAATCAATTCTTCCCTTCCAGTGTAAGATCTAACAGTACTATTATCAACGGAGCTTCTTCATTCTTTTTACAGGTTGTAAGAAGAAGCAAAACATGGATTTTTACAGTAAATGAAATATCTCACTGAAAGGCATTCTGACAATGTTAGGCATGCATGAATACTTATGTCTTGATTAAGCCAAACCTGTATGAATAAAAGGAAGAAAGCCGCTTCAAGTATTCCTCACATCATCTGGGCTTTATGAAAAGTTAACATCAGCATAAAGGTTTGGGTGTTCCCATGGAATGCATCTATTTCATTAAAAAAATTTTATATATATATATATATATATATACATTTTATTTTTTTTTAAGTGACCATGTGAGCATTTTTAACAGATGCTGTAGTGCTCTGAAGTTCCTTCTCAGTATCTTTCAGAAAGATCAGGGATTTGATTTAGTAGCTCGGTGGGTAGGGATGGTGGTGGGAGGATGGTTGGACTAGATAATCTTGTAGGTCCTTTCCAACCTAATGCATCTATGAATCTATGAATCTAAGATCAGCTCCACAATGCCTTAACAGCTTTCCATTGCCCGGGTGATTCATGTCATGGATCTGAAAGCACGTTCCTGACTCACTTAGAATTCCTATTTGTAGAGGCTCAAACTGTACAATTACCAAATTTGTTAAATATTCAGTAAAGCATTTTTTTATTGAATCTTTCTTTGTACTTTTTTCCCCAGCCTCTCTCTTAAAGACAGTACGAGGCCAACTCAATGCAAGAAAAATAGAAGCAAGAAAAAATTCTTCAGATGGTGCCTCACTTCTAAGCAACTAATGAGATTTCTGCTGAAATCATTCATCTCCTACACGGGTTGATACATACCTTCTTTCACATAGGAAAAAAAACCTAACAGAGAGTCAAGTTCTATTACTTCTGTTAGCTCTTCAATTGGAAATAATGTATCTATGTTTAAAATAATGTCAGAATACCTCGTAGTGTAAAGTAGCAAGGAAATGGAATGTGTAGCTAATTTAGGTTTGTCTCAGTTGTAGTTCCTACCTTACCCAAGTATGACTTGTTTCTGTACCCTACAATAACTGTACTTCAGCAGAACAGAATTCTCATTGATTTAAGTAGAAAGAAGGAAGAAAAGATCTATAGTTTACTCAAGTTCCAGCACTCAACTTACTGATAATGGTTTTGTTCACAGTTTAGGAGGCAACCTGCAAAACAACGATGTCCACTTTTCACCAAAGTATTAGTTTATAGTATACAACCACACACCTACTAGAAAATCAATGAATTATTTCCCAGTGTTTCATAGTGTGAGCGATTTACAGTGAGCTAAAGACTTGCTTACTTTACTTTGAGGTTAAATTCACACATATAATGATAATTCAGTTACCATTAGGAAACAAAACATATCTCCAACAATTAAAAAATATGAATTTCAAGTTCTCTGAAGAAATGTATTGTTTTTCAGACTGTTCTGATTTTGGGGGAGAAGTTCTTTAGAATAGTATTCCATCTTCTAATAGATATGTTTTTTAGACCTATTCCTTCCTTCCAAGATGAAAATAAGTGGGAAAGTAAAAAGGCCTCGAATGCCTCCAGGGAGGGGGCATTCACAACCTCTCTGGGCAATGTGTTCCAGTGTCTCTCCACCTCCACACTAAAGAATTTCTTCCTAATATCTAACACAAATCTACCCTCATCCAGTTTAAAGTCATTTCTCCTCGTCCTGTCACTACTTGCCCTTATAAAGAGTCCAAGCTGAAGAGCCCCAGCTCTCTCAGCCTGTCCTCGTAGGAGAGGTGCTCCAGCCCTCTGATCATCTTCGCGGCCCTCCTCTTGACCCACTCCAACAGATCCATGTCCTTCTTGTGCTAAGGGTCACAGAACTGGACACGGTACTCCATTATTTTATATTATCTTTTCCTTCTACTCTATTATTTAGTATTTTAATTGCCTTGATTATATATAATTAACAAACAGCTAATATACCTAGATTTATACCTAGATATTGCATGTCTTTCAAAACTAAGTATCTAAGTTGATGATCTATTAAAAACTGGAATTCAAGTATTAAAATACAATTATGGCTATGGCACAAAAAAATGAAGAATATAATGATAATTTTTTCCCAGGTGAGAGGGTTATGTTTTTGTCTTTCAAGTCCTTCAAGCTTCAAGGACCTTATTTTTAAACGTGAGCATGATGTTAATGTTATTTAACAGTCTTCTAGTTTTATGATCATTAATAATGGAAATTTTCTTCTGAATCTTAGATTTCTTCTCTTGCACTGCCTGAAATTTGCGCACTTCTATACAAATTTGTTTCTGTTGTTGAAGTACATGAGTGCGATTTCCTCCATAATGCTTTCCAATTAGCAAAACATTTATTGAGCTTACACAGTCAATATTCTGCAATAGCAAAACCAGCTCCTGAAAGACTTAAAAACTGAGACCACAGCCCACTAATTCAAAGAAGTTATGAGACAAGGCATTTTTTATACATACTGAAAACAACTCTGTTGCAACTGGCAAGGGAGTACCAAGAACAGCTTAATTCCATTAGAGTCAGTCAATATGAACGTATAATAGGAATGTGCTGTATAACTAAGCTGATAGAACTCTTTGAAGATAATGCTGCTGTGATAGAAAAGAAAGTGATGTGGACAGCATGCATTTTTCAAGAAGCATTTGATAAGGCGACCTGTCAAAGATTGTCATATTGTTTGCACAAGGAAACCTGGATGAGAGTACAAAAACTTTTAGAGAACTGAATATTGTCCTAAATATATAAAAATATTCCTCTTGGCAGCCATGAACTATAAAACAAACGTAAGATGCACTAACTTAAGACACATAAGTGGCACAGACAACACTGGATGCGTGAGAAATACAAACAGCTGGAAGCTGATAGAGTGGACAGTCTGCTGCACTGGAAGATAAAGGTGCATACTTCCCAATATTTCAAGAAAAGTTGAAAAGTTTTTGCATCTAACCTCTGAAATTGTTTTATAACAAACTGTCAATAATGACAGACTTCACTGAATTACTGTCTAGAATATCCAGGGACTGACTGAACCCATGATGCTGAAGCAGTTGTTTTCCCTAGAGCATCTGTGCTTACACAGCATATGTAGTAACTCATCACTGGCTTGATTTTATTTAAAATCTTATATGGAAAGTAGGCTAAAGAGTTCAATATGTCTATAATATAAGAAATATGGCAGCATCGAACATAAATGCTTATTTTATCTAGTGCTCCTATTAATCAGCCTTCTGCTGTGTTCTTGCAATCTCTCTTGCATACGCTTGTTTCACTTCTATGATAAACACCTTTCTTTATTTTGAGTCATTTTGAAGAACATTTTATATAATTGCCATTTTAAGGATATATCCTGGTTCTGCCAACTGTTTTAGACAACTACTGATAAGATTGGAAAGAAAGATGATGAATGTCAGTCAAGATTAAAGGCTGTTTACTAATCATTATTTCCCAGAGGTCTTTTGCTGTCACTGTTGCACCAAGAGAGAATAAAAATTATGAAGAGTAGACCATTAGGGAGTTGTCTAAACTACTGAGAGAGCATTAGAAGAATGAGCTCCTCATCTTATGCTTAAAATCATACTTGAGCCACTCCTGAAGCCTTTGACAGCTTTTAGAGTTCTTTCATGTTTCTGTCACATGACAGTTTAAACCTCACACATTTGAAGCATATTTTGCTAAAAAAGTACTGGACAAAAAACAACAAATGAGTGCAAGCTTTCCATACTCACAGATAATTCCTTCCTTTTGCAGTTAGAATGAACCCTGCTTTTGTTTTCAGTAATACTTTTATCCAGCAAAAGTTCACCTGTGAAGGACTCAGTGCTAACTATTCACCTGGGAGAAGATTAACATTGTAGTATGGGAAAATAATTGGAAGGTATTAACGGAAAAACAGCAAAATGTTGATTATTATTGCAGTCTTAAAGTGTACTGGATGAGAAACTAAAAAAAAAGAACTGCATTGTGACAATTTTAACTAAGAAATCATGTAAGGATACCGCTCACAAAATAAGGAAATGAATTTGTTCCTCTTGTTCAGTTAATCCTTTTGATCCACCTAATTTAGCCAAGGTTCAAGAGCTTCAGTTAGATGCAAGTTACACCAGAATTAATCAGATGAATTATAGGCTGCAGAAATGAGCCTTACAGTGATATGTCAGTCCATCATGCCCTTGGCCCAGCAGCATAGAGCTTAGCATTTATTTTGACATGAGAACATTTAACTCCTAGGCCTTATGTACTCCTTTGCATTCAGAGTTGGAATTGGTGCTTCCATATGAGCATGCAACAGCTTACGGTACATAACCACCAGAACTCGTTGCTCAGTGACTCCACACAATGGACACTCACAAAATATATATTCCCATGCAAAGACATACAGTTAGAATTTATATGTTTGTAGACCTATTCATGGAATTCACTTCCAATAATTTGATATAATTAAATCATTTCAGACTGTTGGCTTTGTAAAACAGATGTAAATACGTTCTGCTGTCATTTTGCAGCATTGATATATATCAATACAGATCTGAATCAGGAAGCAAGCCTTTCAGGATGGATGTGAATGACTCACAACATGTCTGTCATTAATACATGTACACCTGCACAGATAAGAACACAAAAAATATCACAAATTTCCTTATGATCTCATTTATATTATCCCATTAATTTATCAGTCAAATGAAGATGTACGTGAAAAGGAATTCTATTGTATTCACTGCAGTAGCACTGTGACAGAAAAATTGTTCTGGAAAACAGGATGAGCACAATTGTGAGGTATACCTTGTGCAGTGTGAAACATAGAAATTCAAGATCAAAATAAACACACTGCCATCAAACAGAATAGAACACTATCTTTCCTTTTACCTAAGACTGAGGACAGTAAACACATGAACAAATTTTTTGTTTGTAAAATTGCACAACTCAACCTCACCTTCCTATTTAGAAAGTTTCACAGAGTGAGAAAGTATTCTTGATAACTGCTACAGATGAAATATTGTTCGTTATACAAATTCAATTTTTTCCATCTAACCTTGAGTGAGGAGGATGGTGAGAGATGGGGCCTGTGAAATGGAGGTTGGAGATATTCTCTGTCTCTACATCCACAGTAGAGAAGTAACTAGCTGTGGCTTCTGCCACAGTAAGCAACGGGTAAAACGTTACCTGGAATAAATACTGGCTTTTCTTTATTTTTACCTCATTGCATGAGCATGGACTAATCTCAAATTCTTCTTCAAAGAGTAAGACATTATTGATCTGGTACATAAAAGATTTTCTTATAGGCAGCAATCACACCCACTGATACATGCACTTTCATACTCACGCATAACAGGATTATGACATAATGGCTTTGGGCCATCTATGTATTCGAAGTATGTATTATTCAGCTCTACTCTGATGAAAACACTGGCAGCTGCTAAAATGCTCACAGAAAGCATGCTGGATATTTATCCTTTGCACCACACATAGCCTTGTAGAACGACCTAAGCTTGCAAATTACAGTATCAAAATCTGTTTGCCGTTTTTCATAATAGAAGGTGGAGAAAGAGGTTACTGTGGAAAAGAATAAATTTGATTCTAAATAATTTCCCCAGTAAAACATTTATTATGAGGTAACAGGGGACAGTGAAAAATCTTCACTTAAATATAGGCATTGATATTCTGTAAATAATGCACTGTGGTTGACTCCTACATTTTGCTCTACGTATCTGCTTGGATAGCGTTGGGGATGGCTTCCTGGGTCATGAACCACAACTGAAGGCTTTTCACCTAGATCTTCATCTTCCACGTTTACTTTGAAGTAAAAAAAGCACTTAAACTTTTTGAATAGAACATATTGCCAATCATACCACAGTGATATAGGGAACTGCTACTTCTCTAACAAAGCTACTAGGACAATCCAGGTCCTAAATTATTCTGAAATGAGGGGAAGATATTGCAACAGTCTAAAATCACAGAGCATCTGATTTTCAGTCTTGTGAGTTAGCTGGTTTAGAGCAGCATGGGATTCAGCTGAGGAACTGGGATCCACTGAACTTTTTCAGAGAGTATGTTGAATGTGAAGGACTGATTTAACCTCTCTGTGCAAAGGCAGCAAGCAGGGGCTGCAGGAGAGGCCTCAGCAGAGAAAACAGCCCAGGAGAGGCCCACAGAGATGCAGGCTGTCCCCCTGCAGCCCATGGGCACTGTGTGGAGCAGATCTCCCCGTGCAGCCACAGAGAAGCCTGCAGTGCAGCAGTGGGTGAGGCCTGAAGGCTGCAGCCCATGGATATCCCACAGGGGCAGCCTAGACCAGACCTGCAGCCCAAGGAGAGCAGCCCAGTGTGGGGCAGGAGGGCTGCAGGAGCTGCTACTCGTGGGGACAGTGCCGATGGGCCCCACAGTATGGGAGAGCTGCAGCCTGTGGGAAGCCCATGTGCCATCAGCTGGGGAAGGACAGCATCCCATGGGAGAGATCCCACATGGAGCTGGGGCAGAGTGACCATGAAGGAATGGCAAAGACAAAGCATTATGGGCTGACCGCAGCCCCTGTTCCCCATTCCCTTGCACCACTTGAGTGGAGGAGGTAGGAGAGGATAAAGGGAGGTGTTTTTACTTAGCTCTTAGTCCTCACTGCTCTAATCTGTAATCAGAAGGCAATCAATCACATTAATCTCCCTTATGCTGAGTCTGTTTTGCCCATGACTTTAACTGGTGAGTGACTTTTCTGTCCTTGTCTCAATCCATTAGCTACTTTTCCACCATATTTTCTCTCCTCATTCTTCCGAGAAGAAGGAGTAAGAGAGCAGGTTGGTCACTTAGCTGTGTTAAACCACCACAGTTTTGCAAGTAATTCGATTTTCTACAGTTTACAAATGAAGAACTCTGTTATACCCTTCACATTGCTACCTGTTAACAGGACAAGAGGAAATTCCACTTCAGCTTAAGAAAAAATATCCTGCAAGGGAACTCACTGGGTTCTTATTGTCGGCTTCGGTTGACATGGGAAGTTGTGGAGTCTCTATCCTTGGACATATCCAAAACCTGACTGAGATGGAGAGCATCCTGACCAGCTCAGTCACAATCCTGCTTAAAGCAGGTGGAGTTTGACTAGATAGTCTCCAGGGATCCCTTCCAACCTCAAAAATTTCTGTGAATCTATGAAATAACTCAACTGTAACCACCTGCTGAAAATGCACTACCAGCATGAAAGCTGAAATCATAATTGCATTCCCAGAAGAGAACTGCACAGCCATGAACTTAAAGGCACCTTTGACAAGGGAGGTGAATATAGCATTTCTTGCCTGAAAATCTAAGAGTTTTCTCTGAGCCAAAATTGTTGGCATTCTCGTATTTGCAAGGGAGCTTTGTGAAGCAAACACTGTCATAAAACAAAACTTTGCCAGTATAAGCAATTTCTTTAAATAAAGATTGTAATAATATAGTAAGCTTTTATTCACTAAAGATGGTTCTTAACTGAAGATTCAGTCCACCTTGTTTTCTTGGCTAATCCTTCCCTTACTGAATGCCGTAATTGAATGAGATAATTGGGCAGTGTTTGAAATTACTCAGTTTTGTATATAAAATTTAGAGGTCACTGCATGGTCAGAAAGGTATTTCAGAACTACTTTATTATTCCATTTGCGGAAGCATGAAATAACAACACCTAAGCTTTTTATTCTATCAGAATATTTTTCTCCTGCTTCACTACACAGGCTGCCTTTGCCGAAGCAATCTGATTTTTTCTTAAGGTCTACCTATAGGGAGCATGTTTAGTCATGCTGCAGGGGACAGGAAATATTCCCATATTAAATTCTGCCTGTATTCTAGAGAACCAATACTGCTTCCAAGCTTCAAAGCAAGACCAGAGTCCTTCTTCTGTCTATATCTTGGCACAGATGTCAAGAGAATCAAGAAACAGGATGCCTTTCAGATCTATTCCTTTCTTGCCTTTTGGTTCAGTTTACAGCACCAATCATTTTCCTGCTCATGTACAGCACACCACAACTCGTGAGAGTGCTGAGCGTGAGGAAGATTCCATTTCCTGAGCTCCTGAAAGGCCGTAACATTCAGAAAGGATGTTTGTCATTAGTCAGTCAATATTGATAGGCATGTTCCAGTGTCTGGAACATAAAACAGTACAATCCCCCAAAATCTGGAAGTCACTGTGAATCTAAGCATTTAACCCCTTGTCTAAACTCAGGATATTCTGTGATTCTATATAAATGAGGACAGAGAATCTTCATTTTCGGCTGGAGCACCTCATAAGGAAGACGATGCCTTCCTTTCTCCCATCTACACGGCACTCTACCTTTCTACCATACATGAAGTTTTATCTGCTACATCTTATGTGTGGCATGGGGAGGGACACATACATTGGAGCCAATGTGACAGTCTGGATCACTTTGTAAAAAGAAAAGGTTTTGTCTCAGTCCTTTCCTCTAGCATCATGCACATTTATCTAGTATTTAACCCTAGTGATGATGGAGGAATGCGGATTTTGGGGGAAACTGAGAACATCAGGCTTTCTGGGGATGCTTAATGCAAGGGAAAAGTCACACATGGCAAGAGGGTGCACTGTTAGACCCAGAGGAGAGAAAAAAAACAGAATTTGGTGAAGATAGGCAGAGTGCAGTAATTAAGCTTTGAGTATTTCCAGTCAGCAGCAGATCTGTTGGCAGAAGTCAAGTCAAAGAGTCCTTAAGCTTATATATTTTGTTTCCACTGTCTGATCTGAATGCCGCAGCAAACAAAGGGCTTGCCCATGAAAAGTCAGAGAGGTAGTGCCTGTCTAAAGAGGGTAGTCAGAAGATAAACCAAGGCTCATGAAGACAACTGATGGAAGAAAGCATTTGGTTCTTTTTTGTTATTTCAGATTGTCATTAGTTGGCTAGATTCACTCTGCACACTGGGATAAACTCCCAAATAAGCTGCATAAGAGGCACGTTCTTTTCCTGAAGTGCTGCCATGCATAGCTTTATTAATGCTAGCCCAGATTTCTTCAAAGCATTCTATACCTTAACATTTATGGTGAAGTGAAGCTGAAGTAACACAACTGGTGAATGATATATTAATACCAATGCACTGATGTGTACAGGCTGCTGTTAGATTCCAAGGAAAGGGTTCATTTTTATTTATGGAATTTTTAACAACCTGGGCTGTGCCTCTTTGAGGCTATCTTTCCGCTACTTCTATTCTAATAGCAACGAGCAAAAGTGTCTGACTAAACAAAAAATCTCTAAACAGGGCATTTTCTACACAGAACCTCTTTTAATCCTTTCTGTCTTCTTCTTTTACTAAGCTGTAAGTCCTTTACTAAGCTGTATGAACTTAAAAGGGACCCTTTAGTCTTCAAAACTTTCACAGAAAGATGCCAGGTACTGAGAAGAATATGATTAATTCTTCGGTCTGATAGTTCTGTGTAATGATGAAGTTGTGGTAAAATTGCTATATTAATTATTTAAGACTGTTTAAAATATAGGACATGATTTCTAAATGTCAGAGGAAAATACTCTCCATTAATCTATACAGAACAAAATAAAGACCCCTAGAGCCATCAGATACTAGTCTGTCCTTAAGCCTGATATTTACCCTCCTCCCCTACTTCATTTGGTTTTCCTCAAGGCTGCAAATCACAGAGCTGCCTTAGGATGCCACATTCCCATTCACCTTCGCAGAACTTCGATGTTGATGGCCTCCAGGATGCATGTCAGAGTACCTGATTCTGTCATGACTGCCTGCCACTCTTGGAGGTCTGAAGCTGCCTCTGCTGCCCACTCCTCACAGCTCCTGTTGCTCACCCATTGCCATCTTCCAACTCTCCTCAATCCTACAACCGCATCTGCTCAGCAGCCCTAGTTACTTCTCTCCCAAGCTTCTTTCTCTGAACTTCTAGATTCATACACAATTCAAAGCAGCTCTAAAAGTGGTGTTGAGCTTTGTTCTCTGGCAGGCAGGACAAGTCCTGATCCAACTGAATTGTGTAGGAGTTTCTGGTTTAATTCACTGGCGTTAGTGTTAGTTAAAGCAGAATTAGGCCATTTGATACTAAATTCTCAGGATGTGCCTGAATAAAAATAGTACAAATACTGTGGAATTCAAGCTCTTCATCCATAATATATTCATCTTGAAGTGCACAGCTGCCATGCATATATTTATGTAACTGCTATCTGTAGAAATATTTAAGCATTCAGCTCGACTCTGAAAAAAGTATTTAGAGAAGTTAAGGAAGGCTAAATGGTGACATAAAGGAAGAGGAGGTAGCCATTAGATAAACATGTCTTCAGAAAGCAGTAAACCTCTAACATTCTCATCTAAATCACTGAAGAAATATAGCAGGGATAGGAAATGTAAAGAGAGGGACAAGGAGAATCAGACATATGGAACAGGAGGGAAATATAAGCAGACTGCAGCTTTTCAGCCTATAATTAGATGGCTTGAGGTGGCAATGATAAGCATCTCTGCAAGAAATATTATTCACTTTTCACATTAAATATACTTGAAGCAATCAATACAACTCTCAAACAGCAGGCTCAAAACAAAGACAATGCAATTAATTTAGAAAACCCATTTCCAGAACACATTTCTGAGACTGATAAAGCAAACAGGTTGAAAAACAAGACTGGATAAATTCAAGAACAACAGAGACACCAGAAGCTTTGAAGCACAGTGTGACCTCCACCCCAAGACAATCAGACCCAGCAGAAGCTTCATGAGGACCAGAGACGAAGGCAGCAGGTGTTTCTCTGCACTCCCTCTCCTGTGTTCACCACAACCACCAGTTCCCAAGATCCTGGGTGTCTTCATTACAGCTGATGACATACACTTGCTCTACCAGTTCCCAAGCTCCAAAGATAAAAATAATGCACATAACTTGGACTATATATGCAGTAAGTACTGAAGGCTGCAGGAACAGCTCTGCCCTCCCACTCAGCCCAGCTGTTTGACGCATCCATGAGAAACCTTATTACATCTGCATCCACTCCTCACAGATTTCTATTCCTTTCCTCTCTAAACTCATCTGTGACAAAGTGTTTAGTATCACATGGTGTTACAACACAAGCACAGTCATATTAATCAGCAATATTTTTATTCCGTTGCTTCTCTGGCAAGCTCCTGGCAGCACAGCAACAAACATGCTAGTAATAAATGAGCTTTTAAGTGCACCAGACTTTACTGTTCAGCTGCTGGCATGTGGTCTCTGATCAAAACTTAACTTATACAACCCCTGTATAGGCAGCACACCAAGTAGCAGTAATAGCAACAACACTAATAGGCAATGTAGGGCACTGATCTGATCTCAGTTTCAAGAACGCAGGTCAACTCTCTTCCTAACTATACCAAAATCTATTACTTTGGAGCCTCTTTTGCTAAGCTATACCAATACACTGCTGAATTACAGGGATGTTGGTAAGTAGGAGCGTGATGCCCATTAAATCTCCATAAACAATTAACTTCTGCAGCTGAGCTCTACAACAAAACACCCTGCCTGCTGCCATGGGACGTTGCTTCACTTCATGTAGGTCATTGGTGAGGTAACAGACGGTTCTAACCAGCAACAGCAAAAACGTACCCAACTCCCAGCACAACACATTCTTTGATGGGTTTTAATAAAAATATAGATCAATTTTACAGCACAAAAAACGAAGAAAAAGCAATTACCTCACTTCAGTGTGTTTAAAACGTTTTTAAAGTACACAGCATTTACTGCTAAAAATACCCCAACAAAACATACATTCAATGTAAAAAAAAAAAAAAGTGCCTTAAACTTACCTCTTAGTTTACACTGATTTAATATATTTTTTCTTCTACTTTTCAACTTTCCTTGCATCTTGGGAATATAGTGGTTTTCTCCACCCGCTTCCTTCCTCTCACCTCCTCCCCCTCCAATCTGGCCTCCTTTCCTTCCTTGGAGGTTTTTAAGCTTTAATTTGAGAGTGTAAAGCTGAAAAATATTTGATACAATTTTTTTTTTTAATTAGAGAATTGAGCTCCTCACCATGGTTGAAGCATTTCTGGGAACAGCACCAAAAAACTTGCAGCTACTGCACAGAGTAGCCACAGCATCTCTCTTAAAACCATCACTCATTTATTTTTCCCAGACAACTAGTGTTTCAGCACTTTACTTACAGACACAACTGCAGTTTAGGAGACTGAGGCTAGAAATGAGATTCTTTGTTCACTTTTTGGAACGTGAAAACCAGATTCCCAAATTCCAGTGTGGGCCCACCTCCAGCTGGAGCAGGAGCAAGACTCACCGCGTGGCATTTGAGAGTGTATGAGATGAGACTTGGGTTAGTCATGTTTTCAGTGAGCTCAGAAAGGTACTGATGACTGCATGTCCTAACTGGAGGAGGTGGCTGTCAGTCTGCATGTCACCACAATGGGGAAGGGGAAGTATTTTAGAGCTGGTGTGGGACTGGGCTTGCTGAATGGAGCACTTGGGAAGTCTCCTCTCTTATGAACTGGGTATTGTAGGGGAAGAAGAAAAAAAAAGGAAAATAACAGGTTAGATGACCTAGGGCCTCTGCAACGCACGTTCACACCGAGGCATGCTGAAGAGACACAGCATTTCCAGGTGCTAATGAGCAGCAGCCTGCAGCCTACTTTAGGTTTTCATTTACTGGCACTGCACTGTCTTTACAGCCTCAATGTATTTAGTTTTTAATTACCGATGTAATATGGTAACAGGTTTCTTTTGCCTAATAAAAGAATATTTTCCTGAAATGATATCAAATTATTAGCAATGCTAAAAAAAAAAATGTATTTTGCTTAAATGTTATTGATATTTCAGGGCTGCAGATTATTTTAGTCTTTCTCTCCATACAGTGCTTACATTTCACTCTTTCCTCTTAAATCAGTCTCCTTAACCACGGATTCTTATTTGCTGTTGTCTGTAATTCAGCAATTACTTGTCTGCTCTTTGACACTGTCTACGCAGTCTTCCAAAGGCAGTATTGCCTTTTTAAGTATTACACTGATCACAAACTGGTTCTTTCTTTAGCTTTAGCATAATCTAGCATGCATATTTCTGTATACTTAATATGTATTGGCTATGCAAAATCAGTTCTGAATTAATTTATCCCATATGCATTAGCTTCTACTCCTTCTAAATCTGATTATGATACATCGATAACGCCTCTTGCTCATGTTTCTAATCTCTAAGTATCTTCTAATTTCTGTTTCCTGCTGTTTACATCATCTGCTGACTTCATTAACATGCTGTTCACTTGCTTTCTTTAATACTATTAATGAATTTGTTAAATAAGATTGAAACAGAGACCAATTGTTATGGTACTGCTTCGGATAACCGGGATGTGGCATCAGCCAGGTTTTCTGCAGCATGGCTTACAAGGCTGTTTCTCAAAATCATTCCTTTTAATTACTTTCATTATTTGTATTTGCATTATTTGTAGAATTGACTGTTATTTAATTGTGGCCTTACCAAGAAACTGTTTGGGAAACCTTGGCATGGAAAAGCTGACTGTTTATGTAAGTGCTCTTGTTTAAACCGAACCTACAGGAATGTTTGGATTGGGTTCAGAATGGGATTTAGGCTGCTTACTTCAGTTCTCCTTTCTATTTAATCTCGTCACACTCACTGCTTCATATCATAGTAACCCTTACAGATTTGAAATAACTTGAATTTACTCCATGCAATTGATAAAACAACTTAACTTGCTCAAAAACTTGTGCAGAAGGATACATGCTAACAAACAATATTAAATAGAAGATATTATCATTTTTTTAATAGACACAAATAGTGTGAAAATATATGACTGTACAGCAGACAAACATTTCCAAGTACATTTGCAGTGTAATTAAAGGAAGCATGAGTGGTGTCTCTCTGTTAAACATTAAAAACAGATAAACACAGAGAAGGAAAGACTGATTTTACCTAACACTGGTGGTCTGCAAACAGGCTGAGAATAAATTAGGCCAGAAATGAGAAGGTATATAACAACCATCAGGAACGTGAGGCTCCAGATAAGCCTTCCAGTACATGTAGCCAAGGCAACGGAACTAATGTCTTTAATACAAAGCTGGATTGGTTCAGGGAAGGAATTGTCGAGTGGTTGCACGAAAAGGCAGCACACCCAGCCTTGATCTCACACATGCCCATCCCTGACTTCACGTCAGCTCTATGAGCACAGCAGTAAATAACAGCACATCTTATCCTCAAACTTTGTCTCTGGAATTACTGATTGTTCTCAAGCCCTTTTCTTTTTTCCTACTGAAAGCCTGTAATTAGTACTGTATGTTTTTGATGCACCTAAATTGCCTGAAATCTAAAACAGGAAAATAAAATCATTGTTTTTTATTACTAGGCAGAAGCTATCGGCTAAAATATTAAGTGCCAGAATGCCAGCACCTCAGATGTTAATTACCAGTACATGCACAGAGAGAAAAGCTTCACAGGCAAAAGCACTCCTGAAAACTTTGGATCTTTGCACTGGGTCTTTGCTGAAAAGCTCACATTTCTCTCTCCTGACCACAGCAGAAGAAGGATCTGCTGCTCCCCAGGCCCACCAACACAGACCTGAGGAAACAAGAAATAATCTAGACCACAGGAACACATCCTTGCTATTTGCTCTCCATTCAAACCCAGAAAGCGTGGAAGTCTTTCAAGGGTTAGAAAAGATGGAAAATATTTGAATCCAGGTCTCTGAATCTATTTTGGATGTGTTGGAGTGTCAGAGATGATAGCAAAGGACAACTGGGCATTTTCATTCTCATAACATTTTGGGCATCTAGGTCACTTCGTTCAGAAGATTTCAGACCCAAACCACTTCCAGACACACAAAAAAAATCAGCAGGTCCCTTTTTATACACCGAATGTTGGTCTCAATTAAAGAGAGTAAGAAAATATTTGCTCATGGATATGTATGAGATTTTTGGAACTAAGTGTTCTTGGTCCTTCTCAGAGCTTCTCAGAGCATTCTTCTTTCAGTTTTAAACTTACCAGCAGGAGAGGGGCCATCAGGGGAAGGACCTATTTAACCTTTAGAGTGCATTATTTACATAGGCTACTCAAAGAAAACTAACAGGGCTGTTACTCTAGGCATGATCTCTTTATATGGTTGAATAGTTCTTAGCCTCTTGAAAGCACAGGATTCATTGTTTTCGATCAGCCTATGATCATAATGATACAAAGAAAAATCACAGTAATTATAGAGCAGTCTTCATAAGAGCTATATTTAATAAGCTATGTTCATCTCTGTTCCAGCTCCACTAGCTCCTGTCAAAAGCAAGGATATATTTAACTGGTATGTGCTAGCTTGCATAGCTACAATAATTATTCTTGAGAAAGCAGTACTGCTCTTTGGTCCATTTAGAGGTTAAACCTTGCACTCTGTATATGTTAACAAAAATACTGAATAGTTTAAATAAACTGAGAATACAATATATGTTCAAGTATTCTGTATGAAATGTCGTTAGAAAGGTATTGTTTTCTGATTTTTTTTCTTCTCAGTTTGATAGCAAGAATTGTAACAAAAGGCAAATATTTGCATGCATATGTATACATGTATATGTACATATGTGTATGTGTGCATAAATACATACATGAACCTGTTAGATATACCAGCCAGCAGCATGCCATCAGAACTCTGATTTTCACTGGATTACTGACTGCTGTAGAATTTAAGAACTATACTTCAATGTCAGTAATACATAAGAAGCTGCAAAAAATGGAAGACAAATATATTCTTTGTCTAGAGGAGACCACAAAGTCCAAGACAGCAGGAGGAAATGGACGGCAAAGAAAACATGAAAAAAGTTTCTCAGCATACTTTTGCAAATATCTGTCTTGTATTGCTTTGAAGCATGTTTATACATGCTTTGTTCACTTGTACAATTCTCCCTTATATGGAATAATTGTTACGGTGGAAAAACAATCACAAACTGAACTGGCTGTCATACAAAGTCAAAAAATACAAGTGAACGATAAATAGAGGAAGATCTTACCTGCATCAGAATGAAGTCAGACAAGCAGAAAACACAGCATAAAAAATCACTTTCTAACATGAATTGACTGTTTCTTTACATGTTCACTATGTGTTCAGAGTAAGCACTGAGCAGCGCCAGTAGCTTTCTCATGAAGGGTAGGGTGTTGAAACTGATGATGATCTGTGTGTTTTTGCCACTGCCTAAGCATATGAGCACATACTCAGATATTAACAGGAAGTCACTGTTCAGGTTTTAGTCATAAGGGTTTGAAGAATGTGTTCACTTTTGGACACTGACAGTGGGTTAAGAGTCAGGGCAGCAGCAATGCCATGAGGCCTCACTGGAATATTCTATCCAGCTCTGGGATCCCCAGTACAAAAAAGACAGGGATCTCCTCGAAAGAGTCAACTGGAGGGCCACAAAAATGATAAAGGGCATGAAGTACCTCTCTTATGAGGAAAGGCTGAGAGGCCTGGGTCTGTACAGCCTTGATAAAAGAAGACTCAGAGAGGATCTGATCCATGACACTAAATATCTAAGGAGTGGTGAGAGGCAAAGGGACAAGGCCTGACTCTTCTGAGCAGTTTGTGGTGACAGGACGAGGGGAAATGGCCACAAACTGAAGCGTAGGAAGTTCTGCACAGATGTGTGTATGAACTTCTTCACAGTGCAGTGACAGAGCACTGGAACAGGCTGCACACAGAGGTGGTGGAGTCTCCTTCTCTGGAGATGTTCAAGACCCACCTGGACGCCTACCTGTGCAACCTGGGCTAGGGAGCTGCTTTGGCAGGGATTGGCCTCAATGATCTCTAGAGGTCCCTTCCAACCCCTACAATTCTGTGATTCTGTGATTCTGTGATATATCTCAGCACACACGAACATAACCTGAGTATTAGACATCATCTGTGGCCATCCTCAGGTGGTGTGCATAAACATTCACTAGTTATGAGGCCTCTGCTTATGCTATTTTGAGTTAATGCTAGAAGTTTATTTCACTATGATATAAACCAATTACAAAGAGCTCATAGTAACAGCAAAGTCTGGTGCAGTTTCACCTATGGAATTTAACTGGGGGAAAAAACCAATCCCCTCTTCCTATAGTGCAGTAGGAAGAGGATTGGTGGTGACTTCAAAGAGCTCACTAACGGTAGCATGCAACTTCCAGTCTGGCATCATTTCAGTCTCACTCATTCTTGAGAATTAAAAATACTGTTTACTTCATAGAGCATTTTCAATATGAAACAATGTAATTTACTTTGTTGGTGGTTGGTTTTTGTTTTTTTCTTGCACTCTGTACACTGTGTTCTGCCCTACACATGTTTACCGGCCACTCTCCTTGAAGAGAAGCCTCGTGCATGCTGGGAAGGAAGAACATAGCTTGGAGAGTTAAATCTAAAGAAGCACTAGGCTTCTCCATTTGGGAAGCGAGGCAGGGAGGCAAATTTCACACAAAATTCAAAAGAGTTCAATGGGGCTAAATGACAGTTCACATAATATTAAGGGAATAAAAGTCAAAGATCCCCACAATTTGCTTTAAGGCCATGCCAGAATTTCACACTTCCTTCCTGGTCTTAAAAAGCATGGAGTGTCACAGCCTTCCCCTATCTAGTCCACTGCATACAAGAGATCTGTCTTCCCACCCTTGCTATCCAATACTGCTCAAATTACAGCCTTATGAACCCCAAGACAAAACAAGCTGCTCTGTAAAATAAAACTTTGAAAGCACACACTGCATTTGCAGGCAGGGTCACAGTCTTCATATGTGTCTGTCAACATATGTGTGAGTGCATGGCACAACAGCACTGAATCTATTGATTAATTTCTAATTAAAAGGGAAGTGAGTGAAGCGTTGGGAAAATTCTGAAGCAATCTTGTATTGTGATATGCAAAAGAACGCGAGCAGCAGTTCATTGGTGTCTCCATAGAAACAAGACATATTGGAGGGTGTAAGACATTGTCAGAGGACTAAAAAAATTCAGCTTCAGCAGAAAACAGAAAAGCACCTCAGGGATTATATTTTTTTTTTAAAGCGGGAAAACAAAATTAATTATTCATTTCCTATATATGAAGCATCCCTTTTTTTGACGAGTTACTTAATATACATCAGGATAAACTTATGGACTGGCTAATCCTGTGATTTTCTAATCCATAAAATCTGTAGCAAACGCATGGTTACACTTCTAAGTATAAAAGCCAAAAAGGAATTGAAGTAGTCTCTCAATGAATAATTGAAAGCTGTATTCGGTATGCTGTTAATTCTCGGTACCATCTTCGCACTTGCCTCAGACACATCGCTCCTGCACTCTCCTGAACCCCAGCCCATATGCAGGGCCCTGCTGTGGCCTCTGCAGGTGTCCCCAGGATGGTGAAAGGCAGTGGGGAGATACTGCCTCAGTAAGACACTGCTCCCAATCTGCTGAGCATTCCTCCTACCTCCAGGATCACGGCACGCAGCTGCAGTGCCTATTTTTAAGATGCTGAACCCCCACACAGAATGGGTTAAAAAAGGCTCATCTCCTTATGCCAGAACTGAAGCTCTCTTTTTTTTTTCATACGTGACCAAGAGACTTGAGCCAGCTGGTGGCTTCACAAGTTGTGTCTCTTCCCTGATTATCTGCCCAGAGCTGGCTGTGGCAGCCTCAGGGACAGTATGCCAGCTGAACTGGCCTCAACACCCTTGGCCTCCTCTCCTAAAGATATTTCCTACCTACGGAGCGACCCAGTGCTGGAGATAACTCTATTGAAAGACATGCCAGAGAAATCAGGTAGCAGTTGCTTCCTTGAGTAGTTCCTACCCCATTCCCACAAAAGCAAGACAGGAAGATTTCATCGCCCTGGGACACAGATAAGGTAGTGGCACTCCTACTCATGCTGCATAACCCACATGAAGCTGACTACAGCCATTAACTTTTGACTGGATGTGATTGCAGATTTAGGAGCCTCACTGAGGGCAGCATTAAAAGAGGGCATGTCAGACAGCAAAAGATAAAAAGGTTCTTCTGAAGAATTAGGCTTCATCCTGGTAATATCGTGTGTCTCCATGCCATGGGGATATCCAGCCCTCCCCTGACAACTAGCAGCTTCAAGGCAGTTTGGTCACAAACACAAGGAAACAGTGGAAAGTATGAGACACCCCATCTGCAAACAAGAATTAAGGGTTCTAAAAGATGTTTCAGTCAGTGGAAAGGAAAAGAGAAGGTTTAATCCGAAAGAAAAGGGTTTTTTGCTGTTTTTTGTTGTTCTGCACAGAGCACCCATGTTAGAAAAAATATGTGAAGGACAAACAGAAGTCTCTAAGCATTACATCTTTTTTATCAGTTCTGGTTTTCATCATAAATGTCCAGGCATGAAAGCTCTGTCAGAGGATGCAGTGATTTTCCAGCCCGCTAATGACTTGCATCAGGATGCACCTAAGAACAGACACATGCCTGTAATTAATAAAGCATGGCATATGCCAGACAATTGCCAGACTTGATTCAAAGCAAAAATGGGACGAGGACTGACTGCGGCTCATTTGTGTTCAGCTGTGCTTTTCAACATTTGTGAAAAGACAGAAAGTCTTGCTGTTATATGACACAAAAGTGAAGGGAAAGACACCCATTTACACTACCAGGATGCGTACTTGCTCTCTGATCCATGCACCAGAGATGAAAGCACTTCACTTGCTTACCATCACTCGTCTTCCACAGGCAGCACCGCAAATACAATGCTGCCAGTATAGGATCTACTTCCAGCTACATATCCCTGAAAAAGTTCAAATTGATAGGTACATTTGGAAGGGACATCTAGAGATCACCTGGTCCAACCTAGCCCTGCCAAAGCAGCTCCCTAGCCCAGGTTGCACGTGCAAGACATTTTAAAAGGCATGGGATGTCACAAGAAATAGTTAATATTCCCTATCTCTTTTGGGATTTATTTTTGCTCTTATAAGGACCAATGCAAGGGCCCTGTCATTGCCTTCCTGGGCTCTGGATAATGACTGATCATCACTGATATCATCCTACATCTTTGCTTATATGTGCTGTTCTTCCCTGCATGATCAGTCTTACTGATGCTTGGGCTGTTCCTCATGCAAGCAGAATGTACAGAAGGAATGAGGAATATCGACAAAAACATGCTGTTCTGGAGGACCCAGTGCTAGGCTGCATCTTTAAGGATTCTCTTCAACTCTCCTTTTTTATATCTAGACAAACAGAAAAAAGAGCTGTGCAATTTCAAATACTCTAGATTCTCATCCATCACAGTGGTCACAGCTTTATGCCTCCTGATAGACAATGACGTAAAATGAGGACAGGTTACAGCAATATGAAGTTTCTTTTCCCTTTTCTGTACCCCCTGCTCATTTTGCAAGCAAGGCAGTTTAAAAGGGAAATGATTACTATTTTCTGAAGTCACGCTTTAAATTCAGATTGAAGAGAAACTAAGAAATGGCACTCAGAAAGAAAGAGTTGTGGTGTCATAATACCTGATACAATTTCTGATGTCTGCAGCGTGATCATGCATTACAGCAATTCTAGACTAAATTAGATAGAATGGTGATGACATATCTCATGAGAAAATTAGCTATAGCTTATCCAATAAAGTCTTTATTATCTGTGAAGCATACTTGACATTTATTTTTACTATGTATGATACTTCCTAGTAGCCTATCCAAACAATCTGACTAAATGCTTTATCTATTACAGTTTATAGCTACTTTACTTGGTATTAGATTTATTACATTAATGGAATTTAAGCGTGATTCTGTCATTAGGAATACACATCGCATTCCCAATAATGATTTGTTTGGTCCTGTCAGGTTGACATGCATATGTGAAGATGACTTGCACACTGGACAAGCTGGAAAAGACCATCCCTTACACTCTCACTAGCTCAGCTAAGAGGCAAACCTACCCCTAAACTGTTCAATTCTAGGTAGCAAACACTGGTGATCCTAATGAGGTGTTTGCTCCCAAGACTGCATTAGACATACTGCTGTGGGAACATAGCTGAGTTTTCCTACTCTCTGTTCTGGGAACAACAAGATAAAAGATATGCACCAGATCCTCTGTCCCTGCTGTGGTCAGATCCCACATGCACACAGGTGAAAGTTTTCCAGAGATCTCAAATGTCTGAGTGCTGAGGCTGTCTGAGTCAGGATATGTGAAACTGCAGCAGCTTCTGGAGAAAAAACCTTGATGATGTTGGCTATTATGGAATTTCATCACACAGAGCTATCAAAGCGGGAAGAAACTGATGGATAAATTTAGGAAAAATTGAAGACTACTGCACTGAGCCCATCATTCAGGTCAGTGGTTACAGCTGTAGCTGTAGCCTGAGACTAGTGAATAACGGGTCTAATTCCTTTGGTTTCTTAAGAGATAATGAGAGAAATTACTGAGCCTCTATTTAATATGTAAAGATGGGATAACGTTTTTTCTCCACTTCAGATGTGTACTCAGATGAGGCCTGAGACAGGTTGTTGCAATGTGAAACTGGTTTACATTACTTTGTTCATAAACATATACACACATGCACATATATGTACATAGAACTGTAGAATGGCCTGGGTTGAAAAGCACCTTAAAGATCATCTAGTTTCAACCACCCTGCTGTGGGCAGGGTTCCCAGCCACTAGACCACTGTGTCCACATAAACATAGGTCTGTGTATCCAGTAATGGACCAGTGTCAAAGATCTCACAAAGTGAGTCTAGATAAACACTCAGGTTCATGTGCTTTCCTAAAATTTGAAGGCAGCAAATCTTATTTAGAAGGAGAGATGACTGTGTAAAGACAAATATCTTCACAACAGCCTTCTCCAGTTTATCCCAGCCAACACAGCGCAACATTCTTCCTTTAGGTATTTTATCACTTAGGCATGTAACAAATTGATTGTGAGAATACAGAATCATTTGGATTTTTGCATTTTGTATTTTTAATGTGAGTCTCTCTGAATAACTTTACTACTTCACTTAATTAAAATAAAATAAAACAGAAAAAGGACACATTAATTTTCCTGCCAGAGCTGCGTTTAGCCCTAAGCACTCTAAGCAAGGCACAGCAATGCACAATATGTTGCATAGCACTTCTGCCCGAGTAAAGCTCCTGATATTGAAGAACAACCATACATCCAAAAGACAGTCAGCCTCAGACACAGACAGATTGACACAGCACGGTGCAGCTCTTTTTGTCCAGAATCTGGAAGTGCTTGCTTGTGGAACTTTGGCAAGAGTAAGCCTGCACCATGTGAATCTCCTTGTAAGTTTAATTGTCTGTATACAAGCCATTAGTTTACCTTCAGGAATTATTTTCCTTGACATTCTCCTCCTTATTTTGCAGCATTGTGGCTAAACGAATATGACTATTCAGAAAATTAAAGCCAATTCATAGTAAGCTGAGATTTGTAACCAAACCTGACGCCACAGATAAGACTGAAAAATAAAATAAAAAAAAGGCTCCAAACCAGCACTGCTATTTCACAGACTGAATTTTTGAAGGCAGAGGTTCTTAATTGCTTTTAGTGTGGATCACAGCTCTCCAAGGCGGAGGCGTTCATCTCCTGACATCAGTGCGCCATACTGTAAACATCATTCTCATATATCTCCAGTGTTAATCAATCCAGATTAACTGCCTCATTGAAGGGTAATCATATGGACTGTCCATGTCCTTTGCACAACAATACCTTACTGTCAGTCCATCAACCTGCTTCTGATTTTCCTTTTGGAATTGTACAGCTTTCTTGGAGAATTGCTTTGGACTTGGTTTCATAGAAATCAATTTAAGTGGGCCCAGTGTTCATCCTCATCTATCTGGAGGCTACATGAGGCTCAAGTAGGCTCCTGTGGTCTTACACAGGAGTCACTGTCAGCAGGAATCTATGAAATCGTTCAGATGCAGCGTTCTGCCATTGCTGTGGGACCGTCTTGAAGACATGAAGTACTTCGCAGGAGGGAAAGTAGCTCAGTATAACTACTGGCCAGGAAATAGCTCAGCAACCAGGGCCTGGCCTTCTCTTAAGATGCTCATGCCCTCTTTGTGGGCTGAGGTTAGGACACAGAGCCACGTACACTGCTCTGGCTTGCACAGTGTTGGATGCCACACTATCTCTCAGGGTCCAGATCACATTAAAGATGGACAAAAATAAATAAATAAATAAACAAACAATGTGAATCTTATTGGTTCCACAAATATATTCCTCCTCATATTGAAAAGTTTTGCAAATAGTTGATCCACGCTCTGAAACTGGAGTGTTTTTTTTTTCCATAAAAAGTACCTAAGAGAGCATTTTTATGAACAGAAACACTACAAAATTTATCCAAATACTTATGCAATATTTCACTTCACTAAAAACTGGGTTTCCTCACCTGAAAATTTTCTGTGACAGTTTTAAAACCAGTGCAACAAAATTCTCCAAAGGCGCCAGAATAAAGATTAACTTTTACACAGAGGAGATTTGGGACAACTTTGAAATTTCAGATCATGGTTTCATTTTTCATCCAGGTCTGTCCTACACTGTTTTTCTCTCGTGAGAAAAAGGCAGGATGCAACAGCAAAGGAAGGTTATAAGACTGAATTTTCTATTTGGTTTGCCTACACATCAGTCGTATTACCTAAGACTCTTTAAATTGCAGCTCTATAGGGTGATAACCACATATATTAAGAACTTTACATTTTAAACATTTCCCAAAAAAGCACTGCACTGTGTGGGTGTAGGTGGGAAGGTGTTGGCAGCGGGGAGGCTGCAGGAGCATCTGTGAGAACTGCAGAACAGACCTACTGGAGCACACAGCTGCCCTGTCAGCCACACTGGTGGCACATCAGTGGAAGGCCGCTAAGAAAAGAGCAAAAATGCTGCAGCCAGTGGGGAGACCATAGGAATGTAGGTATTTTCCCACAGCCCTTGAAGAGTACCCAGAGGAGCAGGCCCTGGGCTGGAGATGCAGCCTGTGGAGAGCAGCCCACAGTGGAGCACATCTACAGCCTGTAGAAAAGACCCATGCTGGAGGAAGGGAGAAGCGAGGAGAAAGGAACAGCAGATGGGAGCTTGCATGGACATCCACACACTCATTCTCTCTTTGCTGCTTGGGGGTAGGAATGAAGATCTGAATTTCAGCCTAGGAAGAAAGGACTCAGGGGAGAAGGTGTTGTTTTAATTTGTCATTGTTTTTTGCTTTCCAGACCTACTTGTATTTTGCAATACATTAATTTTCTCCAAGTCAAGCCTGTTTTGCCCATGATGGCAATTGGTAAGTGGTCTCCTCTTTATCTTCACCCATAAGCTTTTCACTTCATTTTCTACTCTGCATCTCCTGAGGAGGGGAAGCAGGAGAGTGGCTGGGTGGGTGCCTGGCAGCTGGTCCAAGGTCAGCCCTTCACAAGTGGTAAGATCAGGGATATACACTGTTCTAGCAATGCAGTACTATATCACAACAAATTTGGTAATTACATGAAACACTTTTTCTTAAGTTATTGACACAGAAGTACTTCAGAATTGTTGAGTTTTGTCATTATAGCAAAGAACCACAGATCAAGTTAACTGATGTTTGTTTTTTAAGAGAGTATTTCATGAAATTGTTAAATAACTTAGTGGACAACGCACTGCTCCTTGATGATTTCTGAAGACTGAGGAAGCTTTCCTCTATCTGAAGTTAGTTCTGATAGCACAGCGAATGCAATTCCAACATTCTTTTTGGACAACCAATCCTGGTACTGGAACCAGCACATTTAACCATGGTAGTAGCTCAGAGGTATGTGCAAGATCCAGAAGCAGAGTAGGTGAGCAGGAAGTAGGCCATTATCTGGGAATCTAGTCCAAGCCAGTGCACAGGAAATCAAATCAACTCTCCAAACTAAACTGTTCTTACAAGGATGTAAAGTTGGAATAATGTAAACTAACGTAATAGTGATTCAAAAGATAATCTGCTTCATAAAATGCTACATCACTAACTGCTCCACCAAAATGGATCTCAGGTTTTACAAGATGATTTATAAACATGCTCTTATTGATGCTCATGAATAAACACTGTCTTGCTGAAAATAAGGATCTTTCTGCGCCCAATTCAGAATTTTGCTTACTTCTTGAGCAAAAAAGCTTACTCTTCTTCTGTCAACAGCATAGGCTACTTATATCTTATTGCTTATATATTACCACAGTACTCCTGCCCAACATTTTATCTTTGTAGTACACCAGGCTGTAATTTTTTTCCACTTATTGTTGCCACTATGATTATCAGTGCATCGCCATTTTTGTTGTACTTCTGTCTTAGTAGAGAGAAAAGAAATCTATACAAAAGTCTGTAGAAAACCTCTATAGCTGGAGCAAGATTTTTCCAATTCTGATTCACCCAGGCCCCTTTAGTTGCATACCTTAATAAGGTACGTGAGAAAAACTAAGTGAGTTTTAAAACTTCTCATGAGCAAACTCACTAATATTATGTCTAACTTGTTTTGAATATATGAAAAGTAGCTAATAGTTTCCCACAGCTTCTTAGTTTACCTCCTAACCTCATGAATATGATTGTCAAAAGA
Source organism: Callipepla californica brunnescens (assembly GCA_023055505.1). Classification (NCBI taxonomy): domain Eukaryota; kingdom Metazoa; phylum Chordata; class Aves; order Galliformes; family Odontophoridae; genus Callipepla; species Callipepla californica. The sequence continues at coordinate 15,152,067 of JALIRH010000007.1, read as the reverse complement.
TGTTTTTCATACGGCAGTCAGGGCTGAAGCTGTAGTTTATAATGGCAATGTGTTAAGCAGGAAAGCAAATTTATTCATTCTGTGTAGACATCAGGGTATTATTACATACAATTTTGCCTACTGGTAAATACCCCAAGGATTTGACCGAGAGGATCATTTGGCTGAAAAGAAAATGAAAAATCACAAACAATTTTCATAGAATCAAAGAATGGCCTGGATCGAAGAGGACCTCAAAGATCACTGAGTTTCAATACTCCCTGCTGTGGGCTGAGTTGCCAACCACTAGATCAGGTTGCACAGAGCCACATCCAGCCTTGCCCTGAATGCCTCCAGGGATGGGGTATACACAACCTATTTGGGCAATCTGTTCCAGCGCTTCACTACCCTAGGAGTGAAAAACTTCCACTTAACATCTAACCTAAATCTCCCACATCTTAGTTTAAAACCATTCCCCCTTGTCCTAACACTATCAACCTGTGTAAACAGTCATTCCCTCTCCTGTTTATACGCTCCCTTCAAGTATTGAAAGGCCACAATGAGGTTTCCCCGGAGCCTTCTCTTCCCCAAGCTAAACAAGCCCAGTTCCCTCAGCCTTTCCTCATAGGAGGGGTGCTTGATGCCATCATCTGTGACATTGATGAAGATGCTGAAGAGGACTAGTCCCAAGACTGACCCTTGGGGGACACCACTCATGAACAGACTCCACCCAGACATAGAACTGTTTAAATTTAAACCTCTCTAATTTAGAGAGAAGGATGTGGTGAGGAACCACGTCAAAGGGTTTACAGAAGTCCAGGCAGATGGCATCTGTTGCTCTTCCACTGTCCACCAATGCAATCACTCCATCATAGAAGGCCACCAGATTGGTCAGGGAAGATCTGCCCTTGTTGAAGCCATGCTGGCTGTCTCAGATCACCTTTTTGTCTCCTATGTGCCTGAACATGGTCACCAGGAGGATCTGCTCCATGATCTTCCCAGACACAGAGGTGAGGCTCACTGGCCTGTTGCTCCCCAGGCCAGCCTACACAATGCTGTCACATACCTGAACCTACTGATTTTGTAGGGTTAGGGAAGCTTCAGGAGATCCCTAGTTTCCATACTTGGGCACATGCCATATTCTATACAACTTTTCCGTAAGTGCCCTTCATTTGAAGAGAAACAGCTGCTACCAAAGTAATCACCTTACTAGGTAAGTCCCATTCTGTGCTTGAAACGGTAGCTAGGAATCCTTATCTCAATCATTTTTCTGTTCATGATATGAATCAGCTACGTGAAAAAGACCACTTTAATCTAAACATGAAAACATTAATTTAAGATGCTCTGTTTGGAGGAATCTCTAATAGTCAATATTCAATCCTATTTTGATAAGTTCACAGATTTCAATGTCTCCGAAACAATTCCAAGCACATCAGCTTGGTCCAGATTCCTTTAAAGCAGGGATGCAGGTGCCAAATGACCAAATGCCATTGGTACCCACGTGACCAAATGCCATGAGGTCCTCCAGCCTGCAATCCCATGGAAATCTCATATTTTCAGATTCTTAACGGCAAACCACCTTGAAACTCAAGTGCAGCTTTTTTTATTTTGAAAGTAATCCATTTGAAAGCAGACAGTTAAATTTACTTGTTATGACCATTTCACATGTGAAAACTCCAGAAAGCAAAAAACAAAACAAAACAAAACAAAAAAAGTCTTGTTTCACCCTAGGGAAGTAAGAGGGAAAGGTTCTTATTGTATTCTGAAAATGTGCAGTGCAAAAAGAAAAAAAAAGAAAAAAGATAATAGATGGTCTCACAGTAACTAACTGTTAATAGCATTTGGAACCGAAATCAGCAAAGCAGGAATTGTGCCATTAAATTAATATTGTAGCAGTACTCTTGAAACGTAATGTTAAATATCTGGGGTGATTTCCAGAGCTGTATGTTGCTAATGGATATTTGCTCTCCTCTTTCATTCTCGTGCCCAGTACAGGAAGACACACACAGTGTCTTCTGAGTTATCTGCTCGTCTCTGTGCTTCAACACTCACATACAGAACGTGTTGAACACTGAAATACAAAAGCACAGAATGCATTGAAAAGTTGCACTTTGGAGACCTTCCTTACAACAGTCTTCAAGTAAGCCAGACCAGTGGCAGCATCTCTCACATGATTTAGAGAGGTTGTGGAATCTCCTTCAGTGGGGGTGTTCAAGACCTGCCTGGATGCCTACCTATGCAACCTGGTCCAGGGAGCTGCTTTGGCAGGGGGGTTGGACTTGATGATCTCCAGAGATCCCTTCCAAGCCCTACAATTCTGTGATTTCAATGGTTTTCAATTTCCAAGCCTCTATTTTTTAAAGCAATTGCAAATCTAGGTTATTTACTAGCTCTGTAAGCCCATCCTCGCTTGACTATTCCTAAGTGCAAAAAATCCAAAGATACAGTTGGAGAAGAGACTGGAAGGAGTGCAGTAGTGACCAGATTCCCTAGGTGGCTTCACTGATTTCTGCAATCTGAACCTCTTTTCCTGGAGTTCTTCAGCCAGCCTCCCAGCAAACTGACAGAAGAGAATCAATGGAAAAGCATGCCCTTTTGTAAGGATAATTCCCCCTTCTTCAGTATAGACAGAAACATTTATGGACACCATCAGATATAATTTCCATCAATTTATAACGGTTGCACTTCCCAAATATATCAAGTGGCCAACTCCCGCACATTTATCTCAAAGAAGACAGCCTTGTGCTACCCACTGAAGAATTATTCCTCAGTAAAGCAGGGATGATAACTTGCAACTGCATGCTTGTTCAGAACCAAAAATGTTTTTAGCCCAGTCAACTCTCCACCCTCCACCACAGTGCCCTACAGGCTCCTCCTGCTCTTTTTTAAATCAGGAAGAACGTCTATATTCCAGAGGTCTCTTCCCCAGATATTCAAGTATTAATTTCCTGTATTATCTCCGTTAATCACACGAGCGTGGAAGTGAATGATAAATACCTGAGAGGGATTAATCTGGTAAAAAGCCAGTGTGACTTCTTGTTACTTTTCTGAAGAAAAAAAAGAAAAAAGAAAAAAAAACAACCATCATGTATTGGTCCCCCCAGGGGCACAGCCAGCGAAGATCAGAATAAGCAGTGTCACTGCACGAAACAGCGACAACTGAAGTATTTATGAACTGGTTAATTTGCAGCCCCGGCTCTGGGGGAGGCCGTTAATTATTCATATTGAAATTAGGAGCGGAAATCTTAAATTTATTTATCAACAGTTGCGCTCACCTCAGAATCCCGTCACTACACAATGACTGTTAGTTCAAAATCTATCTTCTACTCGTTTGGTTATTAAAAACGTAAGCAGATGCTGGAAGGGCTTATCTGAGAAATGCACACCCGCATTTAAAGCAGTGAGGTGCAGAAGCTGAGCCCACGGCTGGAGCTGCAGGGCCAGGGACACTGCATGAGCAGCCACAGAGCAGGGCAGGGAATGATGAGGGGAGGCACCAGGAGGGGCCTGGCACCCACCCTGGCTGCTGTAATCCACACCTGGCAGCACCTCGGAGGAGGCACACACTGCTCTGCCTGCTCCTCTAACTGAAAATCTGTATATGTACGTATGAACTAGAGATCCTAGGAGATCCAGAGAAATCAGATGTGAATCTCAAGATTACATTATAATAAATATCTTAAGGTAATATCTCTTCTTGCATGGATGTATCTGTAAATCCTCGAGCTTAAATTGTACACTGAGGGGTTTAGTATAAAGCAGTTCTTGTCCAGACAGCTTTGTTCTATCTGGGAATCAAGAGCATGATAAGAAGTCCCTGCACAACTGGCACAGGAGGGATCCAAAGCAGTACTGCAACTAGCTTCAGGGGAGACTGATCGCAAAGGCTGATGTGATGTGCACAGTCCCAGGAACAGGGCTTTCCTGTGTCAGAAGCATTTCCCTTTTCCCACAGCACCTTATCCTAGAGCTTGCTAAAACCAAGGGGAAGCTCATACTCATTTTCATCTTCAGTGCGCTCACACTGTTTGTAGTGCTGCTTTCCTTTGTCAGGCAGCGCTTCATTGCAGGACACAGTGTGAATGCTGACACGAATAGTGTAAGAGCCAAGCAAACTGACAGCAGTGAAGCTACAAGCAAGTCCTCACTGCGCCCAGCACTGTGGGATGTGATTCAGAACCTCTCACCAGAGCATGGCCATGGACCCGTGCAGCAAGCCAGAAGACAGCACAGTGCTACTTCACACTATTCCTGAGAAGTGCATCCAACTTCCCTTACTCAAAAAGTCTTTACACTGAGCTGGGTTTGCTGGTGTTGTTAGCTCAACTTCCCAAACCTGGCTTTGTCTGTTCCATCACCCTGCTGAAACCATTTTGACAGCTGTGCTTGTTTTTGCTGCCTCCTATAAAAACAAAGTTGTACATATATAGCACTCTATTCCAGGAAGCCTTTGTCTTTCATTTGAATTACAGGTGCTGTTGGAATGGCAATTATAACTGAGAAACGCTGCTTTGCAGGAATATGAAAGCAAAGCACTGTATCAAAACTAGCTGCAAAAATCTCACAAGACAGCTTCACAAGAGGTTATTATTAATCGATCATTTGCTCTGCTTGTTTTAGGAATCTAACACTTAGTTCAGGTGAACTTCAGCTTTTCACTACTTTGGCTGCACATCTGATTGAAGAGGCTTCCACAGGATGTTGGCCTCAGCACTTGTTCAAGTATCAGCCTCAAAGGCCCCACACGGCTCTGATCAACAAGTTACCTGCTGTGCTTGGAGCACAGTCACAGAAAGAGCACAGTCAGCACATCTGGGGCAGGGACTGGAAAAGAACAAACATCTGTGGGCAGGATGCAAGCCCCTTCGGATGGCTGTAGTAGAGGAATAACAAAACAGCACCATGACTTAAGCTGAAAAACAGGGGAGATAAATGCTGTAAGGGCAGTTCAGAGCAATAGCACAAATTAACTGTCTAATTGGAAGACCTAATTTAGGCTTCCATGACATCTATCAAGATGTATACTGATTACATATTTATGAGAAAAATATCATCAACTCCATATAATCAATAAAATGGAGAGTCCCTATGAGATTCAGCTACTTTGCCTGCCAGCCTCTTTGATGTTACAGTATTATTCCTCTAGGTTTAAGATGCTTTCTCCTTCCAACTGTTACTAACCTGCACAGAAGGAAAAAAGCCAAATGATTCCACTGAAGAAACAATGGGACTGAATAGACACAAAAGGCTGTCAAACACACTGAGTGAACAGAAAAAATATGCCTTTAATTTCTTTTAGTTCTTGCCTATTAGTTCTATCAGCAGTTGGGCGAGAGGTGGGGAGGGGAGAGGAGGAAAATAAATCAGATGTGAGAACAATGTTTGCGAGAACAATACTACCCTTAAAGAGATATTGATATCATTTATAGAATTAAAAATGCATGAACAGAACCTAAACTAAAAGCTTACCCCAGAGAAAAGCAGACTAGCCCCCAGTCCTTGCCCTCTCCCAGCTGATGTGAGCAGGGAGGGATGTGAGTCCTTGGGGAATTTAATCCAGTCCTCACATCTAGCAGCAGAGCCAGAACTATGTATCACAGAATCCTCAGAGTTAGAAGGAACCTTTAAAGATCTTCTATTCCAACTCCCCTGCAATGAACAGGGACATCACAGCTTGGTCAGGCTGCCCAGGGCCTTATTCAGCCTTGCCTTGAAAGTCTCCAGGGATGGGGCAGCCACCACATCTCTGGGCAACCTGTTCCAGCACCTCACCACCCTCACTGTAAAACACTTTTTCTTTATATCTAACCTAAACCCTCTTTAAGCTCAAAACCATTTCCCCATGCTCTATCGCCACAGATGCCACTGAAGAGCCTGTCCCCTTATTTTCTGTAGCTCCCTTTAGATACTGAAAGGCTGCTATCAGGTCACCTCACAGCCTTCTCTTCTCCAGGCTGAACAGCCCCAGCTCTCCCAGCCTGTCCTCTTAGGGAAAGTGTTCCATCCCCTGGATCATTTCTGTGACCCTCCTCTGGACTTGCTCCAACAGGTCCATGTCTTTCCTGTACTGAGGCCTCCAGATCTGGATGCAGTACTCCAGGTGAATCCTCACCCAGGTAGAGCAGAGGGGCAGGATCGCCTCCCACAACCTGCTGGCCACGCTTCTTTTGCTGCAGCCCAGATGCAGTTGGCTTTCTGGGCTGCAAGGGCACATTGCTGGCTCACGTCCAGCTTCCCATCCACCGGTACTCCTGTGTCTTTTTTTGGCAAGACCGCACTTAATCCTTTCATCCCCCAGCTTGTATTGGAATTGAGGGATTTCTAAGAAAAAGCTCCTCCCAGGAAACAGCCAATTCCCTCAAAACCAGGATCTCAACACGGCCCACTCTTCAAAGAAATACAGAGCTCACTACTTCCTCCAGTCCAGCAATATGTAAACTCCCTCTACTTAGGTTTGCTTATTGCTTACAGGAGAAACCCCAGTAAGGGAGTTACCGCGGCTTTATGCTAAATTAACAGCTGATCACAAACACCTCCGTGGTTTTCCATCCTTTGCTTTCAAAGTAGAGGACTCAGATGGGTCTTAGTTGCTGAGGAGATGTATGTTGCTCCTTAGTTGCATCTCGGGGAACACCACGGGCTGTCACCTGCCCTGCCTTGCAAGAAGGTTTATCAGGAGTTGTGCTCAACGATCCTTGTTAATGCTTTCTAACTTAGGATATTCTTTGACTCTACAGTGTTACTGTGCCAGCCTTGTCCCTGCTTCCCCTGGATAAAGCACACGAGGTCTGAAGGACTCTGTCCTCCCGATAAGCTGGTGTGAGGTTGCTGCTTGCAGGAAAAGAGCCTCTATCTAACAAGTGAAAAAAGCAGCCTGATATCTTCTGGCCTGGATTATTAAATGGCGAGTTGCCCTTATCATGATCCCAGTTAAGCCAGTAAGTGTTTTGCCAGCAACTTCAGCAGAAGCGTGTTCAAGCCCTAGGTACAAGGATTTGATGATGGCAGGTCACCTAGAAAAGGAACTGAAATTTATAAAGGATGTTGTTCTTGCTTCAAGAGACAGACGGAGTGCTAGGAACTGGGAGAAAAACATGACTGTTTTCACAACACATTATTGTACAGATCAGCTCAACGTGAACCTCTGTCAGAAATTGCATGGAAATGCACAATCCTTGCATGATTTTCTGCTTTGGTTCTCGTTCTTTTTATGAGCAATGGCCACGTTTAAGTCTTCAATACGGCAAACAACCATTTTTACCACAAATGCTGTGATAGTGTTTATTAATTGCAAACATTATCTCTTAAGATGCTAATGGTGACCGATGCAGCTACACTTTCCTTCACCAAAAGGAAAGAAATCTCTGAATTACTGTGTGGTTTAATCTGTGTACCACTGAGTGCCTTCCTGTGCAGGCTGTTTGACAGTAACAGACTTGTTACCCTATTTGTACCATGGTACTGTGCTGCTAACAGGAATTAATAGCTTGCTAAGCAGAACTTCTTTGCTGCTTTCTGCATACTTTGCTGGCATTCACGCTGTCCTGTATGATTGGGCTTCAATATCAATTTTTCAAGTGTATCTGTCAAAGACAATTAAATTATGTGACAGCCATAATTTGTATTGGACCAATCCATGCAAATCTTCTGTTGTTGCAGGTATGAATATTTTATATTACACAATAAGAAACAAAGAGCATTTCAGTTTGATTTAGCCACGGGGTCTCCAGTTGAGGATGTGTGCTTTCACACATAATCCAACCCTCTGCGTTGACCTTGGGCAGGATTTCTGAAGTGTATATATGTTAGAAAAAAATAAAATAAAATGCTTGTGGTATTCAGAGAAAGTGAAGCTGGCACTGTCAGACCCTGTGATCATCTCCTATCAGCGAACATAACTTCCTTTTAAAGTGAGCATAAAAAGCCAGCTGCTTTTCCTTACTACTTTAGAACACTTTACAAGGATTTTATGTTTGATAGCAGCTAGGACACGCAGGGATGTGGGCCACGTATGCTGTACTTCATGTTCACACTTAACACCCTTTATGTTCATGTCAGAGACATCCATTTGATCTCACTTATACTACACTCATAAAAACAGAGGTACATGAGTGCTGTTATTCTTGATTTTCCCTGGTAACCTCCAGCTCAAATGCAAGACTTTCTCTTCAATAAATACGTAAATAAATAAACAAATAGGAATAAAATTATTAGCTGTTTTATCTCATTGAAATGATAAAGCTAAAAGCACGATATCCTGTATGTAAGAACAGAAATGAAAGCATAAAGTTTTCAGAAAAATGCATCTGAGATTTCTAACGCATCACTAACAAAAGGAGGCAATAAATCAAATCTGAAGGGAAAAATTAGGGAACATAACTAATGATGCTATCTGTGATACACAGTTCTACCGCTTTTGGATATATCAGTTACAAAGTTACTAGATAAAGCAAAAGTGGAACACTGTGTGCCCTATGCTACAGTCATTCCTCCTCTGTATTGCTAAATTCAGCTAAGAGCTGTATTGCTCTTCTAAGCACAATGGGTGGAATGCTTTTATTTATATATCCTTCAGTATGCTTGTGATTCTAATTGATTATCTGTCCTCTTATTTTTAAATTACTTTGTTATTTTTGAAAAGCTGCTGCCAAATGTGCTTTCCTTTAGTGGGAAATCATAAGGCAGAGGCAGAACTGGCAGAAAATTACTAATGCCATTAAAAGCAAAAAAAAAAAAGACAGGTGTACTACAAAAAGCAGTGGCTACGCAATCACTGCTTTACATTGATTCTCCAAGTAACGCGCCCTGCACGCCACTCGAGATTTGGAATTCGCTCAGCGAAGCTACGAGCGGTCGAGTGCCTGAATTACAGAGCATGTAACGTGGCCTCTACATCCAGAGCATGCCACTTCCCTGCAGCTTCTGCTTAACGTGCAGAAATGAAATCTGTGGAAATGTCTTCACTTCTCTAAATCTCTGCACGAGACACCGACAGTGAAATAACTTCCATGGCACGCAGTCAGCAGATCTAACTACACCATTCTGAGGAGGCAGCCTTCATTCCATGTTCAGTTCCTTGGGTTTTTATTCGTTTTTGTGCTTATTTTTCCTTTTTTACAAAAGCAAAGGATGCTGTCTGGCACAGTGCTACTGCTTAACATGCTCCTGTGCTGCCGTACCTCCAGTTGCCTTCAAGCATTTTACAGCAGCATGTTTCATTCAGAAAGGGATGCTGGCAGCCACAGATTTCAGCAACGATACACGTTTTACGCACCTACTAAATATTATTCAACTTCTTCTACATTTCCAAAGATCCGTTTCAGAGTGCACGGTGCTGGGCAGTACGTGATCACATTGATCACTTGTTGCTAAATTCAAAGGCTGTAGGCTGTCTCAAATGACAGGAGAACATGACAGATATGGATCCGTGAACTAATCATCAGCAAGTGCGAGAGCTGACACGAACACATGCCTGTAAAATTATCACATTGGCGATGCAGAAATCAAACCTGAGAACTTCTCAACAGAAGTGGAAAAGCCACGGTAATTACAGCCTGATGCCAGCCAGCCTGCAGCTTTGTTCTGCTTTCACACAGACCTTGCTTCTTTTTCCCCTCTGTTGGCTCTGGTTGTGAATGAACTTTGGAAAAGAGAGCTATTTCACTTGCGTGTTGGTTGCCTATGCTGACAAATGCACCGATATTTTTTTAATTATTTTTAATAGGCATGCCCAAGCCTAGAATGGGGATGAAAAAGCTCTTGAGTAGTTTAAGACATGAAAAGAAAAAAAAAAAATAATGGGGAAAAAAAAAAAAGAGAGAGAGAATACTTCCCAAAGGTACTCATTTCAAGCCGCCTGAGCACTTGCAGCAAAGTTGCCCAGCTCTAAGACCAGGACTGAACAAATCTCACCAGAGGAGACCCAGTAACCCAGTGTGCCTCCAGACCTCTGCTGCAGACTGCTGTTTCTCTAAGAAACGTTCCTATGTCAAATTTTACCTTTCCTGTACACTTAATCTTAGCTGCCTGAGAGAGGGCATGTTGCGTGTGTGATCACAGCAATGTTTTAAAGCTCTTCAAAGAGTATTTCTGCCAGCTAGCATTTTTCTTAGCCACATTTCTGCATTGTAGAGGCTGCTATCACAGTGCCATGAATATGTGGGTTTTCTTGCTCTTATCTCACGCAGTGCACTTGATAAGGGGTACTACTGAATCTTCTCCTGCACGCTGCATACAAAGGGAACTGTCTTTTAGAAAGGCATTTTCTCTCTGCTGCTTGCACATAAAATAAGGGCTCTTGTAACTGTGTGGACCTGGCTATATGGATTCTCAAATGAAAACTGAAACCTTCCTACTTTATCTGAAGTACAAATTCCCCAAAGATTCTTGCCTTACAAATCATGCTCACTGTAATAAAGGTTAATACCGGACTGAACTTATCGTATTCTAGCATCACATGTTAGGTCCCAGACCTGTGTGTGTGATATATTTTCTTCATCGCTGCTGAAATTACAGAATAGGACAAAATATTGGCAATATTATTAAAAATAATAGAGCACGAGCATTTTACTTAAAGTCAGTTCGAACCTATGGCTTTCACGAGGAGGAAAAAAAACATGGTGCAAAGTACTGGGGGGAGGGAAGGGAAAAGCATCTGTTGAAAATTAACTCCTTCAGCATTAATTAACGCATCATTTTCTACCTGATGAGATAGTGTGTAGAAAGTATAAATTGAAGGCACAAGAGTAAGAAATGAGTCATCTTTGACTTACCGTATCAAAGACTATTGCTGTATTGCAGTCAGCATCCAAACACAGAGCATGAAGCTTCTCGCAAATCAGAAAAAATATGCAATCAAAGAATGAATCAAATTCATTGTAAAAATAAAGGCCAGAGATTAGAGTATGTATCCAAGGGTCTGGTTAGTCACAGCTTTGACTAGCCTGCTACAGAGCTCTGCAAAACAAGTATACTGCAGCAGTGTGGCAAGCATAGGATTGCAATGCATGTCCCATATATTCAAGCATAATAGAAAACATGGTCTGGAGCTTATTCCATGTGGAAGTGGGGTTTGTTTTATGCAGGCAGAAAAAAAGAGGGGTTTTTTCCCACATAATAGAATTAGAAATGAAGATTTTTCTTGATTATTGTACACTATAAGTCCCCAGGATATCAATTACATAAAGCAGGTGCCTCTGTCTCCTGTTTCCCAGATAAATGCCTGTAATCTCATTTCACAAATGATCCTATTTAGACAGGAGCCACCTATTGTGATGATATCATTTGCTCTAGTATCCATAAATGGGCAACTTCCTACCAAACGTCACGACCACTGACGACACAAATCTTTATAATATTGAGTGGGCAGGGTGCTTGATGGGGTCCCATCAATCTACAGCAGCTTCTGCTGATGTGATATCATGAAACCTGCAGAATCATCTGAAAGGCTGAAAACGAAGAGGAACGTTAAACCTGCCTGGTGGAGCTCGTTTAAAGAGAGAGAGAAATGGTAATTTCTGAAAAAACTAGAGAAGTAGTAAAGGCAAATAAAGCATCACCAGAGAGCGGTGGCACCTTTTCAAATGCCTCATGCACTCACGAGGATACTGATAGATATGAACAATATCACTCTCAGTTAACAAGTGTAGCTGCCAATTTGCTTTTAGCAAATACTAAAGACTGTACACATTCTTTCCTTGCAATTGCAAAATATACCTTGACAGCACAAAGGAGCGGTGCTCCGGTGCTGCACAAATTAACCCACTCTTAGGGAGTATTTTTAGAATGAGCAACTGCTTCAACTGCTCGTCCCAGTAGCTTAGAAAATGAGCTCTGAAACAAAATATCCTTTGACTGTTTGAAATCCAGCCTGCCACACCAGTTTGTTCACACAATAACTGGTGCATCCTGCATGGATTCCATTTGTCAGGTGTTTGCAGGAAAAAAATCATTCAGTTAGAGGTACGCATTTGGGAAATGTCACGATACGGTTAACAAAAATGAGTTTCCATCTGTCTGCCCTAGCACATCACTATTTGAGGAGCGTTACAGGTGAGACAAGGCTCACTTGCTTCCCCACCCCTCTCCTAAGGGGCTTGGCTGCTCCTAGTGGTGGAGCCAAAGTGCTGAAGAACTTTGTATTTAATATTTTCTTCCGGCAGACGTTCAAAAAAACCTTCAAAAGAAGCACCTCGGTTTAAAAACAAAACCCCCCCAAAAAAACCCACAATCTGAGACCATTATTCATTGTTATCTCCAAAGATCTCGGTTTACCAAGTCCTGGTCTGAGCAGACAGAACTGCATCTCAGCACCACCTTTATAATTTGCAGACAGAAGGGCACAGCGTTAGATCCATCCACGTTGCTGTTTGGGCAACACTCACTAGAACTCGTATCATGGTGGGGATTTGGGGTAGAAAACTTCAAAGCTTAAAAGCACAGAAATTGTAGTTCCTGCCTGTTTGTTTTTACTGGAGTAGTCCCACCACAACAGAGCCCACTTTCCAAAACGCAGCTCCTCCGTTGCATGTGATGCTAAATTTCTGTATTACAAATAGAGAAGAGCCCAGATGGAAGTGGTGTAAATGTTAACAATAAAAGCAGTACTACTCCAGTGACTTACATCAGGTCCAGCTGGGGTGAAAGCAAAATCTGAGCACAGCACCCATGGCTCCAAGACAAAGCTATGCTGTCAAAGCAGCAAAGCCAATGGATTTTCTGAAAACACCCTAAAGAGATGAACTCTTTCCTCAGAGATAGAAATCAATGGAGAAAACCATTTCAGAGCACTGAATAGCAGCTGAGACGTGAGCAGGTGCTTTCTTTCTCCCTCCATCCTGAACATATTCATTGTCAAGGTAGCCAATCTCCCCAGATATGCCATCCAGGCAATGACATAAATGCTACTTTGAGTCTGGGGATCATAACCCTTTCATTTCAGTACTGAGTGGAAGAAGAACAACGCATATTCTACAAGTCCAGATGGCATAAATATTCTCCATGTTTTTCTGTAACACAAGAAATTGTTGGAAAGTGGAAGCATGTGTGAGCGTAACAGAGATTGATGGTCCAAAAGTGTCTCTCTTGTCTAGATAAAAAATGATGAAATGGGAGTGAGGGGGAAAAAAAGGTAGAAAATAGCTTAAAAGAATATTCATCATTGTTCCATCAAACTCAGTCCTGCCTTGGGAAAAGCCAAATGTCAGACTGTCTTGGAATAATGTACCAAGACTTGTAAGGCTCTTTCAGGCCATGGTAAGAAGGCACGCATTTTCTTATAACAGTATTTTTTTCATCATCTGAACCAAGAGTTGACACCACTCTTCCTTTAACCTAGTTTTGAGCTTACCAAGCATGAGCAAGCAGAGCTTTCTTATGCAAAGGAGGATGTTAAGCACGGCCCACTGGAAGATGCCATGATGGTAGTTTTGATCTTTCATTAAAGATGCCTGGACTTCATAAGAGACAGAGCAGAACACCACTTCCAAGCAGTTCCCACTTGTGCTGGGAGATACTGTGAGAAAATGCCCCAGACATATTCCTGTCTTAGAAGCGGGCTGAAGGATTATGCTGCGACTCACGACTGCTCCTATCTGGTGATGAGCAAAGGAAAGCTGTTATACAGGGTGCAGGGGAGACTGTCCTAGGCCACAACAAACAACATTAAGCAAGCGACCAAGGCACACGTGAGAAAACTGCAAACCACCCAAGACGATATTCTACCCCTATTTGCTTTATACTTGGGATTGTAACAGATGAGATCCTAACAAAGTAGCTGTAATGTCCTCAGACTACCTTTGTAATTCTACAGTCTACCTTTCACTGGGCATAATTATTCTTTTCCAGCACACTTGGAAACTATATCTCTCCAGACTTTTTGGCCAGTCTATAAATCTGCACATTCTTGGGCAGAGAATAAGCAGATAGGATCTTCTGTAAAATGTTCCACTAATTAGAATTGAGACCCGAGTCATAAAACAGAGTTGGAAATGGCACTGGGGTTTGGAAACTCTGTTCTGAAAGGGAGGAGACAGTAAAATATTACCTTCTAGCATTATCACTATCAGCACTGTGCTTCTAATACATCCACTGATACTTGAGTGAATAGTTATCTTCAGAGATGAAAGAAACTTCTTCCGTTCAACAAGTTTTGTCTGCAGATTTGAGAAGAAACCCTGCCATGTCCAGTGTCACCATAACTTACATTAACTAGTGGAAGAACATAAAACCAGCCAAAAATTGTACTTCAAAGAAACTGCAATGCTTACCACTTCAAACTGCAGGCAGCCAACGATCAGTACCAATGGAAAGTGGATTTTTACTCATCGTTCATTTCCAGACACAGAGTAGGAGAACAATTACTGTTATAGTTAAAATGTGAGTCCTCTTTCTTTTAGCCAGGTCTACTCACGGCAAAAAGCTCTGGAGGATTTGAGGCTAACTTTCAGGGCACACTGGACAAACATTTGTACCAGATGCACTATATTTCTGTACTTAAGCAAAGATTCTTCCTTAAACCCTTTTGAGATTCATCAACGTTGCTTTTCACCCAGAGCACAGAAAACTCCAAAGGGGGATTTTGACCTCTTAAGGCCTAATGCAATTTGTCAGAACACAAAATGATGCCAAAGAACAATCTATGGCTTGTAATGACTTGCCAAAATCCCAACACCCAACAAAAAACTTGAAATACCTATTGCTAACATCAGACCTAAATAAGTTCTCAGGAATAAAAATCTCAATATATTTTTACTGCTCATAAGTTCATTTCTATACCACCAGCTGCAATACTGAAATATCAAAGAAAACAAGAATGTTAGATTGTTAGAATTTCAAACTACACTAGAAATACAGGTGTAAAGATCATCTAGCAAGTAAAAAGTGACTTGCTCTGATGAGAGAATAGGTAATTTTTATTTCCATGTCAATAATTAAATAATTGAGATCAGAAACATTTAAACTGTTTAAGAGGAGGATTTGTTTTTCAAAGCCCAATTAGCCTATTTTTGGGTAACTACTATGCTTTGCACCTACTGACCCTCTTGAATAAATCATTATCATTTGGAAGACTGGAAGAAATAGATTAAAAGTTCTGTCTGATGTCATCCTCCTTTGGAAACTGTGCACTTTTCTAAGCCACCATCCCCTCAGTGGAACTCCCCGCTGCTTTGAAGGCAGCTGAGTTGAAACATTTATGTCCTGATCAGGTGTGCGAAATGCTGTTCCTGTTTCTACCATAGACCTCAATTCCATAGGGTGCCTATTAGGAAGAGACAGAGGTCATCCACTAAAAACTTGTTGCTCGCCTGCAATGCAGGTGTTGAGAAATGGCAGCAATCTTAAAAAAATAAAATAAATAAAACAATATAAATATAACACATGAAATGTCCCCCTAATACCTTTTAAATGCTTCAGAAAGTCCATTTGTTTCTTCTTAGCAACATCTCTGGAGATCTTAATTTAGAGAATTATAAATCCTTTAGAATTTGTTTTTTCCTTTCCAGCGTTTCCAGCCCTTTTCATTGCAGTAGCATTTTCGTACCCAAGAACTTGGTATCTCAAAGTGATTCTTGGAAAAGAAAAATGAACAGTAAACACTTGCTCTTCCTATGGAGAAACGTAAGCTCACAGCAGCTGAGAACTGCCTCAACTTTGCACTGCTAATTTTTAACAAACCTCCTAACTGAGCTGTGATTTTTACCAAATCTACGAATGTTTTTCTCGGCTAACACAGCTTCCAAAACCACTGGTCTGAGTCTGTCAGTGTCATCAGTTATATTTCTGAGCCTTTCTGGTTTTGAGTAAAAACAACTCCAGATGATTTGTGGCAAATGACAGGCTTTTATCTTTTTAACCTCTTGTTTTTTTTTCCTTATCTATGTCATACCACAAACACAGTTCTTTCAATTGCACTCCTGTGTGCCTTGCCTTTCCTTCCCTGTCTTCTCCCCCTTCTCCCTTCTCTTCTTGCCCTCTCCCTTCTCTTTCCCTTAGCCCTTCCTTTACCCCTTTCCGATTTTCTAAGCTCAAGCAGACTACAAAGTGGCACAATAATCTCCTATCAGTTTTTGTATTTTACACATTCCTAGTTTCTTTGAAAGGTGAGCAATAGACTTGATGACAAGATTAAAGCTGGCACCCTAAGAAATTATTCTGAAAACTATGGCAAAAATACTGCCAAAAAGAAGGGCTGGAAGACAGCTGAAGGATGATCAGGTTCTGGGCAGCCTAGTTCACACCAGAGAATATGTTCTCCCTTGACTAGATGCAGACCTGCTATATCCTGAAGGAGTACAACAGCGTGGTTAGTTTGTGACTGTGATCAGTAGCAACATTTCAGAGAAAAGCATTGGAACAGGGCTCCCAGATTACAGCATGCTCATGTCAGCAGTATGAGAGTGGGAAAACAGATATTTTCTCTGAAGCTGGAACTTCCATCTTCACATTTAATTTCAGTTACCAAGAATGACAATAAAGAAATGCGAAGATAACAAAGGCAAATACTAGAATGCCTTGGTTTGATCTCAGATCTTAAACACGTGGTTTAAATGCTTGCAATTTTCTGCAGGTGAACAAAAAACACTGTAAATATCCAAGAACAGCTTGCTCTAAGGCATTAGGATTTCACAGAATCACAGAACTGTAGGGGTTGGAAGAGACCTCTAGAGTTCACCGAGCAAAACCCCCTGCAAAGCAGCTCCCTAGCCCAGGTTGCACAAGTAGGCATCCAGGTGGGTCTTCAACGTCTCCAGAGGAGGAGACTGAACCACCTCTCCGTGCAGCCTGTGCCAGTGCTCCGTCACCCTCACTGTGAAGAGACAGAGAAGAGTCCAGCCTCATCCCTTTGCCTTCCGCTCCTTAGATTATTTGTAGACGTGGATCAGACCCCTCTGAGTCTTCTTTTCTCAAGGCTAAACAGACCCAGGTCTCTCAGCCCTTCCTCGTAAGAGAGCTGTTCCACACCATTTATCATCTTTGTAGCCCTCCACTGGGCTCTTATGAGGAGATCCCTGTCTTTTTTGTACCTTTCAAACAAAGGCAAATCTTGTTTTATACACGTGTGAGACCTATGGTGAAAAAAGCTTCCTATGTTGATGCTCAGCCAAAGACATTCTGTCCAGGCACTAGAATCAATAAGATATTGGTAAGCAGAGATCCCACCAGGACCAAGCTCCTGGTTGCGCTCCCACCCAGTCACACAGTTTAAAGACAGAAAGTCCCCACCTGCATTATTAAGTCTGGATTCCTGGAAATAATGGTCAGTATGATATCCTCTATCTACTTGTGCATTTTATGTCTTAAAAAAAGAAAAAAGAATACAAAGGAATTGGAAAGAAAGGAACATTTGTATTACAAGCCAAACTTAGTTCACAAGAAAGTAGGGTCTGAGGTTTTAGCCCAGGAAATAAGAAGAGTATGACTTTGAGACTGGGCTTTGAGAAACCAAGCAGAAAGAATCAGGGAGAAGTGAGAAGTAAAAGCAGATAAACATTCTGAGGAAATGGGAGAGGGACATATGCCAGCAGCTGCTGAGTACTGAAAGGCTTCTGCAAGGGCTCCGTGTCCAAAGGAGAAACCCCACACCTGTGCTCCCGTGTGGAAGCACTGCCTGGGGCATGGTCAGGGCAGTTACAAAGCACACAGGTTCTCATTAATATTTCATGGCTACTTGCTAGTAACAACATAATGGGGGTAATAACATAATCTTGATGTGTAAACAAGGCTCTTCTTCACATAACCTGTACCTCCAGCATGCACAGGGGCTTACTTAGCAATCACAACACTGATGTGTGCTGGCACACCAGAGTTAAGGGCTTTGCAAGTGGAAACTCACTGTAGGGACTGACATCACTTATGTCCTTGCTCAGGCTGATACACAGCGATCCAAGATGACAAACTTTGTTCTGAAGGTGAAGTAAAGTCAACTTCTGTAACCACAAAGTTGCCATGAGACAAAATAGTTGTCTCCTGGCCATATCTTATCCCAGCCACTGGCACTAATCCATTTCCAGGCATCACAGCTCATAAACTCAGAACTATTATGCACTCAATAAAGGCAATCAATACATTAGTTAAGTGAGATGGAATGATTTAGCTCTTAGGAAAAAAGATATAGGGTTTAGTATTTTTGTTGCTGTTTCTGAGCATATTAAACCTCAAGAAAACAGTTCACACAACAATGCCTTGGCACATCCACTTGAAATCAAATCAGGTAAAGAAAGGCTTTTTGTTTTGTTTAAATAAATTGAGAAGTCCTCAAAGCAAGGGCTGCTTCTAAGTGTTTTACAAAGCCCTCGTGAATGGCTGTTCTTCTGGGCCCTGCTTCATACTGAATGCATGCACCAGCTTAACAATATGCTGTTTCCATCCCCAATACATTTGGGAAGCCACACTAAAGTATCTGCATATCACCAGCAAACATTTCAAAGGCAGAAAAACCTACAGTGCTTAAAATAGCTTTCCCCATTGTACCTGAGCAGGTACAAAAGCAAGGGGCAATGGTTCTAAGAAGCGTAGCGTAGTGGGTCCCACGGTATGCATTAAAAATACATTCTGATACAAATTCTCTTCAGTCTTATGCATTAACTTAAAGACAAACTGCTGTGCACTACAAAGATAAAAGTTATCAGTGGTGTATGTTAATTTCTTACAGTATTTAAGAGGCCTATTTTATCAACGACTCTGCCTTTTGTTTTAGAAACTAAATTATATTATATTTCACGCTTCTTTGGGGGAGAGGAGGGAGATAAAAGATATATATTCACAATGTGGAGCAGGAAAACTACATCTTTGTAGTGATGGAAACCCCAGAAGACTTTCATGAAATCGTATACCATACAATATTCAATACTGAAATGCCCAATAATTTCATATAACGGCAGATACATCGTCCACCTCCTCAGCCAGCCCACCTTCTCATTTCAGGGAACCTTGCTTTCACTCCAAAACAGAGTTCTCAAGATGACCCAAACTACATCCTTTAATACATATTTTAATCTTGAATAAATCCAGAGGCTTCTAACATAAACTGTGGCTCCTAAAAGGTGTAATGAAAGGACTGTTCAGCAGGGCTACTAAAAATAGCGAAGTTATTTATGACATAGCAAACGAAACAGAAGAATTAGGCTTTTGGTAGATTATTTCTAATATGTTTCATTTTTCTTGCTGGAAGACAATGGATTCAGGACTGGTTACTAACAGTGGTAAGGAACGGGAATTAAAATCCTCCAGCAGTAGCTCAGAAGTGCGTAGTCCAACTGCCCACAAGCTCTTCTGTAAGTGGCTGAAGGGCAAAGGATGATGTGACAAAAAATGCAGGTATCACCAAAAGATTATTTAACCCCCCCAGCACTCAAAGGAAAAGCATCAGCAGTGACAATAATATTCACAGTGGTAACCTTTGCTTTTGTAATTCAGATTTGACCTCTGTGAGTAACTCGGCAGAAGTGTGCTGTGTTTCTATGACCATAGGACCATACGCAAAGGACAAGGACCCCTCTGCGTCGACCCTTCACCGTAACTGCTCAGTAAGACCCTACAAACGTCTATCACTAGGATTCTGCAGACTGGAACTGAAGCACACTGGCAAAGCTTACATGTGTAGAAGTCACTATGGTTACTGCCTACACTTGCTTTGCCTCCAATACAATCTTTCATTTTCATAAGCATTAAAATTCACCAAATGCACCAAAATTATTCAGACAGAAAAAAAAAGAAAAGGAAAAAAAAAAAAGGAAAAGGAATATCTCTTCAGTTTATCAGCTTTTTATCTGTGTTGCTTTTACCTTTTCAAGTTTTGACCGTTAGCTGAGGCATATTATCACCCATCTGGGCACGGGGATGGTTATTGCAGCAGAAGCTTTGCGGTGGGAATGCCTCATTAGGCAGCAGCTTCAGCAGCATGTGAGGAGCAGTGCGCTGCTCTTGGCCAGCGCAGAGCTGAAAACCAGAAAACGCTCTAGCGGGTGCCAGATGAGAGGCATCAGCTGGGGACTGAGCCAGCCAAAAGCAGAGGAATACACTGAGCATCACTGTAAATCTTTCTGTTTCTAAGAAAATTAGAAGTTGGTCTTCCCTGATTAGATTCTCTGTCCATCGGAGTAAGAAATAGCTATATGTAAACCCAACGCTTGTGGGAGTTCCTTCATTTTACAGCAATCAGCATGATTCTTCCTATTGGCATTCTTACACAGATATCAAACTGGCTTAACCATCCATTTCCCAGATTCACCGTCATTCAGAATAGCATCGAGCCACTAGAACCCATTTCTTACTCCTCCTGTATTACCACAGGTAGCTTCTGCTGAGGTTCATACAGCGTGCCGGGTGAGCCTGTTATCCTGCAAACCCTCCCACACCAACACCACCACTCCTGCTACACCCCAGCAGCCCATTCCTCCCTCTCCCGCTCACCGCCTCCTCTCATCTCGCTGCAATTAGCAGCCAGGTGACCCATCTGACAGAGCCGATCGATGAACTCTTTATCAGCTCAGCCCTTTCCCTTCATTTTCCCTCTATCTGATTTTGCTGATGATTATTGTAGGTGAAAGCTCTTAATATTACTCATTGTATCCTCAGCGAGGTCCTTTGTAAAGGTCTCATCCAGAACCTTTTCTCTCTTTTTCAGGAGGAGCTGAGTGCTCGCTGCCTGTGGAAAACACAGGCAGAATACTTGAAAGCATCAGCTGGAATTGCTCTGGACTAGAGCTACAGTTTGTACAGGAACTATAAACCTCTCGACACTCAACTACACATAATCTCTTCTAGCATTGCCAGCCCCAAATACTGAGACAATATCATCCGAAAAGCCACAAATGGAGCTTTCCCAAAATCACAATCACTGTCTTAAAAGATAAATAGGCAAATCTCCCTTGGTGATGAGTTCTGAGCTGTTAGGGTATGTTTCAATCAGATTTACAACCTCTAAGAATTAAGAATACTGTCTGTCGTATTATTACTTTCTTTTCCCAACAGAAAAACAAGACTTTTCTCATCATCCCTCACTTTCAAAAAAACAAGTCTTTGGGCAACTCCCGAGGAGTCACATGAAACAACAAACCAGCAGCGGTCACCTTTTCTTTCACAATTTCCACGCACAGCATACATTCATTCACACACTAAAGAAGGTACTTCCTAGAAAACCAAAGGGCTCAGCTGCTCATTTAAAGTAGTTTTATCCACTTTCCAAAATCTCCAGTCTTCAAGGCCAAACACATCTCAAGGCAACTACTTTATGTCTTCCA
Source organism: Callipepla californica brunnescens (assembly GCA_023055505.1). Taxonomy (NCBI): domain Eukaryota; kingdom Metazoa; phylum Chordata; class Aves; order Galliformes; family Odontophoridae; genus Callipepla; species Callipepla californica. Next base: position 15,130,849 of record JALIRH010000007.1, on the reverse strand, counting down.
TAGAAGTCATCAGTGGCTACGTAAGTAATAGAAACCAGTTTGAAGAGCATTGAACAATACTTCATTCCATAATTTTCAATATAAATGAGAATGTGAAAAGGCTTTTCCTCCTTTGTGAAGCCTTACCAAATGCATTTGTTTCCATGCTTCGGCAAAAATAGCAGTTTAGTGGGGGTTTACAAAAGCTGGGTAATTGTGGAAGCGGAGTTCACCAAAGGCTGATATTTACTGGTTTTTAAAGCTGTTTGCTGTTGCTCCTGCTCGCTTACTTGTGCTTCTGTCTTATTTCCTGGGAGAAATGCCAAAAAAATAAAGTGACCTCTGTATACTGACTATTAAGTATGCCACATCATGCTACTTAAAATATGTTAGAGGCTGGCTGGCATATAAGTACATTTTCTTCTGTTCAGGAATACACACACAAGGCACAATGAGAATTCACAGATCCAGCTGTGGGGCAACCTAAGTAGTCAGCTCTAAAAATGGATTAATACAGGGGTTCAGTGGCAACATTACAAGATAAAAGACCAGAAATGACGGGATATCCCATCCATGAACAAGTTAATCTACAATGGCATGATATTTAAGAGAAAAAGAGATGATGTTCAGATTAATTCAACCCAATTTAGCAACAAAATGTCCTACAAAATTATGAATGAAGCTTTAGAAAGCATTCTAAGTGAAGTTAGAAGTACACCAAACATATGTCCTCACTTCAGCCGAAGCACAGGCCAACACAGTGCTGATCCAAAATCATAGCAGTGGAGTATAAAGAAAATGCAGCAATTAAAAAGTCATTATCATAGAGAACACAGCTGGCAGGTAGATTTAAGGACACAATGAGGATGCTGGGGAAATGTCTGCTCTTGTAAGCCTGGAAGATGCTAGGACACAAAGTGAGCTGCAAGATGTGAACGGGGAGAGAGAAGACTGGAAGCCTGAGAGAAAAAAGACACGGATGGGAGCAGGGATAGAAGTTTTTTGCTGTAAACAGAAATCTGCCCTACAGCCTGCTCTGCCATAACCACACGTGTAGGAGAGGCGGCGGAAAGCCTGCTGTCCCCTGCTGTGCCTGAGCAGGGGTTCTGCTGCAGCCCGGCTCTGCTACCCAATCCTTCAGAAGAGATTTCTCCTTTAATCCTCATGCTTGGAGTCAACCCGTTATAAGACAAGTGCACAGCTCCATCTAGAGGGCAACAAATCCTTCAGCTGTTATGATGGCATAATTGCATCTCTGAAGTGTTTTATCCATTCACAGCTCAACACGCTCTCCCAAGAGCACCCAAGCTGCCCCTTGGCAGCGATGGCCAGCGGGAACACCCAGGCCAATCTCACGTCTCAGCCACCCACCACTGCACCTGTGCAACCCAAAACAAAACCAAGCACTTCCCCAAACCTACCTCTTCATCGGAATGGACTCCAACACCAAGCCCACATGACAGTGCTTTATGACACCTCTGCAGTGCCGCAGAGCGAAGCCTGCTCTTGTCCTGGGGAAGGACATGGGGCCCACAAACTCCTCACTGGTGTCCCTTAGGAAACACGCAGTCAATGTGTTTCTACTCATATCTTCATGAATACATCCCTAGTCAGTAGCAAACAGTGAGCATCAGTAGTTCATAGGAAGAAATGTTTAAAATGCAAAATTATCAGAGAGGGCGGCTACAGGGCCTCCTGCTGCAAAGACTTTGCTAACAAAGAGGAAGCTCTTCTTTCCTATCAATGAATTAACAAATACCTGCAGCACCATGCTAATATTTTCAAGGAGTCTGAGAATCCTGAGAGCATCAAATCCCACACTTTAAAAATGCTCATATCTGAGTGTGACTTCATCCTGCCCGTTGCCATGAGGTGGGATGTGTGCCGGGCAGTTCTCACAGTGGAACTTCTCTTCCACACTGATCAGGAATAAAAACGCTCTTGAGAAGATGGCTCCGAGCTCCCCTCTCTTACTGCCACAAATCTGAATCACAGTGAAAGTTTAAAAGCTTCACTTCCCTGCAGCTCACTGCAGTCCTATATGGGCTTATTCAAATATGTAACCAGTTACATCAACATTTTTTTCTTAACTGTTTTTCAGGCTCACAGGATATGTATCACCAAATATGCACCCTTCAGAAATCAATATATTTAGATTTAGGCAAGCTGCGTATCTGAGCAACAGCAAGCAGAAATTGTTGTCCATGCATTAAACTTCCTCTGATTACTCATTTATTATACAATAGTGTTCTAAATTTTACCCATCACTTCCTTCTTGTGTTTGTTCGCGAGGAAGAAAATTTCAACTCAAACAAGTTTTGCTTTTTCATGATGGCGTGTTCTGCAAGTTAGGTACAAGCAGTTAGTGCAAACCAATTTAAAAAACTGCTGAGCTCATGACTGTAAGCAAACCGTGCTTGGGGAAAAAGAGAACAGAAGAATGCTCCTTTTGCAATAGAGCTTATTTACACAACTGGCTCCACTTTTCTTAATCTATTATTATTCTTCATTTTTCTCATTTCCTATCTATTTTTTATAATAAGAATACAAAGCTAAATAAACAGAAGCAAAATATTTCACACTTCTAAGCTCTATGTTTTTTTGAGGGGGGTTGTTATTGTTGTTTTTTGTTTGTTTGTTTGTTTTAGATGGGTATATATTCCATAAAGCATTGGTCTTCCTAAGGGATTCAGATTCAAACAAAACTAGCAAACTACACAGTCATTCCTTCCCCAACTTTTTCCTACCTCAGAAAATCAGATGCAATTTGCTGTTATTCAAAACAAAATTAGTTGCAGTATGAGTCACATTTTTATGGTAGCAAGGAATACAAGATGTATGGCTCTTTGTGTATCAAGTGTAGAATAGCGCATCAAAGTTTTTTCACGTTTCTTCTAACAGAAGGGCAACATCATGGATGAAAAGTGAACTCAGTGATGGCAAAGAAACTGCAGTCAGCCAGCAGACTCTCAGGTGCTTATGTAAATACCACAGACTACTCAATGGCTCTGAATCTGTATAAACAGCTGTGGCAAGAGCTGAGCATCAAGCAAATGAATACCCACAGGAGACCTCCAAGCAGCTCTACTGATCAGCAGTCATTTACGCCCAAAGACATGAACACCTTGTGAGCTCAGCTTCATCCCTTGGCTTCGGACAAGCAACCAGAGCAGTCTCTGGGTAAGTCCTGATTCTCTGCAGCCTCTATTAGAGCTGCACTGAGATCAGTCTCAGCAACTAGTGGCCATAGAGGTGGCAACACCACTGCACCTCTGAAATACACCACACTGTCCATCTCTATGTGGATGGTCCAAACTTGAAGATTACATGGGTGAGAGATGGACCATGAACTTGCCTTATTTCACTGTGCATTTGGAGGCCGTTTATTCTAGTTAGATTAAGAACAGACTAGGACAAGGCATAGTGAAAGGTGGCTGAAATATGGAGGACAAGGTCTCCTGCTCAGAAAGACAGATAAGTTGCTCTGCTATGGTATTTACCTGAAGAAGAGGTATGGGGTAAAAGTAATTCAGATAAACATAACTTAGCCCACTCTACATGTCAGGAACTTGCACAACGCCCCAAATCCTACCCTTCCTTTGGTATTTGGAAAATTTTATTCCTTCTTTGCTCCACCTGAAAATGGTAGACTATGTGAGCAGTGACTTCCGGAGACTGAATCACAGAGGTAAAGAGTGTAATCCCCAAACTTCAAATGTCAAAAACAGAACAAGACTAAGGCTATTTTAGTCACTGTAGATCAATGTTCCTGGTCTAAATTAGTCAGCTGCCTGTTATGCAAGATCATCCTCCCTGCTAGTCATTCTCACAGGGTATTTACAGAACACTCCATGGGAGCTGGTGAGAATCTTACTGAAGATACCACCAGGAGGAGGCTACTTTAAAAAGAACATACTGCATGCATTTCCAGGCAGACATTTAGACGCTTCTATGAAGTATTTGTCTTTTCATATTCCATCATATCCTCACACACACATATGCATATACACACATGCACACACCACATTTGCGTGTTACTGTGGGTAATATGGGACGAAAGAAATATGCAAAAATGTTTTAAAAAATATTTCTAAGGCAAGAAGTATTTCTGCTACTTTTGGATAGCATACGTTTATTTGAAAGTAGCTTTCAAAATGCAGCCTTTGGAAGAGTATTTCACAAATCAAACTGATTCACTCAGAGCTTATTTTACCAAGATGACATTTACTGGAGTAAGGGGAAGAGAGAAATCAGAGAAATTTGTTTTTTATATCAACCCAGTGGACTCATATATTTCCTATTCTGCATATTTGATTCAATGTCCTGAACAAGTTGTAAACCATCTCATCAGAATGATCACAACCAAATGCACTCAAAATATTTTAGCACAATGATCTCTTGTTGCTCCTCTGTTGTGTTTCTACCTTGCACTCTGATTTCATTAACCTTGATGGCTAGGGGTCAAGGTCCAGCTTGGACCTTGTTTGGTCCACTGTTTGGAGTGATTCCTACCTGCTTAACATGTTAAGTGAGTCCTTTTTGGAAAAAAATTGAGAAGCGAAGTGCATATAAACTGAACTGGTGAGAAAAATCTCTCCAAATAGTCTTTTGCTGCTAGCATCATATGACTGCTCTGTTCTATGTGCAGGGTTGTCTCAATTATTTTTCTACCAATATACTCTTAAAGAAGCCAGAGAAGGCAATTAATGTTTCAATTTGTCATTGTTATTTTTACTGTGCATTTCCTTTTATTTCTTAAAAGGTACAGTACATGAATTAAAACGAGTTTAATTCATTTTATTAACACAGATTACAACCCGATCTACACAAGTTCAGGAGCCAGTAGTATTTTATTTTCTAAGGCATGGGATAGGAAATTGGGATTGCTGAGCCAAGCCAAGAGGTAGGCTACTTTTGTTTGATAGATAAAAGTATCTTCAATAGCATCTGACCAAAAATGCAGAAGTTTCAGCAAAGCCCGCCAAACTCCAAATGGACTGTCTGATGATTTGGCACAAATTGAGATAACACTGAAAGCAAGTACAGCCAAATTAGTACTTGCATTCAGTTGAAATGAAATGGACTATAATATAAATACATCAAAATTGGGCCCAGATCCTGCAATTCACTATGCAGGCAGATTGTCAAAGGCAGAATCAGCACTTTGGTGAACTGAAAGCTAATGAGGGACAGCTCTAAAATACATCAGAAGAATTGCTAGAAGTAAAACTACTGAAATCCTGCACATAACTAATATTTGCTAAACACCACGGACACGGATGAACTCTTTAAGAGTAATTATTTCTAGCTTGTAAACAGTTTCTTCACTCCTGTAGTGAAGAGAACTCTGTGCAACACTGTGTCCAGCTGGTTTGGATAAAGGTCCAAAATAACCTGAGCACTGCATTTACCCACAGCAAAGCAAGTGCTTTAGTATTAACCCGTCCAGGTACCAGTGCACTTCCTGGGCACAACCCAGGCAACAGAGATGTTTTTAGGAGACTAAAGATGACAGAGGAGGGAAAGGTTAAACGTCCAAATCCCAGAAACAAAGGCATCCCTAACTACTGGGATTTTTTTGAGAATTGCAGCCTACAATGCAGTTCCTCTGCTTCATGTTTGCTCAGAATCAAGAGAACAAACAAAGCAGTTTGGTACTATCAAAGAAACAACTTTATAGATTATATTTTTTTTTACATTAAGACGACAGGTTGCACATCGTTATATAAATCAAATCTTATACTGTGACACAAGGATCTGCTAGGAGAGTCAGAAAGAGATGCTCTGAGAAAGCTGCAAATCTGAACACTAAGAAGAAAAAAAAAATGGAACAGAGAAAACAGAACATGTTTCTACACGTTTTACAGAGAAAAAATATGTACAGATAAGAAAGGGACAACCACAACAACAACAAAAAGCCTTACCATGATGTTTGCACAACTGTGTGTCTGTAGCCCATGCTATAAATGTGGATACCTTCTATTCCCATCATCTCAGCCCCTCTAGTGGCCAGTACCTGCAGATCTTGCCTTCAGGAGGGACAAGATCTATCAGTATGTACCATTTGCTACTGTAGCTCCTGTATCTTGTCAGAGATTTTTTATCTTAATTGTGTAATTTTTTCTGGAGATATAACTTGTCACCTTTTATTAGCATTTTTGTCAGTGCTGGTGCTACGTGCATACATTTAATTGCTAAGCAACAAAGAGTAAGCTCTGCACGGCACATTCAATTACTGCATTCCCTGTGCCATGCATTGTTCCTGGTGCACTTACATAATATGAAAAAAAAAAAAAAAAAAAGTCGTTTCCATAGCATCTAGAAGCCACAATCAGGAATCAGGCTGCACCATGCTAGCCACTTGGCTGACAGCTAGCACTCAAAGGCAAGAGCAAAGGAGCTGATGTGAAGTGAGGAAAGTGAAAAGTAGAGCTCAGCTTCAGCATTCAGCGTTAGCACAGACAAATAGGCTAAAAGGCTCAGGGGTGACTGTCCACCTACACTAGACAGCAGATGGTTTCAGGCATAGGGGAACTACCCCTCTGCTTGAAATCTGAGGCACTTGCAAGCACAGTGGTGTCAATGTGCAAATCAATAATGTTGCAAATGCTTATCAGTTTGGAAGAAGAGACACATTTGCACTGAATCATGAAATAATCTCTTCTCCCTTCTCACATCCACATGTAGAAGAAAAATAGAACAGGCACTATTTCCTCATAAAAATTGTACTCCACTATCTGGTTTTCCTATTCAAATAGGAAAACCTAAAATTGAAGGATGCCATTTCAGAAATCTATGCGTAGTGTGAATCTGGACTACTAACACTTATCATAAAAAGAGAGACTGCAATTCTATCTCTCATTTATTGAAGAACAGATATGTTTATGAAAGAATTTTCTTTTATTTTGAAATGTAAAAGGACGGTGATCCATACTTGTGGTTGGCATTATTACTTGTCATTATAACCATCAAAGTCAACTTAGCATTTCTAAATAAAGAGCGTTTTGTCTGTGATACGCAATGGGAAGAACAGCTTGGAAAACAAAGCCATTACTGTTTGGGTGTACAAACTTGCACAACTACGTATAACTACTTTTATTTTGACACTGAGATAGGAGTTCACACTGTGTCCCTTTGATATCTCCCATATAGAACAAAAGAGATGAAATCAGCTGTGATGAACCATTGAGACAACCCAATAGAATCCTCCCAAACTCAATTTCAGGATACCAAATATCAACTATGATAGCAGGTGCAATTTAAGACAGGTATCTGCTCCGTTAGATCCCAAGAATCAGTAAAAGAGTTGGGAAAACAGGCAGTAACTCCAAATCACGGCCCTTCAACATATAAACAGCTTTTACAAGGAAGATGGAGAAAGACTTTTATCAGTACTGATAGAGAAAGGACAAGGGATAACAATTTTAAACAGAAACTCTGGAAGTATTCAAGGCCAGGCTGGATGGGGTATTGGGCAACCTGATCTAGCGGAATGTGTCTGCTCATGGAATATCTTTCAAGTCTCTGCCAGCCCAAACTATTCTATGATTCTGTGCACACAGTCCTGCCAAGCAGCACCAATATTTCCTTTGGGTTCCAACATTTTTAGGGAAGCTCCTCCAATTAATACTTTTGTAGAAAAATGAGTATTTTTGGCCATCCTAGCACAGTAAATCAAACTCAGTAAGGAGTTACATGAAGGAGTAGAAGGTACAAAGAAATTGCACTTCCCCAATAGACAGTGAGTCCTGTCTCATTTAGAGGGACAGAGACGAGGGCTGTGGTTGTGTTCTGAGTGCATCATTCAGCATACATCCATGGAAAGACTGAACAGCATTCTTCTAAATGAACAACAGCAGGAGCACACAAAGGACATTATCAACCTCCTAAACTAATTAATTAAAGCAGTACTTAATCATACAAAGTGTTTTTCCATTCAGCTACTCAAAACATTAATTATTTAACCCCTCAAGTATGTGCATTAAGATATGCTTTCTGTTCTTATTTCCTAAGAGTGGAGATGGATGCTCAGAGAGGCCATCTGTTGCCAAGACCCATAGTGTTAAATTCTGTATCCTCTTGACCCAAGCCAGATGCCATGTGAGAGGCGTGGTTCTTGCCTCCTGGGTGACTTTGGTTGATTTCTATATCCACGGTAACAGAAGACTAGTATGTGCTCAGGTGGAGTACACAGTGGTTGATAATACTGCCTTTTAAGATAGAAATTCTGAAAAATCTCTCAATCTGGTAAATTAATGGTACGCTATACTTCATGTGCTGATAACAATGAAGACTTGATCTTTTTTCCACCACTTCATCTCTGAGCATTCTAATGGCTTAAACGTCAGACACACCAAGACCCAGCAGAGCCTTCATGAATTCAGTAACACAGATAATATTATAACTTTCCAGGTCTGGCTCTTAGTGATGATTGCAATGTAACTATGGAGCATCCAGTGCACTATGCATTCTACCAAGTTGGGCTACACCCACAGCATGGCAGGGGCTACAAGAAGGAATAGGACAGACTGTTTAGCAAGGTCTGTTGTGATAGAAGAAGGGGAAATGGTTTCTAAGTAAAAGAGGAGAGATTTCGATTGGATAAAAGGAAAAGGTTTCTTATATTCAGGGGAGTAAAGCACTGGGACAGGTTGCTTGGTGTCATAGTTTTATGACACTTGGAAAGGTGGTGTATGCTCCGTTCCCCAAAGCATTCAAGACAAGGCTGAATGGGGCTATGAGCAACCTGATCTAACTGCAGATGTCCCTGTTCATTGTAGGGGAGTTGGATGGGATAACCTTCAAGGTCCCCTCCAGCTCAAGTGATTCTATGATTCCATGCATAATAGTAGCCAATAAGTGCTAAAAACAAAGTTTACATATGACTATTTCAATCACACAATTCAAGGTGCAGAATTCTGATAAATGTTTTGTTATTCCATCATTTTTATCACTGCTCTTCCATTTCTTCAGATAGTGTTAGCCATAACCTGTTTGGCTTCCAGGAGCTAACGAGGAAATCTGCAGTTTAAGAATTGGTTACAGACCGTATAGGGTGATGACCCAGTGCAAACCCGTGGGCTGTGCATGTGTATCAGCAATCCAGGAGCTCTGAGCAGAGCTAATGGCATTTGGGAAGGCAACTTTATTCCCTATAGAGGATCATTACAGAATGTGCCTGCTTAAAATAATAATGAAAGGGAAATGGACATTAAGACTGCACTTTCCAGACTGGGACTCTCCGCAGTTAATCATCTTTTATCTGACAGAGTGCTGGCAGCAGCAGTAGGCTTTGCTCATACATGAGAAAACACTCATGAGTGTTAATGGGGGCATCTTTCTAAATGAGGTGGCTGGACAAGGACTTACTGGGCTCAGAAAATGATCCTTTGGAGAAAATAAAATAAAATTGAATAGATTTCAGCTCATTACAATGCGATTTTTCAGGGATTGGATTCATCTGATTGAGATCACTAGCAGTAAGATAATTTTCAGCCAGTACTGAGCTGAAAAGATATATTTCTAACTCAAAACATGTGTCATCAAAGACCGAGTCCAAACCAGATAAGAACTGTGGATTAAAAAGCCATTTTCAGAAGGTGTGTGTAAAAAACTCTTAGTTATTTCTCAGTTCGTCAAATAAAACTTGCCTTTTGGTTGTTTTTTTCCTTGATAGATGGGTAACTCAAAGTAAGTATATGGAGCACCCAATGGCATGCTTCCTCCTTCTTTCTCCTAATATAAACAATTTCCTTATTGTTTTTTAACTGAACTATTATTTTCACTTTTTTTTTTTTTTGGTATCTACTATTATTTTAGAGACACCTCAAAAAATCTGTTAGCAAACAGTACCCATTTTTGCCACATTAGTATGTGAAGACAATTTTATCCTTTATTGAGTCTGGAAATGCTCGCAGGTCAGTTAGAAACCGAATAAAGAGCTGAACAATAGCTGTGAATTCTATTGTTGTAATATTAATTTAAGCTTTCTACGAAACAGCTTCTTAGGGATGGGTATGAGGGAGTGGAGAATAATAGAGATTTCTGCAATTTAGTACCTCAGAGCAATGAACAGTAGAGTGTATCTTCTATAACTTTTCTCCAAATCAGTGCCTCTTTGCTTCTAATGCTGAGGTAGGGAATGTTTTATTCACAGTATTTCAGAAATGCCTAAATGCAGCTCAGGGACCAATAATTTCAGAATTTGTAAAATACTTACGTTTTGAACCTGGTCGTTTTTTGGCAGAAAATGAGATCCTGCGCTTCTGGAATACTGGAGCATAGTCAATCTCAACTACATTTTAAATTTTGCTATCAAAATAGTAATGAAAAATCCTTCTCAATCCCCAACATTTCTTTCAATTGAAAGTAGATCATGGGGCAGGTGGGAGATTGTGGGACATGACACATCTCACACAACTGGCATCAAACAAATGCAAGTGAGAGGGTACCACTGAAATCCTAGAAGTACTTCAAGTCAAGGAGTAATATCTCCCCACACAGAGGCAACAAATATTTCTATCACTGTAGACAGTGCTTAGTGACATTTGAAAGAGTTCTTTGTTCTCTGACCTCATTCGTACATAACAAGAACATAACAACAAAATGCACACATAAATTTTAATGCAACGTTATTAAGACATACATATTTGCATAGCGAGGATAAAACCGAAATGCTGTTATCCACGCTTCCCAGAGGAAAAGGAATGGAAGGGACTTAAGTTCAGAACAGGCCAGGCTTTATGGCTAGACTACTTTGAGCATATACCTTTCCCTTCTGTAACTGTTGCCATTTGCTAGCTCTTATGCCTATTTGGCCAGTTTAATGAGATTTGGTAATTTTGCTTATGTCTTGATTCAGACCAAAATAGTTCAGCACTAGATATGACAGGAGACCTGTTGGGGAAAAAAATTACTAAAGAGAAACGTTCAGGAATTGAAGACTCACTAGGTTGAACAAAGCCTTCACACATTTTTTAAATAAAGAAGGTATTGGATGAGATGTCCTTTGCACTCTTGACTGTAATAAAAGTGGGAATAGCTTTGTATTGTGTGCTCTAATGCAAAGGCGAAAACTGTGGTGTTCTACTACAAAAAAGTGTATCTGCAGTAGCATCTTCTTTTGTACAATACGAAATTAAGTACAGTACTGATAAACAAGTGTTTTCACACATGGAACAATGGTATCCATTATGTTGTCTCAGGTTTTACATCCTTCATAATCAATATTATTAGAAGAGGAAAACTATGTTATTGAAAAGCAGTGCAGTTAAGTGACATTCATAATACCTACCATGCCATCCATTAACCTCAGCAATTTTAAATAGCATCATAGTCATCCATGGCATTTCAGATTTCTCACAGCTTCAAAATCTGTGGGCAGCTTCACAAGCTTTTTGCAAAGTTTCTCATGATTTGGACATCTGTAAAACTCCCTCCACACTTTTCTTCAATTAATCTCTTGTTGCACACCCAGTTATTCATATCTCTGAATAAGGACAGAGGTATGTCCTTGAAACCGTGCTCTACCAAACAGAATGTTTTTACTCTTTCTTAACTCACTGATAATTTTAGGTGCTAGATGATATTGAAATCATTCTGTTTCTCAATATTACCTTTTCGTCTCCATTTTGAGGTGTCTTTGATGAGCAGCTTTCCCAGCTGTGTCCTATAATGAGGAGTCCAGGCAATTTAATATCGATCTTCTGGCCTCCTCCGACTAATCCACCGTTTGACACAGTTGTCCTCAAAGATTTTAACAATCTTGTCATTTAGATAAAAAAAAGTATACATTTTATAGACATATGAAATACTGCAACAGTGTCTGATGTGTTGCTTAGAGACAACTGCTCAAAGCAAAATCTGAAAATATTCAGCAAATTACAGCATCACTGGCTAATGTTTTAATGCTCTGATTTCCTATTTGGTAAAAGCAATTTTTAATTCAGAAGACAGCAGAGGGAACCCATTTCTCTTATGATAAGTAGCCACTGGAAGTTCTCTTTTGGTTTTTAATTTCCATTTAGTTGCTCTTGAATTTGGCCTCCCTCCTGAGGTTCATTTTGCTGAACATTTTTGTTATGCACCAACTGTGAAAGAAAGAGTATTAACTACTGCTTCAGTGACAAACATTTTTCCTGGATGTGTACCCAGGCAATATGTAAAGGTAGAACTGGGATCCTCAATTTTGGCGTGCTGTTGTTTTGTAAATTTCTCTAATCCACCAAGGGTAGAAATTACGGGCGCCTCTTCAGTAATTCTGATCTCATGAAACGGGTATTATTTTCTTGCAAAGAACTGGTTCAGACTTCAAAGAATGGAAGCAGAACTGCTACGAAAACAACATTTTTACATTACTTCTGTTCAGAAACAGCTTTCTTGACACAAATGCTTTCTTATTTCTGATAGAGACATGTGAGAGATGTTGTATCTTCCCTTACAGCAGGCAGTGCTAAATAGTACTGTATAAACTAAGTCAATATAGTACAATATGAAAAAGATATTTAGCTCCTCAGACAACACTAGTGTGTAAGAAATAAAGCAAATATGCTGGAGCTACTACCCCAAATCATACACCCAATTTCCATTAGTGCTAAAAGAGTGCCAAAAGTCAAATCTTATCTGTCCAACCTTTATATGATTTCAACATTACAGAGAGAGCCTGGCCAGTTATAACTGGTTTGGATCACACATAAGATCCCTTGTGTTGGAGATGGTGTAGAGTTTTAAGAATAAGGGTTGGGCTTAGACTCAAATTCCAGATTCTATAAGGACTACACATGCTTAATGAATGGGGAGAATAAAATATAAATTTGTGATCTGAATGCAATAAGGTGAATGTGGTTGCTTTGGATCTGGGTTGTAATGTACACTAAATCTGCTTATTTAAAAATGCAATTTGCAATGGCTTATTTGTATCAGGATAGTTATAATCTGCCAACTCCTAACGAACACAGGTAACAACTGCACTGAATGGCTTAGTGTGTTTCATCAAAACTGTGCCATGCCAAACCAAACACTCATTTGGGGCTGGCAGCTTTTTTTCCCATTCTGTCTATTCACCCTGGTTTATGCATACAAACAGGGCTTTGAGAGGGAGGACAGAATTTCGTAACTGCTTGATATGCAGGAAATAGCCCTTAAAGACAGTGAGATATAGAGAAATATATGATTCCTACTTTTTAACATATTCCAGTTCTGTATACAAGTCTCCACCTTTTTCCCTCCCAAAGAGAACTGTAAACGAACAAAACACTAAGAATGTGTTTCATAAGGGTACCCAAATTTCTAAGATGTGACTTCTGAAGGTCATTTTCTGTAATGTTACAGTGATCACCACCTGATTAAATTGCCTACTGCTCCAAATTTAATGAGAGACTGAAAATTCTCAACGGTAATTGGAACAACCGATGTCTTTAAAGAGAGAAAGTGAGTGGGCAGCTAACTGAAGCACAGAAGAATGCTTATTAGCGTGAATGTGGAAGAAATCCTTCCTGGAAAAAACAATTGAAGACTATTTTATTTGGAAAACATTGACTTTTTATTTGTGCTACTCCACTGGAGTCCTGGTGATAGTTACCAAGCCAGCATCCTCTTCCTTGCCTTCATTTGCAGTTTCTATAGTAAAGTGAATGACTTCATATTTTTTTCCAAATAAAAGATTTGTGAATATTGTCAGCAATTCTCTAACTGTTTTGCTTTTTTTTGTAGTGTATTTCTTTAAAGTAAAAAGTGTTACTCAAAACAAAGCCATTCTCAGGAAATCCAAACACACACAAAGATACAAAGATGGTAAGGACTACCTAATTATACACTACACAACTTCTACGTTAGGAAATAAGAAGCATTTTCAGCTTCATTAATACAAAATCCTGGAAGGGCACTAAGCATTATTTATGCTCTTGCAATAAGATATATTGAAAAAGTATTACTTGGGATTGAAATGGCACTGAAGAAAAGAAATGGCACTGTGAAGTATGTGGCTCAGATGTGCAATAGGAAGATAATGATAGAAGGGCAATTCTTATTAAAATGGCTGTATTTTTAAAATCAGAAATTCTTCCCCTAAAAGATAGAGGCTATTTTACATAAATGTTAATTAAGGAAGTCCTATGAACTCCATGGTGTAGAAGGTACAATAGACCTTCTTGGTTCATAACCAACAGAATTACTGATATTATCATTTCTTTAAGCCTGCAACTTCATCTTCATATCCATATTTTACCCTGACTGCAAAATGCTTATCAGAAATCTAGACTGACTTATTTGCAAGTTAATATCTAACATAAAAGCAAAATTTTAGTTTAATGAATAAATGCAAGCAGTTAAGTCTCCTTTATAAACATCATTGAGAAAGCAATGGTTCTAAATTAGAGAGAAAATCGCACATGGAAAATCTGTAAGTGTATCTTGGCTCTCTGAAATGACTAGTCCAGCAATTGGAAGCTGCAATGAGTTGGGGTCCTCAGGTCATTGCTATGAGAACTCTGCAGGCGTCCCAGCAGTAAATAAGCTCTTTCAGAAGCAGTATCTGATGTTCCTTGTCTGCTCTGTGCCAGGAGCATGTCAAAATAAAGATGAATTGTGGTGCAAGTCTGGGGTTAAAATCTGTCCTCAAGCATATGACCATGGTTTATCGCTCATTTAAAGACTGACTTATTTTCTAGTTACCAATTTTCTTTTCTTTCAGAGCAGTTATTTTATTTACAGTCATATCTGTCTGGGTGAAAAGGACAGACCTCAACTCTCATTCATTGGTCTGTTATAAGATCTTTAACAAGTAGGAGAGTGGCAGAGTGTGCAAAGCAAACGGCAAGACCAAGCTGTAGGCAGCAGAAGGGATTTGAAACATGAGCAGCCACAGGCATAAACTACCTGTTCCAAGCAGGCAGAAGAAATGCACGTTGGTAAAATGTTATGTTTCCTTTGTTTTAAGAGAAAGCAAATTCAGGTACAGGCAATTCCCTCTTGGCATAGTGCTCAAGGAGAAAAGAGGGATGGGGAGAACAGCAACTATTAGCAGAGTTCCTGCGTGCAACACAAAGGGGCTTGGCTAATAATGGCTTACTAATGCTACTGCATTGTAAGTTATCACAAATAACTGACCAGTATCAAAAGGAATAATGTCTGGGACAGTAGCATTCTCAGACTGTCTACGAAAAGTTTTCAGGATAAAAAATGTGTTGTTTTAAAAAGCTTACTGCTTAGTTTTGCCTAAGGAGATTAAAATGCTTTTGCTAATACCATTAGTCAGTATCACCTCCTGTTAGCCAAATGATGTACTGGTCTATCTCTGCAAGCACTAGCACGCACTGGAGTCCCTGGAAATGCCCTCTGACTGAGCAATCTGTGAGACTTTTAATTGCAAATGAGAAAGGAAGAACTCTTTGCGGAACCCTCTGCAGGTTACTCTTGCACCGGCTGTCACATCACAACCCAGACCGTTCTTTCCTTCAAGAAGTAAGAGGAACACAGCAGAACAAGAAGTGTGCACAGGTGAGAGCTGCACAGAGCTGGCGTAAGATCCCCAGGAACCTTATTCCGTCAATAACACAAATCAATCCTTCAGCTCTTCTGATTTCAGGAAGGGTTACGCAGCATTTGTTCCCCTGTCAACATCCCATGCCCATGACTGTTCAAGAGGGGAGAACACAAGCCTGGGGCTTATTCTGATGTCTGAGACAAAAAGAAAACCTAACAACATTTCTGCTCTAATTGAACTTTCAAGCCAATGTTTACCAAACCGTTTGTAACTGGTGAGAGAGAAAAAAGGAAAAGACAGACAGAAAAGAGAGTATAAATGCTAGATTACATCTCAAGCCATAGTTTCTCCAGAACTGTTTTCCAAATTGCCCAGATTTCAGCAGTATTCTAAGAAAACTGGTCCATTCTCTAATGTCCAAACCACTGCCTTAGAGAAAGATGGAACAGATCAGAGATGAGAAAAACAAGATATGAGCAAGATGAT
Organism: Callipepla californica brunnescens; assembly: GCA_023055505.1. NCBI lineage: Eukaryota > Metazoa > Chordata > Aves > Galliformes > Odontophoridae > Callipepla > Callipepla californica. The sequence continues at coordinate 15,114,903 of JALIRH010000007.1, read as the reverse complement.
GATGATTACTAAACTGTGCACTGGTTATTTGTTTCACCTCTGAAGAGACGGCATATCTTATTAAATGAAACCTATTGGATAAACCTGATTCTTTATAAATCATAGCCTATTTTACTGAAGTACTGAATGAATGGAAATAGCATTTATATTCAAATCTTAGGTCCTATGTCACAAAGCATAATAATATCAAGTAGATAAAGTCAAACAAACCTAATTTACATTTCACAATAGAGAGATTCAGGAATAGGAAAGCATAAAAATATAATGGCAAAAAAAAAGAAAAAAAGGAAAAACAATAATTCCCTGCATCACAATGGGTTTCATTTTGTTCTCTGAGAGGAACACGCTGCCATTAATTTTGCAGGCTGTATACGAAGATAAGGACACTTAGTCATGAAATCGCTGTCAGAGAACTGGTAACTGTCAAGAATCTGTTCCTCACAACACTTGTTTCTTCTTGATTCACTTTAACTTGAACAAATCTGAATATTAATGCACAACAAAAATAGTAGTCTTTGCATGCAAAACTTCTGTGTTTCACTGAAGACACCCCCACTTCCTCCTACCAAACAGCTGTGTACAACAGTATATTCCACAAAAATTTACTTAATGCTAGAATACCAAAGAATGGCTGAGGTAAAAGGAAGTCTTTTTCTCGAATGCTTTGTTTAGTGAAAGCACTTGAATGTATTTTTACTTTATTTACCCATTATAAAGCTGTTAGTATGTTGCATAACTTATTTCAAGCCAGAATTAATCCACAATAAAGCTATGATTTGAATGAATCCTTAAGGAATTATCATCACTTTCTACCCCATCTGTTGGTGAACTAGAAAGAGGCAGTGAATGAGACCTTACTAGGAAATTAAATGCTATGGACAGACACAAGAATCTGTTGTTAACTATTCAAGTAGGCAGGAGAAGCAGAGATGTGCTGAGAAGCATCCTTTGGGTCCAAACCAGGAACAGCAAACTTCAGGACAGGCACACTGACCAAAACCAGTAGTTCATAGTATTTATCTTGACCTAAATAAAGTAGGTTACATCCTGCAATATGCGAGAATTTGATGGTTCTGTTACTGGCAAAATGTGAATGATGAATACCTGCCGTGTGGATGTGCCAAGTGCACAAGCTCATGCTAACGTCCTGATTCATTTCAGCCTGCAGTGTATTTGTGCAAAGTGACTCTTGCCAAATCAGCACAGTTTGAGTGCCCCAATGGGCTGTTCTGTGAAGATTCATTTCAGAATAGGATTCTCATCCAGTAAGGTCTGCAGCTGCTCAGCGATGTACTGAATAGCTTCCAGGCTGGAAGGACACGCAGTGACTAAGTGTGCAGAATGAACACTCATCTTCTTTGGTAGTGTAGGAAGCTCATGCATGGTGACCAGGTGGTATTCCTTCAAGCTCAGCCTATTTTTGTTAATACAGTATTCTCGGTTATTAACAGCTACATTTAAATTGTGCACTGGGCCTCCTCTTAGCTAACTTGCCTGCTTGTTGTGCAGTACACTGAGTGTGATTATACTGGCCACCCATTTAGCACTAATGCAGGTTTCCAGCAGATACCCAAGGAAGCCGAATTACTGAAAGGCCAAGGCAGCTGTAGCAAAAAACTTGAACACAATGGCATTGCAGTGAGGCACTAGATCCAAGATAATTTTGTGTCTGCGGTAAACTAAAGCAAACAAAAGGATGTTTCTATTATCAATGAGAAAACAGATAAAAAGGCCTCTGCAGAATGCAAGAAAGAGAAAGGAATCAGCCTGCTAGAAATATTCATTCATCTGAAATCTGCAAAGGAAAAGCTGGCACAAGAATGTCTCCTGGAACAAAGTTGGGGGTTTTCACCTCAGACTCTCCCCATACTATAAGGGAAACACTGAACTAGTGCACACAGACAAGAATTTCACCATCTTTCAGTACTAAAGTTTGCAAACATGACCATCAAATATCACAAAAGTACACTTCTCTCTCAGGAACAGTAAACAGAACAGATATTTTAGGCAAAAAATATAAACTATTGGCCTCTAGTGGGGATGGTGGGGAGAAACTAACTATAGCTTAACTTCAGCTTCCCAGACACTAAAGTTGATTTAAAAACCTTATTTTCAGGATGCCAATTTCAGTCAGTTATGTGTAATTTTCCTGTGCCTGATGTTCACTTTAACAGAGTACATCTCTATAATTATAACTTCACTGTACCCATTCTCTCAGCGGGGCTCCTATCTTGCAAAGGGCCACATTTTAATTAAAGAGAATGTTTTCTTCTGTGCCCATGTGATATCCATGCAGAGCTCCATGCAGAGGTTTCCTCTGGTCCAGCTGTTTACACATATAATGAATGGGTGCAAAGTGGTAAGGTAAATGCAATCCTAATGTGACTGACAATAAAACTTCACCCTCTCTTGCTCAGAGGCTGCCTCCATTTTTTTACTTTAACTTTTAAATTGTTTTGAATATTGGAATTAACAATATTTTCCTCCTCTGCTTTTTTTTTTTTCTTAGAATTATGCTGAAATAATATTGAGACTTTTCAACAGTTACAATGGTGAGAAATATTTATATTAATTGACAAAACTGAAATAGAAAAATGCTTTCTTACTGAGACCTAAAGATTTAGCTGAAAGAAAATGATAATTGGTATTTTCTTTGCATGTACTGGGCTTAGGCATAGACCCAACAGGACAGATTAAGAGCTAATTATTTCCATTCAATACACCTTGCAATATCCAAATGAAAATCTGCTTAACTTAACAGTGAATAACAACTACAATTCCTTTTCTTTCTATTGTCAGGCAGCAAAGAAATCATAGTAGAGATAGCAGGAAAAATATTTGTATTAACATTTCATCAAAAAAAAATGTGCATTCAACAAATTTGAGAAAAATATATCTCCTATTTGTACCTTCATTCAAGCTAATAACCTAATTAAATTTTTGTAAATTGTATCCTATATTACTGTGAATTATAATCAAGAGGAAACAGATAATTCATTGAAATGTCAAAATGCAGTAGGTTACCTATTCTTTATGTTCACAAAAGGTCTCATACCATAGCATTACAGTTTGGCGTTTCAGATCACAATTGTTGGTTATAGGTGATCTTGGAGGTGTGCTACAGTCTCCTCCATGCCAAAAAGTTTGGCACTGAGCTGCTCAGTGATCACACTGGGACTTGCCTGGCTGGTAACAGCCCACATGACATGGTTATCATAGAATCATAGAATGGCTGACTCCAGAAAGGACCTTAAAAATCACAGAGTCACAGAATGTCGGGGATTGGAAAGGACTGTAGGATCATCTAGTCCAATCCCCCTGCCAGAGCAGGAACACCTAGATTAGGTCACACAGGAAAGTAACCTAGTTCCAAGCCCCCTGTGCCATGAGCATTGTTGCCAACTGCTTGATCAGACTGCCATGGAATACAGCCAGCCTGGCACTGAACACTTCCAGGGATAGGGGCAGCCACAACTTCTCTGGGCAGTGTGTGCCAGTGCCTCACCACCCTCTGAGTAAAAATTTCTTCCGAACACCTAAATAAAACCTCCAGTCTTTCAGTTTAAAACCGTTCTCCCTTGTCCTGTCACAATTCTACCTATGTCAGTCCTTCTCCTGCTTGTAAGCTTCTTTCAAGTGATGAAAGATCGCAATGAGGTCTCCCCAAAACAAGCCCAACTCCTTCAACCTTCCATCACAAGAGAGGTGGTCCAACCCTCTGATCATCTTTGTGGTCCTCCTCAGGATCCACTCACTCCAGCAGCTCTGCATCTTTCCTGCACTGAGGGCCTCAGGCCTGGATACAGTATTCCAGATGGGACCTCATGAGTGCACAGTAGAGGGTGACAATCCCCTCCCTCTCTTGGCTGGCCACCCCTCTTTTGGTGCTTATCATTTCCTCCCTTGCAGCAACAAATCTAGAGGACAAATTACTACCTCCTCTGTTTCTTCTGTTTGTTTGTCTATGTGCAATTTTCCTTAGAATGACAGAGTTAGCTATGTGCAGCCCCACTGCACAACGCGTATTCTGTTTAATCAAGCTTAATGGGCAGAGGCTGAGGAACAAGCTGACAGAATTGGAAGCCTCTGGAGGACATATATCACTGGGGCGTAGAACAGCCTTGAGTTGGCCCTGGATGCTCTCACATGAGCTGCCAGCATGTTACTGCTGTTACTCAAACATTTAAGCACATCTTCTAGCTGAAAGCAAGCTGTACGCCATTGTAACTATTATTTTTTACCACACTGTGAGCTGGTCATTCAGTACCCATGCCCCATTCAGATTCCAGGAGAGAATCTTCACTACCAGCAGAGGCACTACAGATACCTCAAGATGCCATTGCTGAGCGTTTGGTTGCAAGAGCAGCGAGAGAGAAAGATAAAGCATTCGAACAACATCTGCTAAAAGCACATAAGAAGTGGTTGAGCCAGGAAAATTGCCAAATAACAGTACAGAAAATATGGAATTAACAAAGTTACCAATCGTAAACAAATTTCAGAATAATACAGCCTCTGTTCTTAAACAAAATAGATCACTGTCAACCTCACTTACTTTTTTATTGGGTACACATGGAGAACACAGATCTGTGTGTGGCTACAAAGGAACAAAGAAAGCACTCTGAATTCAGGGCATATTCATTTTTTGTTTATATTTTAAGAGGCTTATTGATAAACCAGGATTCCCACATATGAGAAATGCCCATTATTATTATCATTACTATGTGTGGATATGATTACCAAGTAGCAGTGACCTTTTCTTCCAGACAATAAGTTTTCTTCAGATGTAGAGCTTGTCAACGACAAAGAACCTTTCAGTGCAGAATGAGGACCAAAGCAAGAATGTATGTCATTTACTGCCTTGATCCAAACTTTTGGAAGCCTTCCTTTACTTCAGTTGGATCGGATCATTAGTTCACTTCCTCAAAAAATAATATATTCTTAATAAGTGAAGCTGCACTAACACACAGGGTTCAAATCACGTCTGGTGTTCAGAGAACTCTAGTATCAATTACCATGGGAAGTTCAGAGGCAGCGGCTCAGATTTCCTCATCAAGAGGTGAACCCAAAGCAGGGAGAATAAGGAGCACAGACAGAGGAATGAACATTGAGATCTAGAACAACCACTGGGATGCTGGACATAAGAAGATGGAATAATCCTGATCATTGACAAGAATTCGGGATACTCAGTGCTGCACTTCTGCTGATCACAGCAAAAACCTGTGAATCCCACTTGCAGTCAGACCCATTCCACACATCCCTGGGCCACAGACTACAACCTCCCCCTTCTCACAAAGGTCTTTGCCAATCGGTATCAGGAAATAACACTGACCAAAGAACACTGTCTTACTATAAAGTCAACACGTACAACCTCTCCATACTGTTCTATGCCCCCAAATCAGAGTGGCTACAACCAAGCAGCTGCCCACTGGGTCTTGTCCTTAGCCTCAGCCACCATTCATCCACATCTAGGCACTGTCTGAGGAAGGGACAGTTTTGACCTCAACAAAAACAAACAAACAAACAAACAAAAAAATCCTGACAAAAAAAAAACAATGCTTTGCATGGAACAATAAGATCTGTGCACTGTATGGTTCTGTTTATTACTACAGATGTAACCTCGGTCTTTACTGACAATCTGAATGAAGTCATAGCCATCATTGTTAATCTAAAATAATAAGAAAAAAAACAACAGTTCAAAGCAGTCATTTGAAACAATCAACACAAAATCTGTTTAAAAAAAATATTACACAGAATGCGTGCGTATTCTCAAGAAGAGTTCATGTCAAACCGTTGTAAGAAACACAAATATCTATCTACCAGCCCTGTAAAAACAAAATCCTGTAACCAGACTGGAGTTTTTTAGTCCTAGATAGGAATTGATACTCCTTTCAGTATTAAAAAAAAATACATTCTTATCTAGACTTAAGCCTGGAATACATGAGGAGGGAAAAAAAAAAAAACAAAAAAAAAACCAACAACTTCTGGAAATTCAGTAAGCAGCTATAGGAAAAATGTTAACAGTCAATCCCTGCACCTAACCTTGCACAAGCAGCACAGCTGAGAGGCAGCAGTGGCAGCCAACATTTGACAGCTTGGTTCTTCTGGTATTACAGTAGGACTTAGAGCTGCACAACTGGGAATAGATGCAGTTTCAAAGTGCAAGTTTCAATCTGTGCTGGTTACTTGCTGCAGTTCACTGCACGTTCACATGGATGTTTCCACCATCTTAATGCTGGGGATGTACAGGGTTGGTCAGACAAGCTCAGGACTGGCTCTTCTCATGTCAGCGCCAACGTAAATTGCTCTAGAGATTGCAGCACAGGATGGCCAGATCTGCTGCAGTGCCCTGGTGGAAGCCAGTGCGCATACAGCTCTGGCAACACGTGCCCCAGTTCACAGTATCATCACCAGAAAGTCTGTAGAAATATTAATAAGGGTAATCAGATGTTCCAGAAGACCTTTGAGAGCTACCGTAGTACAAAGAAGAACAATATTCAGATCTCCCTCTTACTTAATTTCTCACTGTTGAATTTTAATAGCACTGCTGAAATAGGATAGTATCTCAGCACAGAATCGGTACTATGGGAAATTAATTTATGAGAGACAATTCAAAACATGTCCTGCATTCAGCTTTAAAGGAAAACGTGGATTCCATGTCCCTGTTTCCCAACCCCTGTCGTGCTCCCATCATCAGTCCAGAGACTGCTCAGGTCTGGTAAGCCCACATGTTCTCCAAGAGGACAATCTCTTGCCACCTCCAGCACTGTTTCAGCACAGCTCATAGATAATTACTACTTCATCAACTTTCCTAAATGTTCCCCATCCATCTTACCCATTCTGTTCACTAGCTATTGTCAGGAGCTTTACATATTTGAGAGTGTAATCTTCCTTTGCTTATTATTTGTTTTTATTATTATTGTACCATTATAAACTCATTACAGTCTTCTCTAGTTTCAATTACTGTATTTATATTTTTTTTCTGAGTCACTGTAATTGCTTTTAGTTTTTAATAATGTTTAAAATTTCCACTCTCTGAAGCAAGCATTATCATTCCCATTATAAAATTCAGTTAAGAGGTTGTCAACAGTCTTGGATTGAACTACTCTAGGATTGATCTTTCTGCAGTGCATGATACACAGAGCCTGTCTTGCCAATGGCTCCAGCCTACAAAAGTAGATTCACTATTAAACAACAGGCTCATCAACATACAGGAACTCATAGCAGAAATTATCTTCATATTTGTAGGAAAGAGAAATATGTTATAAGATGATTTAAAACCCAGGAACATTATATATTTGTCCAATTGTGGGAATTACTGCTTTTCTACTCTGGGTGTGCTCACCCATACTGCAATTTTAAGACAAGAGTGAACTTTCACGACCCCGAAACCATCAAGTTTACAAAACAGTCATATCAACAAAGTGCACTAACCTAACTGTCCTCTGTCAGAAAACATTCTCTCTCATTTCCCTATTATTTTTCCCAAATATGAGATTAAGTTTATCCTACAGAAAAACAAAACGTAGTAAACAAGATCCGAAAATTAATCCTGAAATGTTTTCCTGCATGGTAGGAGTAGTGTAACTAGTCAGGAACTCGTAACTTGTCCCCTATAAATGTCTGCAAAACAACTGTTTCAAATTCTCCCTCCGATCCCTCCCTCTACCTGCTGGCCGCCCCTCTTCTAATGCAGCCCTGGATACTGTTGTCCTTCCAGGCTGCAAAGGCACATGGCTGGCTCATGTCCTGCTTTTTGTTCACCAGGGCCCCCCAGCAGTGCTGCTGTCAAATTCACCAATTGGATTTTGAATAGAGCACATACACTTTGTATCTGCGCAAACCTAGATTAGTAAAGTTTTTGAGTATTTTGTGACACAGGCTCACTGGGTCAAGCAAGCCGCAGCAAGACATCGTGCTATTCCATACCACACCTAACATGCAGATACACTCAAAGGCACTGAGAGAAAACTGCTCTTCAGATTGTCTATCTGTGTAACTAATGACCACTTTAAAGACAGAAGGCTCCATCCATCATAACATAAAGACGAAAGTTAAAAACTGTGAAGTTACAGGTAGCTGGGAACAGATAGTAACATGAGTGCAAGTTGCAGAGCACGCAGGCTGTGTTGTACAAGCAGCAGGCTTTCATGGAGGTAGAACTTGAGTCTGCTCCTGAAGTCCTCATTTACCAGAAAACCTGCTCACACATGGTCCATTTTTCACAGAGAGGTGGAAAGGATCATTAAGTCATCGTGCTTAGCCTCCATTTCTCCAGAGACATCCACATTTTACTGAAAAACAGTAAGCTTGGTTGTCTACAACATAACCTCCTAGTACTCAGCGGGCACATGTGGTGGCTTTACTACCAACAGCATCTGTATCTTAGTCACTTAAATTCAAAACTACAAAGCATTTTCAGAAAAACTACATGCAATAAAAATGAGAAAAGTAAAAAAGTTTACACAGAATAACTAACAGAGAGGATTTTTTAATATATATAATGTTTAGTCAGTGCTTACCTCACTGCAGCTAATATCAAATTTTATATTTAGACAAATCTGTAAACAGCAATTACATTCTTAAAGGCAATCAGTGCATGCACCCAGCTATGCAAGTAAACAAGTAGAACAGATTAAGATCTTTAGATTTACCTGAAGTGCACTAGCAAGGTATTTGAACGATAAGCACCCTGCAATTTCCAATAAACCAAGATGAGAAAGGCTAAGGAGTGTGGTGCTCAGAGGGGTTATCATTTGGTAGGAGTCACAGCGCAGGCATGCCTCATGCATATTCTATAAATATACCTCTGACTGGCAGGCCTGCTCTCCCCGAGCTGGAAGGGTCAAACCCAAGTTCCTTTTCTATGATGGATACAATGGAAATCAGACCAGAATCGGAGAAATGAAGAATTCTCTATGGAAGTGGCCATTCCATTGGCTAACCATGCTCATAATTACAAAAAATATACCTTATATGCAGTCTTTTATTTTTCCAGATAATTCAAGGAACTCTGTATTACGTAATGCTATCACTCTGAAATGATGGTCATTCTAAATGATGTTCCTCCTAAATACACCTCAATCTCTGAAAACCAAAGGCCTAAGTCAGATTGTGGGGCATTTTACCCCAATCTTAAGGCACGGGTACTTTTGTTTGTTTGTTTTTGATTGTTTTGTTGTTGTTTCCTCTTTTCTTCAGGTCCAGTTTATTCAAAATCACTTTCAAGCAAGAAAACGGCAGCGTTCTAATATCAATTTCAAGATGACAATTTGTGATTCTAAAATCACTTCTCCCATCCGATGCACTTGTCCCTTATTTAAATACTGTATCAGGAAGCCATCCTAATTACTCCCAACATCATCTTAAAAGAACATGCTGAACTGTCACCAAAGAGTAGAAAAAGTTGAAATTTCCAAGAATATTTAATTATACCTCGTTAGTCAGTACTAGAATTGTGACCTTCCTGGCTTGGTTCCAATGGGCCAGTTCATGTTCCTCTAAACCAAAGCAATTTTTTTGGAAGTGCTGAGCTTACTTGGCAAAAATAAGATTGATTTATATACCTGGTCACTCTAATAGCTAGCTATTCATGGTGTCACTCTCATTCATTTCAGATATACCATCTAAAAGATTATTTTCAGCATTATCCTCAGGTTAGTGTTAATAGAGTTAAACCCAGCACCATTTGTAGTGCAGCTTTTCTAAAAACAACCCTCTTTCACTGCAGTCAGGACAACCTTTTGAGATCTGTCCTTTAACCAGCATCCAGCTCATTCAGTCTGCACTCTGTCAAAATAAAACAATGTTTTTTAAATCATCCGCACAGAGTCAAACTGCTTACAGCACTCTGTACACATTTGGCTGAAATGAGCTAAAACCTTGAAGAAAATATCTGCTGACAGGTTCCACTTCAAAAGAAATGTGAAAAACCATTACAAAGTCTAAAAGCATAACTGTTTCCTAACAAAACGATATATAAAAAAAAATAAATGAAATGGGATTCAAGTTTTGTATCAGACAAAACTAAATTGTTTCAGGAGACATCCCAATTGTTACTGTGAATGCTGGTTTAACATTGATGTGTTCATAGCGATTTTAGTACTCTCTGAATTATTCCAATATTAATAAAGCAGAAAACTTTCTCAAATAAATCCTTTCTTATCCTTGGGTGTGAATGAGATGATTTTACAGGCACTTTTTTTTAAATACCTCTGGCATGCAAGATGTCTAAATGATGTGCAAAACAAGGTCTACAACCTGTAAAGTCAAAAGCAGAACAGAAATGCTCATTGGAACCCTCTAACTTCATCTTTGTTATAGCAACTGAACAGACTACAATGGACTTATTTCTCTGCTAAAACTTTTTTTTTTCCCCTTAATTTTTAAGAAATCCTCCTTTAGACTTTTCTCTGCTGAGAACGTATTTTTCTCTGATGCCCTTGAGGTCACTGAGAATGTAGAATCTTTCAAGTGCTTTGCTGTATCAGGTCCTAATCAGGGAAGGAGTCAGACCTACAGAAACATTCTTACTTGTGATGAAAGAAAGCTCAGAAGCCAGTTCTGCATAACTTTAGCTGCACAGCTGCATTTGTAAACCAACCTGATGTGGTCCTTTGTCTTTAGCAACTCATCAAAACCCAAAGCATTACTTTAACAGACTTCCCAGAAGCTTTTGTGGTAGGCTGATGGTTGGACTAGTTGGTCTTAGAGGTCTTTTCCAACCATAACAGTTCTATTATTCTATGATGAGTGAACATCCCAGACAGAATATGTTACTATTTTTTGACTTGCACACCAATAGTTGGATCTACAATTTACTGTGAAATAAATAAAAGAACTTTAAGAAATTTGAAGTAATGCTTCCAGAAACCTCAAAGAAGCCACAACTGAACTACAGCCTCTTCATACTCCTTCAATTGAGAAATATAAGTGGTAAATTCAAGGTGAAAAAGTGTTGATCAGGTGTTAGTATTAAGAAAAACACAGAAGAAAAAAACTAGATGGAAGACAATTATACAGCTTCTACTGCATGTATATATGACCTTTAATTCATTTTCATAAAATACTTGATGTTCAAACTCATCACTGCAGCAATACATCTATTTTCTATAAATTAAGAAAACAGTCATTAAACTTATATATATTTACTTCTTATTGTGTCCTTTGAATGTAAACATATTGCATTAAAAACACTTATGAAAATACAGAATACCACGAGGATGTTAGTTGTTATTATAAAAGTATGACACAATGAAAGCAAAAATAGGTCACTGTTGTCATTCACCTGATTTTTGACATCATTTACTCACTGACTGGAGAACATGCATCTGTGCATTCCTATGTCAGTTAAGTAGCTATTGCACAAATTAAACTTTTGTGTTAAAAATTCCAAAGTTGACACTAATGAGAATATACTGAATGTTTTGTTGCCCTTCTTCAAGGATCACTTCTAAGTTAATTAAATGGAGCAAATGAAATTCCATGGATAAAGAGATACATGGAAACTAGAATTCTTTAAGAAATGCATGCTCTACCACAGATGGGGGATTTTGCGAAGGAAAGAAGGGAGAAAAAATATATTCAATAATTAAGAAGCAATCTATAAATGAATACATAAATGCCTTCCTGAAACAGAGCTTTTAACCTAGAACTTTTTTTCTTTTTATGCTTCCAATTCACATAATTTAAGAAACATTAATTCTGCTGGGCTGCTGCGTTTCCTTCATCATTTGCTCTTCAATTAGTACCCAAACAGAGGCAAATGTTTAACAGAAGTTTAAAAAGCTTGTGTTTGGGCAAAAGAACAAAACAACACCAAAAAAATCAAACAAACAAATGAATTTTACCACAGGAAAGTCTTGGGTTCAATGAACTCTGGTCACATTTTCTTCCCACTGAAAAAGCATATTTCAATGCACTCGTGTTACTTGAGAAGAAGATTTTATGATGGAAAGATTTACCTTTTCTCAGGAGGTTTAGAAAATAAAGTCAAGTGACAAGAAACTGTTTCAGTATTTTTTTACTGGAGAAGAGAAATCTCAAATCAAGGGCAAAAGTTTCCAGGCACATAAAATGCCATTGCAAAAAAAAATGAGATAACAATCATCTATTCTTTGTCCCTGATGGATTGAATAAATAGCAGTGGATTTAAAATTGTGACAGTGTACAATCACTTTGAAATATTTTGCACAACACCTGGCAGTAAGGCTAATGAAACATAGACCTGTACTGCCTTAGAACATTGTGAAAAGTGTCTTAGGCTACACAGACATCAGTAGTGACCTCCTGGTGGGCATGAACAGAGTTTGCATGAGCCAAAGAGAAGATGAAGATATATAAGATCTGTTATCTGAATTAATTAAAATGGAAAGTACACGAAAAGCCATGAAAAGACATCAAGTCAATTACAATGAAAGAAATGAGAAGATGGCTGGTTTCTTCTACTATATGCAGTTTTATACACATGCCACTAGGCAGAATACCTCCACATTTCTTATTCTCCAGAAATTCCATGAGGTGAAATTATCTTTCCGATTATTCTATTAAGCTACATACATATTGTTTATATCTATATATTTTCAGTTAAACTACATCCCTCCAGTGCCCAAATGGGGCCTTCAAGGAAGATGGAGAGGAATTGCAGGGATAGGTCAAGGGGTAAGGATTTTAAAGTAAAAGAGAGGAGATTAAGATTTAAGATTTCTAAGAAAATCTTTGCCATGAGGGTGGTGAACTAACAGAAAATGTTGCCCAGAGTAGCTGTGGATGCCCAATCTGTGGATGTGTCCCAGGTCAGGTTGTTTGGAGCTTGAGCAACCTGATCCAGTGGAAGGTGTCTACCTGTCCACGGTAGAGGAGTTGGAAAAAGGTGATCTTTAAGGTCCTTTCCAACGCAAACCATTCTATCATTTTGGGTTTCCCTACAGAATTAGCCAACAATTCCACAAGAAGTTATGCATATAGGCAGGCTGTGCTGTAAGTTCATACTTCCTACCCATAAGAAAGATATGAAAAGTACAGTATGGAACATGTTCCTAAAAAGAGAGATACTATAAACCGTACCATAGAACCTAAATTATGGACAAGCTTTGTCATCTAAGAACTTACAAAACGTGGACCAGGAGACTTGGAAAGGAAGAATATTTCTGAAAAAATAAGTCACAGGCAATAGGAATTGATTATGGCAGTGAAGATGTGCTGCTTATGGGAGTTTGGAAACAAGCAGCGGCATGACTGCCAGAAGGAAGTGGGTAACAAGGAAACACCAAAAGATGCACTCTGCAAGTTAAACCTTCCTAGTTCTAGCAAGTCTTGGTTACCATCAAATTCTTTAAATGGGAAAAAAATATATTTACGGTGCAGCCCTTGCACCTTATTCAACAGATCCAATAGTAAGGAAATAATAGTGAAGATAAGTAATGACAAGATTTTCAGGAAGCCGTAGGTCTTCTAAAATGCCAAGGAGAGATGTCAGTGAGAGTTAAAGATGCTTGGCAATTGACTGTTGAAAGTAATCCGTCAATAACTTGCATGACTATATGCTGAAAGACATTTTCAGATAAATCAGCCCAGCATTACCCACTGTTGAATAGTTATGGATGTGCTAGCTCAAAGAGTAAATTTCTTTAGTTTAAGTACGCTGAATATCAACATAGGAAGTATCTCTTACATGATATAAAGAAAAGGGAGAAAAAAAAATCATTCAAGTTACAAAGAATAAAATCAGAACATCAGAAAGAAAGGGCACAAAACTAGAGAAAAAAAGTCCCACAAGGAGCCACAAAACATTACACATGGAAATCATCAAAATATCCAATAAAGTGATCAAGGTGACCAAAAACTAAAAATAAAAAGAGCTTAAAAGAACTACCAACAAGGGAGAAGACTGGAGTTATTGACTATGCTGAGCTGTGAAAGGCCCTAAGGAAAAGGGAAACACAAAACATCAGAGAATATATTTGAGATCTGTGATGCTCTTGAGTTACAACTCAACAAAATAAAAATAATGAAGCGACATAGGATGTCATCCACAAGGACTTATATGATAAGAGCTGCAAAAGAAGAAAGATGACTACAGCCTCCCCTCACATAAATTACATGAGCAAACAAGTCAGAGACAAGCTCTAGCAGAAAACGATGAACACAGCCCAGCAAAGATTACTTCTAATATTTCCCCACAGAACTCTATCTTTGTAGTTATAAGCTTGAGGTTTTGATGAAGTCCATGTTAAGGACAAAATCTGCCTTTTACAATAAAGACAAATCTCATGCAAAGGTGTGGCAACCAAATCTATTTAGGCTTTATCTTTTCTTGAACTACAAATCCCAATGACATGAAGTTCAATCAAAACCAAAAAATGGATGATGCAATCTGTTTTGTTACAAGTTAATACAAGAAATGGAAAGACAATCATATCAAAAGTTTACAATCTACACCGCATGGAAAATAATAACAACATTACCTCCTTCTAAACCACCTTTTCTGCCTCTGTGGACAGATGTGCCTTTATTAGCACCCTGAGTCCAGCAGTTATGAAGAAGTTCGCCTAAGCATGGGGGCTCCCTCACAGCACTACTTCCTCTGAAGTGGTGATGGTCAAACATATCTGAACGCATCTCATTTGGATGGTATCAAGACACATGTGTTTGCAAAGACTGATACAAATACCTATTTATAATCCCATCCAACAGCTTAGCTTTATTCAGTATCAAAGCATTCTGTGCCTTTGAGGATCACCACTTGACACCATTCTATCCAAGACCAAAAAGGTTGCTGAATCAGATTGTCTCACGCCTTGCACCAACAGTGATAAGTAGAATAGTGCTAAAGCATCTGAAAAGAGAAACTTAATTGGGCTTTTGGTCTCTTCCCACCACCGCCAGAAGAAGAGCAAGGTTTCCAAGATATGGCTTGTTAATGCTCAGAAAATATGCTTTGAATATTTTTCCTTTCTTAGCCCCAGCATCCTTGTCAATTTTACTCCTGCATTTTTAAAAGCAACTACCACTAAATAAAATAAGCAGTTGATTTTGGCAAACGTTTAGTACAACAGATCTTCAATGAATTAGGCATTATACATTGTCCATAGCATAGAAAAATGAAAAGTATCTTGCTTAATTGTATGCTGAAATGTATTTAATATTACAGACTGAAGTAAAGGTGACTGTTTCATTGCAATCCTGCACAGCAGAGAAAGTTCAGAATATGTTTCCAGTAACCTGAATGGCAGCAATTTTTTCACCATACCAAAACCAAATGAGGTTTACTCTGTTCTAACTTTGATTATTTCGATTTCAACTTCTTAATCTCTGGTAAACCACTCAATCATCCTGGTCGAAGTTAAAAGGAAAAGAAAAAAAAAAGAAGATATGAAGACATGTAAATGAAAATAATTTTTTGTTATCACAATTTGCTTCATGCATTTTCTATTCACCAAAACCCTAGATTTTTGGGAAAATGAGCTTTCACAAAAAGTGAAATAATGTAGGATTCTTTTTTTCCTTTTTATACAGCACTGTCCATTCAGTCTAACCCTGTCTCTTACTATATTTCACTACGCCAACTGAATTCTTTTACCATTGTTTTTTAAAATCTGACTACCTATTTCAGCAGTAGTAAATCACAGCAGAAAGGCTCATTTCTAAAACATAAGGTGGGATCAGTGATCTTGTGGGAAGTTCACTGCATCAACAGTGAGTACAAAATTCGCCTCCTCAGGCTGAACTCCCTGGTTCAGAACATGTGCCTGCAAGAAACGTGGTCCTCAGTGCGGCAGGGGATGTTCTACATGCTCCTTCCTGCAGCCTGCTACTTCTGCTAGGGAGAGCTCTCAGTGCTGCCCAAAAAATGTGTCAAGGACTGCAACTTCGCGTGGCTCCAAAAGATGACGTTCCATTTTGTGAGGTGCAGTGTAGTCCACAAGAGGCGTGCTGGTTATCCTTAGATGTAGCATGCTATGCTAGAAAACCATGTCACGCAAGGAAGGTCAAATGAATCCCATGCATAGGAAATTTCTGTAGGATTTTCTGTATTAGCTAGTAACAAGTCTACTTCTGCATTTTAAGATTTTCTCATCTCTGAAGCATTTTAAACATTATTAAGAACCCACTATTCCCTTACGAGCTAAGTATTACAAGTAGTAATGCACTAACTGCTGGCAAATACCACCCCACCACTGGTTCAGGAAAACCTTTACAGACCAAAGTCAAAGCCCTCAAAGCTAGAAGATAAGTCTTCAGTCAAAAGGAAATAGATACATTACTGTACGTATGATCAAATGCATAATACCTGTCACCAGAATAATTTGGACAGATATTAATAAAATGAATGTCCTACAGAAGTGGAGGCTTCTAATGCAGTGCATCTGTTTATTGTGTCTCCTTACTATTCCAGTTTCCATAGAAACTGGAAAGAGTTAGGAAATTTCAGCACTGGGCAATGAATTCTAATGATCTTTTTTAAAGAATCATTATAACATAAATTTAGTGCACACAGAAGGCATCAGTAAGATTTATACTCAGGTGTATGAAACATGGATCAGTAGTCCTACTGCAGAGGAGCTCATGACTGTACAGGATTTCTAAGTCCTTACAGCAATAAGAGAAAGATCACTTCATTTAACACCCGTTAATAACGGTCCACACACACTTGTTCTACCTCTTTAGGCTTTTCAATTTCCTATGGCATTCTCCAAATTGCCCTACAAACAAGCACAGGAGCAAACGATACCAAAGCGTTTTCAAAATACGCTTCCCCTTCCCTGAAGCTTAGATGATATCTTACCCCTTACATTTATAATCACCTACAGTTTAACCATGATGTAATTTCTTATGCCTTGTGGGCTGATTCCTGTGACTCACAATTTCCAAATATATTTGTGAAGGTGGTTCATGAATTGAAGTTCTGTCAGCTGAAGCCTCCAGCATTGTTCTGCCCGTGTTCAGTACGGATGCTCCTGGCTCCCAAGAAGTTTTAATAGCACAGTACAGAGGATCAGTCCTCGGTTTACTCGAAAAGCCATTCTATAATGTAACACAGGTGCAAATGCCCCCATGGCTTTTCGTCATGCCATCATTACTATTTGATAAGTTTAGGTTTCCTAAATATACCACCGAAAATCTTCAATGATTCATCCCCAGGCTTTGCGTTCAGATGAGACCAATTGTGAGTTATGCTTCTCTTGTTTTCTCCCTCTGCCCTATCGCTTCTTCCATGATTTCAAGCCACGTCCAAGTAACATCTGGGGGACTCATGTTCTTTGCTTGTTCACAGCACCTTCATCAACTAGAAATTCACATTTCCTCACTTAAGCAGTTAACTACTGAAGTCTAGCAAACTACTATATATCAACATGATTAATGTCACCTACAGGTGTCAATCTGCATCCAGTCTTGAAGAGCTACTTTCACAGAGGGATGATGAAATGCCTTTACCTTCTCCTCCTCTGCCACTTCTCTGCCCCAGTGATCTTTGCTATGGGGAAGATAAGCTTAGCAGGATGCTTTTTCCTGTTCCTGAGCTCTTCACTTGCTTTTCCTTTCTGCTCAACAGCATTCCTCCTCCTGGCTGGCAGAGAGATTCTCAGGAGGTATGGCTGGTGTCTCATCCAATACAGAGTCACCCCGAGACACCTAAGCCATGAACGTCAAAGCATTTGCTATGTTTTAATCTCAAGGGCAGAGGCTGCAGCGCTGCCACTGGTGATATACTTCTACAATAACCCCCACTAACAGCTTTAGGGATCATCGGCATTATTGGTGCAAAAATATTTGATATTTCCCATCCTGTCAGAAAGGAGACAAGTGGTTAAATTACTGCCTGTTGTGCACAATTGTAGACATTAGCAGCTGTTATTTATAGTGCCTATTATGTTATAGTATCCCAAAAGACAGGAGAACCACGTCATGCAGCATTACTACAAATAAAGCCATTCTAACTCAGAATAACCTTTTTAAGCACTGCGAGTACCACTTAATTTATCCTGAAATGGAAAGCGTGAACGGCTCAGATGTTTTCAAAACAAAATGCATGTTTTAATACTCCCACCCCATCAGAAGAAGTAAGGAGGACAGGAAAAATTGTACATTAATAAAGTCAGAGATCTGGAGGAAGTGCATCAGTGCATCAGTGGAAGTAGGGTGTCTTTTTTCTGGAAAACACATAACTGGAAGAAAAGACAGCTCTCATGTTCTTGTTGTGGAGAGGTTCTACGCTACAGCTTTTTAAGCCTGTTATTTAATCCTGGAGAGTTAAATACAAGTTCTAAATGTGTGGCAGACTGCTCCAAATCAAGCAGCATGCCTTAAAGCACACAGGTATCACTCGGGCATCTTGTGAAAATAAAAGTTACCTAACACTGAGCATCTCAGAGAACTCGATTCCCCATATTCTCCTCATCTTCTGGTGAAAGTGGGGGTAGGAGAGAGGAAAAAAAGCAAACATGAGACTCTCAATGATTTTGGGGGGAGTCAGCAATGTGAGCTCTATTTCTTACTTCTTCTAACTTTTATTTTTGGAAGAAAATTTCTATGTTAATACCTATTAAGCTCACACCTTCTGGAAAAGCAAACAAACAAAAAAACCTCCATGCTTAAAACTTCAGAATCATGAAGTTCTTCCATTAAAAAAAATATATAGAACTGATGTGAATGTGGGAGAAGAGTGCGATGGTCACTTACAATGCTGTTTTCATTACACTTCCTCCACTCAGAAGTGGGACACTTCCCAGCTTACAGAAGGATGCATTTTAAGGATAACTTCTAAATGTACTTGTGCAATTGAAAGGGGGGGGAAAGAAATATAATCAACAAGTTAAAGAGCTGCCAGCAAATAAAAACATGTTTACTTTTATGTTGTGTACAACTGAATGATTTACACATACCAGCCATGAGATCTCTGCTTCTTTCAGAGTTGTCTCACCACGGCTGAGTGATGGAACAGGTAACAGATACCACTGTGGAGGCACTGAGGCCCTTCAAAAGGTGAGAGGGTGCTTTCATTTGGCCTGCAATCAAAGGCAGATCCTCTAATGGGAATGAAGTCCCAGTGTGGTCTGCTGCATCTATATGAAAGCAATGAATCTGAGACTCCTCCGGTATTTCAGCCAGATTCTTCTGAGACCTTTATGAATTCCCTATGCTCCTCACTCATTAATTGGTAGTTGTTCTACAAAACAGTACTAACATTTTAGCTTCTTCAGAGACACATTCTGCCTTACAGTATGAGTAAAAAATTCTGTCTTTTGATTTCTCTGCTGAATTGCATGCTCTTTACCTCTACCCACACACTGCGCACTGTGTTGGCAAAGTCATACATTTTGGCAGTGGACTTCAAAACTTTATTCCTCTGCAGGAGAATGCCCATGTATTGTGCACTCACATACACTCCCCCTCAGTCCACGTGATTTATATACTGCCTGGGCAACCGTTTCACAAATAGATGGAAGCACTGAAAAATAAAAATCTCAACTCCTGGCACACAGATATCAGCCATTCCACATACTGCTGTCATTTAGCAATGCTTAGCCACATTGCTAACATCACTGGTTTAACAGGGTTGCATGCAGTTTCTGCTGATGATGTTGTATGTTTATTATCTCTTCCTTTGGTAACTGAGCTGTACACATTGGGAATGCTTTACAAAACATCTCAGAAATAAAGGTCAAGTAAGCTTTCTTGCAAGAGATGCTGTTTTCTGGAGAGAATTTCCTTCCTACACAACTTCAGCCACCAGAGCTCTTCTGATGCTAGACAAAGACATTGCAAACACATATGCCCACTCACATTTCTGTCTCTAGAAGTTTGCTTTACTGACTTAGAGTCCCTTCTTCAGCCCCTGCTCACCCACACATACCCCTGTCAATGCACACGAGGCTGAGATTGTTGTCAGCATGGCATTTCAGAGCTTATGGTTTAAATTTAGTCCCCAGAGCACGGGGCTTAGTCCATCTCACCTGCCAGGGAAGCATGTTTTACTGATCTTGGAACATTTGGTATGGTAGCCAACATCAGTGAACTCTTGCCCACTTCTGGATTGGAGATGACATAGATCTGGGTGAAACACAACCACGAATTCCCATCAGGAGAGGGAAAAAAACATCAGGAAGGAGGAACTGGGCATAGCAGAGGATGCTGAACTCCAAAAAGGACTCCCAGCCAACTAGGGTACTGTGCAAAGGCTGAAGTACTGGAGGCATGTGCTGCAGCCATGTGCTACAGCCATGCGTTTGGCTTCATTAGCAAAATGGCATAGAGATCTGCACCAGCTGGGGTCTTAAAACAGTTTCACCCTCACGCATATCCAGAATATCCTGACATAATCGATTATTGTAAGTGGAATAACAAATCCTAATTAGCTCCACACCAGGAGATATTGAAAATATTGAAGTACTGAAGGTATTAAAGAATTTGAAGTATTGAAAATATTGAAGGTTGAAGTCCAACTGACCTTGAGACAATAGTTCTGTCCCCCTTTGAAATCTGAATCCACTCCAA
Organism: Callipepla californica brunnescens; assembly: GCA_023055505.1. NCBI lineage: Eukaryota > Metazoa > Chordata > Aves > Galliformes > Odontophoridae > Callipepla > Callipepla californica. The sequence goes on along the minus strand of JALIRH010000007.1, from coordinate 15,094,410 downwards.
ATTGCCTGCAATTTTGCACTGCATAGAAACTAGATATTAGTGGATTAAACTAGACAGTTCTAGGTAGAGCCAAATCAAATAAGACAAAGCAGTCACCTGGCTGGCTTGAGACTACAAGTGTGTTATTCTGCATTCTGGCTAGACATCTAACAATACTAAGAAATCCAAAATGACCCACAGGATACTAACTAAAATTAAAAGATGATTTCTTACACAGCTTGCTGATTCCCTCTTGACTTCACTGCAAACTATTTGTATTGGAAAGCTGATAGCTTTTGCCAGTTGCTCATCATCTGGATGCTGAATCACTGAGAGAAAAGGAAAAAAACACACCGGCCCCTTAAGGCCATGTTACATGTGCTGCTGATCTTCTGTAGGTATTAGAAAAGCTAGAAGAAAACACTGAGTCCAGATCAAAGTTCAGGTAATAGACACGTGTTGACCTTGCAGGCAGGCTGAGGGGAAGAGAATCAGGAAAGCTAGAGGTGAAACCCAACCTGCCCAGGAATATTACAATAAAAATGTTTAGTATCTTTTCTCAAACCTCCTGACAACAGGTTCAGACAAGACTATCAAGTCTTCTGGAAGAAGAAAGGACACAGACAGAATGAAACATGAAAGTTTATGCAGTGTAAAAATGGAATATTAGACATGAGCTAATCAACGATCATGTCACATCTAGAGAAGTGCTACACTCTGCTCTCTTTCCTAAACAAACCCAGGTGGGGATAAAAACACTCACTGAAATAAAAGTTACATTCAAAACATGTCAGTTTCAGATGTATGGTAATGTAATACATATGGAAGAGGGGAAGATTGGAATTCGTTAGCCTTGACAATAGAATCTAGAGAGAAGACAGGATAAACAGTTTTCAGAAAGGGTATCTGGAAGTGGCTTAGAAACTGAAGGCACTCATCATACAAACAAGTTAATAAGCTCAAGCTCCAGCAAGGAAGACTCAGGATATGAATAAGGAAAAGTTTTCAGTGGTGGTATGGGGGAAGCTGAATAACTAGCCTGGGCAGGCTACACAGACAGCTGCCAGCAAGATGTGCATACAGCTGATCCTCCCTCGGCACAGCAGCGGCTAAGTACCTCCTGTTCCTGCTTCACTGCTGGCACGACATGGCAGAGGAATAAGCACAGCCCAGGGACCCCAGACCTATTCTTCCCAAGTCCAACGCAAAAGAGGGGCTGTAGTTCAGCCCACAGAGAAAGGGCGGACGAGCGGATGTAAGAGCTGCTCACTGTAACTGGGATGCTCACCCCACCATAGACACATGCACAGCTTCTGTTCTGCAGCCCTGACTCTGCTGAGTAATAACTAGCCTAGGGGGACAGAGACTGGAGAGCAGGCATCTCTCAGGAGATTTGAGAACTCCAAATTATGTTCTGAATACATCTGAGGATATCCTCGTTTCGCACTCAGAGTGGAGCATTTAAATTAGATCTTCCCTGGCCAGGATGTTTTTTTTCCCCTAGGTTCATTCTCTAATTAATTACTGTCAGAGTTGTCACCATATTGAGCTACAAGTGACAAGAACTTCTGTCACAGTTTATCACCCCTGCCACTGGATATCACTTCACATCCTTTCATCCGTTTATCCCTGCAGTCCAATTCAATTCTCCCTTCTTCATCCTTTGCTGGTGATCCCATATACCTCCACGGAGTTATGGTAATAGGTATTGCTCACCACAGCTCGAAGTGACAGCAATTTATTTATTTATTCTCTTGTGAAAGTTAGCATCACACGACTGGCCAACTAGAAGCAAAACAACCTTGATGGCAAGGCACGGAGATATTCCGGATTAAGTAGAAGATTAGGAAAATACTTACTCTCGCTTTATTTTCACCCCTCTAATTCCTATTTCCATGGAAACAGGGCTGGAAAGTACCAGCAGGCAGCCTGCAGCTGAACATCTGAATGAGAGCACTTGTGTTGAACTCAGCGAGCAGGCAGCAGGTGAAACCTGCAGGAGCTGCCTAAAAATCTATAGCCGTGTTTTCAGAGTAAAAGGATGACCCCAAGTTAGGCAAAGGACTTCTAAGAAGGATTACATATAACCCTAGCAAATATTGCATTGCAACTGCTGATAATCTGATTTCGTCTTCTGTAAAAGGCAGGGATAACATTTTTTTATCTCAACTGCACCAGGCGAAAATCCATCACAATTAAACGCATTTTGAAATGTTCAGGTGGAAGATGATGTATGAGCAAAAATGATAACTTATTTTTGTAACAGAACTGCCAGACTGTCAGACACTGTCCTATAATTCCTCCTGTGAAATGAAACTGGCTGCTGCCCGGCCCATATAAGCACACTTTGAGCCAAGCTGTTTGGATGGCTCTTTTAACAAACATCCGTTTTATATTTATATATTAAAAACAAACAAACAAACAGCACTACTAGTTAGTGATATATTTGCTAGTTATAAGTAATATAAATTGCCAAAACTTGCATTTTAGAATCTACAAAAGCAACCCTGTTGTAGACATCATTAAGGAAAATAGAAAAACAATGTTAACTTCCCTACACAATTTAGTAAGTTTCATGCAGTAATTCTTTTTAATACCATCTCAGATTTCTCTCCTGTTCAATATTTGCTCTTCAAGCAACAGAAAGAAAAGCAAACAAAAGAAGGATGAAACAGTGCTGTCTTGCGCTATACTTTACCCAAACAACAGATTGGTTATTATTAAACTCCTGCTTTTGTATCTAAAGCAATTACCAGTTTCTCAAGCAGATATTATTCATTCTTCGCAGAGAACAGAACACTGGTCCCACTTTGTGTCAATGTAATTTCAGCCAATGCAATGGACAAAACAAAATGATTATAATAAAGGATGTAATGTCTTGCGCGAGCTCAATATCAGCACACAAGAGCTGACCTGAAAATGAATGATGAAGAAACTTGAGGCAGCAAAAATCTCCCTCTCTCTCTCTTTTTTTTTAAGACTGTTATTTAAAGTTTAACAGAGCTATTTATCAGGAACAAGCCAAGTCAGCCTGATAGGTGTGTAGATGCGCTTTATTGTGCCCATGTTCTCCTTCACCCTCAGAGAGGAAATGCAAGCTTAAAGCATCAGGGAACAAATCAACACCAGCAGCTGCTAGTGACTATTGATTTGTTGCTTTCTCTGGGATCTTCACTGCAAAAATGAGCCCAGTTTTAGAGTCCACAATATATTAAACTCGTGGCTCTGATGGAAAAGAATAGTAGAGAAGCTTCTTGTGCAACTTTCTTGCAAACTAATAGTTGTGTATCAAGAGCACAGCCATGGCAGACAACGCACGCACCCTTCAGCATCTCTGCGGTGTGAGAACGTCCATTTAGCAACTGCAGCAGTGGTAATAATTGCACAAAGCAATTTTGTTAATGAATCCCACTGATAACTCACCTTTTGTTCTATACCAGGTATACCTGAACTCACCTCAAGGACCACTTACAGTGCTCAATCACAAAGCTGGGAGCCCAGGCACAAGGAAAAATCAAACTCCAAACTCACTGACCTGGTCTGAGTCTGCTTAAACACAGTATACATAAAAGCAAAAGCTTTCACAATCATTTCATTTCATTCGTTCATTCCCTGGTGTAGGGAGCTGCTTTGGCAGGGAGGTTGGACTCGATGATCTCTGGAGGTCCCTTCCAATCCCTACAGAATCAGATTCTGTGATTTCCACTTTTTCTTAGTGTGAAAGCATCAACAGCTAAACTATCCACAGTGCTCTACTTCAAGCAAGACTAGAAATAATAATTAAAACTAAAAAGTGCAAATTCAATTTAAAAATCCACATCAGCAAACACTGATCAAATTCTCTATTTCACAGAAGTTCTATCCCTCAATTCTGTATGGGTTTTTTTTGTTGTTGTTGTATGTTTTGTTTGTTTGTTTGTTTGTTTGTTTTGGAATGCCAAGATATTTTGTACTTAAAAGCCACTTCTCTATCATTATTTCAAGGGTGTAATGTGTAACATTCACACGGCGTGAACCGCTCTTTAAGCCATCACTACAACTGCAAACCTTACTAAGGGGGGAAGGGAGGAGGAGAAGGGCATCCTTGGCATCTGTTTGAGATTTACAGAAGTGACCGTGCAGTTACAAAACAGAACTCTGACTCGGCTGAGGAGTTCTAGTAGGCTGGGGATGGAAATATTTATAAAGGGAATTATATCTAGCTGCACACACGCACAAGGGGTGGTGGGCATACATCAAAAAGGGCAGCTTATTTTTCCCACTCAGCTGGAGCTTGCAATAGAGAGGGATATAACTCAAGGAAATGAGGAAGTTACTCCCCACCCAGTCATTAGTATCTTCACATTGTTTCCCCTTATGATCTTGTTAGTAACACCTGTACAGAGCATGTAACTGCTTTCTTCCAATTAACTTTATACCTGCTAATGTAGCCCAGTTGTTGCTGGCTCATTAACTTATGGGAGATGGAAAGAAACTAAGAAGGGGCATCAGTATAGTTCCTCAGGAACGCTTATGGCAAACAAGAAAGATGTACACAATAAAGGTGTCTGATCTGGGATCTTTCACTTCTTGGGCATGGAGTATGTGGCAAATACAGTTCTGGATTCCAGCTAACAAGATAATGAACATACATTATGCCACTGCATGCTGTGTGTTTTATAACTTAATATTGAAAATATGATGAAGAGAAAGCCACGGATAAATTAACTCTTCAGAAATTAAACATCATCATCTATTAGTAAACCTTAACGCAAACATCTAACTCAGAGGCTGAGATTTTGTAGCTGCTTTACCTGTTTGAAAAGCTAAACCTTCTTCTATGTTTGAAACACCTCATCTTGTTAAACACAATGTCTTCTTCCCAAAAGGTAGTGCTACATAACAGCTAATGAGTTTTACATCTTCCTTTTTTGGAAGGTTCTGCAAGAAATGCTTTCATAAACAAGCTGTAAGAACTGAAAATAAAAGTTTGCAGTAGATGTATTAACAGACAGTCACAAGGGGAATGTGATCCGTGTTCCCATGTACTTTCTTTATGTGTACAGCTCTGTCCTCCAGTTTACAAGCACTGAGTATTGACACTGTGAGAGTAAGTGCTAGCAAGAGGAAGAGACAGTGAGGCATGCAGTTTTCCAAGGTATGAGTCATCCAAGGCCTCTAATTCAAAGACTGCTTAAAAGCTAAGCTGGGAACAGCAGCTAGGTGAGCAAGTGGCCTGTAGCAATGGCCCCACCATTCCCACCTCTTCCTTCTCTGGACTGTAGCTCCCCAGCAGCTTCTGTGCTAAGACTGGGAAAGAGGTCGGTTGTAGTGGGACTCTTCAACTCGTAGCTTAAGACTCCTAAGCTGGCCTCCTAACTGCTGAATGGATGTGAACAAGTGGAAAAACTAACGTCTCTGCCTTTTGCCCATCCCATTTCCCACAGTATTTGAGTAGCTCCCCAGAGGGTGTTAGAGGACTCACTTTAATCTTCATCTCCTACTATCATCTTCCTCTCCACATCTGTCTCCCTCTATCCATTTCATTAAGCACAACACCCAAGTCTGCACGCTCCTAAAGTCTTCCAAACACTAGCAATTGAGCACAGAGACCTGAAGCTTGCCATCAGTCCATTTCTCCTGCCTCAGCTAATGAGAACAGAGCTGAACAAGATTATGTATGATGTAAATGTCTGAATTCAAATAGTACACTCCAAATTTACACAAATTTAATGATTGCCTTCTTCATGTGCACTTATGGATTCCAACATAATCAAACAAGAAAATGGTTCATCTATGTTTGATCAACTCCATCAACCAAACTCAGCCTCCCAGCAATGTAAATGCACTCCTAAGAACTGGTTGCAAGCTACTGCTGCCTCCTATCAACTATAGACATGTAGAAGATAGAGATAGGAAGGAGCAAAGAAAGGACAGACAACTTTACTTATTTACCGTGGGCTACACAAGAAAATTTGAATGGTGTGGGACGCAAACTGTGCACTTCATTCCAGAGCTTCAGAGAACGAGTGCTCCTGCAGAGTGCAAAGCCACAGCTCCATCCATAAGGGCTCCTGGGGAGCACAGCTCTTCTGGTTGAACACAGAAGATTTACAAAGCCTACCACCACAAAATCCTGGAGAGCAAGCTTGCAGAGGACACAATGACCATCTCTTCACCTCTGTTTCACCTTTTGTTTTTTTGTGCAGGGATCCAGCAAGTACATGTGAAACCTGCTAGAAATTCAGTCATTCCTCTTGTCTAGGAAGGAACAAATATACCCCACATCCATTCCGAGCTTTCCTTCTCCTTCTCTGCCAAGGATTAAAACACCATAAATGGAGGAAACAGAGAAAGCAGAACACAGAAATTATTTACTTCGCACCTGCTGGCAACTCCCAACCATACAGCAGATACGCATAAAAATACTTGAGCAGTCACATAAAAGCAATAGAAATGACATCTGTTTTCATACCTAAGTGTACTTGAGTCGACTTCTATTCTAACCCTACTACACATACAACTTACAGCTTAAAACCTTTGTGAATCAAGAGAATCAGGTTTCAGATTCCAGTACAAAACCTCTTAGCTCAACAGAATAGTGGTTTTGTAATTACCAATTGACAATTAAGAAATTTGTACAAATACCTTTATAAGCAAGACCTGATGGCAATCTCTACAAAAGCAATAGCTCCAGAAAGCTAACAGAAAATACAAACTCTTCATATGAAGCCAGATCATTTAAACAAAGAATCCATCCAAAAAAGCCATCACTCCCTAGAGTGGACCTTGATGACTGTAAGTAGCAAACAAGACTTTTCCACATTATCCAATGTGCGTCTAAATTTCTCCAAAACATAATCCAATATTAAGTCATTAAGAAAGAAGTTTACCTGTGTTCCGGTCAGGTAAAATACAGCAGTGCTTCTGCAGTATGCCAGGCAGAACCTGTGGCAACAAAGAAACAGACATTAACATACGTATGTTTTTAACACCACGTGAAAAAGAGCTAGTGCTAGTGGTTGTTGGAGTGCATATGTAATCGAGCTTTGTGCTTTCAAATTTGCACAGCACAAATTTGAGCCCTGCTCATTAGGAATCACACATTGAGAAGAATCTTATACGGTAAGCAGCTTACTACAACCCATAACGGTAGTTTTACCTTCTCCCACAGACTACAATACTGAAAAAATGAATAAAATAATATCAACACATGAGTAAATGTGCTCAACTTAGAAAGACAGCACGTTATCAGCCACTGCCACTCCTATTCCTGATTTTACACTGATTTCACATTGATTTTAGCCCCTGGGGCTAGGATGTCCAGTTTGTTATAAATCACTGAACACCATACTCCAGAGCACAGTGCTTCACTTCTCAGACTCCTATTTCCAGTAAGTGACAGAAAACCCTTGAAGCTTGAGTAGGAAGCTCAAGGGAATGGAGACAGACAAGATGCTATGCTTTTAGTTCATCACAACCACTGTGCTGAGATGCCTATGAGAAAGGCTACAGGAGCTTCCCGCTACCACAGGCTCTTTCTTCTGCATGGGGCAGCCCCATCCTTCTCAGATTTACACACTGAAGTCACCTGTTGTGTGGCTCTGGTGCTCCTTTCAGCAGCCACCTGTACTAGAAGCACACAAGACCTTCATTTCAATCTGACTTTTAAATCTCTAATTAACACCTTCCGCAATGTTAACAGCATCTGTAAAACTGTAGCTTAAAGCTTAACGGCTTTTCCTTTACTATTTCAGAGAAAAATCCAATTAAAAGCTACGCTCTAAGATGTCCTCCATAAATTTTCCCTTGGGGGTCAACACGTACCCTTTTAAGTCTGAAAAGCTCAAGAAAAACCCTTAGTTTCTACAAACAGGAGACCAACATAACCTCTGTGTGGGAATGCTGGCCCTCTACTCAGAGAGACACCTTAGGAACCATCACAGCTCGTGTTAAGACTTCGACGTTCAGGAAGGAAAGTACTTTATGGCCTAGGGATATTTTTATTCATCATGAAGATTGCTGTTTGGTGCAGTTCAGCAGTTAGAGATGAGAACCAGAGATGCAGGCCTCAGCCCAGCCTGTGGGCGTCCTCACCCAATGCGCGCTGTGGTAACCCCCGTGGGGCCAGCACCTCTGCTCAGCCATTCAGACCGAAGTCTCAAGAAATTTGCTGCACCGTGCTTTCTCCTGAAAGCACACATGCAGAGACAGTGCCATTGCAAAGCTGAGCTTTTTATTGCCATCTTAACTTGAAGAGCCAGCCTGTGCACAGACAGCTGCGCTGGGCACAAAGCTGCAGGGAGTAGAGTTTCCCCCCCCACAGCTCTTCGAAACTCTACTGCAGACATTTAAGCATCAAGTCTTGCATAATTAATTACGGTCATTTTCTGAAGCGAACAGCACTGCTGAAGCCATGCTCTGCAGTGGTGTGGGAGATTGCTGTGTGAGAGGCAGTTCAAACACCCAGGAGAAGCCAGGGCAAGGAGCGAGAGGGCTGAAGCTACCAGTCCTCATTTTACTGTGGCAGCGCACACACGGAGGGCACGAGGCAGAGCACTTTCTTCTCACCTGGAAACAGAAGGATGCAGCACTCGACTGAAATAAGCATGGTGACCACCTGCTGCAACAGCCGAGCTGAGGCAGAAAGCCAGATGGAGGAGCCACAGCTTTTCTGGGCTGACACGTGCACTCAGATGGGCCTCCTGAGGAGCAACACAACTCTTCAGAACTTCAGTTATGGGCAACTCCAGCATCTGAAAGTCCCTCAAGGGTCTGAGGGAAGGGGGACCCAGAAGTCCCCAGCAACCTCAGCTGTTCAGTGACTCTGTGACAGGCTTACAGATATCTACTCCTGAAATGCATCCTGCCCTTTTCCCATGAATTCTGTTGCAATTCTAACAGGTCCCAGAGTTACGCACTCAGAGCCAAAGCCCAGGCCCTCTGAGCAGGGGGCTGCTGAAGAACACTCACATCCTGCTGTCCCTGCAGGGCAAGGGATAGCTGTTTTAGCTCCACGTGCAGCTAAAACCAGCTGTGCTGGTACTCCTGAATTTCTGCCTGCTCATAAACAGCTAAATACCACCCTTCGTCGTCTTCTTTGGTACTCAAAAGATCTGCCAACAAGTACATTGCTTCCCCAAGTAGAAATCCTTTCCACTTGAAGCAATCACAAAACTATCCTTGCTTCAAGTACAACTACTTAAGGGAATAGAGTATGACTCAAACCAAAATATTAGCTTCCCTTACTCACATTTAGACAGCAGGAAGTACGTATTTTAGCAGGAATCAACAGCATGAGAAACAATATCCTGAAAACGACATTCATCATTTTCTAGTGTTTCTCCAATTTTAATTTCATTTTTAAAAAGAAAAAATCCAGTGCTACTTAGGAGTGCATCATCATACTTCCAAACTACAGCATTTTCATTTCGGCCAGGGATATAAATAACGGCATGGTCTTATAGGCACTGAAAGCATAAAAATTAGAAGCACAGAACAAAGAAATCCTAAAATGAGCAGAGACAGTCTTTCAAAGCAGTGTAACACAAAGACTGGATCTTGAAAACACCCTGTCTTACTCAGACATAAAATAACACTCAGTTCCTAGCGAATCTGTCACATTTTCTTCCCCACATTCATGAACCATGGAGAAGCATTATGAATTTATTATGAGCACCCAGTTAATCAAATTAAGGCTGAAACTGAAAGAGGAGACAGGAAAAAAAAAGCAGGTCTGGAGTAGCAAGACAATTTCCTTGGGAAAAGAAACACGCTGGAACGGAGTTTTTGTATTCTTGGTAGACCTGATACAGATAAGAGAACAGTCACACTGAAAGGCACGAGCCTGAAAAGTATTTGCTTGTCCTTTTCCTCTACTCTCTTAAATTTTAAGCAGAAAACTGGCATGGAAGAGGCTAAAACAGTGTTGCCTTCTTTCTCTCCACCCCTTAACATGTTTACCCCGTACAGAGACAGTTTCTGGCTGGTAGGAGTTTGATATCAACCTCCCACTTACTTATCTACAGTATACAGATTTTTACACTGTACCCATCTCCATGGTACCCAAGAGCCTCTTCACACCGCTCTCCTCCCACATCTCCCCACTCTGTTCTTCTCCTCCCTAGGGAAAACGACACAAGCATTCCTCAGCAAAACTGTCACCTTTCCCTCTGCATGTCTTTCCCTTGCTGCTTGCCTTTCATTCATTGGAAAGCTGTGATCCCTGTATTCCTTTCAATGTCTTTATGCCTCAGAGCTTCCTTTTTTTATTTTAATTTCACAGATAAACACTAGATTGATTGACTGATTTAGTGGTTTGAGATCTTATGGAAACGGGGGCAATCTGGTTGAGCGTCTTAGCCATAACCAGATCTGGAGTGATTTCTGCTGAAGAAGTCAAAATACAAGAGCAACAGAGGATCTTCACGTGCAGAAATAAAACAATTAAAAAACAAAATAAAATAAACTACAATAAAAATAATAATAAAAAAATTGAGAATTAAAAAAAAAAGATTTTTTTATTTTTATTTTTGTTTTGGTTTTGTTTTTTTTACATTCTGAGGAAGAGGTATCAATTACATTAAGCCAGAGATTTAACCTTCAGTTGTTTTTTAAGCTCCCAGCTGGGAGCTAAGGCACTGAAACACTAAATTAAAGCTGGCGCACAAATAGAATAAATAACACAGCAGGAAGCAGGTCCTTATAGTCACAGCTCTTCCCTAGCATTAGCCAAATTAACTCTGGTCCAGTCCACACTCTGTTACGTGACTGCATAAGGCAGGAACATGAACTCAGAACACAGTCAGTGCAAAGCTTCTTCAAAATTCAAATAAAATCTCTAATTGATGTCAGCTGATATCGATCAAGACACAACTGTTTCACATTAGTTTTCACTACAGCTTGCTGAGCTTACATATATTTATAAACATATATACACACACACATATGTATATGAACATAAATATATAAATAAAAGTATATCAAAGAATCACAGAACTGTAGGAGTTGGAAGGGACCTCCAGAGATCACTGAGTCCAACCCCCTGCCAAAGCAGCTCCCTAGCCCAGGTTGCACAGGTAGGCGTCCAGGAAGGTCTTGAACTTCTCCTCCAGAGAAGGAGACCCCACCACCTCTCTGTGCAGCCTGTGCCAGTGCTCCGTCACTGCACTGTGAAGAAGTTCCCACACACATTTGAGCAGAACTTCCTATGCTTCAGTTTGTGGCCATTTCCCCTCTTCCTATCACCAGACACTGCTGAGAAGAGTCCAGCCTCGTCCCTTTGCCTCCTGCTCCTTAGATATTTATAGATGGGGATCAGATCCCCTCAAATTTTCAGTTGCTCTCTATATGCAGAAAGCTCCTCAGAGAAGCAGAGGGTAGTAACATATCTTTACATCACATTTTTATAAATATGCCTCTTCCATTTCACACACACACAGAAAAAAAAAAAAAAAAAAAAAGAGAAGATATTTGAATTCCCTGCATGTTCAGCATGCACTGCTTTTTCAGAGTGGTTTAACAAGGACTAGAATTAATTCTCATAAAATCTTTTTAAGTTTAGAAAGTGCTAACCTTGAACACAATTTCAAAAACTTACAGAGAAGCCGAAAGAAGTGAAGTAAAATAATTCTACTATGGAAAAAAATGCCTCTGTGAAATTGATATCTACTCACTTAAAAGGATCTGCTGAATGACTATGTTCAGACTTCTCTATGGTACTGAATGATAAAGATGTTCTGACTGCTTTCTACTCCACTTACAATTATACTGTTAAAATAGCCACAGGAAAGTGAGCTGGGTACTATTTTCTCTTGTCTATTCACATTTGTTTACTAAACCTTACACCACTGCTGAAAAGTAAGGCAATTGAAGATAAATATTTTCCGAGTCCAGAATTACCGAACACGCAAACTGGGAGTAGGAGTAAAAGTCGAGACAGAATTTAACAAGGATTTCTACTGCGCTTTAAAGTTGTCAGAAAGGAAGAACCTCAACTTGATTTTACAGTCACAAACTGTGTTGGGATTTTGTCTCTGCTTTTTATCTCCTTTCTACATCCTAGAAATCCAGAGATCCTAAAGTCTGCAAAAGCAGAATATCACCTTTGGGCTGTGCCAACCACAGACCCTTGTGTTCATGTGCAGCCCCTGCCAGTGACTGTCCCTGAGATAAATCCCAATCCTTCTAATCCTTCCTACCCCAGAAAACTATTACAGCTAACATATGAAACAGTTTGATTGCAAGAGTATTTCAATACCCAAAAGAATATGTGTCAAATACATTCGGAGCAGATATATATAACTTTACAAAATTATTAAGAAAGCTTTTTTTTTTGACCTTTACTCATGGTACTGATGGTTGAAAAGAAACAGTCCTTAGGAGGAGTTGTCCCTTCAAGTGTACCTTGCATCTGCTGTGAAAGAAATGCTGTAGAGGAAAGAGGTTAGGTATCTTGATGTGAATCAGTAGGTGAGTTCCTGGCTTTCTTTCTTTTGAATGCTCTGTCGGTTCTTTTATAAAGGCAGGCACCTCCAAAGCACTGCTGTCCGCACTGCAAGAACTGCTGCTTTCCTACAATCCACACTAATTGTGAAGAAGGAACTTCAATTGCTTTCACTCTAACTATCATATTCATTCAGTATCTCTATTTACTTTCCCTTACATTTGTTTCAGGATTTTTGTTTTAGGCCGTTGTGTGGTACAAATCACCGTGAGCTAAAGGTTTATCGTGACAACATTATATCTTATTTCTTCATTCACAGCAGTCGGGTACAGTTTGCAAGGGTTTAACCTACAGGAAGCTAAATCTGCAAATCATTCTCACATGCATATTTGGTTTTACTTTTTAAAAAGTATCTAGGGATTGTATTGACAAATATCTGATGTAATTTCAGTTCCTGGAAGTACTCTGAAGCAATCTAAGATTATCAGGGTCTCTTTTCTGAGTCTCACTTGAGGCTCAGTGGCATTAACAGTAGGAAGGTACTGTTAATCAAACCAGCCCTTGAAACACCTGAGCTTTGAGGAGAGCAGCAGGACCAGAGGGACCCCCAGCCCCTCCAGCTCCTGCCCAGCCCTGCACATGTGCTGTGTCAGAGCAACACCAAACCCACTCAAAAGGCAAAGTCCATTCAAGAGCTCACTGTTCACATAGAAAATAAGAAGACTTAACCGTTTTTAGTGTGCCCAGCCCTGCTGAAAGGAGGGAGGCTTTGTAATGCCTTTCAATCATTCCCCTCAGGCTGTCAGTCCCTCTCCCCCCCCCAGGAACAACCTTTTTCCACAGCTTCCAAGAAAGGCACCCAGCAGGAAGGCTGACTTGTCAGTTCATTTCATTGGATTCTGATGAGGCGTCCCAGGCTTGCCCAATTATGTTTCTTCAAGACTTCATTAGACCGCTGTTGTCCGATATCCAATTTCACATATTCACAGTTGAACTTTCACACTAATTTAATGTCAAAACAGAAGTTGCTAATGATTCATCTGCTTTGTGGGTTCTTTTAGTGAAAGTGTTCTCCTACCATCCTGTGCTTTAATTCACCATTCCCATTTAGACAACAACAGCGTAAATAAAACATGTTTGTTGAAAGGACAAGTTTTAATGAAATAAAGATAAATGTGTTCACCACATATCAAATACTTTTATATTGTGTCAATGTATTTATCATACCACATCGAATGTATATTGCCTCCTTTTGATTCGGAATGCAAGGAAACATAATGGAAGATAGACAGGCCTCAGAATGACTCTGAAAACATTACTATATCCATACTAATATGTTTTCTTTCATATTGCATTGCATCTCCCAAGACAAGAAATATTTTTGTAAACCTTTCCATAGTTAAAGGAAGTACTGACATCAATACAAGGAGCTATGTGACTGTAGCAAAATTTGCAACTAAAAGCGACAGACATTTAAGTAATGCGGAACCCACCGAATGCATAATCTGTTCAGTTCATCTGAATCAAAACTAAATAAGGGAGAACAACCCTACAAGAAAAGTTGCACTTTTATGAGGACTTCAGACAGAATAGCTCAACTCTTCTTTCTCTTTTTTATTCCTCTTACTGAAGGCACTATGGCAAGCCAACAGAAACATTGGTCTGATCACTTTTTGGTGGACCAGGAAGGAAAACATGATTATTGCTATGACACATTTCAGATTCATGTTGCCATTAATCTGCGTTAGCATGACTGATTAGAATTGCCCTGAGATGAACAAGCACTTATAAATGTGTAATATTTTAAAAGTTACCATCTGAAGTATAGTCCCTTTACATAGCTCTCGTAAAAATGCAATATGCAAGCTCAAAACACGGAAGGAGAAAAGCCTCTGGAAAAAAATAATCAGGTGTTCTGAAAGTTAGCAACATATCTTCCACTTAAGTGGTCCAATGAAATCCTTTAAAATGCATTTTCCCTACTTAATGCCATAGGAAAAAGGTCAAAACCCTATTTCTTTCTGACTTCCTTTGTAAGAACAGTACATCAGCAACAACAAAACCTCCCTTACATCTCTGACTTCTCAGAAGAGTACACTACTTACTGACAGAACAAGATCTTGCTGTAGTGACCCATGCACTTGTGACTTCTATGTCCAATTATCGCAATTGACTGCACTTAAAAATAATCACAGATACTTAAGATGCCTCAGAATAAACTCAGCATTATAAACACAGATCCATTGGAAACCTATCAGTTTAGCATTGAAATAATAGCACTGTTGACCAAATCTATGTCATCAGAAAAACAGAAGAAAGGATGTCAGAGTGTTCTGAATCTGAGCGATGATGACAAATAAACACCACATAACTGCTGGGACAGAACCAATGATATTTTCAACCACCCTTCAAATGATATATTTCTAATGAACTCATCAGATGTATCAGAGTACAACCATTGCACTACATAAACAAGTTCACTTGCACTTGCCATTGGATGTAAGGAATGGATTTCAGTGTAAACTTGCAATCACAAATGTTTCTTTTGTCTGTTACCACTGCAAGCAGCAGGAGCTCCTCCTATCTAATGGCAATACCTACATGTGAGATAGCTTACTCTCTGGTGTCTCAGGCAGTTTGAAGGTCAGAAATAACTGTAGCAGACCAGTAACGCTCCAAAGGTTGGTCATGGTTCTCCAAGGAGAGTCTGCAGGAGCTTATCCTATGCCGAAGGAGAGAGGGACTGAGACCACTCCATTAAGGGATGGACAAAGGCCCCCACAGGGCTGGAGGGCAGCAGCCGGTCACTTACAAAGGCTGAAAGGTGCCTGAGCCGGATCCACAGGTCACAGAAGGGAAGGAATGGGTAGTAACAGTGGGATGGTCCCTTCTGTGGGGACAGGGACACTTCTCTGATGTCTCAGGAGTTTGCTTCTTGCCTGGAGCCCGGATCCTGGGTGCCCTACAGAAATTCACACAAGTCCCCAGGATGTACCTTTAAACTGCACATCTGTTTGAAATGGGGAAGGGATCACTTAAACCAGCTGAATATGGTAAGCCTGTAGAGATGGGCGGGTTAAATCCAAGGACAATGACTGTGAGTCCTTCTACTATCTCTGCAAGGTGGTGGTCTTCTCATGGTCCTCAGGATGACAAGAGAAATCTAATGAAGGATCTAATTGCAGTGAAAATGCATTCAGTCAGAAGCAGACAGTCCTCATAGGCACATAGTGAAGGGATACAAAGCAATGGTTGTAAGAAAATCCTTCAGATATTGAGGAAAAAAAATCCCGGAGAGGCTGTGGATTCTCTGTCCTTGAAGATTTCCAAAACTGAGATGGACTCAGCCCTGAGAAACCTGCCCTAACATTCAAAATAGCCCTGCACAGAGCAGAGGGTTGGAGTAGATGGCCTCTGGATGTCTCCCTCAACATAAATTAATCCACTGTTTAAATATATTACATTTAATGTACAAACTGAGTCAAATATCACACTGTGATACATTAAAATGCAATAGTTCCGCCATCCTCCCTCAAATTTATTTTTAATAGACAAATACAGCTTCTATTTCTATTAATGAATCTTAAATTTGAATAACGAGCACATTTACATCTACGAGCAAAAAACAAAACCCAAAAGCTTTATAGGAGCGTAGCAGCTGTAGGAATCAGCTAAAGGCAGTTATTCTCTCACAAGTTACAAAGTAGTCACTCATGGCTGCAATTGCTTTATTAATTTAAGAGTAAGCTGTGGAGAGTGATTTGGCACAAATATATCAAAAGAAATCTTGACTGAGTTATTATGATTTATTCGTTTCTAAGCATTCAACTGGTTTTTGAGCGAATAAAACATTCTAGTGCTTTCAATGTATATTTATTTGATCAGGAAAACATCCACATTTTCATTCTCCAAAATGCAAAACTGATGATAATATTAACCTTTTTTTTCCCCATTTTATCGATTTAGATACAAAGCATGCAAGTACTTTGCAATGCCAAGACTGTGCACTCTCCTGGCTAAGGGATTGTGGCACAGGGGCACAGATAAGCAATAAGACAGTGTGTGAAGAAGTGGTGCTCTAGGGGAAAAGCCTGCCCTGGCATTATTCTTGTTGCGGTGGTGTCATGAGGCTCCCCACACTGAAATGGCAGCATCATTCGTGCAGATAAAAGTGAGCACAGAACAAGGCTACATGAAAAATGATGTCTGCCTGGAGAATTTTAAGCACTTTACAGAGAGGCCCTGGCTACCTGCCTGCACTCATCTTGCGCTGAATTCAGCTGACGGGCTGCCAGCATGCTCACAGCATGCACATGTGCTGCAGAAACAGGTGCTGGAGTGCCTGCCACAGAGATTTCTGGCTCCTCGGTTATTTCTCCTGAGCAGAAGTCATAGCCCTCATCACAGGTCACCTTGGATCCTAAACACCAACCTACTCTGTTCACAGGATTCAGAGCAGAATCCCCATCTGACAAGACGTGGACACGCTGCAACAGTCTGCTACAGAAGTAGAGAGGGAAAGAACCCTCCTGACTCTAGAACACCCTGAAAGCAGAGCTGAAGAATGTGGAAATGGCCGCCAGTTGAGAAGAGGGCTGGACCTAGTGGTACCAATATGCACGGTGCTTGTGGTGCCTTACTGGGAAGCAGTGAACCCCTGAGAAGTTTTGTCAGGAGATGGCATGCTCTCCTCACTTCCATCTTGCCCACGTGCTCCTGAACATAGCCAGCCACGTCTTGGCCCCCTCAGGTTCTGTGAGTGGAAAGCTGAGATGCTCTCCTGGTTTTCACCTCACCCACACACCATGAAGCCGCCAGAACTTGGTCCCTCAGGTCGTTGTTTGGGATAGTGTTGAGGAATACATTTGTACTGTGGTTTCCCACATAAACTCCTTTTCATTAACTGCTACAACAATACATATTATTCAAGCAATAATAATAATCTATACAAGACAAATGAATCCTGAGTCTTATTTCTCTTTGCCGCTCTTGAACTGTATTTAAGGTTCACGTGTGAAGCACAGGGATCCTGAAGATTTTGATATCTGCATTTGTGCTGGAGAAGCCCATCCATTAAACACGTCCTTCCCTGCATCTTTGTTAGAAGAAAAATAATTTCATTAAAAATGAAAGTTTATGGTTTTGTGCTAGGACTCGGCAACAAAACTCCCAGTGGCCTGCTTTGTGTAGGAGTCACACATACACAGAGAAATTCAGTTCAAAAATTATGAGTAAAGTGAGAGAGGCTGTTTTAAGTATTAAAGTCATCTCTCTCTTAAAAAAAAATAGATAAAGAAACATCCTAGGTGTTTATCTGCATTTATGATCTTCATATCAAAGACCTTTCTCAATGTGAATTAAATAACTCGTGTATTGGTTGTGGTGGATCATGAACTAGCAAGGAAGATCCCTAGTACTTTATAATTAATTACTGGTTTAACTATGACACAGAAGGCATTTTCTATATCTAAGTTCAAATTCACATATAAATAAGCCACCTATACACATGCAAGGGGAAACTGAAGACCCCACTGTACTAGGACCAGAGTACATCTATTAAATCTACTGGGTATTGTACTGCAAAGGTATCTTCTATACTTTTGTCACCTTGGAGCGCTCTCTACTCTCAGTGGGACAATTGCCAAGATGAACTGGGTTTCTGCGATTTCTACTTGTTTTCTCTAGTCAGTTAAGATGGCCTAAAAACTGCAAAGAAAGCATGTTGTTTTATTTTTCCAAATTAAGTCAATTTC
Organism: Callipepla californica brunnescens; assembly: GCA_023055505.1. NCBI lineage: Eukaryota > Metazoa > Chordata > Aves > Galliformes > Odontophoridae > Callipepla > Callipepla californica. The sequence goes on along the minus strand of JALIRH010000007.1, from coordinate 15,076,254 downwards.
ATCATGTTGTAGCCCAACACACTAACTGAGGTAGCAGCACACTACAGAATTCAGGCAGACATGGGACACTTCACTTCTGATGGACAACTGCAAGTGATGGCAGAAAAAAAGAGAGAAGGAAGGGCTATTTTTAGGAACATTTATTTCATAGATTTATGTTAGACAAGTCTTTCATGCAAAGACAATGAACAGAGAAAGGTGCCTGAGCCTGGTTTATGCCTTTAGCAATATTTGATAGCACAGGGAGTATAAATTTCAGAACACAAAGTGACTGCCCACATCTCCTTCTTAACAAGCAGTATGGAAATAGTAGCTTCATCTTAAAATCAGAATTTATCTTTATTGCCAATGTTTCACTGAATATTGAATAATATGACAGGTTGCTCCAAACTTCAGTCATTTGGGAAGATTTTGTTGAAGGTGAAGCAGGGATAGGTCTCAGTTAGCAGGTTATCATTTTTTCCATTCCGCTTGAACAGGTTTGCTTCTGGCATGGATTTTTGAGGAAAGACTGCATAATATCTACAGCCAGGTTTTGAGAATAAAAATGGGAAGAGCAGCAGGGCAGTTTTAATCTACAAGCTGATGTTACCATGCTGTTAAAACTATGTCTTTTCCATAGGTTGTAGTATTATTTTATCATTGAGGGTCTACTAGATGACAAAAAAAATGTCTCTAGAGGAAGAGCACTTATGATGCTTATAAAGGTAAAAAGAGAGATCATTTGATCTCTTTGGCCCATACAACAGTATCACTTCATCCTTGTGATACCTGGACCTCAGCAGGCAATGCTCCTCCAAAACCAGAACGAGCCCAGGGAACCTAGGGAATCCCCAAGGGTGCCAACAAAGCTGGCAGTCGATCTAACATGATCTTAGGGACAGTATCAACCTTCATCACTTCAAGGAGCAGAGATGGAGGCACAACATCCCGACATTCTGAGAGACAGAGCTGCAAGTCACACAGCTGCCACACAGAGATGCTAGGCCCTTACTTTTTAAATGCCTGTCACAGTCAGTAATTTCTTCACAAGTTCAACTTCTGCGATGAACATTTTCTCCATTTCTCAGAAATAACAAAATGCTACTCAGCTCACAGAGAGCTCTGCAATTTAGCAGCCAGAGGTCCTGCTAAAAAAAGCAATTTCCTGTCTCTTTGCTATGAGTCAATTAAGCATTTTGTACAATGCAGATTATTTTCACAGATCCCAGTGAAATGTCCTCAGTGATCCAGAACCGGAGTGGCTGAGAGCACTCTCCCAGGTACAAGGACACCTGACTCTGAACTGAGCATAGGAGGATTTGAACCTGTCTCAGCTACAAACCAGAAGAGTATGTCAAGTACTTTGTTAAAAATAAGCCATTACTCATCCCTTCAACTCTGTATGTTTTGTGGGTTTCATAAGGCGTGCAGTGGGTACTGGCACTGCATACAGTTTACTTAGCTTTGACAGTTAAAACTTTTTTTTTTAATGTGCTATTCGATGATGCTTCCAGAGCCTTGTTTTCCATGAGAAATAAGGACAAGAACTGGTGGAATGATAAGACAACGCTTTTTCAGTAGGTAAGTGGAAGAACAGAGCTTTTATGTGTTTGCTTTATTGAATGTAAGGTAAAATAAACATAGTTTTAAAGGAGTTATTTTTCCTGCTGACTTGGCTATCCAATGGAAAACAGGTTGTTCTCAGCCTGTTTATTTTTAATTCTTCCTCTCATGTCGCTTTCAAGGAAATGTTACCTCTCAAGAAAAAAGGTTAAGACAAGTAAATGCTGAACAATATAATTGGCCTGCTTGACAAAGCTGGTCTACTAAAAACATTAAAGAATGAGCAACTGATTACTAGGCAAGCCATCTCCACTGGCCTATGCTCCTGCTTTAGCATTTTTATCATGGACCATCCAGCCTTCAGACACTTCAGCGCTGACATTACCTCATCCCCAGTAAACACCAGCAACTCGTTTTCTTCAAGAACTGAATTCTGCTTCTTCGAATCAGAATCTAAAATTAGTGATGAACTTGCTCGAGCCTGTTCCAACAACTGTCCTGACAAAAATACAAAGGAGCTATGCCACTCACTTCTCTTATTGTTTACTCTAGCCGAAATGCTATTAAGTTACCCAAAATACTGCATCAACACCAGCCAGCATTGCTAAGTATAAGCGGTCTGTTTGTTTACACAAGTATTCTGACAGACATTTCAGTAAATCATAGTGTGCAACTGAAGTACTTGCTATATTCCAAGGTTGTAATGAAATGCAATGAAAGCAGGAGAAGCAAAGTTATGGACGTGACTATATAGGCAAATGTATTTTTTTTTCCTATGTGGTGTTACTAATGAAAAATGTTTGAATAGCTTACTTCTATCCACCTAAACAAGACAAAAGATTCCTACTGATGCTTATTCAAGTTCATAGATACGATGTAGTCAACAGAAAATAGCATGAATGCTGGCCCACTTGCCGGTGCTGGGATTTTCATTCACATGCATTGTGCACTTTTCACCCCGCATAACACAGATTAAGAACAATTTGTAATGAGAAACAAACCCCTGGCATCCATTAAAGGAAATATGACACTTAGAAATGTGGAAAATCAGAAGTCAGACTGCGGTTACAGGTTTAACAGCTGGCATCAGAGGTGAAATAAAGTAATAAGCCTTTCTTTAAGGTATCTGCACAATGACGTCAGCATAGAATAAGATTCACAAAAACTGATGTGCCTCAGTCATGGGCAGGTTGTCACCCAGCAGACCAGGCTGCCCAGGGCCCCATCCAACCTCACCTTCAGTGCCTTGGGGGATGGGGCATTCACAGCTTTTCTGGACAACCTGTTCCAAGGCCTAAACACCCTGAGTAAAAGATTTCTTCCTAACATCTGACTTAAATCTTCCCTCTTTTAGTTTAAAGCCATTCTCCCCTGTCCTGTCACTGTTAGACCATGTAAAAGTCTGTCCCCTCTCCTGCTTGTAAACTGCCTTCAAGTATTGGAAGACTGCACTGAGGTCTCCTCTGAGCCTACTCTTCTCCAAGTTGACAAGCCCAGCTCCTTCAACCTTTCTTCAGAGGAGAGGTGCTCCAGCCCTCTGATCATCTTAGCAGCCCTCCTCTGGACCAGCTCCAACAGCTTCACCTCCCTCCTGTACTGCGGGCCCCACACCTGGACACAGTACTCCAGATTAAGCCTCAGATGGCAGAGGGGGACAATCCCCTCCTTCTCCCTGCTGGCAAATCCTCTTCTGATGCAGACCGGGATGCTGTTGGTCTTGCGGGCTGCAAGAGCACACTGCTGGCTCATGCCCAGCTTTTTGTTCACCTTGATCCCAAAGTCCTTTTCCACAGGGCTGATCTCAATGAGTACTTCTCCCAGTCTGTGCTCTGTTGTAGTAGGCTGGAATTGCCTTGGAAAAAATTCAGCTGATGGACTGGTGAATATACAGCTCATCTTCAATTATTAGTGCCCTATGCCTATACAAAATATATACATTATATATTATACAGCAAATGGCTTCCATTTCTTTAATGAGAACTTTGCTCAGAAATCTAACTTCTGAAGGCCAGTATTTTTCTATTTTAGTATATAAGAGTCAAATTCATCCTTCAGTCACTGCTTTGAGAAGAGGATGGTGATAACATTCAGTGGAGACTGTCCCATGAGAATGAAACGGTACCCACAAAAACACTTCTGCTGACTCAAGTCATACTGGAGAATGTGGGCTTGGAATTAAAGCAGACACACTGCCATAGGTATAAGGAAAAGTGGAACATGTAGCTTACGTTCCTGTGCTTAGAAGCCTGAAGATTTTATTCCATAAAATATTAGTCAAATGTAGGCATTTGCATTTTCTATGAATGCATTCGTAGTTCTCTGTTTATTTTTGTTCTGTTTTGTTGATGTTGTTGTTGTTGCATTTTGGAAGTGGTCTATTTATCATTTTTAAACTAATGCTGGCTGTATTTACTATTTTTTATGCCCACTAATAGAAATGAAATAAGCCCTACTCCCAGAAAAGCTCCAACAACATAGGAAATACAGAATGAGAAAGAAAGTGTGAAGAACTACTCCTGGGATTTGGGGCATATTTCTTTGCTCACTGTTTCTTTGCCCAGCACAAGTGCAAAGAAGCAAAACCCATGAGGTTCAAATAGCTCAATGGTCAAACTCAGCTCTACCAAGTTATGCAAAACAATCATTACTGAAGTATTATATAAACATAAAAATGAACCTGGCTGTGGTTCAGATTTACCCACTAGTCTTTCACATGTCAATAGAATACTAATGGCATTTATTACAGTAAAAGCTGGGAATAATAACCTTTTGTTCTTCTAGTTTACACAGAAAAATTCTGATATACACAGTAAAGGACACTAGAACAAACTAGCAGTGTTTTTTTTGTTTTTTTTTTCCAGGAGAGATGATCAGGAAAACAAGAACTGAGAAAATGTGAATGCAAATCCTAAAGTACCAGAATTCTTGGTGCTATTTTACTTCAGAAAAAGCATTATTAATTTGTGCTTTAACCAAATATGCAATTAGCTTATATATTTCCATGTACACCTTTATATCCTACGTGGTATGTTAGGAATGTTATTCAATAAACCCCAAAAATAGCAGAGTAAATAGACAAAACAGTGATTCCTTACTCTTCCTACATTTTAACTTATTAGACAGTATCACAGATCTCACAGCAGCAAATACTATAATTAAGTCTATCAATTTCATTACAACTTTCACTACCTTCACCTGCACATTTTCTTTCTCCAAAATATTTTTCAGTATCTGATTGCAACCAAAGTAGCTCCTGGGATGCATGATTACAATGTTGGCTTTATTGTGAATGCTTTTTTTTTGAAAACTCCATAAAAAAAACTTCATCCCTGTGAGTTAGCTATATGGGATAAAAGAAAACAGAAGACGAGCTCACACGGAGTACTGGGGATGATGTATCTTGGGAGAGCTGCTGAGGTTTGTGCCCCTTGTTACCCAGAGCATCCTTGCCACAGATGTACATCCACGTGGGTGGCAGCCCAGCCATCAGGCTACCAAGCAGTATTGCTGAGCTGTCCCTGTTTGGTGCCCGGAGTACTGGAAGATAATTACAAAAGATGAGAGGAGCCAATAAATCCAGTACCGTCCTGCTCTTCCCATCCGCTGCCCAGACACCTCCTCTTTATACTCCTTTGGCTGCTTATCTGCCACGTGCTGAGCCCACTCACTTCTCTGAACTGGCAGAAAACAGATCCAGAAATTAATTAATAGACAAATCAGCTCGTTTCTGCTTTCTTAGCGAGCTCAATCAGCTTCAGGGAGAGGGCATGAGCACACAGCCAGAGCTGAGGGGAGGTGAGGTGGAGCAGAACCACCTTGTTTGATGTCAGCAGGGCAGCGGTTTGAGAGAGATAAGCTCCATGTTTATCCTCTGACCTCACCCTGTGCGCTGATTTCCACAGCAAACCCTTTTGTTAGGTGTTTAAAAGTAAAACATCGTCCTTCAGATGTGACAGGCCTAGATCCGAGGGGCAGTGACCTTGGCGGGAGGAGTGAAGCAGTGGAGGCAGCCCAGGGCCCCCGCCTGCCCTGCTCAGCTGAGGCAGGTCACAACCTTTCTTCTTCCTTCCCCAGAAACCTTGGGAGAGCTTAAACTGAAAAAGTCAAAACTTAACAGAAAAGGAAAACTCCTTTGCAAGAACTGGAGAGGGAAGAGTTTTCAGCTGAAAGCTGAAACCACCGCAAGGAGGAACTGGGCCTGGCTGTGTGCAGCCCTGCGACGTGAAACCCACACTGGGGGGTAGGTGAGGTTATAAAATTGCCGTATCACTGAAAACATTTATGTATCTGCTATTTCTGACTAAATTTCTGTTATGCATCTCCCGGGTCTCTGGAAGACTATCTCACCCAGAAGATATCCACACAGGTAAAATAATCACAAAGCAAAACACAGGTAAAGAGCAAGGCATGGCTGCAATAAACAGTTCACTGCACTTTTCTTCAGAGAGAACATGTGAGGCAGGGAAGTTTCCCTGGATGGCATCTGGATGCCATTCAGTGACTGTCTAAACACAAACACACCAGAGCCCATGATGCAGGGATCAGAACCACACGCCATGGATTGCTGGAGGAGAGCCCTGAGCAGGCAGCTGCAGCTTCCTTATCTCCTCCTGGAGAGCAGCTACATTTCAAAAGGAAAGCAGCGCGGAACTTTTCTTCTCTAAAGTGACCCGTAGCAGTTACATGACATACTATGACTTAGGTTTTAAACCTGCAGGGGCTGAAAATAAGACTTCCTCAGCTGCCAGGAAAGGAAGCTGCTTGGTAATAATCTTCGGCTTAGATATACCCTGTGAGTTCGGCTCTTGGAGACAGGCACCTGACTTAAGATCTTTTCAGATCTGGATCCAAGAGCCTTAACTGCATTTCCCTGACTGTACTTATCTAACATTTGTCATTAGGCAGCTGCTCCAAAGCAGGTCTTGTTCTCGTACTGCACACAACCGTCATTTTTCTTTAGGCAGATCGCTCTTGAATTTAATGTTAGATGTTGTAGCATATGGACCCATTTGCAGACAAATTCACAATACCTTACAAAATTCTGGCAGTGGAATAACATTCTACTGCATGTGCTTTGGCCTCAAGAAATACTGTTTTCTAAGCATAAGTATTACAATATTAAAACAAATATACTTGTTCTTTCATTCTGTCATTACAGATGATCATTATGACCTTACACTAATGTGCCATCTTCTACATGCCCAGTGATTTACAAGACTCCCCCGTGCCTCGAAACAAGCCTTAAAATATGCAACAAAAGGATTACATCTCTTCATTCTCAGTCTAATCTTGTATTGCTACATCTCCATTCTTTCCTGAGGCTTTTTTGTTTTCCAGAAACCTAGGACTGTCGTTACAAAGATGTAATGTAATCGGTGCCTATTTCTCTACAATATTCCATGTAGAGGACAGCAGTAACACATCATTAAAATCAGAGATACACAGACTGACTTTTAAAATGTTCTTCTTTTATTAGTCAGATAGCTGCCTGGAGGACAAAATGAACAACAGTTCTTTAAAGCATCTTTAACGGTCCTTTGTAGTTCCTGTCCAAAGCACCGCTGGCAGCGGAACTGTTAATGCATATTATCTAGAGAAAAGAATTTAGCAGACTTATTCTTCACTATTCTTTTTCTTTTTTTTTTTTTCCTTCTCAGAAATGCTCTGGGGCTATTACAGAAATCCCAATCTCATGCTCCAGATGGGAAAGCACAGAGGAACACATCATGGCTCACTCTCTACTTCTATGTTTGGCTTTCTCTCCAACAAACAGTGACGGTCTGGCCCGAGTACTCAGTTAAAGGGGCTGGGAAACGCTCCAAAATGCCCCAGCTCAGATGTGCCCAAAGAAGCTCTTCTGGCTACGTTTGTAACTTTTAGCATTTCCTGCAGTCCTTACTGAAGCACACTGCACGCTGATTTCAGAGGGAAATGATATGAACCCATCCAACAAACGGCATCACACTGACCATATGCTTTCATAAATCTGTGCGTATTTAGCCCTGCTGGAAGAGCTAGAAACAGGTACTTTGCCTACGTTGTGGTAGTGGCTGCTGCTTGAACTCTTCTAAATAAGCATGAGCTCTACTAAATGAACTGCTCAGGGAAGCGTTGTGGAAGGGCTGCTGAGATAAACACTGAGGGGAAATGGATGGTGTGGATAGGAGGATGCAACAGCATTTGCAACCAGCAGCATGGAGCCTGGACAATCTACTTGGTCTGTGCAGAGCAATGGAACAAGACTGTGAGAGGGTAGAAAAGAAACTGGACAAAAGAGATGGCGAGAGAAACAACCTCACGGGTATCCATCGTGTGTGTTGCTCACTCAGAGATAGCTCAGCTGCTAGTGGCAGGTGGCATACAGAGCTCCAGCAATGCTGGAGATACAACTTCCATCTCATGGGTAGCTTTGGGGGAGTACACTTCTCCCTGTAATGCACTACCTGTGACATGGTAAAAGTCACAGCATGGGGAATCCCATGGACGTACACATCAGGCAACAACAAGGGAAGCTGTGCCAGAAGGCAGTGCACTCCAGCAAAGTTATGAGGAGTGCATCAGAGGTTGGTGCAGTCGTGGCATGGATGTTTCCACTGGGATGGCTGATGGAAAAGCAGCATGGCGAGCTGTATGCAATTCAGGAGGCTCCTGGAATGCACTGAAATGTTAGAAAAGCTAACTTCCAGCTCTTCAGGGAGTCAGTCAACAAAGCACCCTGGGCAACAGTCCTCATGGGCAACGGTACAGAGGCACGTCTTTAAGGAAGCTTTCTTCAGGGCACAAGAGCTCTCCATCCCTCTGGTGTAGGAAGCACAGCAAGAGACCAGCATGGCTGAACCAGGACCTGCTGGTCAAACCAAAGAGCAAGAAGAAAATGCACATGCAGTGGAAACAGGGACAGGTAACCTGGGAAGTGTATAAGGAATCTGCTAGGGTGTGTAGGGATGGAGTCAGGAAAGACAAGGCCAAACTTGAATTAGACTTGGCAAAGGGTGCCAAGAAGAACAAGAAAGGCTTCTTCAGGTACCTTAATCAGAAAAGGAAGGTTCTAGAGGGTGTACCCCCCCAGTGAATGACACATGCAAGCTGATGACAACAGATAATAAGAAGGCTGAGGTACTCAGCAATTTTTTTGCCTTGGTTTTCTACAATAACTGCTTGTCACATAGACCTTGACATCCATCTTGCTGTAAGTGAATCACAGAATCACAGAACGGCTTGGGTTGGAAGGGACTTCAAGAATCATCAAATCCTGCTACCCTGACACAAGCAGGGTTGCCAGCCACCAGGCTGAGTACTGGATCAGATTTGCCCAGGGCCCTATCCAGCCTGGTCTTAAATGCCTCTAGGGACAGGGCATCCACAACTCTCTGGGCAACCTATTCCAACACCTCACCACTCTCAATAAAAAACCTCTCACTTGACAGCTAAACTACATCTCCTTTCCTTTACTTTAAAACCATTCCCCCTTCTTATATCACTATTTACCTCTGCAAAAAGTTGATTCCCTCATGTTTATAAACTCCCTTTAAATATTAGAAGACAGCAGTGAGGTCTCCCAGCAACCTTCTCTTTTCCAAGCTGAACAAGCCCAGTTCCCTCAGCCTGTCCTCATAGGAGAGGTGCTGTAGCCCTTGGCTTATCTATGAGGCCTTTCTCTGGACCTTCTTCAAAAGCTTGACATCTTCCCTGTGTTGGGAGCCCTAGACTTGGATACAGTACTCCAAATGGGGCCTCATGAGGGCAGAATAGAGGGGGATCACCTCCCTCACTCTGCTGGCCAACTGATGGAACCCTGGATAACATTGGCCTCCTAAGCTTCGAGCACACACTGTGGGTTTATGTTAAGTTCTTCATCAACCAGAACCCCAAGGTCCTTCTCAGTAGGGCTACTCTCAAGGAGTTCTCCCAGTTTGTATACTTCCCAGTTTGTCAAGATTAGTTTCATGGCCATCTGAGGAACCTGAACATCCACAAGTCCATGGGTCCTGATGAGATGCATCCCACAGTCCTGAGGGAATTGGCTGATGTAGTCATCAAGCCACTCTCAGAGATATTTGAAAAGTCATGGCAGTCAGGTTGAAGTCCCTGGTTGTTGGAGAATGGCTGCAGGAGCAGGGAGGTTACAGCAACATGTACAAGCACAGCTTGCACGGCAGCACAGACTATATGCTCATGGAAAAGTACTAGACGTTGATAGGAAGTCACGATGTCCCTGGGCCAAGCGACAAACAACTCAAGGTGGACATGAACTGCTTCAGCTGAGCAGCCCAAGCTGCCGAGACTTCTATGGGAAACTTCTGTGATCATGTTGCTCAGCCTGCCTTCAGCGAAGAAGACCTTGCAGAACTGCTGATAATTGTAACTCTAGGCATTTTTTAGAGTAAGCTGTCCTTGACAGTCTGTTCTGTTTAGCTAGCAGGTGTTCCCTTTGGGCCCCGTGTTAAGCAGGGGATGCCCTGCCGGCGCTGCCTTTCACATCCGCCTCATTCCTGCCTGGGCTTTTTAGGATTAGGATGATATCAAAAGTTACCTCCTCCAAGATGTGTCTCTCACTGCTGGTAACTGTTGGGAGTTGTTTTAAAGTTGTTTCTCTCAAGGCTCTCTACCAATGGTTGTGTGGTATTTTCTATACGCCCCTGTCCTAAACACTATAAGAATAAGGCAGTCCGGGCAATAAACTGAAGCTTGATCACTCATACTGAGTCCTGTCGTGCTTCCCCGCCTGAGAGCAATCTACTCGGACCCCGAATCCGCGGCAATCGGCGCCCGAACAGGGACCCGAGGGATGGAGGACTGACGAGGAACCGCGCGGCCGGAGAGCAGCAGCGTCGCGTTGCCGAGCTGGGGGACGACTTCGCCTAGACCGACCGCGAGGGGTCTGCACGGGTCCGGAGGGCACCGAAGTGGAGCTCCAATACATCCCTGAGTGGGTGCAGCGGTGGGACGCGGGTTGCAGTGCACTATGGACGGACAGGTAGCCCTGAATTGTTTACAGAGCTTGTTAGCGAAGCGGGGGGTTGATTCTAACACTATTAAGCAGGTGCCGGGCTTGATAGCCTTTGGTAAAGCGGAGGGACTGTTTGCTCACTCAGACGGGTACTTTCAGGACAAAGAGTGGCACAGGCTCGGGGATATTCTCTGGTATAAGGTTATTGATGATGATAAAGGGGCGAAGAAGTTGATGAAACCATGGCGGGATGTAACAGATTGCATTAAGAAGCATAAAGTAGAAAAACAAGTGCCGGCTCCGGCTTCGCGCCCCATGGAAGGCTCGGCTCCCGACGCCGGCCGCACTAAGCCCGGGGCCGATAATGTACCAACGCCGCCCGTAGGCGGCCCCGCGCCAGCTCACTGTGGCGGCGCCCCGGGAGACAGGTCGGCGGCGGCCCCTCCCGTCCCTCCCCGGGACGGCCTTCGCCGTAACGGAAAAGACGATGGGCCCAATTCGTTTCCACCGCACCCTGCCGGCGGCAGCGGCCGGGAGCTGGTAGTCGCACCCCCTGCTGCTCCGCCCTCCATCCCCCCGCCCGCGCCCGTCGGTGAGGGAACTGGCTCCGCAGGGATTGCTTTGCCCGCCGCCGTCGCTCGCGGCCCGCGCCTCTCGCGGCCGAACTGGTGGGCAGTGGCCAGGGAGGCGATGGGCGCGGGGGATATGGGGATGATGGAGGCGGTGAGTCAGGCGTTCCCGGTCCTATATGAGCACGGGAACGATGGAGACTGGCTGGGGGACTACGCCCCGATAGGCTGGAAAACCCTTTCCCAACTAAGGGCTGCGGTTAATGACAGCGGCTTACACGGGGAGCCCACTAAACAGATGTTAAATTATATCTGGGGGACTAGCGTGCTCGTTCCGGAGGACATCAAGGTGATAGTACGTATGATAATGAGCCAGTCCGAACAATTGCTGTGGCAGGCCCATTGGCAGAGGCTGTGCGAAATTAGTGCTCACACCCCGCGGGCTGACACCGACCCTTTGTTCGGAGCAACAGCCCAGCAATTAATGGGTGCGGGGCCGTTCGCCGCTCCCGGCATGCAGATGCAGATAAGGCCTGATGTGTGTTTGGAAGGCATGCGGCTCGCGAGGCAGGCGATGGAGATGGTTAAGACATCTGCACCGGCCCCCTCGTATATGTCCCTCAAGCAGGGCCGTGAGGAGTCTTTTGCCAGCTTTATAGACAGAGTAACAGATGCTATTAATCGAGCTGACGTTGCAGACTGGATGAAGAAGGCATTGCTTCGTCAGTGCGTGATGGAGAACTGTAACTCCTCCACTAAATCCATATTAATTACTCTTCCTATGGATGCTACTATTGAAACGATGTTAGAGCGCATGAGTAGGGTGCCCGTAGGAGCAGAGGCGCTGCTGGTGGAAGCAGTGCGGGAGCTGGGGGGGAAGCTAGTAGAAGCACAGACTCAAGCCTTTGCCGCTTTAGCACCACTGACGGGGGGAGGAGGGCAGAAAGTTCAGAGACTGAAACGGAGCCAGAGTCTTAGCTGTTTCCGATGTGGAAAGACAGGACACATGAAAAGGGAGTGTAGGGCTAGGGTCTGGTGCGACAACTGCAACTCAGCAACCCACAGCACCCTAGCGTGCCGCTCGTCGGGAAACTCCCAGCCGAGCGCGAAGGGCCGTCGCGCGCTGACAACAATGGCGGCTCCAGCGATCGGCTCCCCAGAAAGAGTACCCCCCTCTCCGTGCCAGCAACACCAGGTAACAGCCACCGACATGCAGCCACAAGGGCCTCCGACTTGCGACCAGCAACAGAAGGAAGCCTCGGCTTGGACCTGGCAACCGCAGTAGACGTAACCCTTCTTGACAGCCGACCCACTCGGATACCTACGACTGCCTGGGGACCATTAGTCATAAACAAAACAACTGTAGGTGCTCTCCTGATTGGACATTCTTCCATTGGACTTTGTGGGTGACCGTCCTGCCAGGACTTAGCGATGCTGACTTTAATGGAATTATGCAAATAGTGGCACAGACGCAATTCCCACCTCTTTACATTCCAGCCTGCTCAGAAATCGCTGAGCTAGTGCCACTACCTGTGCTGACACAACACTTGCAGCCGCTCACTTTGGCCGCTCGAGGTGAGGATGGCTTCGGGCCTTAAAGACTGCTTCTTTACCATACCAGTTCATCCAGAAGATACGCCTTATTTCGCCTTCACTGTGCCTTCTACAAATAAGGGCACTCCGGCAGCGAGGTGTGAATGGACTGTGTTACCACAGGGCATGAAAAACAGCCCCACCCTTTGCCAACTCTTTGTTAACGCTGCCCTTGCGCCAGTCTGCAAAGCATGGTCCCATGCGATCATCTATCACCATATGGACGATATTCTTATCGTGCAGCCACAACCATTTACAGTGGAACAGGAGTCGTTCCTGGAGTGCACGCTTCGCGACAGAGGACTGTTAAGAGCTCCAGAAAAGGTGCAGCATGAGCCTCCGTGGAAATATTTGGGCTGGACCATTATGCAGTCACAAATTCGCTCTCAGAAATTGCTGCTGCACGTTTACATTTGAACACTTAACGACACTCAAAAGCTGTTGGGCGACCTACAGCGGTTGCGACCTATAGGTGGCATATCCAATGACGACCTCAACGTGTTACGTACCCTCCTTAAGGGCACCGATCCTGCCGCTCGCGTTTCGGTGACATCAGAGCAGCAGCGCCTGGTTGAACATTTTGGCCAACTGATCTCAACATGCGCCGTTGACTGCCGTAAATCCATCTCTCCCTATAGATAGGACTACCCTCAATGGACAGAGGAAACTGCTGGGTGCACTGACGCAGTGCAAAAAGAAAAAGGGAGAGAAGGCGGACACAAAGCTCCTGGAATGGCTATTTACAACTCTGCAGACAAAAACAACAAGACAGTAATTAATTGATAATCTAATGACTCAAGGAGCTAAGTAAATATGCCATTATTAAACCTGATTTTAACCCTTTCCTTAACTCAACAGGTTGGACAATAGTCTCTCCAAAAAACACTGGTCATGGTATGACAAAAATGGGTGATTTTTTGTGTGTTACCAATGTCGCCTTAAGAATTAGGATTATTAGGCATTATCTAGGTTGCTGTGTGCTTGTTCTATTTTAGCAGTAGATCGAGTGTGAATTAGACAGGATTTAATGTTACCAATGTTGGAGTCTATGGAAATAGCACTTTTAATGTATTAGGAACGCACGGTTGTGATGTTATTAGTCTATCAATTAGCCTTTTCTTAGTGTGTCAAGAAAAAACCTGGAAAAGAATCCTTTCAATGACTGGTTAAGATCGTTGTTTGGGGTCTCCCCCATGGCTAGCAAGCCTCATTAAGGAGGGTCTATGCTGGTTATTGCTTATTGTAAGCATGCTCATTGTACTTATGGTTGTGTTGTGAGGGGTACTGACAGGGCTACACAGAAAGCTATGCTCGTACAAAAAGAAAAAGGGGGAATTGTTGGAGAATGGCTGCAGGAGCAGGGAGGTTACAGCAATATGTATGCCCCTGTCTTAAACACTATAAGAATAAGGCTGTCCGGGTAATAAACTGAAGCTTGATCACTCATACTGAGTCCTGTCGTGCTTCCCCACCTGAGAGCAATCTACTCGGACCCTGAATCCGCGGCAATTGGTGCCCGAACAGGGACCCAAGGGATGGAAGACTGACGAGGAACCGCGCGGATGGAGAGCAGCAGCGTCGCGTTGCCGAGCTGGGGGACGATTTCACCTAGACCGACCGCGAGGGGTCTGCACGGGTCCGGAGGGCACCGAAGTGGAGCTCCAATACATCCCTGAGTGGGTGCAGCGATGAGACACGGGTTGCAGTGCACTATGGACGGACAGGTAGCCCTGAATTGTTTACAGAGCTTGTTAGCCAAGCGGGGGGTTGATTCTAGCACTATTAAGCAGGTGCCGGGCTTGATAGCCTTTGGTAAAGTGGAGGGACTGTTTGCTCACTCGGAGGGGTACTTTCAGGACAAAGAGTACTCTTTAATATCTTCATCAGTGACACTGACAGTGAGGTTGAGTGCACCTTCAGCAACTTTGTGGATGACATCAAACTGCAGGGTGCAGCTGACATGCCTGAGGGATGGGATGCCATCCACAGGGACCTAGATAGGCTTGAGCAGTGGGCGCAGGTGAACCTCACGAGGTTCAAGAAATCCACTTGCAAGGTCTTGCACCGAAGTCAAGGCAACCTCCACTACCAATACAAGCTGGGGGATGAAAAGACTGAGCACAGTCCTCACAAAAAGAAATGGGTGTACTAGTGGTTGGGAAGCTGGACATGAACCAGCAATGTACCCTTGCAGCCCAAAAAGCCAACCGTATCCTGGGCTGCAGCAAAAGAAGCGTGGCCAGCAGCAGTCAAGGGAGGTGATCCTGCCCCTCTGCTCTGCCCTGGTGAGGTCTCACCTGGAGTACAGCATCTAGATCTGGAGTCCTCAGTACAGGAGAGGAATAGACCTGTTGGGGTGCATCCAGAAGAGGACCACAAAAATGATTCATGGGATGGAACACCTCTCATGTGTCATGGGACAGGCTGAGAGAGCTGGGGCTGTTCAGCCTGGAGAAGAGAAGGCTGTGAGGTGACCTGATAGCAGCCTTTCAGTATCTAAAGGGGAGCTACAGGAAATAAGGGGACAGAATCTTTAGGAGGGTCTGTGGTGATAGAACAAGGGGAAATGGTTTCAAGCTTAAAGAAGTTGTAGGTTTAGGATAGATATAAGGAAGAAGTCTTTTACAGTGAGAGTGGTGAGGCACTGGAACAAGTTGCCCAGAGATGTGGTGGATGTCCCATCCCTGGAGATTTCCAAGGTGAGGCTGACAGGGTTCTGAGCAACCTGATCTAGCTGTAGGTGTCTCCATTATTGCAAGAGAGTTGGACGTGATGACCTTTAAAGATTCCTTTCCAACTCTGAGAATTCTAAGATTCTACATTTCTGCTAAGGGACAGTTAATGGAGTGGAGAGAAAGGGGTCCTGGAGAACAGAGGAGAGAGAGAACACAGAATCTCCGGAAGATGCCACTGCCAGCAAAAATTGTCAGATTTTTCAATTCTGACAGAAATATATACGTATATATCCACAACACAAGTGTGCCAAGTGGTTCAAAATATACTGACATGTTTTTTTATATCTATCGCAGTCTAACTCATGTAGGCCTAACTGTATTGGAATACTTTCAGATAAAGATATCGTGAAGGTTTGTCCATTACTAGGATGTACAGTGTTGAGTTCCCTTCCTGGCTGGGTATACTGTGCTGCAGTGTACTATGTGCTTGTATGCTTAGAATGATAGGATATCCGTGGACCTGCTATAAAATTCCTGCTTCTAAGCAAAAAAAGAAAAAGAAATGGGAGGGGTTAAGTAAGAGAGGCCTGTCTTATGGTTCAGCTCACCTGAGGTTGAGTATAAGTTAAAAGTATTTCAAGTACAAGGTATGCAGGATGTTTGAAAGGCAACTATTAAGCTTTCTCTAATTTTTTATCTATTTTCATCAATTTATCTCCTAGAGAAAGGAACACGTGTAAATTGTGTAGCATAGATAGCTAGAAAACTTGTTTAAAAATAAACACCGGCTCAGAATTACAGCAATTTGAAAAGGGAGCTGTCCGTATAGGCCAAATGATTTGGTGCCAGGTGGCCAGCACTGAGGGACATGGAGCCTTCTGTGGGATCTAAGCCCTTCATCCTGCGTTTTGTGCCTTTAACTAAGCTGCACCTGGCATTTCCTCTGAGGAGTGTAAACTAATCATGACATTTACTTTGCTATCATGCAAATTTCTATCATTTTTATTTAGATTATTTGCTGCAAGGGTGGCTTTGTATAGATGTGCTTTCTTCAAGGAAAGAGAGCGCTACGATTTGTAATGAGCAACGCCAAAAGGTTAAAAGTACTCAGAACCGACAGCCGCCTCACCAGTATTTTTATGAGGTTTGCTCAAGGTGGAATTTGCCTTTTGTGTCCTTCCACTGTCACCCAGTTGAAGTGCTGGGGATGGAAGAAGCACCAGCAGCTTGAAGATATGGAACCCAAGGAAGGCAGACGGCGCCTACAAACCCTGAAACCCTCAGCCTGGTACCTTCACAACCAGAAGCTCGAAAACCCAGCGCCTGGTGCCTTCAAACCAAGTTGGGGCACAGGCCCAGCAGCTCATTCTGATGGACTCAATGAAGGGTTACACGTGATAGCAAAAGTGGACAGGAGCAAGATGAATTTCTGGTAAGATGTTGGATCCCACTGTCATCTAAAAAAGGCCATGGGGAGTGGGTGGTCACTCTTGAAGGGTGGCAGCACGTAACTACAAACATTTTATTTGTACACACGTGTGTCTTGTTGATATAATAGTGTGATATCAAGTTCTTTAAGAGTGGCACAGGTTTTTCTATGTCTTGATTTATTGCCTATGTGAGTTAGTTAGCCTCCTGCAAGCATATCTTTACAACTGTTTTAACTCCAAGAGCTGCAGGGACTACATTTATGAAACCAAAGGCTAACACATTTTAATGTGAAGGCTTTACAGTTTTTGAATTCAAATAAACGTAGGACATTGCTATCTCTATTCATCTTTTTTCCCCCTCATATCTTGTGCTGAATTTTTCAGTGATTCAGTAAGTTAACGAGGTAAAGCACTGCTGACTAATTTTATTTTCCCAATATTTTTCTTGAAAAACCACATCATCAAACCAGATTGCACAATAAACATTACTGTCTTAACTAAAAAGTTTTCTAAGCCACACTTGCACAGAAAAGCTTGAAAACATAAAGCGAATGAAACCTAAAGGCTCAGAAGCCAATTTAAAAAAAAAAAAAGCAGAATTATTTTTAAAAGGAAAGAAAAAAAAAATCATTTTTAAACAATCCCATGATTTTTTGAGACTGACTCATGATTTTGTAATGTTTAAAGTTGGCAATACTGATACCCTGTGATTTAGATGACTAATCACACACTGAAAAGCTAATAATCAAAGTAAGCAGTTTGTGAAGTACCCACAGACTAGAAAATATGTATCTCAACCACTCAGCAAAGGCTTATGCATAAATTGACAACAAATAGAATCAGTTTATATAACTGCTTCACAAAGAAAGAAAAGAGCTAATCAGTTAATCAGTTATTTTATTTGTATCACAGAATGCTCCCAGCTGCAGCAGTGTGTGTGAACAGGAAAGAATACGGAACAGAGCAAATAAGAGGGTAGCACTCAAGCGATGCACTGATGTGGAACAGGGAAGGATGTGCAGAGTTCAGCAAGCAAGATTCAGGAGTAAAAACTGACAGTGATACTGCACATCAGGGAGGAAAACACCAGAATGAAGGAGGGAAGCAGCACAAATGAGATAGGAGACAAGCGGTCAGCTGGCTGCAAAGGGCTAAAGCCTCTGTGCAGCATGAGGCCCATAGGAGACGACTACGGCATGAAATGAAGAAAAATAATTAAAATAACAGAGGAAACGTCATTTGAAGGCAGGTGGATGCAACAGGGCTGAATCCCTGCTTCCCAGTGGGTTTTCTGATTAGATCTCTTGTTAGCGTGCAGCAGTTCTCAGATGGATTCTTGCTAATCTTTTGCCTTATCTGGTATTAAGCAGCAGAAGGAAGTGTATTCAGTGCATGCTCCCTATCAACTTAATGTCAGTGTCTTTTCTAAAACATTCCTCCTAGCAAAATGATGGTCAGAGGAGTAAAACTGCCTATGGGTACTGATGATGCTCGAGCAGCCAGAGTCCCTCAAACAGCAACGGAGGAAGGACAACATCTGATTTCAAAAGTAGAAGAAATACAGAGAATGTGGCAGTACTTGAAAAATTTATTGACTTAGGAAGGCAGAAAACAGTAGGATTTTGAGAAGCACTACACGTTTTTTCTGATACTTTTGTAGCTGCTTTATTACAGCATTGGCCCACAAGTTCGTAATTACTTTATCTTAGATTTAAATCTTCTTTATCTAAAATTTATACTCTCTTTATCTAAAATTAAATAGGCTCGTTAGTAGTTTCAGAAAATTCTCCTGCAAAAGCATATTTAATTACAAATCTACCAAATAGGGTGTTCTATTTTCTTTTGAAGTACCAGATATAGATGGGATTTACACTAGCAGAATCTCTGGTCTGATCCTGTATGGCAGCTTCTATATTCCTAGAAAGAGAAAAAAAAAATACCACGGTGTTTGAAAACACAGGTCAAATCAAAGCAAGCAAAACCAAGAAAGTGGAGGCTGAATGATGGCTCTGTGTAAGGGCTTTCTATAAAGGCTGTCACGCATCAGCCATCACCATAAGGGTCTAAGGTGCTGCGTAACTGGAGCAGATACTAAAATGTGAGGGGAAATTACAGACTAAGTGGGAAAGACAGAAAGATGTATTGCGCAGCTGTCAGCCACAGAGGAAAGACATTTCATTTCTTACTCCAGATGGAGAGCAGCTCACATTTTCAAGCAGTTTGGGGATGACTGAGATGCAAAGATTCATTCATGAACTGCTCTCACAGTGCAGCTTTCTGAAAATGCTGCAGTAGTGCACAAAGGAAGAGGAAAGGGGTGTCAGCAACTTTACTCCTCTACTGTAGAAGGGTTAGTCACTGAAACTGAGTACTTTCACAGGATACTTCTCAGAACCAGAGCCTGAGAACTGTGCTTTTACATTTATTTTCAGTAAATGCCTGAACACTAAATATGGCACTCCAGCTGAGGGAGACCATCCTCTGCTGACAACCTTCTATCTCTGCTGACATCTCTTAATTACCTGCAAGTGGGAGGTTTACTCAGAAATCTAAATATTTGTTTAGAAAGGCATGAAAGCATACAAAGGAAAAAATATTTAAAGGAGTACGTTTGAGGGGAACAGAAGAGACAATTACTAGGAGGCCTAACGATGTGTCAAGCAGAAATAACAGAGCTATAAGTGGACAGAAGTCGCTGCAAACATGAGGAGAGAGCAGCTTACCCTGCAATATACTGCCAGCGTACTGACAAAACATCCCTGTGTATTTTCAAGAGTGCCTTTATCATCTGGAACGCTTCTGTGCATTTATTTTACTGAAACAAACTACTTATGTTGTTGATACAAAAACATATAAAAATTAAAGTGAAATCAATCTTTATTATTCTGCCTTGACACATAGATTCTGAACTGCACATACTGCATTTTCTACCTGCTTTTACTATTCAGAACTGTTTAATATGTGTTTACATGATACTGTTTAACAGTATTCCCACCGAGCTCACTCCTCCCTAGGTGCCTGTAAGCGAACACACTGATCTAATGGCAGACATTAAATATGACAGTCTGGGGATCTGCCCAGGAGAGCTCATATATTTCTATTTTACTTCAGGAATGTTTTGCAAGCTTGTAGACTTGTTTGTTTCTTACTGCACCATTTGTTTTATTTTAAGGAAAGGTGATATTGATATAGAAGGGATGGTTTGCATGTTCTTCCTTCTTGTATACTGCCGAAGAATTAAAGAATAAAGCAATATTAACTGTGCCAGGAGCTCGCTTGCCCCTCAGTTAAAATGTCACTGTCCCTAATGAATGCAATAGCAGTCCAGGGTAAGGACATGGAGGATGAAGAAAGAAATCGTGCACTAGCTGTTGAGAGAAAAAGTCACAAACATGGTTCCGGAGAGCAAAAGTAATTGCACCACAGGGCTCAGCTCTCCAGAGGAGACATCAGCCTTGATGTTTGCATTCCAGAAGACTTAGAATGCTGCCAAGGGATAGGTAAGGGATGTACAAGGAGTGGCTGAGGTCCCTTGGTTTGTTCAGCTCAGAGCAGTGCAGACTGAAGGGAGGCTGCACTGTGGCCTACAGATTCCTCACAAGGGGAGCAGAGGGGGAGCACTGAGCTCTGCTCTCTGGTGACAGCCCAGCAGGACCCGAGGAAACAGCAAGGAACCACATCAGGGCAGGGTCAGTTAAAGATTCTTCACCAGAGAGTGGATGGGCACTAGAACAGGCCCCCCAGGGCAATGATTGTGGCCCCAAGCTGCTCGAGTTCAAGAAGTGTCTGGACAGTGCTGTCAGATGTATGGTGTGATTTTGTTGTGGTCCTGCGCAGAGCCAGGAGTTAGAGTCAATGATCCTTGTGGGTATAAGCTCATTGTACCTTTACCTGAGCAGACAACCAGGACTGCCAGCCACAGTGCAAAAGCTTTAGGACAAGGTGTGGCAGGCAGGTTCACCTAGCTACGGTGGGTTTGGGGATGAGGTGGGAGACTGTGTACAACTGAGAGCCCATCAGGCAAACAGGGGCCGCAGACAGGTACAAAGAGCTGCCAAAGAGGCTGGGAGTAGTAAAAGAAACACCCAACGATTTCTCCGTAGATGCTGTAGAAATATTGGATGAGATTCATAACTGCCTAGTTAGAATTAATATTCTATTCAGCTGACAGTAAGTAGTATGACGAATTCTTGGTTTGTCACCCTGGATACTCTCCATAGGCAACAGAAAGAAGCAAGCATCCTAAGAGAGTGATCCAGATGGGTTTCTATAGCAGAGAGATGAGCCATCTCAAAAAGTCTGTTCCCTCCATTGACTGCTGACTACACAGAATCCACAGCAGTGTACTCTGCCGCTCAAAATAAAGTGAAATGATTTCATCAAAATTGGATTAACTACATTTTTTTAAGTCACTCCACACATCATGTTGGATTTTTACAGCTCCTGAATTTTGAAAACAAATCGCTTATCCCCACTAGTTTGAATACTACAGTCACTTGCCAGTCAGCTTCGTATTTTGCCTCTTTCATATCATATGATGAAAGGTATGCAAGATTTTTAATGTAATAATTGTAATTATAAAAACATCTGCACATATATATGTCTAGCCTACATATATATGCAAATGTGTGGGTTTTTAATTCCATTGCAAGCCTTCACTATCAAGAATATGTTTTTCTTAAAAATGCTTGCATGAATATTTATATTTGAAAGTGTTACCACAGATTTACAGCATGCTTTTAAACACGCTGTATCTGAAATTCATATAATTGAACATCTCATTATTGTTGGTCGTTGTTTTTGTTTTTTTTTCAACAGGCTAGAATAATCCGTTTTATATTTTGCTGGACTCTTCTGTAGCCTTTGACACAACAATTCATTTGCAGTGATTTCAATCAGCTTTGGATTAGACTTCAACTTTTCATTATTCTGTTAACACAGGCAGCCAGGCTCACTTCTGTTTTCCAGTTTAACTTACGTTGGGAGCTACAGTAGCTACACTGTCACCTTGAGAAATGCCATACTCTTTACCTGTGGGGCAAGGTACAATTCTTGGACAGACAGGGTTAGAAACTAACAGCTATATTTGGAAGGAAGACTGTTGTAAAAGCTACCTAGGCTGTGAGGTTGGAGTACTC
The DNA here is from genome assembly GCA_023055505.1 of Callipepla californica brunnescens. Lineage (NCBI taxonomy): Eukaryota > Metazoa > Chordata > Aves > Galliformes > Odontophoridae > Callipepla > Callipepla californica. Next base: position 15,054,354 of record JALIRH010000007.1, on the reverse strand, counting down.
AGCGTAGCCTCTAGTCTCAGCTACTTGATCTGCTTCATCCTATGTTTATACCTAGGCTGATACACACACTGCAAGCTCCACATTAAGAGTTCTGGGCAAATCCCCAAGTCCCTAACCACAGCTCCGTTCATTTCTGGCCTCAGGTTTTTGTTGTGCCTTTGCGGTCAAGGCAAAAAAGCACGTTCCTGTCAGACACCTTTAGGCTGTTTAAGGGCTCCTTCAGCCCTCCAATGACCCTCCATTCCCTTCAATCTGAGCAGCTGGAGTTCCTGGCCCTGCCCTCACAAAGCACCCACACTGAGGACCTCCATGACTGCTATAAAGTGCCGTCAGCAGACCCTACCAGTCTGGGACAAAGTTTTGTTTCAGCTTGTTCCTGGTCCTCTTACCTTCTATGCTTAAGAGAGCATTGGCTCTGAAGATAGACCACTTATTTGAGCTGGTGTCCAGAAGCTATCCACGCTGACCACACCACCCCTCAGAGGTACTGCCTTCCCTTCCTCTGGCAATAGCTTTCATTCCTTATTCTCAACTCCTTTAAGTAAGTTTATGAATAAAAACTACTCAGAGAAGAATTTACATCATTTCCTAACATCTACATGCCTTCCTCAAACCGTAACAAGTATATTTTCACACAGACCATTGCCAAAAGTACCAAATAGCTTTCAGGCAATAACAGTCGCTGCAGATTCTCCCTAGGAAAAGTCACAGTTCAAACTATAAATGAGAGAGCAATTTGTTCCTCTTACACACCTCCAGGTTTTCATCAAAATACCCTGCAATACCAACCCAAATACTTTGGAGAAGTGGAATTGCTTTGGTGTCCACACAGATATTTCCATCAACCAATCAAAAATCCTGCCAAAGAAAGAGATGGGATTTATTTGATGAGGTCCCTGTCCCTCAAATCATATTGACTGGAATTATTTGTGTTTTTTAACCTAACCTTTCTGCTCTGAGCTAACCATTCCAGTGTTTGATTGGAATCTGAATCCATGCAAAGGGTGAATGTATAGGCCCCATTTTCTACTCTTTTTTTCAAGATTTGAACTGCATTGTCACTTTTCCAATTCTCTGAAATTTTCATGGCTCTGCAGGATTTGACACTGTTGGTTCGAAAGCTGCCTTAGATAATTCCTCCATAACTCTCGGGAGCAAATTAGCCAGAACTGCAAACCTGGAAAAGCTTGGAAGCTTTCCATCATCCCAGACAGGCTCGCAGCTTTCACAGAGAACTGTCTGCATTTTGCTGAGACAGCAAGAGAGCTTGGGCACTTCTGAAGTAGTAACGGAAGGGAAAGAGGCAGAGCTGGGGATAGAAAAACAAGGAACACCCTGACGAGGCACAGTCTCACTGTGCAGTTCCTATGCACCCCTCATTAACAGAATGAGTGCAAATAGCCATCACAGCCTCAGACAGCACCCGTTCACTTCACAGTGCCACCAGCAGCCTGCCTGCCTTTCCTGGGCTTCTACATACCTAAAGCCTAAAGGCTGGGACCCTTTGGTGGCACTGTGCAGCCCACTGCCTTAAAACATCTGCTTTGCCTCTATCTAGAGTTGACCCAAGTTGAATCTTGCTTTTTTACGTTATGAATAGATAGGACCCAAAGATCTTTCTGCTCTCTTTATAAAATTGAAAAGTGCTCTTATTAGCAAAGTGGTTACTGAAATGCACTGGCACTTTCAATCACCTTTATTCTTCCTCCACAGTTTGTAATTCATGCTTGCCATGGCCAGTTTTCTCCGGTATAGCAATATATATATATACACCATAACAATGTAAGTTGTTGCATCCATTTATCACCATTTTGACATTTTCTTCAAAATAAGATTGTAATTAGTGTAATTATAAATCAAAGAGATCAAGAGCTTGCCACTACTTCATTTATACCTCTCTGAGCAGTTCCAGCAGATCATGCACAATTTCCAACTGATTTCTAAAGGTGAAGTACTGCTAGTTACACATCTTCTACTTGAACTACTAAACGAGCATAAATTCAATGGAAGAAAATGAGGAAATCTAACTAGGCTTCTGGTAGAAGAAAGTAAGGAGAAATAATTCAGATCTTATCATAAGGACAGGAAGGAAATCAAGGACAATGATTTATCTTTTGTCTTTTAAATGCAGTATTTTGTCTGTCAGACTCATTCATCTCATACAAAGAAGAGTAATAGTATACATTTCCAAGATAAAATCAATTATGCATTATCTTCGAGTTGTACAATGTGATTCTCACAGGCGCCTTAATATGACTTACATGTAGCATAATTCTTATTCCAGATCTCTGAACAAAGCTAAATTTAACAGACAATTCATTGCACAAATTCCAATCTGCAGGCAGCCAGTTTTTCCAATATTCTCTTAGAGTATGAAATTGCAAAGGCTGTTTCTGCCTGAACCAGAAGACGAACTTTGAAACGTAACAAAAATTAAGTAGCAAATTAAGAGACTCATTGGATTCAATTCATTACCTCAGAGAACTTTTGCTTAAAATACCCTCCCATATTTTATGTCTGTTTTTTAAATGAGTGAAAAAAGCTTTTGTTCCTCAAAAACGCCTGAACTGTGGCCAATTTAGCCGCACTTCAATTAGTTTCTTAATTTATTTCCATTATGAAATAAAATAGGGAAATAATTCTTTATTCTGTAACCCATTAAAACGACACTGCACAAGTTGGACTATTTTGTTATCAAGTTTTAAGCAACTTATTTTTGTGAAAGCTAAAAATAACATTACAGTTTAAATAATATTTGCCAACTTTTGGAACAACTCACAAAGATATGGTAGAATTTGCTGGAAAATTTACACAGCTTATAATGCTGAGCCCATTTGCAATGGAAAAGATGATCCCTCCTCCGTTCATTTCCATTTCTAAGAACTCTCTTTTAGAAACACAGACTGTTTTTTCCTATCACGAAGCATTTCAGACAGTCGTATTTGAGCCTTTTCTTGACTATCCTAGCTGTGATCATGTTGTATTTCAAATATGTTCTCACCAGCGGGACAACAGGCAGCTTAGGAAACATTTCACGTGTTGAGGCTGAGCAGGCCTATTGTGGCCAAGCCATTCTCTGGACATGTCTTACACAGGTTGCAGATGGAAGGAATGGAAGGAAAGCTGCAAGGCGCTGGGAAAGTGAGCCTTGCTAAACCAAGGCAAAAGAAATTTTCAAAGTGCATGGTTCCTAATCTAGACAAAATTTTGCTTCAAGAGTATTGACAATATAAAGTACGTTTATCTGGGGAGTTGTTCACTGCTTTACTTTTAAAAGGGGCTATCACCAAAAGAGCTGAATCACCTGATCTCGTCTCAGAACATCTGAGTGCTGAGCATATAGAAGGAATCTGAAATCTCAGTCAGCAGTGAGAGGTGCATCAAAACACTTTTTTTGGACTTGAGCAGAATAAATACGCAGAATAAATATGGAAGAGTTGCAAATGAATTCTTCCTCTAGTAAGCAGAGCTAATTGGGTACAAAGAAGTAAGCATTCACAGAGTCAACAAAGGCCTCCCTTTGCTCATGCAAGTACCCTCAACTACAAGCTGTGGCATCTACTGTTTTTCTTTGCCCCTTTAAGATTTCATTGCTCTTGCAAAAGAAGAAATTCCAAAGGACTTCCTCCAAGAGAAAGAACTAAGGAAGTCAGACCTACTTCCTGTTGAAAGAGAGAATGGAGCCTGTGTCCCATCAGACAGAAGAGGGAACTGAACATCGCTCCATCTAGCTGGGAGCACTGTAGCAGTTTTACTGCTCTAGAAGGGCTCTGCTCTCTGGCAGGTTGTTTTTGTGCACTGTATTAACAGGAAGGCAGTTTCTCAGAATGAATCCCACAGGCAAATGAATGAGTGTTTTACAAATTCTAGGATTTAGGCAGGAGACCTCAGCTGCTGCAAAATAATTCCCCATTTCCATCCCATCTCCTTGATATACAAAGCAATTTGGGCTCTGATGGAAAGGAACTGCGTGAGAAGAGCACAGCTGGAGTGTAGTTGAGTGGGAACGGCTGCTCACTGTATGAACATCGGAAGGAAGACAGTAGTGCAGAAATCAAACACAGCAGCCTACAAATGATGCAGCAGTAGTTCACCCTTCTCCTGAGAGACCTCCTCAAGCAGCAGGACTGAGAGTCCATTCAGCAAACGACTGAAAGGGGCCAGGACTTTCTGATTCCCATTAGACTAGCTCAGTGGAGGTTTGGGGGGATTGTTTTTCTTTGTTTGTTGCTTGCATTGTTTTGGTTTGTTTTTTCACTATTCCTGACAGTCTTCATTTAAAAAGTTGTTGGGCTTTGTATGCTTTTGATTTGATGTCATCGAGACTGTCTTGAAATAACCTAGTCTCATCATCTTTGTGCCTTTGTCCAAAGAGGAACTAGCTAGCACTTCAAGCATGGCATCATGCAGCACTCTGTAAAATAAGAAAAGGTAGCACTATTTACAGATAGCAATTGAACTGTACTTTACAAATCTTCCAGCATACATAGTGTACATAACTCAGAAATCAGAGGGCTAAGAAATATATTTACGCATACTCTAGGTTAAATCTGCTGATCCACAATGGTAAATCCCACTCAGAACTAATTTCCTTATTTGAAGCTTAAGAAAATATCATACAATCCACATCACATATTACATTCGTTGACTAGATAATAGCTGGAGGGAAGACAGCTCATAAAGAAATAGATGAGCAGTAGGAGTAAAATCTGTGATAGATGCCTTGCATGCTTTCTGTGCATCTACACATCCATGCACACTTACACAGTCTAGCAGCTGCAGCTGACTGAGCTAAGTGATCCTGCAAAAAGCTCTTGGCCACTTATCTAAAGGGTAACTGGCCAAAGCTAACCTCTAGCTCTGCAAACATATAATCAAATTCTGTCAGGCAAACAACCAAGAACAACAACATTTATTAGATTACATTATTTGCACAAATGGTGCAGCATGACCACACAAAACAAACTCAGCAAGTCACTTATCTAATAAACTTAGCTTAACATTTACCAAAAACCTATATATATATAAAAGCCACACTTCATTCAAGCGTTTAAAAATGAACTTTTGATTTCAGAAGACTATAGTTTTTCATGAACTTTTTGTCTTCAGTGTTTGTTCACGACCATATTTTTCATACCCGTATAGAACAGAAAAGTTTATAGCACAGCAGTTTATAAAGAAAGTGTACAGCATGACAGTACTAGTCATAGAACTAGTAAGTTGTGAGAGAAAATGTAAGATACTAACAAGGAAGTTTACTTAGGTGCTTAACTCAGGCTGCAAAGTTGGGTTGCTGTATGTTTGATGTGAAACACTGCTTTGTAAAGCATCAGACAGACTCAGTGGAGAGTCAGAGAACTCCCATGTAGCCAGACGTGTCAATGTCAATCTGTTTTAACTGCATTCTAATCATGTGCATGAGTTACAGGCTATGGAGAGCTATAGTTCAGAAAATGTTGCAGGAGTCAAACCTCACGACTTTCAAAGGGAGCCCCTAGTGTGTAAAGCTCTCAGAAAGCACTCCATGAATTGCACAGTAAATGCAAAAATAATAGTGGGTAAGAGAGGATGTGGGACTCAGAAGAAGTGAGATTGGCTACAGCCAACCATTAATGACAGATGTGTTGCACTGTGATGGAAAATTGCAGTTCAGCCACCAGAACCAGAAAGCAAGCTACCCACAACCAGGAAGTAACAGCAATGCGAACCGAAGTGGTGTTTGTGTTCGTCCGGTGACATCCACACATCAATTTTATTCTTTCAGGGCAGCATGGCTAAGACTGATGCAGAGTGATCATTTACAGGCTATCAACTCTGCTCTGCACTTGTAGCTGAATAGTAAAAGCAGGTGAATAAATAGGAAGGAAAGCAGTAAAACCCTAAAATAGCCTCAGGAATGTTGCTGTAAGCCAAGACGCCATATATTAAGAACTAGGAGAGAAATTAGGGCCTGGTTCTCTGCATCTGAGCTCCACTGATTGAGGGGAAGGGATGGTGTTGAGAGAGCAGGCTTGGCTTCTGTGAACCCTCCTAAAGTTTGCAGGTGACACAAAACTGGGAAAGTGGGGTTGCTACATTAGTGGGCCATGCTGCCACTCAGATGGACCTCAACAGGCTCAGCAATGTCTATAAATACCCGAAGGGAGACTGCAAAGGGGACAGAGCCATGCTCTTTTCAGTGGTGCCCAATGTCAGAACAAGGGGAAGAGATGCAACTGAGAAACACAGAAGATTCCCTCTGAAGGTCCTGGGCACCCTGCTCTGCATGTCCCTCCTTGAGCAGGGATTGGACTAATGGATGCAGTGGTCCCTTCCAAATTCAACTTCTAAGGTTCTGTGACTTAGTGACTGATGGAGTGACCAAATGGCTCAACTATGCTAATGTCTGCACTAACAGAAAGTGCACTCAGGGCTTCTGTTTGACTGCTCGATGTGTTGTGGAACAACCAATCTGCTCTTCTCTATTTAAATTGTCATGAAAAACAGAAAAATATCATCCAAATCAACAAAACCGGATGATCCTAAGAAAAGCGTTTCAGAGATTTGACATCTCCTGATCCTAGGAAAAGAGATTTGACATCTCCTGACAATTCAACAGATAGCTGGGAAATGGAAAACCATGGCTTCTGTGTTTCTCTTTATTTCACTACTCAGACACAAAACTCAATAGCTTTTCTTCTGTACGTGTCACAAGACAGCACTTGCTTCATTTTAAAGCTAAATTGTCCTTCTTTACCAGCTATCTGTTCTCCAGCAAAACAATCGTATCACTTTACAGAGAACAACGTGTCAGCTAAGCTGACCTGCCAGATCTCATCAGAGCCACTCCAAGCTGGGCACGTGGCTCTCCTTTTGCTGGATGTTGTCTGGACACAAGGTGACACTGGTGTACCAGCCCAGCACACCTCTGCACTGCACCCAGAGACAGCAATGCTATATTGCTACAGGAGGTCACTGACAGTGTGTTTGTCACTGCATGGCATGACCGCCCAGAAGACTGGAGTCACCCTTCCTACTGTCTAATGAGGCCACGGCCAAAAGGAGATGAGATCTGCACAATAATTCAGCGACCCTTCCCTCACCTGCAGCAACCAGAGGCACTACGGGACCATTTGGGTAGTACCCCACAAGCAGTGAATGCTGTATGAGGAGCCCAAACTATAGCACACCTGACTTCCAGCTCCCTCTGCAGAAGCCACAGATCCAGTGTGAGCCCCGCGAGATGGCATGGACACCCTCAAGTACTTCAGGAGACACCAAAACACACATGTGCTAGCGACTGAGCTGATCCTATTGTGTTTAACAGCCCCTCAAATATGACCTTCCGCTGAATTACTCCGATTTGAAAGCTCTGAAATTGTTGGCACCTGAAAGATTTGAATGTGAGGAGTTTCAAGAACACGCTCCTTTCACGTGTTGTGAACCGACCACCTACAAGCTGTAGCTGATGCCCACATAATCCCATGTGGGGAGGAAGAGAGGGTCTCCTTGTTCACTTTTTATCCAGTCACTTTCAGACCTTTTTCAGGTGCATCTGTCCTACCCTAAAGCATTCCAGTCTGTTTAACTACATAACTAATGGTTTCTTAGGAGCTTTTTCCATATGTTTCTTCAGCTCTTTTACTCTCTTGTGTGTTTTTCTCAAGCTTCTATAAAATCACCAGCTATCCTGGGTGAAAGTGAAATGGCAGCTCACTATTTACAGTATTAGCTATAGCCTTCTGTCTTTGCTATTTATTTTCATTTTTAAAGGAACCAGGCTCAGTTTTCTCTATAATTCGGATTTGTGGTTCGTTTGTGAGACCAGGTTTGAACACAACAGAAGTAAATAAACAAATCTGTACTTGAAATTTGCCATTTGCACACCTCAGGGGAAAAGTGCTTTCTACCAACCTTAGGGATGAATAACATCCACGTCCACAGTCCTGGAAATCAGTTGCTTCCGCTGAGATTTGAAGTACCACAGTTCAACAGCCTAACCAAAAGGAGGCACATATTGATGATCCACTTTCAATGGCAATGGTGTCATCAGCTCTTATAGAAAAGTTTCTGTAAACGTTTACTTCCTCTGTTAAAAAAGGCATAATTTGACCTTGGAACGTAACTGTAAAATGAACCATAGAGCTACACTGAAGAAAAAGCTCTTCAGCTGCATTGTGAGGTAAACTGGGCCAGGTCAGCCACAGGGAGAGACATCAACCAATCCTCATGATGTTTTACCCTTTGAGAAAAACCCCCAGGGTTCTCCTACGGTGACTTTATCTCAGGTTGGCTTGTGTCAATTAGTTACCCTGAAGCAAAAATACATTTTAAAGCAAAAACTACATGCTGTAGTCAAAGAGCAAGAGCAGAGGTGAAGAAAGCAACTGAGCCCCTTTCCAGTGTTTGCTGAGCTATTTAGCCTGGCTGACAATTGGACACAAGGCAATTACTGATGTGCAAACAGCACTTTGCACACAGTTTTAATTTATATATTTAAATAGAGAGTCCATTAAATCTTTTATGTGCATACACTTCCACTGCAAAAAAAAAAAAAAAAACATTGCTCTTACAAAATAAATTCATTTGCTTGCAAGATTAGTGCTTCGTACCATACTCACCAAAAGCAAATATAATCCATTTTTTGTGTCCCCAGATTTAGCTAGTGCTTTTCTTTTTCAAAAACCACCACTGTCCTGTTTTTCATCACTATTTTTTTGATAATCGTGAGGCTGGAACTATTCGTACAGAAATCTGTACCTCTCTTCCTCCATGTCCTTCCACCACATCAAATAGAATTCAGAGAGGAGCAATTACCCCTGCTTTCCCTTTGGGAAAGCCTAGCAAAGACAATATTTATGGGGAGATTCCCTAAAGTTTGTTCTGTTATTATATGCAGTCACGTGCAGCAACTCAGCTTCAGAATCGCTGGCTTTGGTACAAAGTGGTTTACAAACAATGGCAGATCTGTGTTATTTACACTCAGTTTAAACAGTGAGAGAACACAGGTCTGTTCCTTACTCTTTCTACAAAGATATACGTTTCCTACTGTTGTGGCTATCAAGGGGTGCTGGGCATTGCGGCTCCATCAGGGTAAGCACCTGCAAATACAGTAGATGCTGGATATTTTGTCAAATGAGTTGCTAGAGCTGCAGTTACCAAGCGTTTTGTGTTGAACAAAATTATACTGAAAAACAAAACTAGACAAAACACAGTTCCAAGGTTGCTGTACACTGAAAGCAAAACCGTAGAGATCTTGTCTATTCTCAAGAGCCCATTACACTTGGTAGTTAAGTAGGAGAGCATCTTAAAAAAAAAATAAATTGAAAATATTAAGATTTTTCATTTAGGTCAGTGAGAGTGGATAGAAAAGAAATGTGAGAAAAGAGCACAATGGAATAAAGAAAACTGCTTTCCAATTTATAACTACCTTATAGCCAAACAAGTATTTTTAAATCGCTAGATTTAGAAAAGGTCATGATCTTTATGATTCTATATATTTCTTACCGGGTTACTTTACATACAGTGGCATGTATCTACCTCCTCATACTACCAACGCTTTACTTGCAAAGCTGATCAAGAGCTGTTAAAACTAATACCCTTCAGAACGCTGAAGTTACTAAATGCATACTATGAAGAAAACAGATAGCTGCAAACAACCTGAAACATGATCCAGAAAAGATGGGCTTGGATTGATTTCCTTTTGGGTCCTCAGGTTTCTTTCTATGGAATTCCTGCACTGTCACCTTAATTCCTCCAGAAACACGTCTGGTGTTGAAATACATTCTTAACATATATGAGGTAAATAACTTAAACTGCATTGCGTGCTGTGTCCGTCCCCTCTTCACTTTCATTATTCATTTTCCACTGTTGTATTTTCACTAGGCTCAATTAGAAAATGAAGTACAAGCCTGGAAAACAGACGGCTTGAACAGGCTTTGTAAATGTCATATGACAACTCTTCTGTGATCAGAGTTTGGGGGTGAAGCCTTCATCCATATTTTTAGATACGCCTTTGATAGTGCACAGGGACTGTGGAAATATTAACCAACAGACGATGACCACGCAAAAAAAATGGAACCTATACAGCTGTACGAAATCTACTGTGTGTATACTGTGAAATACCTGATGTTATTTGTAGTTCATACAGTTTATAATCCTCCCCATCAGTAACATAACCCAAAATTGAATTTCAGGTCCTGCTCTTCTACTTACAGCACTGTTACTTAAATTATTAACAAATTAAAAAAGCCTACACATAGTTCAAGCATTTTCAGAATTACAGGAACATATTGATTCATACAATGTAGTAAAGCTAAATCAAATCCCAGCAGCACATGAACATTTAAAATGGACTTAAGGCTTAGAGCTCCTTGTTATTTCTTAAGCTGTAAGCTCAAGGAAAAAATACATAATCTTGCGCTAGAAAATTATTAGTATTTCATAAAATTATTCAGTCAACCTTAAAGAAAATAATACAGATAACTAACACACGCATAAACTCCTATTTCTTTTTCTTTCAGGCAAAAAATATCCAGCTAGGAAAAGGTCAAGTACCAGGAATCGGATCTTCGTCTTGTGCGATCTCTGTGAAGGGCTTACTCATGCAAGCAGAGAAAAAAGGGAACAGCTTTCTGTGCTGGGTGATCTTTCCCGGGGAGCATACACACTTTAAGGAAAGCAACACTAGAGGGCATTGCTGTAATATTCTTCGCCTGAAAACTGACAACCTCGGTGCATTTCTTTCCATGAATGTTAATTGCCTCCACTTTTAACAGAATTGTTCTGTTTGTTAGCTTGTTGCAGTACTGAAGTGTTAGCCATAAAAACTTCACTGCACTGAAGCAGCCAAGGAGCTTTCTGGAAAACACTGTGATGCGCAGGGCCGGCTGCGTCAAGGCATGCAATGAGCTCGGGCCACAGTCTGACACTTGTGCAAAGCTGGACCTGTGCTGGGAGTACCCCACGGGTGGCAATGGCTCAGAGGCACACTGGGAGTGGGTGTAGGTTGCCACCACCGGTGCCCGGTGGCCACCTGAGGCCCTGTCACGCTGCTCTCAGTCAGCTACAGTGTTTTTCATTTGGGATGTTTGCATAGATCCCTTGGTGGGTTCCTCCATGGCAGAGGGCTGAGGAAGGAGATCTTGGGGAGGTTTGGGAACGCCACGACAAGAGGAGTGACAAGCAGTACCCAGGAGCAATGACTTCTATGTCTCGCCACCCTAGAGGCAGTATTGCGTCCCACCATCATGCCAAGGCCCAAAGCTCGCACTGTATTCCGAGGCCACCGTCTTGGTCAGAAATAAAGGCTTTTGCCCTTAAGCAGTACCTGAATTGTCCCCATAATGTCTAAGCCTCGTGCCCGCTGCAGGCAGTCCCATGTAGCAGCAGTAGGTGAGCTCGTGGTATCTACTCTCGTGCTTCAGAGGATGAGAAATCCTAAGATAAGGAATGAATAGGAATGGGGAAAATGCAATAAAAATGCAGAACACCCCCACCCTCCTGAAAAAAGAAAAATAGGAAAAAAAGTAATGAAAGAGTTTTAAATTCATGTGGCATGCACATACAGAAAAAAAACCCAACATGGTCCCAGGCAGCTTTTAACTCAGTCAGGCACAGCAATGTTGAATGAAAGAAGCACCAAAATGCATAACAGTCATACCATAATGAAACCTTTCTGATGTATTCAGTTTTGCTATCCCACTTCGTGAAGGTTTACAGAGATCTTTTGCTCTTCACATGTGAGGTACAGGAATAAAGAAAAAAGTCTGAAACTACCACCTAGTTACTCATTCACCAACTACAATGGACATTATCTACTAGAAACACAAATGAAAGATTAGACCTAAAGAAAGAAATGAGCTTATTTAGAACAATCAGCACTACGATGCAGGTGACCAAAAGCCCAATGAAAAATGCAGTGCGTTTCTATACTTAACACTTCTCTACACAACCCACGATATACAATACTACAGTGGAAAAAGGGAATGTCATGCCATCGACAAAAATTAGTTAAGATAATGATTCCAACTAATAGCAGGTATCTCCTGGATCGTATCAATAAAATCACTGACACAGATAAGTTCTGCATTGGCGCATAAAGAAATAAATAAATGAGTAAAAAAGGGGATAAATAAATAGAAGTGTGGTTTGGGGAAGGTTAATTTTTGACTGGAATTTGCAAATGGAAACACACATGGAAAAGCTACGTAGTACAATGACTGTGAACCTGATGAACCTGAAACTCACCAGACCTACTCTGTGTGCCCCACACAGCTGACCCCTACATGAGCTGGGATCATGTCTGGACAATACTGATGTTGTTAAATCAATATGTGTCCAAGCTCCAGTGGTACCCAAGGAACACTTTGAACGCCACAGCAACTTAACTGACATGCAGAAGCTTATTAATCTGCCATAATTCAGGCTCATTGCATTATGCGCTCACACCCTGTCCCTGGTTTACTGACCGATGAAACAACAGAAGCTGAATTTCACGGCAAGATTTGATTATCCCCAACTGAAGCTTGACAGAGCTGGCCCTGAGGGGGTTCCCTGGAAGCTGATGGCGGATGCAATGAGTAGGATATTGATGTATTGACAGCTATTTGTCCAAGTTCCTGTTTAAAGGAGCTAAAAAGTAAGGACAAAGGAAGAAAAAGCTAACAGCTTGGACCCAAAAAGACCAGGGCAAGTCCTTACAAAGCACGGAAAGTTAGCTGAGAAATAAGCTACCATTATTTGTACAGCATTCAAGGAATTAAAGTTTGGGCTTTATTCCCTAATTTTAAGTGATGCAATACCTCTACTCCAACTGGCTGTCCAGATATCTAGAATCAACAGCACTCAAAACTCAATATCCTGTGTTATTCCTCTCAGTGTTTAGGCTTCCTATACCGTATGTAAATAAATAAGAGGTACCTTAGAATGGATTTCACAAATGCTAAATAAACACTAATGTACTAGGGTACACTAAAGCAACCTACTGCAGATTATGATTACTTAAGGACAGGAGGAATCTTGCCAATAGAAACTCTTCTGTTCATCTTTTTGGGCTCCTTCAGATGTGTAACCTGCCCAGAGCTGTCTGAAGATTCAGCTCTTTATGGGCATTCTTTATAGGCAGGGCCGAACTAAGGAAAGAGCTGCCTTGTAAATCCGTAAATCTGCCTAATAAATCCGTAATCTGCCTTAAAATACTCCAAACACACTGCAGAGCTAACATAGCGTGAACCAATATTTAACTGCCTCCAGCACCCTTGCAAACTCAAAGCCCTTCCCAGACCTCAACATCCTCAAGTGCCTCAATTTCCACGTGTCAGATTTCCCCCAGCTCACAGCGCTGCCATGAAGACAAATACCATGGGGTCTGGATGATGCTCAGATACCACCAGAAACCCTTGCAAGAACGTACACTGAGCCACTTTCTCGACTATACCACCCCAAAGACAAACACAACAGCTAAAGGCCTGGAACCACTCATTCCCGAGGTAAAGATGCCCTTAGGGACATGGTGACCTTTTAATAACAGGATCGCCTGGCTTTCATTCTCCCAAAACGCATGGCTGCATAGGGCTGGTTTCAGGGAGTGCTCCTATAGGCAAGCAATTTAGGTTTATAGCAGCATTAGTCCAGATCTCATCCTGAGGCTGAACCCAACAGTACAGACAAGCCAAAAACAGTTATGTTAGATACATTACCATTTAAATCTGAGCTAAGCTCTTTGGCTTGATTTGCAGTAGAAATTGGGCATTTTTTATCTTAGCACCATCAAATCAAATCAAGTTAATTCCTACTCAGAAGCCAGTAAAACAGTTTTTCCATAGTCTTTAAAAATGAAATGTTAGTTTGACTTGCCTGTCAGCACCAAATGCTGAATTACAGCTCATCTTCTCTCAGTCTAATACGTACTATTTCATAGATTCATAGATACATTAGGTTGGAAAGGACCTACAAGATCATCTAGTCCAACCATCCTCACACCACCATCCCTACCCACCAAGCTACTAAATCAAATCCCTTAGCACCTCATCTAAACGCTTCTTGAGCAGCGCTATTTGTACATATCAAGTCAGCCTGGATGATGTTGGAGAATTCATCCGCGCATCCCACTGGTTTTAGTCTACACCGTGTGGTCTGCATTCCTGCTTAATGCGTATTTCCCCACTGCTTTGCTGTACGTTAGTGCACAGAGAGAAGGCAGGCTGGTTTAGATGGGAAACAGATTTCAGCACTACAGAAGAAAGTGACAATGTGGCATTCTCGGAGTTTTATCCCACACTCGAAATGTTGTGTCCTGCCCACAGACCCGTACCTACTAAAAGTAGGGGAGCAAACCCACAAGAAAATGTTTATCATCTTGGAACTCCACTTACTTCGAAGCATAATGCTGCCTGTTACCATGGCTGTTTTACATGTCATTATATGATGTACATAAAATAGGTGAAAAGTATCAGAAATCACAGTTTACATTCTTCTCACTGAGAATATCACTGAAAACCTAATCCTGAAACTGATGTTTTACCTGGACCACTTTACTTCTGCTAACAACTCTACTGTATACGAAATGCAGTATATTCATCAAAATATTTCAAAAGGCACTTTTTGCATAGAGGACCTTCCAGCATTACAGGACTATATAGAAGAAAGAGAACTTGGAGCATTATAGGCCCTTAAGCTCACCTACATTAGATCAGTATGAGGCAGCAAGCAAACAGATGCAACACCTGCAAGAGGTCCAGAGCATGTTTCTGTAGCCTCAAGCATCCTTCTTGGAGGGGAGGCCAATTCTCTCATGGAAAAGGAGAAATTAAAGACAAGAAGATAACTCCTGAGAATGCTCCAGGATTCAGAACAGGACCAAAACCTCAAAATAAAATATATATTAAAAGAACAAATAAAGAAAGAAAAGAAAGAAAGAAAAGAAAGAAAGAAAAGAAAGAAAGAAAAGAAAGAAAAGAAAGAAAAGAAAGAAAAGAAAAGAAAGAAAAGAAAAGAAAGAAAAGAAAGAAAGAAAAGAAAGAAAAGAAAAGAAAGAAAAGAAAGAAAGAAAAGAAAGAAAGAAAAGAAAGAAAGAAAAGAAAGAAAGAAAGAAAGAAAGAAAGAAAGAAAGAAAGAAAGAAAGAAAGAAAGAAAGAAAGAAAGAAAGAAAGAAAGAAAGAAAGAAAAGAAAGAAAGAAAGAAAGGCTGTAACCATATGTGCTTAAAAGAAGGTAATGTTTTCAAATGCTGAGCAGAGGGAGGTCCCTGCCATATGCATCAAAATCTTGCAGAAGTCTAAAATTTAGGTCACATCTATTTAGGACACTGAGCATCCCTTTTGGCGAGTTCAGTATGGCTTCACACTGAGCTACTTGAGCTGCCCTGCTCAACATGAGAGCCTTTCACACTCAGTTCTGAAATGCCCCTCTCTCTCCCAGTGCTGCATACAGTTTCCATGAGTTTTATCTCAGGACTGAGGGCTCTGATCACAGGAGACAGGACCAGAAATCAGGAACTGCAGTGCTGGGGATGCATGCATCTTTCACACTGCTATCCCTGAGATCTCTCAAAGTGCTTCAACTGCAAACAAAAATGAATGTGCTACTTTAAGTCATCTGAATTGCACACTATGTCTTTATGCAAAGAAGAATACAGTCAACTGTATCTTAATCACATACTTACGAATACTTGGGTCACAAATTAGGAAAGTCAAGAGTTATTTTGAATGATTTCTTGTAGGCATATGTGCAGTCAATTCTTAATTCTGAATCTTCTTCAATTAATATGGTTCCAAACTGCTAAGACTGAATTCCTCCAAAGCCCTTATATCAAAGCTTTTGCATAAGCATAAGAATCAAAGTGCTGTATCAGTCCAGTGTAGTATGTTCTTTGCTTGATCCTATACCCCCTGGTGGTTCAGGAGAATATTGATGCAATTTTAGGGGGTCATTTGGTTAAAGTTTCCTTTGAAATAGGAAGACTAAAGGACATAATAACTGAGACCAATACAACCCGTGCAGCTAAGAAGCGAATACTGAAACGTGTCAACATTTTCCTCTTATTTTAAGCAACTACATTACCTAATTGTTATTTTTCTTCAAACTGACACAAAACTTAGGGAATTATGAAGTAGGAAATGAAAAAGATGAAAGGAAATGGAAAGTATCTCTTCATGAAATGGGGTTGTAAAACTACAACTACTCTACTACGTAGCGTAAAAAATTGACATGAATAGGCTTATTTTTTTAACACTGCAGTCTGGAACTTTATTTCCAAAGTAGATAGAGCATTTGGGCATTATTTCAGGTCTTGGTCTAAGCATAAGTGTAATTACAAATCAAAGACTGTTTCTGTGTTTTACTCAACAGCAGTTTGAGCATGAGCCAGCAGTGTGCCCAAGAGGTGCCCAAGAAAAGAGTAGATGTGGCACTGAGGGACGTGGTTTAATGGGCATGGCGGGGATGGATCAACGGTAGGACTAGATAATTTTAGAGGTCTTTTCCAACCTTAATGATTTAATGATTCTGTGATTCTATGCACCAGAAAGGACAAGCATAAAGAGGCAACGGTAACGTTTAACTTGTGCGTCAAAATTTTTTCTTCCACTCAATATCTTGTGATAACATAGAGAGAGGGAATACATGCCTTCAATGCTAATAGCAAAGACAGAAGACTTTTTCAATTCTATCCAAAGAGCAGTTCAGCTGTCCATTTACCCACACATACCTACTGCAGGCTGAGGAAGTACACGGTGTTAAAATGTTACCCTAACTGAATAGGAGTGAGAAACAAATCAGCCATTAAGTGTTAATTGTTGGGGGGTAAAGGGGTGGGGGAGGGGAGGGTGGAAATCATTGGTTTTGGTACACGGTAAAACTGCGTTATTAACTTCTCATTCGCTCAAGTAACCATGTTGTACTTCAATAGATTTATTGATGAAGAACTTAGAAGAAGAGCTAGTTAAGAATCCTGGAAACTTTGAAGCACACTTTTATCTTCACAAGTGAGATCCCTTGAGTTTGCAACACTGCTGCAGACTAATAAGCTGCATTTTCTTTTGTCTGAAATTCTTTTTCTTCATCAAGCTTTTTTATCTAGAGTAGAATTTCATTAACGATGTAAAAATGATTACTAATAAAATAAATACAGTGTACTTCTACAACATCAGGTCATTACACTCTTATCTATTAACGAAACTAGTCTTTTCACCCAGAATTATTTCCATAGAAGAGATTAATATAAGAATTTATAAGCTTATGCTTTCCTTGTCTACTTGAACTACATAAATATTCAAGACAATTATGGCAACTATTTTTCTTTCATTATAGGAGATCCCCATGCATCCAGGAAGATACTCACCTCAACAGCTATAAATCTGTAACTACTGTCTCTGCATGTGTGTCTGAGGACTGGAACAAAACTTTTTATTTTTGTTTAGGGTTCAGAATTAACTTATTTGACAGCAGTTTGTAAGAATTACTCAGTGCTATTTTAGGCATATGTAAAATACTTCATGAAAACCTTTAATTAGGTGCTATCAAATTCAACTGATAAGCCCAATACAACTGCTGAGTCATACTGAGGGGCAGCTTATTCAGAAAAGCAAATTAATGAAGTTTTCTTAAAATTAAAAAATAAATAAATTAATTAAAATAAAAACAGAAAGAGAGGCAAAAAAAAGAGACCTTTTCTCACACAGATTTCAGGCTGGAATGGCTATGGTCTCCACCCTCACATTCTTTTAAATGCCATATAAAATAATGTGAAGATGCTCTCTGTTTGTCATAAAGAGAAGTGAGACCGAGGGAGGTGCTTTCAAAATACAGACTTTGAAATACAGACTTCTTTGCATCAAATTATCTTCATCTTAAGGAAAACCAACTTTAAGTAGTCGTAGAACTCTTAAGGAAACTATTGTGCTCCTTTAGAGACAGTTTAGAATCTTTATCCTCTGGACTCTGAGGAGATCATGCCCTTAGTTTCATTTGATAATGCTTTATTTCAGAGAATGATCTATTGACACTGATGCGTGAGTATATGGGTAGTAGTATAACCTTGTGTGTACCTTTGTAACTGGTTTGGATATAATAGCAAGGCTTTATACAGTAATTGTTTGATGCTGTAATTATGAATGTACTCGAATGTTTTATGTTACAGATACAGCAATTTCATCTGCAGTATGAGTTTGTTACCTAGCAGCAGTGATGCCCCACCTCAGCTACTGAAGATGGATGAAAGGTAAGGGGTGAAGCTGGTAGAGGCCTGAATCAGCACAGGAAGATGCTCTGAGAGGTTCCTCACAAATGAAAAACACTTTCAACTCTGTGGCATATGTATCAGCAGATTGCAAATTCATGTGCTGGAGAGGCTCCCAAAACAATCTCACAAAGACTGCTGAACACCAATGAAAGGGCAACAGTGGCTGGCATTTGAATCCAGACAGCCCACTGAAGTGTGGGGTATTTTTCTTCCTTTCCTCTTTCTGCGCGGAAAAGAAAGAACACGAATCTCTCTGAACAGAGAGAATAGAGAGAACATTTTCCATTCTAGCCTATTAATTTCCATGAACTAACAGGAGTCTTGAGGAATAAAGAGAAAAAAATACCAAGTAGCGTTATCCTTCTGGCAGTTTATTTTTGCAGTGAGGTGGTACTCCGAGATATTAATATCATTGCTGAAAAGGATTTTAAGCAATGCACAACTATGTGAGACCACTTGGAAATTGCAATATTGCCTATATTGGTTGAAGCTAGTACTCCTGTATCTTACTGAAGTGAAAGCTGAAAGATCTGGGGGCTGCCACTTGCATCAGTCAAGGAAAAGATTTGTTTCCAATTCTTTTCAAGATACAGTCTGAGAAAAAAAACTATTAAAAAATACTAAAATACTGTATCAAGCCTCCCTAGGCTGGAGGAATGATACAGCAATTCTAGAGACATTTTAAAAATCAATCAACTTATGAGTCAGAATAATTGGAAAGGGATTCTTTCAAAACTACAAGTAGTTGTCACCTTATTTCAACCATTTGGCCCACAGAGAACAAATAACACTGAAACTGCCAAACCAGCTGTGATAGCAGTGCAACCACATTCCACAGAGGATGTGGACCCCTGTCCAAAATGCACCTGTAAGTTGATCAGCTGGAACATCAGGGAGTAGTAAACACTTCCCATTTGTTTTCCCATAGGCACAAACAGCAAACAGAGGCCTGTAATGTTTAATGGGCTTAACAGGCAAGCTATTGAGCTACCATGTCAGCTGTGCATTCTTTTATGTTGTCAGCCAAGAAGCAAAGAAGTTTGATGCCAGATTTCCCTTTTACTCAGCAGTGGTAAGGTGACACATAGAGATGGAGTGCTGAGTCCAGTTCTGGGCCTCCCAGAACAAGAGACATGGACATACTGGACAGAGTGCAACATGAAGAGGATGAAAAGACTGTAGCACCTTTCCTGTGAGGAAAGGCCAGGAGAGCTGGGACTGTTCAGACTGGAGAAGACCCAATGAGTGATTCATCAGTGTGTAAAATACTTGAAGGAAGGGTGCAGAGAGGTTGGAGCCAGGTTATTTTCAGTGATGTCCAGTGCCAGGATAAGTATTTCTGTATTGTGTGATGGTGAAGCGCTGGCATAGGTTGCCCAGAGGGGTTGAGGAGCCTCCTCTGAGATCTTCAAAAGCCACCTGGATGTGGTGCAGGGCACCCTGCTCTGGGGGACCCTGGTGGAGCAGGGGTTGGGCCAGATGAACCCAGAGATCCCTGCCCACCTCAGCCATTCTGTGATTCTATGAAAATAAGAGCTTTTACTTGGAAATGTTGTGGTTTTTTGTTTTTGTTTTTGTTTTTTTCAAACTGAGCTTAGACACAAAGGGAAGGTGAGGCTCTGGGAAAAGCCACTCTTCCTCAGCTGGCCAAGAAGGCCAATGGCATCCTGGCCTGTATTAGGAATAGTGTGGCCAGCAGGAGCAGGGAGGTGATCATCCCCCTGTACTCAGCTCTGGTGTGGCCGCACCTCGAGTACTGTGTTCAGTTTTGGTCCCCGCACTACAAGAGAGACATCGAGGTGTTCAGAGAAGGGCAACAAAACTGGTGAGGGGTCTGGAGCACAAGTCTTACGAGGAGCGGCTGAGGGAGCTGGGATTGTTTAGCCTGGAGAAAAGGAGGCTCAGAGGAGACCTCATCACACTCTACCACTTCCTGAAGGGAGGCTGTGGTGAGGAGGGGGTCGGCCTCTTCTCCCAGGTAACTAATGACAGGACAAGAGGGAATGACCACAAGTTGTGCCGGGGAAGATTTAGATTAGATTTGAGGAATTTTTTTTTCTCTGCAAGAGTGGTCAGGCACTGGAATGGCCTGCCTAGGGAGGGGGTTGAGGCACCGTCCCTAGCGCTGTTCAAGAAGCGTTTAGATGAGGTGCTAAGGGATTTGATTTAGTAGCTTGGTGGGTAGGGATGGTGGTAGGAGGATGGTTGGACTAGATGATCTTGTAGGTCCTTTCCAACCTAATGAATCTATGAATCTGGGAATCCTCAGATCAGATCAGTGTGGACAGGCATTGTCACCCAGGCTGTGGAGCTTCCCAGCCTGTGTTCCTCTGCAGAGGTCTGGGAAGGAGACAAAAAGTGCAGGAGAAGGTGAAGGGGTGAGAACTATGCTAACATAAATGATGCTTGTGGTCTGGCTGCTCTGAGGGAATCAACCCATGATGGGCAGGAAGGAGCAGACACGGTTGTAAGCGGAGAAGAGGAAGTAAAATCACTGAGAAGAGCCTAGAAATGTTAGGAAATGCAGCTCTAAAAATATCTAACCTTAAAATAACATGAGTTAGATTTCTCCATTGAAAAAAATAAGTCAGTCTAACGTGTCTGTGCAGCCCAGGATAAGAAAACATACACCGAGATGAACAGGCAAAATTGCTATGTCTTGAAAGTATTTTTCTTTGATGTTTTGTCTCAGTAGCTAAATGCTTCCTATATGGTAGTTGCAGAGCAGAAAAATGTAAGAGGCAGAAGCATTCAAACAGACTTGAATAAAAGCAAAAGAGCTGGAGTGGCACCTAGATTTTGGTAACAATGTAGGTTAAAGGCTGAGTTTACATCTTGACACAGAACAAGCATACGACCTGACATTTGGAGGACTGGCTCCAGAGGGACTAGAAATGGGACAGAGATACTATTAATTCCATAACTGTGTCATCAGTCTTAAGCAAGGACTCATGGCCAGAAACTTCATAGAAATGTACAGACCCGTCTGTTTCTTGTAATCCTCTGTCTACATAATGTATATGATGGTCTTCTCCTTTAAAGACATGGCCAGTCTTTTTCTGTTATGGTAACCCAGTCTTTGGAATGCTCTCCATTGCTATAACAACAATAACAATAATAATAATAATAATAATAATAGTCCTTAATGCAAAGAGAGGTTCTGACAACTATAAATTATTCATATAAGACACTAAGACTTAACAATTTAATCTTTCCCTTCTGGTTGAGGAGAAAAAATGGCGTAAAAAAACTCAAAGAACTCCCAATTGTTTCTGAATACCTTCTGAGCAAGAATAAATCACTTGAACTCCAGAGATATTTTTGACATTGAGCTAAAGGTATGCTATAAGAGAGTAGGAGGCTTGGTGGGTGAATATAATAGCTGCTTACCTAGGAGGGATGTATTAGACTCTATAAAGAGAAACGTGTGGCTGCCCCCATTTAATGGACATTAGCCAGAATATCAGTCACATCATTCGTCTTTGATAGCAATTCTGGTGAGCGTGGTGGTTTTTCTTTAAAGCAGAGCTATACATCAGCATTCAACACAATTATTCAGTTGGATGGCAAAAGCTGGTGCAGCACCTCTGCTTTCTGTAAATCCTACCGCTCTCATTTCAATAAGAACAGAAGAACGGAAAGGGAGTAAAGTGTTCATTTTCTGTGCTCCACTTCACATTTCTCATCTAGATCTTTACATTGCTAACCGTTCCTATCTTCTCAGTACTTTCTAATAACTTCCTAATCATCTAAACCTGCAATCAAGCACTAACTGTTTGAAAAATATGCTTTGCCCTATCAAGAGAAACCCTTTCAAATGCACATAGCAATTTCATTTTAAATATTTTGTTAATTTATTCCATAATGCTAGCACATGTGGCGCATTATATACCCAACTCTCATCTGAGCCTTGACAAAACAGGTTTAAAGGGGCTACGACCTTTGATAATAAGGTTTGGTTACGTAGGACACTATTAAATTCTGTTTCCGTGTGGGATCTCCTCTTCTACAGATTCCTATTAGGACACTTTGTCATGATTTGGTTTTGGTCAAGTTGATCAATACAATTACAGCTGCACCTCCACAATTAGTATGGGCACTTTTATTCAGATTAATGTCAATCATGCGGTAAATTAAATGACCAGCAGATTGCTTTAATATCCCGAGTAAGAGATTATTTAAATATCTTTGTTAATCTTGAATTATTTCAGCTGACTCTTCATTCACAGTGCCATGTAACCCATGACTAACACTCCCATTGCAATTTTTTTTCTGCTAGAGTGTTCCTTACCTTCAAGGCTCATCTTTGCTGAATCTTAGCATCTGATTTGCAAAGCCAGGGATGCTGTCCAAAAATATGTTCCAGTTTCCGTACAGTATGTACTCTCAACAAAGTGTTTCACTTATGCATTTTTAGTTAGTGCTCAGTATTCCACATTAAGCTTAGCTGTCAGTTCCAGCATTCATAATTACACTGTTTGACCGTACAAACAAATCTGAGGTCTGTTTGTTTTTCGCTAATGTGACCAATATATTTAGCATTTCATGAGCCCTGCTAAAAATAAAAGACTGGGTGAAATCAGTTATTGGTATGACTCCATTGAAAACAACAGAATTACCTCTGAGAATAATTTAGTCTATTTAGTTCTCGTTTAATTGCGAGTATTTACCTGTAATCAACTGCTTATTAAAACACAGCTACATCCACTTTAGTTGATGGCTCTGGGCCACATCCAAAGGCCATCCTAATCAGTGGAAGACTTTTCACTGACGTCAGAGTGCCTTACCCTGGGCTCAAAATATGCTACACTCAACTTCAAATTCAACAGAATACGCTCTGTTCAGTATCTCGGTCACAGAGCTGCAGGTATTGAATTAAACTGAGACCCCCTTTGCCTAACCAAACAGCCATATAGCACGAGAGGTTCAACAGCTGTCCCTCTCCAGCACCCACAGCCAAATCAGTGTGACAAAACAGGAAAGGCAGAGGGAATTTTGAAGTGGGGCTGTAAATCATCGCATGAAATGGCAGCCCAGAATAAAAAGGCTGATGAACACCTGGCAATGTTTTCTGCCACCTCAATACCCTGCTTTCCTACTACCCCAGCAGAAGAAATTCATACAAATATCTTCTGTCACAAGTGAGCAGGCACATTTAAGAGCTTACAGCAAGAGCCCTGCAGCCCAAATTTGAAACTTCTCGTAAAAGGAAAAGAAGCACCTGAATCTTTTCTATACTGTAATGAAAACACAATATATCTCAAGGTGGGAACCAAATGCTGGCTGCGACCTGTGCCTACTGTGATTTGGAAACGTATTACTTAAGAAATTGTTTCTGTCCCTCTGAAATCTTAACGCAGCCAGTATCCACAGGGATGCTCAACTACGTTTGTATGATAGAAGTGAAAGGGATTTTTTTGTGATGGGGTCTCAGTTTGGGATTCATTTACCCACAAGATTTCTGAAAGCTCTGTTAACCTTCGAAGTGTGCTGTAAAACTCCTCTCTTTTCTTGTCTATGGCACAAGGACGCGCTAAAACAAGGTGGAAACGTTATGATCATGAGCAGTCCTCTAGTACTATTTAATGTATTTTAACGTATGAAATAGAGAAGCAAAACACATCTGTCCTTGTTGCACTGCATTTCCTGTAGTTATATCTTACATACCAAAAGAAGAGGGGCATGCAGGACGTGTGAAGGAAAAGTGGTAACTTGTGAGTCGTGACCGGGACTCAGATCTGGAAGCCCATTTCAGTATTCTGTTCAGAACACAATTGTCTTATCTGTATTACTACTTTGTTGCTACTGCCTGCTTTAATTTCTTCTGTTTGGAAAAGGAAATCACCCACTTCATCTCCCTTCATCTCTGGCAGCTCGTTCCTTTCCTCTCTGTAGAATAATAATTTCCCTTTTTTTTTTCTTTCCAAGAAGTTGATCACTTCAGGCATGAATTCCTGGATGAGGTTTTATGGGAGGAACCTCCTGTTCTTTGCTGCCTGATGGGTAACTGTTAATGAGTTCCAGAAACGCCATAATATGCTCTGGCAGCCTCAGATTTAGACCTTATAGTTACAAGTTTCCATGAGCAACAAGAGGCAGTTTTGGGAGGAGCATAGGTTGAAGACCACTGGTTCCTCACCAGCAACATCCAGGAGGCAAGTTCACACACTCACAGGAGTACTTTAATTAGCCTTTAAATCTCTGGCTCAGTGAAGCTCTACTCTCTACCCTAACACCTAATCCACTTTGCAGCCTATGTCCCTGCAAGTGTAATTGGCAGCACAGCCACCCAGGGCAACACCCCAAGCAGAGTGACAGCAGCAGCAGGTGTCTAGGCTATCCTCACACTTCTCCAGGTGGGGGGTGCCATGTATTATGCAGGAGAAGCACCATTTGATATGGACCATTTATTGATAAGATAGGATATTCCTACAAAAGGAAGAGACAGAAAGACAAGCGATGGAAACACAAAGTTCCCATGGCACTACTGTTAGGGAAATGAATTTCTTCACAGTGATACATCGCACCCAAGGGAATTGAGAATGTCAATAAGACTTGTCAAGATATCAGCAAAACTGCTTGAAAAGATAAAAAGCAGCAGAGAACTATAAGGTATAAGCCACGAGGTCCAGGAGAGGAATTCTGATGCAAGAAAGAGCCTGGAGGGAAATAAGGAAGAAGGACTGTGAAATTGAGGATACAGAAGCAGTGTTTAGAGAGTGGTTCCAAACATAAACTCAAACCCTGAGAGTTAATTCATTTCAGTGGATAACTCCACAAAGACAAGTACTGACAGTTCTGGTTGCTAACTTCGTGCAGACCCTGAGATACACGGAAGAAGGGAGAAGTAGTAACACTTGCAATTCAATTACATATTAATTTCCACTACATTATGTTAGCCATTCTCTTTGAAATGTTCACTCTGCAATTTTCAGCAGGCTTCAACATTTTGTAGGCACATAAATCAAGGAGGTGCTTCATGCCCTGACCTGGAAAAAATCCATTTTTATTTGGACTAGATCACCTGGCACAGGCATTTCTCATCCACGTTTCAGATGGTAACGGGCACTGCAGTCCAAGTGGTATGAATTCTCAGCATTTTACTTTATTATGCATACATTGCTTTAGAATCAATATTGGTCAGGAACAATTAGATAACACAGATGTTTTACTCAGAACAATATTCAGTTCCTGAAAACACTTCTTAAGAGAGATATGTAAGTGAAACTGCGAAAAACAGCTAATGGTCTCTTACCTTGGGAGGGAAAGGGGAGTGCAGGTTGACATGGCCATGAAGTGTTTAAAGCAAACTAAGTTCAGGTAGCAAGGATGTAGAACAGATTTCTGAAATATGAAATACAGGCCAAGAAGTATACTAACAATAAAATAAATAAAATAAAATAAAATAAAATAAAATAAAATAAAATAAAAGTAAATAAAAGTAAATAAAATAAAAGTAAATAAAATAAAAGTAAATAAAAGTAAAGTAAAATGGTTTAAATCAGTCTTACTGCAGTATATGATGATGCTGTCTCAGTGATCCCAGTGATTCTTTTCAGTGATAGATACTCTAATCTCTAAGAGAGTCACTTCTAGTGAAATTCTTGGTTTCAGTGAAGACTGATCCCAATATCGTGCTATAACAAATTGAGGCAGACATGTGAGGTAAAAAAAGAAAGGGGAAAAAAAAAAAGAAAAAAAAAAAAGATTAAAAATCATCAAATGCTTTTGCTGCATCTGTTTAGCTGCTGATTGACTGTTCCTCTGACAGCACAGCACCTCTGCTGCCCTGTGGAGCAGGGCTGCACAGCCCGATGACACATCTCCAGCCTTGTCTGGCATGGCATAGCATTGTGGAAAAGGCACTTGTTTTGTAGCCTTCAACAAGACAACACGCTTCTCACTACTTGTCTTTTAGACAGTGTTACTCATGCATATTGTAAGAAATAAATGCAGCCAGGACCTTTAGCCACATGCACTACTGCAGAGCAAATAAAATAAGAGAAACGCAGCATAACTACATCACGTAGCTGCAGTGTCTTCCAGTGTCATCGAGTTCTTGTGCATGGCAACTGTGGGATGCATGTCCCATGACTCCCATTATCAGACATCTTCTAACCCATAACTGGTCTAACTGGAACAAATACCTTCTGCTCCTGTTGGATAAATTTAACTCTTAAGCATGAGTGACAAAGGTTTGGAGTAGCTCGTATATGTGCTACTGATGCTAAACTATTCAAAACCACGTTTAAAAGCCATAAGGATCTAGAAAAGTAAAACAAAATATTTGGAGTTGGGGGAACTTGAAAGTCAGGGAACATGAAATGCCTTTATTTAGGCTCTTCTGAACATATGTGAGGTTGGAAACTTAACTGAAACAGTGCACAAAGTAATCGTCCCTCCACAGAAAGCTATGTGTTAATGATTAAAGAAACTTTGATGTTGCTAAGTGTAGTAATATCCACGCTTCGCTAAGAATGTATGTAAGGGGACAGCAAATTACTTCAGAACAAGAAATATGAAACGACACAAACACATCCAACATCTAGGCCACATACAGAATTGTTCAGAAGAGATTCACCAAGAACCCAATGGCAAAATCTTTACAGTTTACCCGGAAAATCAACTGAAATCTGTGCTCCAATAAAACAAATGGAAAAGCTTTAAGAGATAAGCTTTTAATCGGTAAAGGGATAACAATATGTAATTACAGATTTAGAAAGTCGAAGGCTTATATCAGACACAGTAACTGAAACAGTTTTGATAATTCACTTTCCTTGCTGATGAGTAGTTTCAAAGCTATTGACTGGGAAGCCAATACTCTTTTATGCAAATCATTCCTAAAGACTAGAATTAAAGTCTGTAATTTCCTATAGATACTTGATCCTTTCAAAGAAATACAACGTGCTAAGACGGAAACTCAATTTATGTAAAGTGCTTTAATTTCTTTTATACAAATATAAAAAGTTTTACTAACTCACGATTTGGCCAATATCCACATCCTTAAGAGATTAACCCAGGGATGGGTACACCAGCTCAGTGTCCTGCTTTCACCAGTGGTTAGCAGGAGCCTCTTAAGGAAAGCGAAGAAAGAATTAGCCTTCCCTGGATACGTACTCCTAACTTTCAACAGTCAGTGATGGAAGGTGTCAGATCCTCCTGACTAGTCTGATCACTCTCTGAAACAGCTGCTAAAATAGAATAATTTTTTTTATTAATCTTATGTTCATGATAGTTTTTTCTTTTTTGTTTCTTTTTTTATCATCAAACACAGAAATCTACAGAACTACATGAATGAGGCTACTCGTATATGTAGAAGTCTAGGCCAGCGCAAAAACCTTTCTGAATTTTGCCATGTTCTCTACTACTCTGAATCTTCTGTTTCCTCTCAAGTCAGCTTCTCACTTGCCACCTTTCGGACGTGAGCTATGATGGCAGATGCCTACCTGTGCAACCTGGGCTAGGGAGCTGCTTTGGCAGGGGCAATGGACTAGATGGTCTCTAGAGGTCCCTTCCAACCCCTACAATTCTGTGATTCTGTGATGAGGACTGGGAAGGAAGGGACTGGAGGGAAGAGAAGGCAGGTGCTATGAGGAGAGGCTAAGGGCACTTGAACTGTCTGATCTGAAGGAGTCCAAGAGGTGACTTCATGGTCTCCACAGCTCGCTGAGGAGGAGAAGCTCAGGGAGGCAGAAAGGACTCTACTCCTGGGAATTGATGGAAGGATTGGAACCACACAAAGCTGTACCAGAGAAGGTTCAGAATGGGTATCAGGGAAAATTTCTTCAGCATGAGGGTGTTCAAACACTAGAAGAGGCTTCCTAGAGGTGTAGTTGATGCCCTAAACCTGCTGGAGCAAAAGAGACATTTGGACAGTGCCCCAGTACCATGCTGTAACTTTTGGTAAGCCCTGAAGTGGTCAGCAATTTGAACTTGGTGGTCTTTGCAGGTCCCTTCCAGTTAAACTACTGTATTGTATTTATTCTGTTCTATTCTATTTAATGAGTGGAATGCAACTGGATGATTAAGGGTGTGACTGGAATATGAGAAAATAAAACAAAGACGGAAAATAGGGGAGGGAT
Source organism: Callipepla californica brunnescens (assembly GCA_023055505.1). Lineage (NCBI taxonomy): Eukaryota > Metazoa > Chordata > Aves > Galliformes > Odontophoridae > Callipepla > Callipepla californica. The sequence goes on along the minus strand of JALIRH010000007.1, from coordinate 15,026,053 downwards.
GAACAGTGCCAAAAGCCATACAATAAAGGCTTTTGTAGACAATGTAAGCTCTCATTTGATGAAGCTTAGCGTTGCATTAAGCTCTTTCATTAACCCAATCATATTTTGAGCTGCTTCCCTATCTTTCCTACAATGCAGGCTTCTTTTGTCAACTCACAATTTTTACAATAGCTATCAACACTTCTAGAGTAAATTTTTTTACTACAGTTATATTCATTTTGGATTATGAAAGCTGCATTTTATGTTCTTATTATCCCAAAGTAAATTTAGGGAGAAAATCTGAATAAAAAGTGAAAAGGTTGTGCTGCTCGTCTGCTTTTCATTGTTCATTTAGGACAGAAACACTGTGATTGAAAAGCAGTCACATAAAGATACACTACAACATTTCATAGGAGCCATCTAAAATTCTTCTTAGAGAAAGACAGCAGAAATTTTAAGAGATGAAATAGCAAATCACATTCCTGTGTGGACTAATAAGGCTCACACTGAAATTAGTGTTGGGACTGCAGCTTTACTAATGCGTCAATTCCCAATTTGGAGCCTTCAGATTACAGCTCTGCTTTTCATTTACCAGCACAACCACCACCACATTGTCCTTCTGACAACAATGGCACAAGAAACTACCAACCTGCTACAGGGTGCACACAGCAGGCAGCTCAGCCTGTCCTCGTTCATTATTTACTTATGCCTTTTCTAAGCAGCAAGGAGAAGGTGAATTTACTATCATCCCAACCTTCTTACTTTCTGACCAAAAAAAAAAGTCTCTACAAATACAAGACACAAAGGTAATCCTCTTGTAGGAAAATCACAGTGTCCAACTTGAGAAGATAGGTTAATCCAAAACCATAGTTGTATTTGAAGACCTATAAACCTTGATGAGTTTACAGACTATTAACTTTTAAAATAAACTTTGGAGTGGTGCTAAATGTAATACACAGCTTCCTTTGCATATGGTCAGTTTGAAATATTTGTTAATTTGTAATATTTATCTCTTAACTTAAATACCAGTCATTTTATTTCCAAATGAGCATGATGACTTGCTACTTTCCCAAGATACATCAGGGACAAACCGTTACGCTCACCAGCCAAAGTGACAAGAAAAATCGTTAAACAAAAGAATTAACACATTCATTCAGATACAGCAGGGTTTATTACACTGCGCAGTGTTGCCCTCATACAGCTTCTCAGCTTTTAGACTACAGGAGAAATTCCTGTGCAGTTTGCCTTACCGTTGCTCCACTTCGTGTAGCAGGCGCAGATAAAGCAAATGCTGAGATACACTGGGGTTCGTAGCATGACTCATGTTCTCCCTGTACCGCCCACAGTTTATCATTTCCCTTTCGTCTGAAGCCCCTCGCTTGCAGACTGCTAAGAATTCTGGCCTTTCTTCTCGCCTCGCATTTTCACTAGGAAGAGGCTTTAGAGTTAGCACGACATCCAGACAGGAACTCGTGAACCTGCCCTTCCCAATTTAAGCAGCATACATTTGAACTTTTCCGAGTTTAAATACTTAAAAAAAAATAAATAAGATCAATTTAAATATATTAAATATGCGCCTGCAGCTATAAAAAATGAGTAGGTTTTGGAATATCCATGTTCTCCAGCTACACTGACCTTACTTAGGTCGGTTTTTTCCTCAGGAAAAACACAGCGTGAATCACTTAATATACTTTTGCAAGCGCTATAGATATCCCACAATGCATCACTTGTGTTTTCATGGCAAACGTAAAGCTTAAATATTCATCCGCTTTAGTGTGAATTAGCAACACGCTGTGCCTTCTTCATATTTTCATCATTTTTTAGCCTTCGAACACATAAAGGAGTCTCAAAGAACTGCCTGGTAAACTGAGTGATCAGCATGTGAATAACATTCACAAAACAAAACTGTAAGATATTCAGCATCAAACTATTTATTGGCTTCAGTAACACAGTGATGCAGGTCCTGCATATACAAATTTACTACAATCTTACAGAGGCTTTCTTAGTGTTTTACACTGCTTCATGATTTTGGGGGAAGATAAGCCATTTTTATTAGTTTGTGTGTGAAGGGGTGTGGGGTTTGCTCTATTTCTGATTACTGAGACATCTGAGACATCTGTTCTCAGTAAAAGCTGGCAGAAAAATGTCAGCATTCCTAAGATCCCATGGAGATATGCTTTCTTCCAATATGAAGCAATCTCAGGATGCATGAAAAGTCATCGAAACACATTAATATAATTCTTGGGTGCTTTTGGGAAGCACAATGTTAATATCCAAACATGGAGGTGGTAGAAACATTAGGTGATGGCAAATAACAACAAATATACTGTAAATCCTACTAATTTACTTTTAAAAGACTGCCTATTTACCCTGAAAGTCACATCAGGCATGACTGTGAAAGAAACGTGGCTGATGGAAACTAAAGGTTATCAGGATGAGAATGAGAGATTGGATTAGTAAGTTTCTGCAGTTTCAGTGTGGATGAAGTACGCTTCTCTGAAATCCTCCCTGCTGCAAACTGTATAGAATATGATTTTTTCCTTCAAAGGAGAACAATTTAGTGTTCAAGAAATCTAAACATAGGTGTTTACACAAACGTGCCTACTGACATGGTAGATAAAAGGAAGATCCAGGAATTAATGCAGATGCTTAAATGCAGCTCTCTAGTGTTGTCTGAAATAATATTGGAGACAAAGCTAAGTTTCTGCTTTGGAGATGGACACCCAGAGTTTAGATGCCTCAGCAGTATTGCAGATGCAGTGCAGATGACCCTCTCCTCTATCTCCTGCATACGCACTGTTCACTACATTCAGCAATGAGTCAAATAAATCAAATAATTGACCTAAACACTTAGCGTGCTGGAACTCACTCATAGAAAAGTTTGGGGACCTTGATCTTGATGAAAACCTTATCAGGTCTCCATTTGTGGATGTTCAGTGCAACTCAGTCAGATGCCAGTAGTCAAGCCCCCCACACCATCTTAGGTATGATATAGAAGAACACACATTCTTAAAGTGCCAATTTGGACACCTGAGGTTCTCTAGCATTCTGTAAGATGTGTAAGGAAACTGAGCGAAGCTCAGAGATCACATTAAGAAGAAGTCCTAGAAATTTTCCTCAGTCCCACATGTCAAAACCTTGTTCTTTTCCTTTCTCACTGCTCTAGAAAACCCAAAAATACATAAAAGGCATTGGCCTTGTGTCTGTATCAAATTATGAAGCAATTATTTTGTATTTTTAATTAAATGAAAATTTTGATACAACAGTCTGTTGCAAACACTTAGTACAGAATTATTCTGAGACAATTCTACAGCTGGTGTGCTAACTGTGGCTTGGTAAAATTAAATGTGCATTTTTAAGGACAAAAACATAGCAGTTTTGCCCACAGAACAAGTAGGATGAGATTCATTTCTCCCATATCTGAACTACTCAGCCCAGGCATCCTTTAGAGTCAGACTGATCTATTCAGACACCTACTTTAGAATGAGATTAATCACACTTTACATTGACTAGATCTTGACCGTAAAGAAATCCAAGGGTAACAAACTGAGATAGAGACATCTGCACAACATGAATTCCACACACTGGGATAAATGCAAATAGGAAGTGTACACTGAGTCCCTGTTTCTAATATTACTGGCTGCAGCAAGACCCTTCCACTTGCCTTTTATATGGATGGGCATACACTCACTGTCTTTCACTGAATATGGAAGAAGCACTACTATCCAGATGAAGTGCAAGGTAACAGTATGAATGAGAACTCTCAGAATGAGCTTATTTTTCATTCACCACTCACTCTCAAAGGCATGAGCACAAGCTAACAACACACACTTCACTTGGTTGCGGTGTTAATCAATGTTTGAAAAACACTGTGAAATCCCTAAATAATCCAGAAACGTGAGGTACTGTTACTGGTGTTATTATGTAGTTTGACTTTGGCTCTGATTTCAGTTCTAGGGATGAGGCTGGACTCTTCTCAGCAGTGTGTGGTGATAGGACAAGGGGAAGCGGCCACAAACTGAAGCACAGGAAATTCTGCACAAATGTGCATGGGAACTTCTTCACAGTGCAGTGACGGAGCACTGGCACAGGCTGCACAGAGAGGTGGTGGAGTTTCCTTCTCTGGAGATACTTAAGACCTACCTGGACATCTACCTGTGCAACCTGGGCTAGGGAGCTGCTTTGGCAGGGGTTTGGACTTGATTTCTAAAAGTCCCTTCCAACCCCTACAATTCTGTGATTCTAGCTGTATTTTGATGAGAAGGCAATTGTAAACCTCAGATTTGCATACTTCATACAGTTGAATTTCATAAAATTGAAGCAATGTTTCAGTAGCAAAAAGTCAATGAAGGACTCGATAAGGAGCTTGCAGGTGTGACTTGCCAATCATGGTACTGTCTGCTAGAATGATTCATCAGAATTACTGATGCCTTTTCAAAGCTTTCCTAAGACACAGGCAATGCACATAACAGGGTATCATTCTTTAAGTGAACATCTTGAGTAAGGTTTATAGGCCAAACATCAAAGAGCGTTAGTTAATTGAATGGAACAGTTGATAGACTACTGGTTTCTTGTATACACATGAAAGTGAAGTCTCAAGCTGTCACAGGCAAATAGACAAACAAGAAAAATGTGCTAAATTCATATCCAAGTCCTCAGAAAGGTAAAATTCGACTCACACATCCGCAATTCTCAAAATTCAGATGCAGATGTCTACAGTTACCAAAGTTCCCAGGCCTCCTGCAGGACCAATGGGGCCAATGGTCATTGAGGGCTCAGTTCAGTTACTCAAGTACCAGCATCTAGTGTCACTGCATGAGCACTCAAGTATCCTGCCTTCCCTCCAGATGCCATTTATAAAGAACATACATCTGATCCTCTGCAGGTCCTACAAAATAATTTCTAGCCCATGCAGATGTCACAGATAATCCAAAGCATACCACAGGATGCCAAAGTTTACTATACATGTGGTTGCCAATGAACTCAATTTCCCTCCTGGCCCGATGTCTCTGCACTACAGCAAGACCTTAGGCATGTAGGAATCAAGCTAATAATTCAGCTAATCAATACAGGTATCTAACAAATTCTGAGGCTGCCTCTTTATTCAGGAGCTCTACTAAGGCTAGGAGAAATTACACAAGACCTAAGGAAGACTGGAGTCCTTCAGCCTATAAGCTGAGGGCCACGTGGAATAATGTAGGGCTTCTGGAAAGTCTCTAGACTTCAGAGTTTATGCAGCTGAACCTCTTCCTATAAAGGCAGAAAACTAAATTTGGATATCTTGATCCCTAATCAAATACCATGCTTAGCTTCTAACATAAATGGTATCCAAAGAAATTGTAACTAGATGGTAGAGCTGATCTGAGCAATGGGACATACAGAATGTAATTTTCAGTTATGCTCAGAGCAGTGAAAAGGGGTCTGACATTACGAAAGACAATGGTGCATATAAAATGGATATTCAAGACATCTGGAAAATAGCAGAAATAGTAGAATGTATCAACATTCCTTTCACACTTTTCTACTTCATAGAAAAGTACAGATCTTTACCTCACTTGTCTTCATAAAGAAGGCGGTGAGACACTAAAACAGTCTGCCCAGAGAGCTGTGGATTTCCCATCACTGCAGGTGCTCGAAGTTGGTTTAAATGTGGCTCTGAGCATCCTGATCATGTTGAAAGTGTCCTTGCCTATGGCAATGAGGCTAGAACTAGATGGCCTTTAAGGTCCCTTCCAACCCAACCATTCTATAGCAACAGAAAACAGTTGAGAAATCAGCTAGACTCAACAAAGTAAGCCACTCAAGCAGCTTAAACACAAAGCATACAGGCTCTTGGGAGGAATAAAAATGCTGCGTTTCCCGTAATAAAAATATTCAGAGTTCTATTATAAAACCTTTTTAATTCAGAACCACAAAATATTATTTGATACCACCCAGGATAACTGAGAAAGGTCTGTATTTATGAATGAATGTTCCTATTGAGGATGCTAAACTCAGTAGGAAAGGGATGACTTAAAGATACTCCCTACGGAGCAATACTCGTAGCTATTAGGACTTTTTTTAGGCAATCCAAGCATCCAAACACAGAATGTGTTTAGCACTTTTTTTCCCCACTTTTGCTTGTTAAAAACAATGTTGTCTTACTTGATCATTGCAGTCATTCAGTCTTACTGAATCATTCCATGCACTCCCAGCTAAAACCCTCTAACATGACTCAGTTTCAGAGGAACTTTTCTGTCAGTTCTAAAAATAGTTGCGTTTGTAGATTTGTAAAATAGAACATTACACGCTTTTAAATCCCAACAATAAGGATCTCATTTAAGTAAAATATTTTTAATATACCTTGAAAATCATCGGATATACCTGCTGCTATAATGGATACGTGTATAATGAAGTGTATAACGTATACCAGCAGTTTAGCACTTCACATTCACTGGATCACAGCAGTATGATTTTTTGACTTAACGTACAGTTTTTATGGCAATTTTGTCTTTAACATTCCAATGGCTAGCAGAAGTTTTAATTCAGAAAATGACAGAATAAGTTGATCTGGAAATAAAATGAGAATAATAATTCTTTTTCTAAAAGGCCTTTCAGTATCACTTATGATTTTTGTTGTTGTCTTGTTTTTTCTACTTCGTGTTTGTTATTTTAACTCTGGGTTCTTTTCAAACTGAGAGCACATCAGCCAAGTAAGTACAGGATGCATGCACCTCATAAGCAATGCAGATGCAGTCAGCACTTCCAGGTCACTGCAGATCTTTCCACTTTTTAGCATTTCTGAATGAGTACTACAATGAACAAGAAATGAAAAATTGTCATGTTAGAAGAATCTGCCTGGAGATCAAAGGTCTCCAATTCAAATGTGGTTGACGAGCAACCTCAAACACATTAATTATGTAACTGCTAAATTCCCTTACCAGTATCTGGAGCTTGAAGAAAAGTCAGTGTCAGGCTTATAAGATACTTATACCTCCATGTATATTCCTGGATTTTTAAGTGTACTCTATTTCTTTACCCATCTACTCCTTTTTACGCCAAAATATTTTATGCATTTGATATTTTTATGTACTTAACTACAGGGAGCAATTAGAACGCTGGCACTTCCTGGGTACTCACATTTAAAGCTTTTATCACAAGAGAGAAGGAGCATGTCATGTACTCATACGGAACAGAATCATTACCAACAACTGCTATTATTGGCATGTTCCAAATAAGCTCCAAACAAGCTTTTTTTGTCTTAACCTCCTGTTGCTCTGAAGGAAGAGAGTCACTAAGCATCTCAGGAGATGAAGCAGAAATGTATTCACTCTTTTAAAGTAAAAAATAAAAATAAAAGAACTACTCTAGATCATGTTCTGCTTTGACAAGAGGGTGCACATGCAGGACACTCAATTCAAAGTTAATACAGTGAGTTCAACTGCAGTCTTATGCTGATGAAGAAGCAGACATTTATGATGTCCTTCTGCATAGTTATTGTCTTTAAAACAATATTCAACAACAGTGAGAAGCTAATCTGAAAATATTATTACTTCAAGACCTGTTTAACTATACGGCCAAAGTTCTACCGGAATATATTCAGAGATTATCCCTACAGTTTTCTGCTGGAATTCACCATGCCAATATATGCACAACCCCTATGACAGAAGTCTCCCTCTGAGCGAGTAATCCCAGGCTCCAGTGTTGAGATCAATAGGGGTGATGCAGCATAACTGTTTTGAGCCCCTCAGGGCTGCCTAACTCACCTCACGTGTGTCAAGAATGACCAGTAACCGCTAGTTATGACTCAGGTGGAGGCAGCTACAGCACGTATTTGACCAGATGAATCTCACATCCTGCAACAAGGATCTCAAAAATAGAATCTAAGATCTCATTTGAACACAATTTCTCTTTTCTTTAAAATTAGGATCACAAAAGCATATAAAATATATCAAATACTGTGAGAAATAACAGATGTAAGTTATGAAAACGAATTAACATTTCATCAAGATTCAGACTTTGCTAGGCGACACTTTCACAGATGTAAGCAATGTTCTTATTTATTTCAGACCATTTTCAATCCAGCAAATGAAGGAACCAACAACATCTTAATTCCAACTGTGAGGCAAGAAAACAGCAAAGAGATGAGTGCTGGGGAAATGAAAGCCAGCAAAGGAGAGCCACCTTATCTTTAACAAAGGACTTGAAAACACTTGCCCGTTGGAAAAACCCAATCATTTCTGCAATGTATGACTATGAGAGCAGGGGCAGGGGAAAGGTGATGTCTGTTAGGTGGATGTGCTGTTGACGGCAAGGAGCCTGGAGAGCTCAGCCATGCCATACCAGTTTGTAGCAAAGCAGCACAGGGGATGGAAACACAAAGCATGACGCTACCAACGACCTGACTTTGCCATTGGCTATGCAGAAAAACCTTGGGAAGATCTGATACACAGGTGGAAGCCAAAATGAGTAACGTCCAGGGCTTTTGAAGATCAGGACCCCACATAAAAGGAAGTCTGGAAGAAAGGAGATACTAAATGCATGCCTTTGGATGGAGATTTTGTTGGCTTTACTAAGCAGTTTGCTTTACGGAAAGCGGATATTAACTAAGTAATAAGGAGTGTCATATCAGTCCTGATACATATGGCATGACTGAGGGTCAGTGAATTTATTTTTTTGCTCACTTAAACTTTATTCTAGATTTAATACTGCTTATTGATTTCATTTAGACCAAAAATAATTTCATCTTCTGAAGCAGTATTTAAAATAGATCATGCATTCTCAGCTCTTTCAAAGGAAATTTCTAAAAATGATGGAAAAGCACACACGGCTTTGTTCAGGGTAAGCACTAAACCTGTCCCCTTTTCATTTTCAGTCATTACTCGAGATCAGCAGCGAGGAGTGCTGACTGTGGTGTTCCCTAAACACACTAGCCTGAAGGAAGGTCAGAGTCCATGTGATGGGACAAGCTGCAGAGCTTGTGATTGTGGTATGGAGTGAAATACGACTGTGTTGGCACAGTCTGAAGACAACATCTTACTGAAACCAAGATCTCCTTCTTCAGGTTTCTCTGTCTCCAGAAAAATGACCCCGAATGCTTCAGTGATTCCCATCACCCCAGCGAATACAGCAGCTCACAGCTAGTCCAGTCAGATGAAAAACTCAATGATATCACAGAAAAGTGAACTTGCACACTTGCCAGACAATTTCCAGTTTGCTGCAAACCCAGTGTGGTTGACCCACTATCAGTACAGAGGCACCAAATGCAGTTAAGTCTTCGTCTTGGATGTGTGGTACACCTTCAGTGGTTACTGACAGCAGGGGAGGCTATAAAACAAAGGGGACTACGAAGTTGGAGGAGAATAACTTGATGACACCCTGTCTTCACCACAAAGTTGATATCCCAGCCCCACAGTTAAAGGGCGTTATGCTTTATGACATGAGCAAAAAACATAAGGATTATACTGTTTCCCAGGAAAGGAACTAGATCTCTTTTCCAGTGAAACTAAGACCACGGATTATTTGTTGGTACATGATATAGCTGAGTTGAAAAATACAGCTTCTCTTGCAAGTACTCTTATGAGTTAAAAAGCGGTCATCAAATTTGGACAGAGGAAGCACATTTAGTTCAAAAAATATTCAAGCTGATATATTCAACCACTCTTTCTGGATAAGGCTACAATGGAAAGTACTGATACATGACAAAGCCCAAATACAATGCTAAGACCAAAAGCCTGTTCACAGTGAGGTGTATGTAAGATCTTCCTTGTGCACGTACTTCAAACAGCTGAGGTGAAATATTTCAAATATTTGAGATGGCTAGATTTCACAGGGAACCAGGCTAATTTGTGAAAACTAAATACAAATAAATTGAAATCTGAACAACTGACAGCTTAAATTTGCACAGAGACAGCAGAATGTTCTCCAAGCACATCAAGAAAAGACTTTTACGTGGGCTCATTTATTACGTCAAATAACAAATACAAACATGTATGAATCTCTAGAACCCATTTGTTTTATATTTGTTTTCATCAAACTCAGTGCTTACTGTGTTGTGATGGAAACATGTGCCTAGAGCTAAACTGGGCTGCTGGCAACTCAGTGTCCAGCATTATCTGGGAAGCCTCAGTTTACCTGATGCCATAACGTATGCTTCAAGCTGTTAGATATGGCACAAGGGTTATGTGGGATCCTCAGGAGGCGAAAGCCAAAGGGCAGGAGGGTGACCCAGGAGCACCTAACATGGCTCAGAATTCCTCCTGCCTCCATGGTGAAGCACAGCCTGTTCTTACTGGTCTGTCCTGGGCAGCTGTTGCTTCTCAAAAGGCACCTGAAGGTGGTCCAGGCCCAGACTCTAGCCAAGGGTAGACTCTGTTGTACCAGCCACACCTGCATGGGTTCCTTGGGGATGCTCAGGTACCTCTAGGCCAAGCTAGATGCCATGCCTCACTGGCAGCTCAACAGCTGACACTAATAAAACATTGCCTCCTGTCAAAAATGGAGGATTACGCTTTCTTCTTCACCTCCAAATCATCCAAACAACACAGAGACAAACACTGGCACAGCAGATAAACTGCTGGTGTTCAAGAGGAGGCCCATACACTTCACAGAGGCCAAGCCACAAACACAAATGGAGATTTCAGTCAGTTTCTTGTTGCTATGATGGTGGCTGAGCGAAGGCCCAGGTTCGTGCCTTCGGATGTGGGGTATTTCTACATGAAATCATAAATAACATCACTTCAGTACCAGCTGAATTGGCAAGATGTCTACTGAATATGACTTCGGTGAAGAAAAAAAAAAATAGAAAAAAAATTATTAATTTAGGAAGAAAATCCACAAAGATATAGCTGTTTGCTGCTGAAATAGGATTTCCTGGACTGTTGCCTTTCTGATTGATTTCTGAATAAAACTGAAGTTTTAAGTTATGCAAGAAAAACAAACAAACAAAAAGAACCTACAAATAGCCATTAAATGATATTCCACTGTATTTCAAATTTTACAGGAATCAATTTTAGTCACTTTTAGTCCATAATTTTTTTTTCCCACACACTTAGGAACAATAAACTGCCTCCATATGAAAAAATAAAAAAAAGTAAAATTTTTACTAGTTTCATCTTCATACTAACTACATGAATACTAATAGAGTGGCCAGGCACTGGAATGGGCTGCCCAGGGAGCTGGTGGAGTCACCAGCCCTGGATGTATTTAAGGAATATTTACACAGCGTGCTGAGGGACATGGTTTAGAGAATGATGGATGGTTGGACTGGATGACCTTGCAGGTCATTTCCAACCTTGGTGATTCTAAGATTCTAATTTGCTGCTACTTAGTATTGTTAATTCTGTTTTTTGACTTCCCAGTTGTTGTTTTTATTATCATGCTTCAGTCATTTTTCTTTTTTTTTCTTCTTTTTCTTTCTTTTTTTTGTGGGGGGGAGTGAATAGTTAAAATTTCTTTCAAGTCTAAGCATACTAAAGATGTAAAAAATAGTTAACGTTAGAGCTGCTGTCTTAATTCTTTCCCTGTTCTTCCATGTGGAAAGTATATAAATGCTTAAGTATAGTCACAATCTGTTGCTTATATAAACAGTCTATTTTTCTAGTAGGTTTATGGTATATGAGCTTGCACAGATTTGTGTTACAACAATACATGAAAAATCATGCAATTTAAAGGAATACCATAAAATCCTCTAGATCAAACCACACAATACTAGTAGTTATGACCAATGTTACAACAATGTTAATTTTCATAGACACAGATTCTAAGGAAACACAAAAAAAATCTCTCTTAGTAGGTAATATTTCAATGTATTCACCATTCTTTCAAAACCAAAACAACCTGCACGCATGGTCACTGCTGGCTTTTTTGGGTACATTTTGCAAATTTCTCAGCTGAGATCTCACCAGGTATAGCAATTATAAGAGCTGCACATATTTACAAAGGGAGGGGAAAGCTGGAGAAGGCATTTTTATGTTTTGCTCAAAATAAAAAAATAGAAAAAGAAGACTAATGATCACACTGATGTCTTGCAGAAGAGAATTCACACGGGAACAGCCTGGCTGCCAAGAATACTTTGTTCCTTGGGCTCCAAAATCAGAAACACTAGAAAATTTTGTTCCACTGGTCAGGAGGAATGCAGTTTGCATGGTAAGTCATGATAAAGATGGGCAAAATATTCCTCCAGGACAATTTGGGCCAGCCTCATGAAAGGTGTTGAAAATGACACGCAAATTTTATTCAACACTCTGTGAAATTATGTAACTGAAATTAAGAGTGGTATAATATATTCTTGCATTAAATTACTTCCTATGTTGTTTTCTTTTTGGTTTTTTAAACCAATTACTCTATTTTATGGGTCAACCTTTCCCTGTAAAAAAGTATAAAAAGCACCAGCTACATATCAGCTCAGCTCCATCTATATCAAGATGCACTATATGTTGCTGCTGAACGCTTCTATGATTTCTACAGTTTTACCGCATACAACATGACAATATTTAAGTCTTTCATGGTGCAGTTTGTGAAAAGTGTATACCTCAAAAAAAAAAAAACCAACAACAGCAACAAAAAGGTGTCATGCAGCTCCTTTCTTCCCCTATTCTTAGCCTACTATGTTTAACCAGAACAAAAACAACCAAGATAATCTTCCTCTGTACTGCTCTATGAGGGTCTCTTCACTTCTTTTCCAACACTTCCATCTACATCCCTGGTCGCTTGTCTCCTTTTCTTCTGGTTCTAATCCATATATCCAACGATTCCCTAAGGCCCTCCATGACACTCTCCCTTTTGTCCACCTTACCAACATTAACCTGGCTCGCTCTATCCTCTGACCTTATTTAGGGTTGATATATTGCAACATTAAAAAGTCCAGGAAAGCACAAACGTTACCATGACATGCTTTGCTTATAGCACGTATCTTACAAGCAGTTAAGTCAGTTTTTATCCTTTTTAATTTGACGCTATAATCAGAACACAAATCTTCACACATCCTTCTGGTTCCTGGGCATCACATTTAGTTTGCTGTGTTTCACTGTCCATGCACGAGCTGGGAAGTAACAGATGGAAATTTGTCAGAACATTTTAACTGAAATCCTATCAAACCAGTAGTTGTGTGTGTATGGTTTAATTTAATAACATCGTGTAATTTAAATTAATAAGCACACACACACACAAAGTTCCATTCTAGGAAGAGATTTGTTATCTGTCTAAAAAGAGAAAAGAAATCTAATGTTTTACATGACTTGGGTGTGCAACTAAACAGGCAGCTATCTACAAGCAGAGGCTAAGAAAGCTCCCAAAAAAGACTGCAGTCTGAATGTGATACAGTTATATGGGGGAAACTTTCCTGTTTTACTGATCAAAGCAGCGCTCTACAGCCTGGCACACACTGCAGCTCTCAGCTTTATATTTTTCCCTTTCTGCATCGTTTTTAGGACAGCAATTCATGACAACTTCAGAACATAAAAAGAAATAGAAATTCATCAAGAATTGATGGAAGACCTGACACCAGTTAGCAAAGAAAGTGCATTCTGCAATTTATATATGACAAGAAGTATTTGAGAGCGACTTCCACCCTGAAAGGATCTGCCTGCTCTAAATCATAAGCACATTTCAAGTTAGCAATATTAATGCATCAGATGAGACATTTAGTAAGGAATTTACAGTCTCCCAAAGCACCACAGAATGAAAATGCTATTTGGAAATGTAATAGTTAAGAAATAGAGAAGAATGAAACGGATGTTAAAAAGAAAACTTAAAACCAATATCAAATAGCATTAACTGCTCTATGAATGACCTCAAGAATGAGCACACGTCGCTGCAGAGGACCTTTTACTGGTGGACACAAGAACATTTCCACTGATTTATGTAGCCTGTAACAATTTATTTTAGTTGTAGAGAAATATTTTTTAGGCAGGAAAAAGGAAAAAAAAAAACCTTTGGGAAGCATCCAAAATCGCTATACCACTTCTTAATTTGAATAAGAAATGTAACAGACCTTCAAACTATTGAACTATTAAGTATTTAGATCTATTTTAATGCTTTAGTCATCCATTTCATTATTATTAAAAGGTCAGCGTACGTGCCTTTGAATTCTTGAAGCAATATATAACTTCCTAAATCTTCTTGCAGTTGACATCTCGAAGTGTAGATAGTTCAAGTTTTCCAAAGAAAGTCGGTGCTATATAAGGTTACATTACTTTCAAAAGGAGAAACGAGGCTGAAAAATATTGTCAGTGCAAGCTCTCTCTTTTGGAAACATCATATACGTTACAATTTTGGAGTAGTAAATTCCAAATCACTATTTAAGAAAACTTACGGAAGTACTCATGATTCATACTAGTATAGAAGAGCAGGATATCATAACTGCCAGCATCCCTCTTCAACTTTATCAGAACAGCTTATTTTGAAGCAGCTCACGTTTCATGCTCACCTCTTGCATACTGAATGAGGACTGATGTGCGTGAAGATGGGATGTGCAACGCAGGGCAACACGTTTCAGGACTGACAAAAAAGGTAATGGTGCATTTTCAGAGGTACTGCTGTATTATGTGCCTATGACGTTCTAGCTGCTCTCTGCTGATACCTGTGATAAAACACCCTAATCCACAAATCACAGTGTTATCACAGTGGTTTTTTTCACTGTATGCTATGAAGGAGCCATGCCTAGTCTGCGTGGAATATTTTGATTTCCTGGTCAACTAAAACTAGCAGGAAAAAAGCAACAGCCCCGTCCGTTCACCTGTCTGAATGCCCGAAGAGAACAGTTGACTGAAGTCTCTCCTGTGGCACTGAAAAAGCATCAGATCAGTTAACTTACAATGAGTCCCTTAATATCAGAGATTTTTCTCTTACATTCAGCAATTATCTGTATTTGAAAACTAATTTTGAACATTCGAGGTATGATTACAAGTGACCTTAGCTATTTCTAGGTGATATATTTTGTCAACAGACTCTTGGAAGCGCAAGATCAAAATCTTAGACTGAAATTTAAAACTAATGGATACGATGCACCATTACCAGGAGAATTCAACACGGTTACATTTTAAAAACGCCTGACCTCCCAGCAAAACGCTGTGGCAAAGATAACCCTGTGACAGCCACAAAAGCAGGCCAGTGCTGGATAATAAAGCCACAAGTCACCATGAAAGCACAGAGAAAGGTTATTTCATGTCCCGCAGCAAGACAGAGACAGGGACATCAGAGGGGCTGAATTTGATATTAGAGGGAAAGTGAACCCAGGTCATCCTTACCAATGGGAGCCCAAAGCCCTCCCAGCCAGAGTACATCCACACTTCTTCCTTACGCAGCGTCTTTGTGCCACGTGACACCTTCACACTCCAATTTCAGAAGATAAATAAGCATTCTTAAGGTCCGCTTATTCATCCATAGGAAACCTGCTTGAAGGAATCTTGAAGAATTCTAACAGATGCTCAAACTTTTCAACAAATTCAGTTCTGCTCTTTCTTTTCCAGTGTAAAAAAAAAAAAAAAAAAAAAAGGCACAGGTTCTTCCTGTAGTTTCAACCAGACAGGATCTGAAAGGCTGCAAGCTCAAGGAAAGAAAATCAAAGGAAGAAAGGCAAGCTACGTCCACCTTTCTTCTCATCAGGGAGGATGACTGTTACCCATCACTAAGATACAAGAATGTGTTTGTTCATTTTGAGTGAAATGTGCAGTGGTGCAGAGCACGTGAGGCAGGCCCGGTGCTGGTTCTCTTTGGAGAGAATCTCACTCTTCATGAATGAAGCCAAAGTGTCACCTTTATCTTAGGTGGGCTCAGTTTAGACAAATTCAATGGAGTGTTTATACTCTGTAGCTTTATATTCCAACGCCTTATGAAGCCATAAATAGATTGGAATGTGAGCATGAAAGATCCTCTGTTTTTTGTGGGGTTTTTTTTTGTCCTTCCCTCCACTTTGATAGATTACTCTAGAAGTAATAAAAGGAATAGTAATATCATGAGATTCCCTCCCTGCCGTTTGCCATTGGGGGAGAAAATAAAGCTCAGCAATAACCTCCCACTTGTGGCTATTGAAGCCATTTGCTGTGTGTTATTTTTATGGGCTACATGTGAAACTAGAAGGAAGGTGTGAAAGCGGGGAAGTTCTTTCTACTCCTCGCTGCCAGCAAAACACCCAGCAACATCACAACACACTCCTGTACCCCGCAGCTGCACGAGCTCCCAGAATGGCAGCGCAGTGCTGAAGTGACTTGAGCAGTTTCCTTAAAGGCTAAGTTGATTAGCTGCACTGTTAATAAGGCCACGTATGGTCTCCATGGAAAGTCACCAGCTGCAGGACTATCAGAACTGCCAGAGACTTGACTGTTATTTTATTATACACGGCTCTTATATTATTATTAAAGCATTAACAATTTTTACAGCGCAAGTCATGCTGTTGGGAAGTAAAGAATCAGAGAAAACTATTTCGGGTGACCTCCTCTACGGAAAATAAGTCTCATAAGAAGTCAACATATTAAAAAACCCCATGAATGCTAAGGGCAATTAGATTCCAGGCAAGCTTAAACAATTACTTTGTATTCTCACCCGCACCTTAGAGATTATTAAAAAACACAATGTTGCCTAAATTAAAAGATCAGAAGAAGGATAATTAGGAGGCAGCACAAAAAAATATGTTTTGAATTGCTGCTCTCGGTGCTGACCCATTTCCTCTCCAGGGCAACGCAGCACAGTTATTCCCTCTGAAAGGCAGCTCCAGAGGCTGAATGCTGCTGGACCAGCCTCTGCCTCCAGGACCAAGCATGGATCACACACGCCTTAAATGACAACCACAGCAGTACCTGGTGTCCAGTCCTAAGCCCCTGCTCCTTCATCTTCTGCTTTCCTTTTCTATCTTCATTTGTGGTTTTATTATCAAGACTTAACCTTTACATTTACTAGAATAAAACTTGTTGTTGCAAAACAGAGCTCAGTGGATCTGACAAACCTAGGATGCTTTTCTTTGACGGAACAAACTGGATTTTGAAGAGAACACTCAAGCTGGGGGGTACAAGATTAAGAGCAGAGGAAGGACTTTGGGTGGAAAAGGAGCAGCTACGAAGGACAACAGGGAGGTAAAGACAGTACAACGAGTAGCATACACCAGAGCTTTCTATTTGTGCATTAAATCTGAGTCTCTAGATTACTGATATTGCTTTCTTGGATTTATGTATGTGTTTGACTGTATTTTTGTCCTGTTATATTACCATCAGTTCATCTACACATAGCACTAACAACAGATACTGAAGACAACAGGCACCGATTCCCTTGCGAGAAAAACAAGCCCTCTTCTATATTATCCCTCATGCATTCAGTGCCATATACATACTAGCACATACATACACCGTAAGGAAACTTTTCAAGATTATAAGAACTATACAGTTATAAAACCAATACATAAAATCTGAGGGCTAAGGGTCAGTGCTGCACTGGAAGCTATCTGTTCAATTTTCAAAACTGGCAAGGATAGGGAAATACAAAAAGCATGCAAGGAAAACGTATAGCAGATAAATGCCCTTGCTTTGTGCACAGAAGAAATCAGAATGATAAACAGGAAGGAAAAAAGTGAGACCAAATGTGTAGAAGCACTGACTGAGAAATCTGACTGCAGCGATTCCCTTCCTCTCATCACAACCGAGTGTGCACCAAATGAATAAACTGCCACTTGACATTTCCTTAAAAAAAAAAAAAAAGGGAAAAGGAACAGTACTTACTTTACTCTAATGAATCATTTTGGCCTCTGCAGTAGAAAGGAGCTGTGATGAACTATAATCTGTTTCGGGAAGTATAATTCTATAATGGAGATATATATGGGCTGAAATATGAGAAGTTGTAGTCTCAGGTCTACTTTAAAAGAGGTTCTGAATCATTCCTGCCCACTTCTACTTATATTTGATCATAGCTGTTGACACACTGTTTGTGCCATGCATAGATACATTTCCCTACTAGGGGTAGGAAAGCCATATGGTTCGTGGATGACTATGAATTTTCATAAGGCAAACTAAACTACATTTAATTTCTTTCCGTAGTTATCCAAACAAAACTACCCATTTAGCAAACAGAACGGTTCAGCCTCAGGTGGGACATTCCTGTCTATTCCACATCAATTCTCTCTTCAATTCAGCCATCACGGCCCAGCTAACACTCACTTCCAGCAGCACTGCCCACCCGCTCAGATGAACTGGTTCACCCTGTGGCAAGCTGGAGCAGCTAATAACAATTGTCTTGTTCACACAGTAGAACTGAAACAGCTGCTTTTGTTTGACTGATACAGTTTGCAAGGGCCCCCTGATGGCGCACTTCAGAAAAACCAAGGCTTTACTTCAATGTTCTTTTTATTACCAAAACCACTCAAAGGACTATCATAGCTATGCGGGAAAACTGCTTTGACTACGTGTCATTGCAAACAGGGAAAAAGTTCCTACTAGTGGCAGGGGTAAAATACTTCTTCTCTACCACCTTAGTCAAAGCCCGCACCAACTGTGCCAACGACTACACCTGTGGCCATGATTTAGCCAGAGAAAGCTCTCAGTCAGGCTGAGAGCTTAAGATTGCCCAGGAATATTCCTGTCAGGACACCTGCTGTCAGAACACAGCCGTACCCTCAGCTGGGGACCGCCCTCAGCAGTGTCCCGCTGCTCTCAAGGCTCAGGTGTGACCGCCCCATTCAGGAACGCGCTGCTCCTTAAACCCAGCGCGTTCAAGTGATAACTTACTTCATACATTCGAACCGACAAGAAACGATCATTAGCTGCCCACAATGGACTTCCACACGCGCGATTTTTGCCTTGGCAGCTTGCAACAGCCCAGCGTAGCCCACTGCTGATACTGACGAGACTTTCCCCCGCAGAGCAGCGGGGAACACCGGCACCAATGCGGGAACAGCTCGGGCCGGTGCTCAGACCGCATGCAATCTCCCAGCACCTCTGCTGGGCGGGCTGCCGACCGAGGGCTGTTCTGCAGCCTTTCTCTAAAGGGTATCTTCAGTTTGTGCCGGATTTAACAACCGCACAAGGACTTCAAATTCTAAAAAGTTAACAAAGAGCTACCGGCGCCCAGCGCTGCTTTCGGGGCGTGTATAACCAGATCCTAACACCATTAATAGCACCAAAATGAAAAGCTAAAAATAATCTAAAACAGAACCAACGAATTGATCTGACAGCCCCAGTTGTTTTTTTTTACCTCGCGTTTAACTGAACAGCAGCGTAATAATTGCGTTATTTCACTTCAGAACGCGATGTCGGATCACACAGGGGTCTGACTGCGGCGCTCAGAATTCAGTCTCCAATGCTCAATAACAGCGTGATTCGTTAAACACGCTCTCAATTCATTTGAACCACATAGTGGACGTCTTGAAAATGGAATGAGCTGGCGGGGGGGCTCGGCTCGCCTCGCCTCGCCTCAGCAGCCGCCCCTGCCCGCAGCCCTCGGTCCAAACCGCGCACCTGGGCTTCTCCATCAGAAGTTGGGCAACTTGAGGCCGCGGCACTTCCACACCGCCGTCGGAAGCGGGGCACGGCCGCCCGAAGCGCGCTGCGAGCGGGACGGAGCCCGCCGGCAGCACCCGACGGGGCAGCCCTCCGCCCGCAGCCCCGTCCTAACGCGGCTCCCCGGCCCCGCGACCCCGGCCCCCGGCTCATTCGGCGGCGCCCCGACGACGCCCCGCGCCGCCCGCCTACCTTTCTCAGCGCTGACATTCTAGTGCATTATCCACCGGGCGGGCGCGGGCTGGGCGCGGCGGCGCCGCCGGCTCAGGGTCGGGCAGAGCGCGGCCGGCAGCGGCAGCGGCGCCCTACGCCTCGCATCTCTCATCTCGCATCCCGCCGCCGCCGGGCGATGCGCAGCCGCGCGCCCCCTGCTGGAGCCGGCGGGCAGCGCGCAACAGAGGACGCGCCCCCGCCGCCGTGCCAGCCAACGGAGGGACGCCGAGCTCTTGACGGACGGCGCGGCGTGGAGCAGGAAGGAGGACGGGCGCGGGCCGGACGGCTGCGCGGGGAGATCGGGCCGCGCTGGGCCATGGAGCTCAGCGGGAAGGAAGGTGAGGCCGCGGTGGGGGGGGGAGGGGGGGAAGCGGCCGCGCTCCGCTTCGTTCGCTTCGTTCGGCGGTTGGGTTCTCTGCGGTGCGCGGTTGTAGCGGTGTAGGTCGCTGTGCGGGCGGGTGCGGTGCGGCTGTGAGTTCGGCGGGTTTGTGGCTGGCGAGTTTTTAGCACGGTGCCGGAGCAGGATCGTTCGTGTTGGAGCGTGAGTGCCCGGACGGTGAGCAGCGTGTTCGTGTGCCCGCGGGCTGAGCGCGGCTCCGAGGGAGCAGAAATCCCTGCCCTGGGTACAGATCCGTCCCATAGCCGGCGGTGTAAGCGCTGTGTATGCAGCACACCTTCCTGTGGGCAAAGGCAGACGTATCCGTGGGCGTTTTGAGAGAGAAAGTTAGCGAGTTGGGAAAAGAGAGTTTTTTCGCTCGTAAATGAACGTGGGAATCTGGGGCTGAGAGCAAGGAGAGCAGGTTTTGTCCGGAGAGACGCTGGGTGCCCCATCCCTGCAGGCACCCAAGGCTGGATGGGGCTGGGAGCACTTGACATGGTGTCCCTGGTGGTTGCTGGATGGTCTCTAAGGGTCTCTTCCAACTGATTCTGTGAAATTCCAAAGGACTTCAACTCCTTTAAACCAGAGGTCAAATATAAAAATGCTAGTCTCTATGGGGTGGAAGAAAAAGTGAAGAAACAGTGATCCTACCTGTGCAGCCTGGGCTAGGGAGCTGCTTCGGCAGGGGAATTGGACTCGATGATCTCTAGAGGTCCCTCCCAACCCCTGCTATTCTGTGATCCCGTGATCTTCCTCGAATTTATACCCTTTAACAGTAGAAGCCAGTCATGTTCCTCTCTGAGGAGCAGTGATTCGGAATCGAACAGAAAATACAGCAAGGAATAGAAGGCTGTAGGATGCCACGTGGGCACCTGGGCTGAAATACCAAAGTTGGAAGAGTCTGCAGCTTCATCCGAGCAGGCACTGCTGCTGATGGCAATAAGTAGGAGATATTGCAGGTTGCTGTATTTTGTTTGTGTGGATTAGAAATGAACACTGATTTCTAATTCTGCTTTTACTGGGCCCTATGATAGAATAACAGGGGTGGCCAGCAGTTTGTTGGGGTGGATTGTCACTGAAACGAAACTAAGTGTCTTACAGGTAGTAAACCAGCTGTACAGGTAAGGGAGATCTACTCAAGAATGAGTTGGACAGGCCTATCTGACAACCTGTAGTTCTGAGTATTGTGGTGTTTGCGTGTGTAGTTTTTCATGTTTTTCAGTCACATATATATCGATGATACATAGCAGAGCTATATTGACCAGACAGTTCTCACTCAGCGCGTTATCGACAGCATGATTATCCACAGTGGACGATGCGTTTCACTGCTGTTAAATATTAGTTGCTTCTTCAAAGCTGTTTCATCGTTCTTGAAAGCTTGTGTAACTGGATCCAAGGTAAAGCTGCCGTACAGGCTGACAGAGAGGTGGCCCAGCTGCTGAAGGGTAGCACTGAGGTGCAGGTATTGGTGCCTTGTGCATCGCTGACCTTCACTGCTAGCAAGTGCTGCCAGATTTGATATTCCACGTGAAAGGTGAAGGGCTTTTTTGTGAGGTTTGTTTTGTTTGGTTTTTTTTTTGCTTTGGTGATTTGTTGTTTTTTGTAGGGGCAGGAAAGGGATCTGTTATTTATTTATTTTTTCTATTTTTCTTGGTCAGCGATCGCCAACTCATCCTGTGGTCAGTGACCAAATATTTATGATGGGTTTATTTATTTGGGCTGCAGTTGAATAAATCAGTGACACCAATGTTTTTGTGATTAAATGTAGGAGCTGTACTAGAATAAGCGCGGCTGAATGTGCCATTAGAACTTATTAGGGGATGGAGGAAATAAATTGTAGGCTGTTGTTGCTGATTTCAGCTTTGAGCCTCGGTGAGTAATGTAGCCAGAGAGGGAGGCTGACATGGTAAGGAACAAACAGGCAGATGTGGTATATCCACCAGCTGTGTTTTTAGGGTAATACATATGCAGATTCTGATGTAATGCAGCCTTTATGGTTCTTGGGTGTGGAAGGGGTGTTGTTTTGGGTTTAGTGAGGTTGGAGCTGTTGTTTTTGTTTTTATGGAGCAATCCTAGACCTACCAGGTTGTCATTTCCAGCAGGCAGTATTTTGTTTCTTGTAGTCACAGAATGGTTTGGGTTGGAAGGGACGTTAAAAATCATCTAGCTCTAACCCCCCTGCTGTAGGCCAGGCTGCTCAAAGCTCCATCCAGTCCCATTGTGCTTTCAGTTGTCTCTAGTTCAAAAGGTTTTAAAAGAGAACAAACAAGTGCCTAGAAACTTGTGCTTCTAAGGGTTGCCTAATGATTTATATTAAAACACCATTCTAACTACTAGAAAGAGACGAAAATCTCTATCGTTGAAGCTTCCAGTGCTTTATAATGACGGGCTATTTGACATAATATAGATTTTGTTAGATGCACATGGGAACATCTGTAGCAATTGCTGGATATTATGCAGCAATCAAGTACTCAAGTCACAGCCAAGCCTGCTGTGTTTACTCCCTGAGGAAGGCTAGATGGGCATGCAGTTGTTTACGTTCTATATATCTTAAATGCTCAGTGATACGACTTCTGGCAGTTTCATGGTTTGCTTTGTAAATACTTTGTAAATACTTGCATTTTGTTTGTCTCAGGTGGAGAGAGCAAGTTCTCTTTAAAATGTTCAGAATTTCTAAAGAGTTCCCAAACTCTGTATTGCCTTTTTCACTGGTTTAACTGTTCTTAGAGCAGTGCTTCAAGCAGCTGAGTTACTGTTTGTTTTCCATGTTACCTGCAGCCAGAGCGTAGGATTACCCAGTACCAGTGGTTCTCCTAAGTTACAATGGACGAAGGCCCTCCAAGGCCTAGTAAAAACCTTACTGTAGTTACTCAAAAGAAAAAGCCTACTACTTTAACTTCAGCTTGTGTGTGTATGCTAGTTTGGTCACTTCAGGCCATATGCTCCTTGTATTCCTCAGAGCAGGGGAAGTTCTTAGGTCGAAGTAAGCTTTAAACTTTCTGAAGTTGAGGCAGTTTACACACCATGTTTGCAGAGCACGGTTTCGGTGGTCAGCGATGTTTTAAGCATATGGCTTGTGGGGCTTTCCTGAGGTTTGTTACTTTTTCCCCTTGGCCACCCCTTCAACGCTCATCCCACTTTAAAATAAATAAATGAATACACTTGGCCCAACTTAGAGTAGCAAGTATGATTAATTTTATTCATTTTAATGAGCAAACTTAGAATCATAGCATCACCAAGGTTGGAAAAGACCCACAGGATCACCCAGTCTGACCATCCACCCATCACCAATAGATCTCACTTAACCATATGTTTTATTTATTTACCACTGTTCTTTTTTATTAAGGATAGGTGTGAGATCTTCAGATGTTTTGAGTGAGATCTGTTTGATTGCACAGTATGAGAAATGTATTATCCACGTTTCTAGGTGTGTCATAGCATGCACAGAGAGATGTGATGGTGAAGATGCTTTATTCTTTCAGGGCAGTACTGAGTACACAGGTTTTGCTGTGAGGCGGGCAGGATTCTCATGAACAGCTGGAACAAAACCCTGCTGTTCTCACTGTGTTGGCTGTGTAACTTGTTATCTGTGTCATGTCAAGTCAGGTTTATTAGATGTCTAGGAGCTTGCAGTTACAATTAAAGTGCCCTACTGAGAGATCTCTAAAGCCTCTGTTGAGACAGGATGGCACGATCTATTAGTCAGATTCTTATTGAACTACACAGTCATGCAGAACTTGCTGACAGATGTAACACCAGTCGTACTGATTTGAAGCTGAGGGGTGACAAGAAGATCGTGCTTGCTGAAGCTGAATCAGTTTCATCTTAGCTAAGAAGAGAAAACAAACGTCTGCTTTCCACAGTGCACATCTTAGTTTTGTATCTATGATTGCCATGAGTCATGCTGGCCTGGGGGCCCACAGGTCAGTCTGAGTGGTACAGCCTTTGGCTGTTGTGACTTACCACTCAGTTTAGGTGAATGTGTGACTGTGGGGTATGCAGTCACTGTTTCCATTCTCCTCTACTGATGTTTTAAGCTGTATACTTAAGTTGCTCTTGTTCAAAACTTGCCTCAAAGAGGGGAGAATGATGCATTACTGAAGTTCCAGGTAGCAGAGTGGTTTTCCTTGTACTGTAAAGCATAGTGCTAGGTGGAAAGATAAATGGAAATGCATCTTTATGGACTGCTGTGTTACAGAACAAAGCTGGAAATTCTTTATTACAATTCAAAATCCACATTAAGAATAAGTTGAGTAGAACCTAGGCAATTAGTATCCGATTTTAATGTCTAATGGAACCTGGAATGCTAATAGAAGTTTTGGAGAAAATGGTCTATGAGGTCTTGACACAAACCTTAAGATGGTAAAGTTAGTGTTAGATTAAAAATGACGGCATCTCAGCTTCTTGTGCAGCTCCCCGTGATGTAAAGGAACTCACATGTAAAGCTGTACTCACGTGCAGACAGCTCAAGCACAGAATTCACGTGACCTTGAATACAAGTAGATCCTTCTGTTTGATTTCCAAACAGTGTATTTCTACTCTTTTCCACCTAAATACATGACAGTAGCTTTAATTAAGAGTAATGTTTTCTGTTATACGGAATGCCAGCGAGATACACTGTAAGAACTCAGAGGGGGACTGTTCCTATGCTTGGACATTAAGCAAAAAAAAGTGTTTTTTTTTTCCTTTAAGCAGTTTTTATCAGAGTAGTAGTATGTAACATATGTATAAAGAAAGGTGATTAAACAGTATAAAAATTGTTTACTTCAGGGTTGGTTTTTTTTTCATGTTTCCACTTCTTGAAGGGCCTCCAGAGTCTTGTGGAACATGCTGTGTGTATTCAGACACCGTTTGGTTTCAGCATGGGTAGGTAGGCAAAATAACTTCTTTCATCATTCAGATGGGTTAGACTTAGTGATTCTACCCTGAATTGTTAAGCTGAAAAATTACTTTTCCTCAAAAAAATTTGGAGAATAATAGTGCCTTTAGAAAACAGAGACTTTCTGGAATTAAAAGAGAGTCATAGGATGTGAAAGTATTCGTTCGGAGGTGAATACAGCTGAGTGGAAACAGGATATTGCGGCTGATCTGCAGAAGGGCATACTCCTTGACCAAGCACAAGGTCTAACATCTATTGGCTCTGTGTTTAGCTCCTGTGGCCTCTTTCAAGAAATAGGTGGCCTGCTTTAGCCTGCATTTTCTGCAGCAGCTCCTTCAGTCCCTGCCTTCGTCATGTATTGTTGTTTAGCTGTCCTCGTAAGAACCTGTTACCATAGCTTCACCTGAAGGATGAGGGCTGTTTATAGACTGTGAACAGAAAGCAAAATACTGTGAAATTGAAGACTTCCCATTCCTGTATATGTGAAATAGTACTCTGACATACAGAATCCAAGATGCAGTTTCTTATCAGGTTTTTTTTTTTCCTATTCGAAAGATCAATGTGGTTACCCCCCATGCAAGTGTTTTGCTTTGATTTGCATACGTACCATCTGTGGTGGAGTGGAAGTATGTCAGTCTTAGCAAAGCAGAACTCATTGGTAGCAAGAAAATGAATGCTTTTTTTCTTCTGAATTGGACAAGAGTACCCCTTTTATAAATATGACCTACACCCTTATGGTGTGAACTAGGCTATGTGGTGTGTAATTGCTCTCATAGTATACTTAATCTCTTCCTCATACGTCCATGCTGCTTGAACACTTCTGAAAATGAGGAAGCTGCATGTATCCTTACCTGCTGGTAGTTACATGTAAGTAAACTTGACTGGAAAATTGTTTTTGAACTGAATGGGGATGATCTGTGGCTTTGTTTTTGTCTGGAAGCGATGTATACATATGTGGCTCTTCTTGTATTATGAAACATGGATCACGATTTCTTCTCAGATGTGCTGTGTACTGACTGTAATGGGGCCTTGGGCTTGGGACAGTTTCATCTGTAGTCGGAGCATTTTAGATGCTGAGTGGCTGGCCAGCTGAATACAGTCCAGCCTTCTTGGAGGGGTGGCTGCTTTGGAAATAGTGTGATGCCTTGCACATGTCCATCACTAGGTGTTGTAACTGCAGACTGGATTTCGGTTGTACTGTGTAGTGTAAGCTAGGTGTCTTGTCTTTTTGAAACTTGCACTGGTTCTTGGCCGTAGCTCTGTATGCTAGGCTGAATAAATAAAAGGTCGATCAGCTTGGCCAGTTGAGCAACACCTTCAGAAATGCAGAAGACCTAAAACACAAACGTCCATACTGTATGATAAAAGAAGTAAGCATTGCAGAAAATGGTTTAAGGGAATGGAAAACACCTCCTAGCCATAGGTCCATATCAGGTTTTCAACTGCTAGCTGGTAAAAATGGCAATCTGCCTGATGTTTTCTGTATGTTGTTGTCTCTTAAAATGCTTTTATACCTTGTCTTAGTGAAGTCTATGTATCTTGACTTATTTTTCTCCTGCAGGTGGTCCCGTTGAGTGTCCTGGTTGAGAGTTGACTATGTAGCTATGATTAGAGAAGCAATGATGACTGAGGTGTTGGGATTGTTATAGCTGGTAGCCCCATGGCCCTAGGTAAGCTGCTCCTTCTTGGATGCCTACCTGTGCAGCCTGGTCTAGGAGCCTGCTTCGGCAGGGGGGTGGACTAGATTATCTCCAGAGGTTCAACCCCTGCAATTCTGTGATTCTGTGACCCTGCTTTGAGCGCTGGATGATGTCTGTAGGTCCTTTCTTACCTTGTCTGTGATTTTGTGACAATTCTGTAAAATAACCATCCCAAAATAGCCTTTGTAGGTGGTACGATACTTGAAGAACAACAGATCCTTCAAGGATTAGAATTCTGTTGAAGATTGGAGAATAATTCTGCGCTAACAGAGATGAACTGAACGTTTTAATGAAGTCTTGTCCAAACATTCTGTTCTCTCCATTGTCTTCTGTTCTGCTGTACTCTTCTCCTCTTCATTAGCCAAAATAATGTGTTAAATTATCTTACACATGAGTTGAATTCAGAAGAAATTCCTGACTTCCCAGGTTGCTCTGCACTGCTGTTAGTAGGAGGGAGATCAAGTAGGGTGAGTGGCAAGCCTCTCAGAGCTCTGTGTTCAGTGCTCCTGATGCCGTTTGTTTTATTCCTGCTACCCAACTTGCATTTGAGTAGGCAGCAAGCAGCCAATTGAAATCGCCACAGGGGTGCTTACAGTATATATATGGCACATAGCCAGAAGTATGTGGCAAGCGTTCTCCACAGAAACGTTTCTTGAGGACACAGTCTCCTCCCACGTTCAGCTGGACAGGAACACTTCTGGTGCTGATCAGAACATTATTTGTTCAGTTATTTGATGTGTTTTTTGTTATAGTCTGTACTGCTGGGTTTTCAGTTATGCTGTCAACCCCAGGAGAATCTCTGTGAATCTGCAGTGCTATTCCTATATTGGCATGTGTGCAACTCTGGGTAGGTTGCGTATGTACGTAAGGCAAGTAACTTAATGGTGTCAGCTTAACTCCTAGATACCAAACAGTACACTTAATTGAATGAAGGCTTTTTATCCTTAGATACCTGTGATAGAAAGATCCTGGATATTCACGTACACTACTTTTCTGTTTTCTGTTCTGTACTTTCTCCTGGAGCTTGTTTTCCTTCTTTTGTGTCAGGCTGCAAACACCTAGTGCTTTTTCAGTTTTCTGATGCATTTGTACTTCACTGTTTATATGGGCGAGTTGTCGAGGATTAGCCACTTAGCAGCTTAGTACCTGTTACAAGTTCTTTTCCCTTCTGAAAACATTGGCTGCTTCTTGTTGCTCAGCAGTTCCTGGAAATATGCGTCTTTGAGTGTGGCTTCAGCTTGATTGTGCAGTATGAAAATCCAGTGTGTATCAGTTACACGCTGCTCGTTCTGGTAGCATTGTATATCCTTATCAGGAAAGAAAACAAACTTGTTTCTTCTGAAGTGTAAGTAGAAAATGAGTTCAGAGGGCTAGAGAATGTATGAGCTTGGAGTTTCGCATTTGTGGGTATATCAGAATTGAAATTTTCTCCAAAAATGCATCAACTCTTCAAATTGTTCACGGCTTTCTGTGTTGGCTGCAAGATTCTTGATGGTCTAAGTCTACCTATATGTGTGTACTGAATCCAGATTGTTTTGTATAATACACCTACTGTAGTGTTTTTTGACAACTTTTGTTCCCCTCGGTGTGCTTTGTGATAAATAAGAAGCTTTTTTCCTAATTCCTTTTAACAAATATGGGACCTAGTGGGGCTGTATACACCTAATCTTTAACTTAGTTTTTTAGCATGTCAGTAACTAGCTGTAAGGATCTCTGGAGTAATTTCTGAAGAATACAAGAATAAAAGCAACCTTTGGAGTTGGTTTTAGTCCTTTTTGCTGGAAACAACCCTCTAGGTTTTACAGAAGTTTAGAGTTCAGTGAAAGAGGCTTTCCTAACTACCTTATTTTATTTTGACCTGTTTGTTTATGAGAAGAATGTTGAAAATCTTGTAGATGTTTACCACTACATTTAGCTTGGCAATTCTTACTCATCGTTAATTTTTTTGTGACCCGGTCTTACACTACCTTATTCGTGAGCTATATTACACTTCCTACTACTTCATCCTTAATTTTTTTTCTGGTCTTTCTTTGCTTATGCTAAATGGCTCAGGATCAGTGTTCTTCTGTGTCTTGCTGGTCATTGTAGAAACTTCTCTGCTCTGATTTGAGTTCAGCTAGTTTATATAAAGCAGACTTAAAGTTGCACAGTGTTTCCGGTGAGGTCTTTCTGGAGTTGTATTTTAATGCAGTACATTTCCCTGTCTCCTATTAAGAAATGTTTGGCTCAGTAGGGTCTGGATCACACTGTCATTATACACAACTTTAATCACACGAGTGGCTGGGTCTCTCTCATGATTGATAATACACACAGGTTTTCCTCTATAGTCACCTCTAGTTTATTAATCTCCACTTAGGAGTTTTTGCTTGTCCCCAGAAGCATAGAGGCTACCTCAAGATAAATGTAGTTCTTAAGGCTCCATTTTTCTCTTTAATCTTTATAACCTTGTTAGCAGGGGTAGTGTCAGTCTAGCTTGGTCTTTTCCTACAGCAGAAGAGCAAAGATTCTCTTAGAAGTTGTGCCATGTATTTGTGTTATTATTATTACCATGTAGTTCCTCCTTTATTTATTTATTTTCCCCATATCTGTAATAGGGTTCCCGTTGGTCAATTTTGACCTATATTGATGCAGCGTGCACAGCTGTGACCCTCCACTGCTGCATGGACCTCAAGCACACACAGTCTGAGGTCTGGCAAATTCAGGTATGCCCAGAATGCAGAGTCATTTTCACTTGATGATTATAGAAAATATAAGTCTTTTTTTCCCTCTTTGGTATCTTGATTTCAACAACATATCTCAGTGATGTAAATGAAACTTATTCATTGCAGTATTGAAGTCCTGTCACCTTTCTAAAAAGGAAAGAGGACAGAAAATATGGCAAGCAGCTCTCTGCAGTTGTGTGCACTTGTTTGGATTCTGGAGACACTGGTAGTAGACAAATGGAAAAGTAATTAAAATCATAGAAGTCTACTGCAACCTTCAGCCTATGACTACCATGCCTTCTCAACTACATCCCTAGGTGCCACACCTACCCTTTTCTTGGGAAAAAAAAATAGAGAGAAAAGTACAGGAAGCAGGGTTGTGTAGCCTGGGAAGAATACAGGGATGTCATCCACATGTGCAAAGATAAGATCTGGAAAGCCAAGGCACAGAGGGAGGTGAACTTGGCAAGGGATGTGAAAAATAACAAGGGGTTCTACAGGTACATAGGCAGGAAGAGATACACCAAGGAGAGTGTGCCCCCTCTGATTAATGAGGATGGAGAGCTGGCTTCCTCAAACATGGAAAAAGCTGAGGTGTTCAGTAAGTGCTTTGCCTTGTTACTGGTGGTCTGGCTCCCCACGTCTGCCAGGACCCTGATCCTATAGCTGTGTGTGACAGGAGCAGATTCCATCCCACTGTAACAGTGGAGTGAGTCCAAGAACTCCTCATGAAGCTGAATGTGTGTAAGCCCATGGGGCCAGATGATATGCATCCCGGGGTTCCAAGAGAGATGGCTGATGTGGTAGCTGAGCCACTCTCCATCATATTTGAAAAATCATGGCTATTGGGTGAGATCCCCAGTGAGTGGAAAAAGGGAAACGTTATTCCCATTTTTAAGAAAGGGAGAAAGGATGACACAGGGAAATAGAGGCAGGTGAACTTCACTTTTGTGCGTGGGAAGGTCATGGACCACATCCTCCTAGTTGACATGTGAAAGCACATACAAGACAAAGAGGTGGTCCAAGAATACGGCTTCACGAAGGGCAGATCTTGCCTGACCAATCTGGTGACCTTCTGTGATGGAGTGGTGGGATCGGTGGACAGGGGAAGGGTGACGAATGTCATCTACCTGGACTTCTTCAAAGCCTTTGACGTGGTCCTTCACCACATTCTTCTCTTGAAATTGGGTAGGTATGGATTTGAAAGATGGGCTATTTGATGGATTAAGAACTAATTAGCTGGTTGGAACCAAAGAGTTATGCTTAAACAGGGCCAGCCCCAATACTCACTCCTGGGAAACAGTGCTTGTTGCCATCTAAATTTAACCCCATTTACCACCGTTCTCTGGGCCCAGCCTGCCAGCTGTTTTTTTACCCTGAAGACAGTACACTGCTCTAAGCCAGCTTCTCCAGGAGAATGCTGTCAGACACAGTGTCACATTGCAACGTGATAACAGAGCCCCAAGACATAGTGGCTCCTGATCTGTGTATGACCGTGTGTTGTCACAGTGTGGCCAAGTGTTCAGAATAATCTTTCTTCAGTAACATGTAGCTATGGAGACATTTTTTCTATACATTGGAGTATACATTCTCAGTAGAACTCAGAAAGCATCTTTAATTTTTGTCAGATTGCAATAATGGGTTGTCAATTAAACCTCAGGGGATCAGCTATGATAAGCCACTGTGGTAGCTTTTAAAGTCTTACTGTATATTGGACAAACATAAAATCAGTTGGAAGGGACATCTAAAGGTCATGCAGTCCAACTCCACTGCAGTGAGCAGGGACACCTACAGCTAGATCAAGCTGCTCTGAGCCCCATTGAGCCTGACTTGGAACGTGTTTAGCGATGGGGCATCCACCACCTCTCTGGTTAACCTGCTGCAGTGCTTCACTGCCATAATAAAAATAAAATTCCTTATACCCAGTCTAAACCTCTCATCTTTTAGTTTGAAAGCTCTTCCTGTTATCCTGTCACAAAAGACCCTGCTAAATAGCCTGTCCCCTTCTTTCTTATAGCTCATCTTTGGATACTGAAGTGTGCCTTCGTTAATTTCATTAATTCTTGCTTGTATATGTCCTGTAAAACGTATGGATGTCCTTTTGCTTTCATAGCTCCTCTAGGGAAGTTGGGATAGTTGAAGGCAATGCAGCGCTGTTGCATATGTACATTGTTTGTTTTGGCAGCATCTACGCCACTGCCATGCTTTGCCCCTAGAATTCTTTGCTTCCCTGTCTCACTTGCAGTTTCTAATCTGTTAGAACAAATCGAACTCTGAAACTAAGAGTAGTGATATGTTTGCTGTTCTTCTTGCAGCAAGGCTTTCCTTTTTTTTCCTTGTAATTGGCTTCTTATTGTTGTTCATATTTCTTTCATGTTCAAGTACTGGCTCAGTTCTAGAGATAATTCCTCTTAAACTATTCTTTCCCTCCCAGACTGGAACACTACATTTTATAATATGTGAATACAGTTTTCAAGAATGTCTTCCAAAACTTGGTCAGTGGGAAATATTAAATCCTTTATGTCTTGCACATTAACATTGTGCATAAATGTGACACCTCTTTTTGGTTGATTCTCAATACCACATTCTTAATTCATTAGGTCTTTTAGAAGCATATCTCAAAATTGCTTAAGGTTGCTCAGAAATATCCATCTGCTATCAAGAGTGAAGTGTATTGATTCTTGAAAGAGAAAACAAATCTGTGCAGATCCTCCCTCAGTAATTTCAAAAACAGCAGCGATAAATATGTATACATAGCTGTGCTACTGGAATGGTGAGAGTGAGTCTTGTTCCATTTTGGAGCTCTGATAAGAAAGATATTTCTCTGATAGATCCTTTTTTTCCGTGCTTTTTCTTCCATTTCCTCTTAAGATGTAGTTCTAAGGGTCTGAGCAGTGTTTACCAGATTTACAGCTAGATCTCTGGTGCTGCACAGTAGCAAACAAGTTGGGATGGATGGAGAAATGCCACTGTGTAGTGTCAGGCATGACCAGCCTCCCGTGGTTAAGCCAACACTCTCTGGCATAACAGGATTATTTTTTATTATTATTATTTTTTAACTAATTGCAGCAATAGAACTCTGAGGAAACAGTATCCTCTATTATCTGAAAAAGGCTTTGGCAGCTTACTTCTGAGAGACTCTTAAATGCAAAGCAGTGCTTGTAAAGCTGTTGTGCGTGGCAGGGTAGGTATTGTTCATTGATCTAATTTCCTTGTTGATACGCAGGAAAAACTTGTTGGAAAAGGGCTGGACCTTGGGCAGATTTCACTTATTTGTTGCCAGTTGCATTATACTTATGATTCTAATTAAACTAAATTCAGACTAAATTAGTCAGTTGTTTTTTTCCAGCTACTTAGGAATGCCTCCTTTTAAAACTGGTTTACTGCTGGGGGTTCATTAATTCCTGCTGTACTCAGAAGGCCTGAAGTACATCTGATTCCAGACAGGCAACTTGTTATGCCCTAGATGTCACTGCTGCCTACTTCCATGCTGTTGTGGCTATTAGGGCTTCATGCCTCCCTGCAGAGGCACCTTTTCCATACTGAGGGGCACTGTCACATACAGAAGTGCTGCGAGCAGTAAAGAGCACCAGTCTGCTTCTTCCCTTCTTCATGCTGAAAAACAGTAAGCTTTTGTGTTGGCAGCTGGGCTACACCTTTTCTGAAGTAAATACATTGCTGCTACTGATCTAGATGCTTAATTCTAAGCAAGAGAGATTTTTGTGGAAAGTATCCCTTCAAAGGCAAGCATTTCAGGTTGCTTTCTCAGACATAGGTGTTACAGATGAGAAGAATGCTTGTGTTAAAACTGATTTCATATTGCTTTCTGAAGCAATACCAATGTGTGTATGATATTTTTAAAATGAAACAAAGGAGTTGTTCTTTGGGAGGAAGAGAGGAATGTGGGGTGTATTTGAACAGATGACTAGGGAAATCAGACTTCTGATCTAAGGAGGGGTAGCTACAGCAGACAGCAAAAAATTTACCTCCTTGTTTAGGTTTGCTGTTATCTCAAATAAATACTTGCTTTGGATATAGTTCCTTACAAGTGCCTGAATGTGGAGTTGGTTAAAGTGTTGCGGGATTAGTAGCTGTCATGGGAAGAACAACAAAACAACCATCAGGTAGATCGAGCTGCCAAAGTTAATTTGGCTCAAGTAGACTTGGACTGGCAACACAAGAGAGTTATTTCTAGCTCAGTGGGCCCATGAGAGCTCAGGCCACCAAGGAAGAGATGCAACATATAAGTGGGCTAGAGACTGAGGGGTGGACTTAACTATGGATGCTATTGCACAAGTTGTGCATGACTGTGGTACATGCACCACAATTAAACAAGCCAAGAGGATGAAACCTCTCTTTGAAGAAGGGCGATGGCAGAAGTATAAATATGAGGAGGTGTGGAAGGTTGATTATATCACCTTGCCACGATTTCGCAGTGGTAAGTGTTGTGTGCTCACCATGGTGGAAGCAACCACTGGGTGGCTTGAAACATATGCAGTACCCCATGCTACCGCCCGAAACACCATCTTAGAGC
This sequence comes from Callipepla californica brunnescens, assembly GCA_023055505.1. Classification (NCBI taxonomy): domain Eukaryota; kingdom Metazoa; phylum Chordata; class Aves; order Galliformes; family Odontophoridae; genus Callipepla; species Callipepla californica. The sequence goes on along the minus strand of JALIRH010000007.1, from coordinate 14,992,207 downwards.
TCGAGAAACAAGTCCTGTGGCGACGTGGCACTCCAGAGAGAATTGAGTCAGATAATGGGACTCATTTCAGAAATTCTCTTGTAAATACTTAGGCAAAAGATCATGGCATTGAGTGGATTTATCACATCCCCTATCACTCACTAGCTTCTGGCAAAATTGAAAGGTACAATGGGTTGTTAAAAACAGTGTTGAAAGCAATGGGTGGCAGAACATTTAAACACTGGGAGAAGCATTTGGCAGAAGGCACCTGGTTGGTCAACACTCGAGGATCCATCAATTGCAATGGTCCTGCCCAATCCAGCTCCCTACCTAATGTAGAGGGAGATAAGGTCCCTGTAGTACATGTAGACATGTTGGAAAAAGCGGTTTGGGTCCTTTCAGCTTCTGGAAAGGGTAAACCTCTCTGTGGAGCTGTCTTTGCTCAGGAACCTGGGACCACTTGATGGGTGATGCAGAGGAATGGGGATGTTCAATGTGTACCACAGGGGAATTTGATGTTAGGGGAGTGCCAGCAGTATATGTGTACATGTGTTGTGTTTGTATTTAATGCTTGTTAATCATTGTTCATGTATGTATGAAGCATGATGTAGTGATGTGGAATAAGGGGTGGAATGCCATGGTTTTATGATTTTTGTTATTGGTATTCCACATCATAACATCATGTAGTGCCTGGGGAGTTAAATAATTAATGCTCCAGCTCCGTGGATCATTGATAGTTCTGGGTATCCCCTTCTCAGAAGAGAAGAACTGCGTACCCCAGAGGACTTTACATTGCTTCGCATTTTTCTGTTTTCCACACAGAGGGAAAGATAAAAACTGTTTGCATGTCATGAAACACAAACTCTTTCCTTTCAGATCAACCCAGCAGTGGGTGCTCGCTAGCTGTCTTGCCTTCAGCATTTAGTGTAAGGCCTTTGGTTCTTGGACGCTCTCATTTTATTTATTAGCTTCAATTCTGATTATATTGTATTTTACTGTGTTATTTTGCATTCCAATATCTTATTTAGTAAACTAGCTTTCCTCCTCAGATCGTTGCCACTGTTTCGTTTTTAGGCTCATCTCCCTTTTCCTTTTTCCCTTTTCCCCCCTCCCAAGGCATGGGCCCGTGAGTCCCCCACCCCAATCATCACTGAACCAGGCCGAACCAGCCCACAAACCATTGACAGTAGCTGTGCTCAGGGAAAGAGGGTCCAGGTTAAACCCCTTAGACAATTTACTTTATAGTCAGAGATTTTCAAGAAGCAATTACTTTTGTCTTACTGTAGTGGTTATTTCTCTACTTTTCCCTGAGATCAGTAACTGCCTTTCTAGTAGTAGAATATCTGGGCAAGGAAACTTCAGTAAAAGAAGAGTGTGTTCAGTACACACTGATCTGTTGATATCTTTCTGGGAACAAGCTAACCTGCAGCATTTAACCAGCAGAATGGGTTGTGTTTTCTTGAAGTGGATATCTCTTGTAGCTTGTCTCAGGACTTTTGGCATCACTTTCTGAAGAATATGTGTAGAAAAATTAAATTCAGGCTCCGCAGGCAAAACTTTTTGCTCAAATCAGACTTAGCTCTTTTCATGGATCTTTCTAGAAGGTCCATGATTATTCAAGAGATTGGATCCAAGCAAAAAATGATTATGTGTAAACTAGTAGGAGCACAAAAAAAAATCCAAGACATTCTTCCCTGTAGCTCTGACGTAACAATTGAAACCTATCCCCAAGACAGCGTGGGGAGATGATGGGAGGATGGAGCTTGTCTCTCTGGGACTGGGAATTAAAGGATCTCCCAACTTGGTGAATCCGATCTCTTAGCTGTAAAGTAATGCCATTTATTGAAGAGATCTGTGAGCTGTTAGTATGTATTTCTGTAAATTTCTTCAGGCAGAATTACTTCAAGAATCTGCACCAGGTCACTTGTGTAGTGCAGTATCATTTCAGTTAAATTTAAAATTGGAATTAAGGTCACATATATTCCTCCAAATCTCTTCTTTCTCGCTCCCTCTTTTCCTGCAGTATGTGGTCATGAAACTGGGGATGTCCTGCAATAAACAAAAAATGCATAGGATGTTACTTTAAGTGATTGAAATATGCATGCATTCATATAAAGGTATGAAGATGATGGTTTTGTTGATGGATAAAGTATTTCCATATATTTCTTTCCTTTAAACAAATGATGCTTGCATTTGAGTTAGTAGCAGATTGCAGGTGAAATGAGAAGGTGACCCATAAGAGGAAGAGGTGTATAAGTGTAGTTCTACTTCAGTAGAAATAATTGGGTTACCATGTGTTTCTACTGTTGCTTGTTAGCTTTTCTATGTGATTAAGCAGTTTTAGCATACTGGTTTTTAATGAGTGATTCAACTGCAATGCCACCACGCCAGGAGTGCTGTATTTCAAGCAGCTTTGTAACACTTCTGTAAGAAGATATCTTTAAAAGTATCTGTTTTAAAAGAAAATTAAAAATAAATGTGTGATTAGTCCACAAATGTACTGTGTTAATTTATTACCAAAGTCTAGTCAAATAGAGCACTTTACAAGTCACCTTGCTAGTGGTCCCTGGGGTTTTAAAGCTGGTCTATTCTGACACAGTTTAGGATTTTAATTTATTAAATCTTCAACTTTATTACATGTGAGAGGTAGGGAGTACTGAAGACAGATTTGCACTGCATGTGAAGGAAGCTCTTGTGTCAATTAGAGTTTGGTTTTGTATATTTTTAACGTCTTAAGCTACCTTTTAAATTACTGATTTTTTTTTTTCCTGTTTAAAAATATTTTTTTACTCCACAGTGTTCATAAAGAAAGTACTGGAACGCCTCTATGGTGAAACTTCATCTTCTCCTGTGCATGCTTCTAGTGGAAAAGAGGAGGTGGTTCTCATAAATCTGGGCTCAAAATCCAAAGAGAATGATTTGGAAAATGTTCAGGCTTTGTCAGCAGATGCCAGTACATCAAGTGGGATGCTCAGCAAATCATCTCGAGGTGAGACTGCATGCTCCTTTTCCTGATAATATGCTCTTAAATTGAGAACGGCGTAGTATCTACTTCTTTTCTTCCAATTGATGTTAGCAGACAAATCTGAATAAAAGGGCTGTTGGTACTTAGAATACCTGTGGTCCAAAAGCCATGAAATCACCCTTGTATGTGTGTGTGTATGCAGTGTTAGCAGTTACTAATATGAAACTGTGGATTCAGGAGTTGGGCTTGATGATCCTTGTCAGTCCCTTCCACCTCAGGGTATCCTATGATTGTTTTTGTGATCTGTTTGTCAGTATATTTTTCTCATCGTTACAACTCTTCTCACCTATTAGATGTGCACCCAAAGATTGGAGATGTAAAATGATCCAGCACTAATTCCTACCCTCATGTTGCAACATAAACCCCAGGTGCCTGTAAGCACAATGGAAGACAAATACCAATTCAGGCAATATATTCACATCCTTCTAAAGAATGCTATTTTCAATGAGTGTGTGTGCGGTAAAAGTGACATGGATATTTTGACAGGTAGGTAAAAGGCCTCTTGCAAATGGGTTATAAAATGTGGATGCAATGCCAAAAGATGATGGAGTTTTGAAATACAGTAGCTGTGATACTACTTGCAGGTGAAAGGCGTACAAGGTGAAAGGCGTAGAAGAAGTGCGAATTGCTTTGTGTTGTAGCTCGTCTAAAATGAAATTTTACTGTAACTGGAGGAGGCAGTTAAACAGGTTGACTTGAAATAAAAAGACACGTTTCCAGAGAGCATTGTTAGGGATGTTGCTTAGTTAGGCCTGTTACTCACAAACAAGGAAGTGCTGATCACAGATGTGGTCAGAGACAGGAGGTTGAAGTCATGAAAGAAGTGACTGAATTGGCTGGTAGAATTAGGACCATGTACTTCATGAGAGCAGACTTCTGTGTTGTTCAGAGATACGATTGGTAGGATACAGTGGAAGAGTGATCGGGATATGCAGAGGAGCTGGTTAATCTTCAATAATAACTTTCCCAAAACACAAGAGTGGCCTATTTTGACATGCAGAAAGCTGAACAGTTTTGGCAGGATGCCCGCCTGAGTTCAAATGCATCAAGAAGCAGCAAAGGGAAGATGAGGCAAGGCTCACCTTCATAGGTCTGCATAGCCAGCTGTGTTAATAACAGTCAGGATAAACAACTGTGAGGTACCAGCTGCTTGCACTTATGGACAGCTAACCTCGTGGTGAGAAGCTCACACAATACAAAAATGAAATATAGAGCAGATGAAAGCTGACATCAATTTCCCAGAAGAAATATGGAGATGTTGCCTGGGATGGAGTTGAGAAAAGTCCATCTGAAGTTCAGCTAAAGTTGACATCCATGAGGGATGTGGGGAGAAACAAGAAGGGTGGGGGCAACAACTTGAAGTCTAAAGAAAACTGTGGGTCTGCTGCTGAAGAAGCAAAAGATTTAGTAATAGGGAACTAGGAAAAGGCTGAGGAACATAGTGCCTTTTTTGTCCCTGTTTTCACTGGTACAATTTAGAGAGTACAGAAGCAAGTTGTACAATTGCATGTCAGTGGAATGAGATGGTGTGCATTGAGGAGAACTGCCTGATGCTGTGGATGCTTACTGTCATCACTGAAAGCTCTCAGAGGCTATGAAAGGTAAATGTTATGCCTACTTTTCAAGATGGGCAAGAAGGGGAATCTGGGAAACTGCAAATATGTTATGATATAAGTCCTGGAAGCTATTTCTCAGCATAAGAAAAAGCTAAAAGGTGATTGGAAGCTTTTAACAAAGGTACATTGTACCTGATTAACTCAGTTACCTTCTGTGATGGTGTGATTGGTTTGAAGCTGAGAAGAGCACAGTGCACGCTGTTTAATTTTTAGGAGGATCTCCAGCTCAATCTACTACAGTGTTTTTATTGCCAAAATGGAGAGATGCCAGCTAGGCAAGTGAATGATCAGATAGATGGACAGACTGATAGGTTTAAAGGATAGTGAGGAGCCATATAAAGGTCAGTAGGTGGCCGTGTGCTAGTGCTGTACCTTGGGGATTAACACTGGGCCGCAAAGTCCTGTGTGTGGCATAGAACAACTTTTGATACAGGCAGGGGTCAGATGGCTTGAAGCAGCTCTACAGGAAAGGACCTAGGTCATTGATGGACAGTATATCAGGAGTGCATCCTGGCAGCAGGGGACTGACTACGTGTTGTGCTGTATTAGCAGTATAGCCAGCAGGTCATAGGAAGCAATCGTCCCTTTTGTGAGACCATACTGGGAGTAGCTCCTCACGTTGGTGAGACCATAATGGAGTGAGGCCATACTGGAAGTACTGTGACCAGTGGGCTCCTCTGTAAAAGAAAGGTAGCTACGAACAAGAGTGAACCTAGTGGAGGACATGACACAGTGCTGAATCACTTTAAATATGGTGAGATGGAAAATTGAGCTTGTTTAGTTTTAAGAATGTTAAGAGGAAATCTCATTACTTTCCCTCTGCCTACTTAGTAGTTAATATAAGGAACATTTCTTTCAGATGTTTAGCAACAGAAAGAGTAAGAAACAAGTTGTGGCACATGTAATACCAGCTAGATAACAGTGGTGGGGAGGGGAATATAGCTCTGTCTTGAGACTGATGAAGCATTGGAATGGGCTGCCTAGAGGGGGTTGTGAGATCTCCTTCCTTGGACAGTGTACTGGAAAATATAATCTAATTAGAACAGTTTTTATGGGAGTTGGGCTGATGACCTTCTTAAGCTGTTCTTTCTGACAGCAGCTGTTCTGTGCATCCATTGCGTTTTCTTGTTTGTTACTGTTTGGCCCCTGCCTGATCAGTAATGAGAACGGCTAGGAGCAGCTTGGCTTGTAGGGCTTCCTTAATCTGTGTCTGGTGGAATTTGTCTTTGAAGGGTTGTGTGACTGTTGTCCCATATTGCTTCTGGTTAAGGTGACAGAAGGTTGCCTGAGAATCTCACATTGTTGGATTCTCATTTTGTTTGTTTTTAGATCAGTACTTTCAGTACTTCTTTTCTGTGGTTGATAATGAGAGGCACAGTTTCAGAGGCTGATAAAGCATTAAGCTTATGCTGTAAAATGGTATTTAATAGCATTTGGAGATAATTGTACTTTGGCAACAGGTAATAGAAATACTGAATAAATGTAACTATGGGGTAATTTCTGATGCTGAAAGTGCTTTCGTTTGTGTTAAGTATTTGACATTCCTTATAAATTGGTTTCTTCACAGACTCCATCTGAAGTGGAAGGTGGGAAGGAGAACTTAGATGACCTTGTGATTTATAAGTCCTCTGTTTCATTAACTGTAAGAAAACAGTCCTAGGCACTAGATACAAACACAGGTTTTTGATCCAAAATCCCACTACAGGTGTAACACAACTCATGGGGAAGAGAACGTAGAGCAGAAGAAAGGCTTTCTTATTTAGGATTCTCACAGCAAAGCCAGAAGGCTGTCCTTTACATTAACAGCAATTTAACAGGGCTTATTTTCTGTTGGAGGAGAGCAAATGGCTAGTAGCATTTTTTTCTGGTTATAGTTTCATTCAAAAGTAATAAAAGCTCTTGCGTAAATAATCATTTACATGTTGTGACTTTATGGCATTGAACACTGAAAGTGTATTTTCAGTGCCTGGCTGTAAGATTTGGAGCCATGGACTGTGTAGCCTTGAAAAAAGACATAAATACATTGATTAAATGTTTTGTTCTTATACTATTTTAAGTAACTTTTTTCTTATAGCTAACTATAAAAAAGCTGATCATTTAAGTAGCAGTAGTCTAAGATGGATAATGGAAAATGAGAATTTTTTTTGTGTGTAGCTGTGATCTTTTTCCTATCTTGGAAGTTATTGTCAATCTTACAGAAATTTAGTGAAAAATTAAATTTGGCATCAGTAAGAAACTGAGGATTTTCTTAAGACAGACTCGATTTAAGATCCAAGTATTTTCTAGCATTAAGCTTTTCCCGTGAATCACAACGTCCAATTTGTCTTTAACAGCTATTTTCAAATTGTGAAACTACTGTTACCAGTATGCACAAGCTAACCCTTCTCCTCAGATTCTTCTATTTATTAGGCCATAAAGTTTTAGGATTATACTTTTGGATCTTGATCCTGTAAATACTTACATTTATATGTCTCTTTTGAGCTCAAGTTAAAGTTAAGATGCTTAAGTATTCAGAACATCGGGAGCTGTGTATGACATGTTCTTATTTAATCTTGAAAGAGGCTTTAATTACTAAGTTTAGTATCAGAAATGGTTGTAACAAATTTTCACGCACAGCTCTGGAACTGAAGCTTACAATGAGACGTGGCATAGCTGGAGGTGAAATGAAGATTCTGAAGGGCACCATCCTTTGTGGCTGCATGTTGATCTTTTGAACAACATTTACATCTTCTTGTGGAAGGTGATAGCTCTGCAGTGTGGAGAAAATGTGGAGATTCCACTGTTCTTTTGAACTTCGCAGAGGGAGAATAATTATTTCATCAAAATATTTTTAAAGTGACTCTAAAAAAATTTTTGAGAAAACCTACCAGTGTCCAATATTTTTCCTTTGGATTTCTGTTTCCCTAATTCAGGTTTTTTTTCCGACTCTGTCACAATATTCAATAAGCAAAAGAATTAACAAAAATAGGAATTTGTTTAGCCGTAGGACTACTAATTAAGACTTCCTAAACATTTTTTCCTTTGACAAACTTGATTCTTTATTGCAAGAGCAATACCTCAATTTTGGAGGATTCAAGAAAGAAAGTTTTATTCTGCTTCAGTATAAAATTAACTTTACATAGCCAGCTTTGTTACATTAAGCCTTTTCAAATCAAGGCATGCATGTGATTAACCTGAGCCTTTTTAAGTGACAAAGTAGTAAAGAAAGCTAATGGGAAAACTGAAAGTTCATGCAAATAAGGGGACTTAATTTTCCTTTCCGTGACCTTGTGGATATGTTTCTGAGTAAGGTAATAAATATTTTTAAATGCTTAAAAACTTGCTTTACTGGAAAAAAGAAGTGTCTGGCAAATGACTGAGAAAGTATTTCTATGGATGAGCTAGTTAAATATGGTCTTTATCTAAATGTTGTACTCTAATAGGTTTTATTCATTTCTGATCCTTGTTAGGGCGCTGTCTACCTGCAACAAAGATTAACTTCATAGAGGATACTTCTCTTGAGTTATATGGTTCTTTGCTTTCTTTTCTTTATACTTTAAAATCTCAGTAATGACTTACAATACCTTTTATAGTGTATATTCAACATAGATAATAGGTGCTTCTGGATAGAGACTTGTTACCTACCAATTTGGACTCTTAATAGCCTCCTTTATCTTTGGTCTTTTTCTTGATCAGAATAGTTGCTACCTTTTGAAGGCCTTGGGATTTACTGCTTGATGTTTAGTATCTTTATAAAAACTAAATTTTAAAAGTTGCTGAAGAATAGTTGTGTACATGTGAAATGTAATATATATTTTATTTTATTTATTTTATTTTTTCATACAAAGTATGTCATTTCACTTTTTTCCCTCCTTCAAGGGAAAAATCTAGAGGCTGGGCAATGTGAAATATTATGGGACGTTGTACCTGATGCTTATTGTTTCCTTCTCTTCAGAAGGAGATGATTATTCCTAGGTTTTAATTAGGAGCAAAAAGGAATTCTATATTATTCTACCAGAGTAGACAAAAAAACAATTTAATCCACATGCTTGGAATAAAAATGTGATTGTATTATGCTGAATGTACCTCTGGAATATCCCAAGTACTGTTATCCTACCTGTGAATTTTCTGTTAAAATTCAGTACAGTTGTGTGGGGCTCTTTGTTGTTGTCTGTCTTACTTTTCCCATTGAAATTGTTAATGCCAACTATATACCATTTCAGAAATCATCAGAATTTGGATGCTTGGACTGTGTCCTTATTATTTCTAATCCTGTCTTCCCAGAGTCGTTATGTTCTAGAAAGCTTAGACTTGAGGCTGAAGTCCCTTGAAGGCAAAGCTTTTTGAAAAAAAGGATGTACAGTCAGCATTGGCTTTTAGTTGATCAAGCTGATGAAGTGCACATACATAAGCAATCAAACTCTAGCAGTACTCAATGAAGTAAGCAGCTTTAGAGACTTGTTCAGCAATTCAGCATCACTTTAGCTGTTAATTGTTAGGAAAGGCTGTTTATTGTGAATAAGATAAAGAGCAATAGAATTAATATTATTACAAACAAAGTGTTGTCACACAGTCTTATCTCTAGAGTTTGAAATTCCTCTCATTACCTGCTTTATTTCAGTGATATTGTTATGCTGTGCAAATGAGACAGATGCATCCAGAAGTGAATGTTTGACAGAGGGCACTGACCTCTCATGGCTATGGTAGAAATAGTGCTTAACCAGATTTCCAGGCTGGTAGAGATGAATGATATGGGGCTTGAGGGGGAAAGAATATATCCTATCTCTGTTCACGTTGAGTGGGCTGCCAATCTCATATCTTTAACTTCAGTTGTGGTGGAAACAGACTTGTAGTTTAGTCTCCAGTTCCCCTAGCAATGTTTTTTTGCTGCTGATCGACCAATTCCTTCTTTTTCCACTGTTCTCACATATGTAGAAGAGTAAGTAAACATACATCTTCACTCCTAACTGTTTAGGTGTCATAAAGAAATCTGCTGCTTCTGTGACAACTGAGAACAATTTAACAGATAGCTTATCTAATAGTATGTACTAGTGGACTAATTAAAGTAGAAAATGCCAGCTTTATCTGTATGTTTAAATATGCTCTAAACCCGAGCATAGTCAGCTGCAGAGAAAGTATTTATCTTGAGAAAGGAAACAGAAAATACCTTCTATAAGAGCAACTCCATAAAATGGATTTTTCCTCTAGAGAATGACTGAGAGACAATCCTAAGATGAGTTGAGCTGTAGTATAATAGTGATGTTTGCATTTGCACTGTCTATGCAGTTAATGTTAATGCATTGATGAAAAAACAGCTTGTGTCATGTACAGTTAGGTGTGTAGTACTGGAGCTGCCTTTCCTTGGCTTTCCTAATCCCATCTCTGCATGTCCGGACAGTGTCTCTGTATTCTTCTCAGTCCACCCATCCCTGCTTCCACTGTCTGTACTTCTTGTTTTCCCTCAATTTGACCAGCAGGTCCTTGCTCAGCCATGCTGATTTCCTACATCCTCTGACTGATTTCTAACGGTGGAGGATGGTGAGATCTTGTCTTGCTAGGTCCCTGAGAAGAGTTTCCCAGGGAGTGCCATGGAGTAATTCCTTAAAAAGATGAAAGCTCTCTCTCTGAAAGTTCAAGATTTTGATTATTACCATACCCATATTTCTTGAGATGATGAACTCAATCAGGATATGGTCACTACAGCCCAGACTGCCTCCAATCTTAACCTCTCAATTGATCTCCTCAGCATTGGTAAGCACCCTATCAGTATGAGAGCCTGCAAAGCTCAGCACCTCTTGTAACTGAAGTAAGAAGGCATTGTTAAAACCTTAAATTTTGTTTACTTTTATTCTGATAAGTATGTGTGTTTGTTTCCGGGACTAGTTTCGGTGAAGTCCCAATAATAACAGAATCACTTAATCAGTGAGTGTGTAATTAACTAATTGCAACATAGACTTGGCCTTTTAGATTCAGTGCTGCAGCATTTATCTATGTTTTTAATTATATTGATTGACAGGAATGAATTTGCTTCTGAAAGTTGTGTTCATACAAGATCTACAGCGATAGGAGAAATAATTGAGCGAGTGCTAGCTTAAGGTTTTTATGTTAGCTGTATTCTCCTGTTTATACCACATGAATTCTTAGGTAGCATTTTGGTCAGATGTCTATTGTCATGCACAAATATGTAGACAAGACAATGAAGCTTAACATATTTGGTATATACTGTTTCATTATTACATCAAATGTTCAGTTTTTGGTAAATTCTAAGTGGTATAAGACTTTTTTAATATGTGTTTCACTGGAACACAGTGATTATTCTTTGGTCTCAATTCTAAAACTGTAGTCAGATTCTGCTTTGGAAACTATTCTTTTTCTTGGTGTCCTAGATCAAGTTTTTCCTTACTTCCCTCTCACTTTTTTTTGTGCTTTGTCTTCACTGCTTTTCCCAAAAGAATTTAGATCTTACAAGAGTTCCAAGAGGACGGAAGCACTCCTACATTTTTTTCATCTTTTTATGTGACAAAGAATGTCTACTACTTCTCCTGTAATGAAACTGAGTCATAATAGTAAGTCCTATCTTCAATAAAATGAGCTACCATATAGCCTTTCTTGATGTCTTTTCTTTTTCTTAAAAAAGGAAATAAATAGAAGCATATATGTGGGAGGTGTTGAGACAAATAAATTTGAGCTCTCTTGTGTCTTGCTTTTTATGAGTTTTCCATCTCAGCTTTAGGCCATGTAAAATGGATATATCTTCATTGACCTGAACTTCTTCCCAAAGTTAGTTTCCACCTTTTTTTTTCCAAGTACTTTTCTTCTTTTAATGTCCTAGTCCTCTGAGCGTACTTGTTTCAAAATTTCTCAGCAAACTTCAGTAAAGTATGTGAAGTCAAAGTTTGACTGTGTCATTTTCATTGATAACTGTTTCAGTTATTCCACTGGAGGTACCAGCAGGAAACAAAATAATTTAGAAATAGATTTTAAACCGAACTTATAAATGGTGTCATCTGTGCTAACCACAAATAAAAGGAATAGAAAACAGTTCCTTGGTTTGTGTTGTGTTTTTTGTTTGTTTTTTTCCTTTACAAAGCTATATAATGACCTGCTGAGGAGGGTGGGGAAAAGTGATGAAGTTTTTATATCATCTTCCACCTGTGTCTGTTTTTAAGAAGGAAATTAGATCCCTGCTTTTAATACAAATGAGAATATAATAAGGCCTAGTATTCAGTGGAAGCAAATGTTAATTTTATACTAAAGGAACTGCAATCTGCGGTGAAATAAATGCATAGCCCGAGAAAGTGTAAGAAATGTGAATGCGTTAGTAGAAATAAACTACCAGCATTTAGAATGAGGGAAATTACAAGAGATAGTATGGAGAAATGGTAATATCTGAGAGCCTGCAGGGTGAATAAAGAGACATCTTTGGGAATAATCATAGGTGAAGAATTGCCACAGCAGAGACCTCGGACCTATTCTATAGACTCCTAGGAGGTGTGCTTTGCATTTTTAGGAGTTGAAAATCTCAGTGCAGATGAGAAACAATGTTATAGTTACATGCTTATCACTTGATGAATCTGAATGTGTTAGAAGTGTTTTGATGACTGAAAGGGGGTCTTATCAGTTCTTATGACTATCTAAAGGGTATCAAATGGATGGGGTCAAGCTCTTTTCGGTGGCGTCTAACAAGAGGACACGGGGCAGTGGACACAGACAGGAGTACCACAAAAAGTTTTATCTGAGCATGAGAAAGGGCTCCTTTATTTTGGGAATGACAGGGCTTTTTCAAATAGACCCATATTTCAAAAAAAATACTCTCAAGCCTTTTCAGCTGGTAATCTGTCCCACCAAACTTGTGGCTGCCACTAAGTATGCCTTATTTTTTTTTTTTAAAGTGTAGTTATTATCTTAGTACACTGGGAAGGATAAATTATAACACTGGCCAGCAGTTGTCTTCTTCCTTTTCCAGTCTGTTCAGCATATTTGCTCTCCCTGTGGGAGAGAGCTGATGTAGGAATTGGTTCCATACCTTCCATCTGTGCTAAGCTGTAGGCAAGTGCTGTCTCCATAGCAAATTGCCTAGGGAAGCGTTGCACTTATCCAGTCTTCTGAGAAGCCTCAAGGTCATGAGAACCAGGTACAGATTGTCATATATTACTCTTAATTCCTCAAAGGAATTAAGGCAGTATGAAAGAGAAAGCTGCTTCTGATCCTTCATCTTGCTAGCTTTCAAGTAGTGTTAACTTGTGCAGACTGCTATGGGCCTAGAAGACACAGATCTGGATAGAAAAAGGAGTTTTCATTCAAAAACAAATCTTGAAGATTAATTTTATTCATTTAAAGATGTGAAAGTGAATGTCGAGGAAAGATTTCAATAAGTAATGACTCAGTTTACTTTATAGTCAATTCCATTACTCAAGAAGAGGAAGCTGCTTCCTAGCCTTAGATTTTCTCTGTTTAACAAAGACAACATGATGATATGTCTGGTTACAGGAAGTGTCAGGATGGAGGGTGGAAGGAACTGACTTGAGTGACAGCGTGGTGCCAGAGGCAAATGGTATGCAACCTAAGAATAGGGAGCAGTCCTGTATAATGCAGCTTCTACCAAAAACATGCCCTTTTTTGAATATCGAAGGATAGTGAACCTTTCCAACTTAAAGACAGCGGAATTGCATACCCTTTAACAGAAAGTAAGGCTAATCTAGAAATTAAGGACTAAGGATTTTGGCCAGAGAGGTTGTGGAGTGTCCTTCTTTGGAAATACTCAAGACATGGCTGGACAGCTACCTGTGTGACCTATTGTAGGGTATCTGCTTTACCAGGGGGTTGGACTCGATTATCTCTTGAGTTCCCTTCCAACCACTACGATTCTGTCACTTTGTGACTACCATTTCATCTGGTACTCACTGGCCAATAATTTTGTCAAAAACAGTACTGCAATAAAGGAGACATACTGTACTGCTTCCCAACAATGTTCTTCAGCAGTTTACAACTTGGGGATTTTCTGAGATGGAGTACAAGATGCTTAATGACTTTTTTTCTTTCATTGTTTAGCTTGAATCTTTGTAAACTGTGATATTTTGAGTAAAATAATGCACTTAAATCTTATCTGTTAAGCAAGGAAACATCATTCAAAACTCAATAGAAGACATCGTCAAAGCTGTAGAGCTGAAGCACAGTGTGGAAGAAAATAATTTGTCAGTATTGTCTTCCAGGTATTGGTGCTAATAAAATATGTGACAAGAGCAAATAGCATAATGAGCTGAAGAAATATCTAAAAGCCATTCAGTTAACTTTTTCGTAGAAAATGGTGGAGGGTCTCTGGAAGGAATGCAACCCCAAAATTGGCTTGGGTCACTCTCCTCTTGCAATCCACTGAAGTGCAGATAATGAGGGGAATGGACTGGATACTACTATTTTCAGGTGAGAAAAATTATTTTAGGGTTAGTTAAGGTAGAAAGATTGAGCACTTCAGAAGTGTTAAGCAGGCTAAAGCAATTAGACTGTGATAGTAAATGATGTTAATTAGCTCTCTATAAAAAAGTTACGTAACTGTGAAAGCCAAATTCCCACTTGAAGCAGAAACTTCAAACCTATTGAACTAGCACAAAGCTTCCATTAGTGTGTGACAGTTGCCACTTGAGTAAAATGATTAGCGAACGTCAATACTTTACAAGTATATTTTATTATTATCATCACTTTTCTTTCTCCCTGGAATGATATCTAGTACAGAGAGAGGGAATCTTGCTGAAGTCCTAGGTCAAGCTACAGGAATTATGCAGTGCACTTCAGAAAGGAATTTACTTTCTGATTTTATAGATAACTTTAAGTAAAAGGTTCTGCCTTTGCAGACAGCACTGTAAATGTGTTTGACGTGAGACTTAAAAACAATGCTGTGACACTCAGCCACATGAACAGCAATTGGTATGCAGTATTTTTTGTCCATGAGGTCATTCTCACTGAAACAACTGAAGCAAGTACACCTGATCTTTGGCAGGTTGATTATCACTTAAACAAAAATGTGTACATGTTTTTCAGGAGAAGAGTATTTTGGGATCACCAAATGTTTTGATTTTAATAATGTTTGTAATGACGGGCAACTTAATGTATTCATGCAGAAAAATAGCTGCTTCTCCAGTTTGTTAGAAATATATCTCAGAAGGAGTCTCAAACTGTGCGTACTATACAGTTAGTTGTGTTAGTTGCCACTGTCATAGAATCATCAAGGTTGGAAAAGACCTCCAAGATCATCCAGTCCAACCATCCATCTACCACTGATATTTCCATCTAAACACTTCTTGAACATCTCCAGGGATGGTAGTCACCTTCTGGCTAGTCACCTTCTTTACACTTCAAAAATACACTCATGCAGACGTGTTAAAGGAGATAGCAGATGTTCAAGCTTTGCTTATGTCTAGATCATATCTACTGTGATGGTGTTACAGTAAATGCTAATCTGAAGACTACCGACTTCTGCAGAAGGTGTAACACTGGACTAATCAGACCTTGGATTTGATCCAGAATCCATCCCTGTCTTTGCGTGGTTTTCTGTAAGGATCTGTTCTGAAACTAAACTCTTCTCTCCTCTTGGAAAAGTGTTAGCTAGGAGTTTCCAAGGAGTAAAGTCAGATGCAGCTAACAACTACTGTTTGGGAAAATTTTGAGAGGTTCTAGAAGACCACTAATCATCAGTCCTCTGTTTGTTCTACTCATTTCACTCTGTGAAAACAAGGTACTTCATTTTGAGGCTTTCTAAATTCCAGTGCAGCACTCTCTGGAGAGCATAAGGTAGTATAAGATACAAGGTTTTGGTAGCAGAGCATCTGCAGGGATAACTACTGTGAAAAGATGCTGCCCCGTTTTGGAAACAGCTAACTCTGGTTGGTTCTAAAACAGTCTCATAGCAGAACACTTCATTTCCAAATACCTGAATCTGTAACTAAATATTTAAATGAACTGGCAGTAAATTAATTTATCTTAGCTAAGTCTGGTTTGCCTGCAGCAGTAATTGGTAAGTGATGTCCTTGCTTTTGGCTGGACCCAGGAACTTTCTCACTCCTGCTCTTTCTGTTCCCTTTCTCTGTTCTGCTGTCCTGTTGGGAGAGGAGCAAGCTGCTGGGTGGGAGTTTGGTTGCTGCCCATGGCCAGCCCACACAGATACCAGAAGCTTAAACACTACCCAGAGTTAAATCACTCACTAACAAGCATTGGGCCAAGATCATATGAACACATTCTAAGTGTTGTCTAGCATGCTTTGTGTCCAGGCAGTGATGAAGAATCTGCACTTGGAGCTGCAGATAGGGAAAAGTTTTAAGATCCTGAAATTGTCCTGAAGCAAAACATACTGTCTTTACCTGAAATGATGACAGACCAAGCAGTTGGCAATTTCACTTGGCTGAGGTGGTATGGAGGCTTTTCCCTCAGCTCCTTAAAAGGGCCCGTACTTGTTTGTTGTAGTCAGTGATAATATAGCTAGCTGTGCTGCTGGTGTCCTTGGGGATGTAACCTTGGTAACAGTGTGTTTAGATGCACTTCCCTACTCTGTGCAAAATGTTGATTTACATGCAAAGGAGCTTTGTGTCGGGAATGTTGTAGAAAACAATATGCATAGGAGGCAAGTGGATTATTTGTTCTGTATTCTTGGTTTACCTTTAAGATCATTTTGTTTTGTAAGTGTTCTTTTAATTTTGGTCAACGTGTGGATGAACATCTATCATTTAATGTATGCAGATACATGAAGACATTTGAGTTTTCTTTTTCTGACATGTTAGGTAAGGAAAAAGCACCCACTCCACCTCTTGGATGAGTGCATTTCTTCAATTTCCTATGATGTGTTAAGGTTACAAAAAAGTGTCTCACTCTATGTTGTATTTTTATTTTAATGATTCTTCAACGAATCACTTTAGGATTGACTGATAACCAGTTTGGTCAGTTTGGTCTTGTCTCTTTATTCAGTAATTTGGTGAATTTATGACTTTTAACTGATAGAAAGGAGGGCATTCTAGAGTACTTCCAGTATTTGATTATTTACACTAACAAAAAAAAATATATATATACATTGACAGTGTCATGTTTCTATGCTTTACAACAGTGTTCAGGATTTTATAACCAATTAATCTCTTCTTAGTACAGGGAGATTGGCCACAGTCTGGAAAAATTCAACTTTAATGGCTTGAGAGTGGGAAATGGTTGACATGCTGATGTTATTCCGTTGAGTGTATACAGTTTTAATGATATGGCAGCAGTTTGGCTTTGCATACTTTCACTGGATTAACAAAGACTAACGCTTTATTTTAAGCTTGTAAACTAATTCAAGGTGTACATAGGGTAAGTATAAGTCATGTCAAGACTCTCATTTAACTCCCGTTGACTCCAGATCAACTTAAATTTGAATCCTCACTCTTCTACATAATAAAAGTTGTTACTTATCTTCACAGCATTAGATGTTACAAATCTTCACCCAAATTCTGTTGCATTGAACTATTTTGTCTTAGGGGGTTAATACGTCCCAGTAAAGACAATTCTTGTGTGATTAAAAGGTTTAAGTTAGTTACTGCAGATTGAGTTTAAAGGTGTTTATTGTTGTCTTTGTTCTTAGAGAACTTGAATTAAAAAAAAAAGGTGAAAAAGGAAAAAAATATTAAAATTATAATTTATTCATAAGGGGATAATAAAAGAAATGTTTATGCATATTTGTAATTTAAAATTATCACCGGTTACCACTTCATCATTAATCAACATGGGTAGGTAGGGAAAAGAATCAATGCAAGTGCTACCAGTTCAGTGATTTGACATCAGCTTAGCAAAAAGGACTTGTAAGAAAATTACTCAAAATTCGTTCTAGTGGATCTTTTTCCAGATCACATAATTGCTCTTCATCATATTGTATTAGTTGTTTCATTTCCTTTATTATTGTGTAAGATAAGCATCATCAACATCAGTTTAAAATTTTCTTTCTTGTTCAAGAAAAACAATAATTTTCTAATTTCTCAAAATAAAGTAATTGCATCCTGATGATAAAAACAACTGTGATGGAGCTTATCAAAAGTGTTCTGAATGTAATCAGCACAAATCCGAGAGAATCAACCAAGCCAAATTTTTTAGCGTTTTGTCTGCCATTTCAACATGGGTGGTTAAGTTACATACTTGGATAAAGAAAGGACTTTGTGAACCAAAGCTATTTAATTACAGAAAGATTGATTCCCAACAAGAATTATTTCTGTCAGACGTAACTGCATTTTGAATATTGAGGTATTAGTCTAGCTATTGCTACAGCATGCTAATAGCTTGAATCATTTCAGGTCTTCTGGCAAATCTGTGAAATGAGGCTAAGCATGTGCACGTGCCAGTGAAGTTTTTTGGTGAAGTTTTTAATGCTACAGGTTTCATCTATATGCTTTACAAATTATCTCCAAGGAGGGAAGCTTTGTGTTGTGTCAGTGCTGGCCAATGTAGAAGGGACATGCCAAACCACCTGAAATTACAGTGTAGCACCAGGAGAGAGCCTGATAATGAGGCCTTCTGGAAAACCTTTGTCTCCATGTGGTTGATCTATTGTTACTACTAAAACAAAAAGGAAAAAACAAACAAACAAACAAACAAAAAAAAAACAGTGGCATTTGGACTGTAGTGTCTGCTCATAGTGATGAGGGAGAAACAGGAGGGGGGATGACTGTTAATATGGGTTGATAGTGATAGGACAAGGGGGAATGGTTTTAAACTAAGACGGGACATTTAGGTTAGATATTAGGAGGAAGTTCTACACTCAGAGGTTGGTGACACGCTCTGGAACAGGTTGCCCAGAGAGGTTGTGAATGCCCCATTCCTGGAGGCATTCAAGGTCAGGCTGGATGTGACTCTGGGCAGCCTGGTCTAGTGGTTGGTGATTCTGCCCACAGCAGGGGTGTTGAAACTCAATGATCTTTGAGGTTCTTTTCAACTCAAGCCGTTCTATAATTCTGTGATTCTAGAAATAGGCTATAAAATAGTGCTGCAGTTGGAAACTGCTGCTAAATTAGGGCAGAAGAGTTCTCTTCCATTTCTAATGGAAATTACTAACTTCTGGATTATTTATTCATGTGTAGATGCTATGGAATTCAGTGCACTTTTGTTGGTCATAGAATTACTTGATTGCTTCACATCTGCCTTTCTCTTACTTTATTTTCATCCATAAGGAACCATTTGTTATCACCTCTGTCATTGGGAGAATGTTTGAGAAAATCTTTACTGAGATAAGTAGTCGGACACCTTGTTTTTCTGTTTTGTAGGTAGTGACACCACAGTTCCACCTCCAAGGAGAATGTACACTGTGAGTCCTCCTCCTGAGGGCTACGTTGCAGCCATTCCAGATACAAGTAACATTACAGTTTCTGAAAACTCTGAGAGTAGCAGTGACTCTACAGGTAAGTTCGTATGCTTGTTACTGTGATGAATTTTTCTGACAGAAACATTCCATCAAACCTTTCCAACGATATTTAAATTACAACAATTAAGTATTTAAACTGTTGCTGCCAGTGGGTGTCACTGTTTTGCAGTATAAGCAAAATGAGATGGGTTCATTCTTCCGGATTCATTTGCTTTGTTAGCTTGCAGACCAGATTTGGTTTTAGCTGTACAGTGCTGTAGACCTTACTGAAATTGGGAAGTCTTCAGCTCCTCGCATTTGAGTACCACATGTTTATTACACCTACTTACAGTCATATTGTTTTTAAACAATTAGGTGCTGCTCTACTTGCAAGTCTTACTGCTGAAGTACTGCGGAGTTGGGCAGGGGCTTAAAAGTCTTTGAAAGTGACCTCTTTCAGTTACAGTAGAAAATCACCTGATTGGTTGTGATGGAAGTAGATACCAATCCATACATTTTGAGAGGCTTTCTGATGAAAAACTGTGACCAGGTCACCTTAGAACTTGTCTGCTACAAGAGAAGCAGGGCATGATCTCTAGAGTGGCTTCTTAGGGAACATTTTAAGAAACATGCCTATCTGAATGAAGTTGATAGAATTAAATTGATTCTGTCTGTCTTAGAAATAAGTGCTTAGCTTAGATAAAACAAATTAATCTAGTTGGTTTTGGGTGTTGCTTTTTTTTTTCAATTACTGTGTTCCTGTGGATATGTTTTTTCTAAATTCTCTATCTCTGTCATTCGTTTGCTACTATATTATTAACAGCAATCTACAGCAAAGGAAATATCCAGGTGAGCCTCCTGAAGTAGAACATTTAATAAGTGGTATTTATTGAACTGCTGTTTGTTTCAGCCTGGAAACTGTCTAAATTTAAAGAAAACGTGTGATTAAACTTAGAAATATGGAACGGCAAGTGTGCCTTGCCTTTGAAAACAGTATCTACAGGGGTGAATTTTCAGCTTGAAACCTGGGTCTGTAACGTACTCTAAGCTCCATTCATGACATAACCTGTGGTTAGTAACTTGGTTCTTACATGTAGGTAAGCATCTCACCTTTGTGGGGGGAAATTTGACATGTAGAAGCTATGATACAAACTTAAATCAGAATATGAGTAGAACTACCAAAATATAATGGTGGCACTTCTGTAGTGTTCTTTCTCACTATGAAATCAAGAGATCTTCTTATTGCATGGGGGAAGAAATGTTTTATCAAAGAAAAATAGTAGTATGTCTTGTTGCTATTGGAATTAAGGGACTCTAATGCCCAACTTGTGTCTTGTACATTTCCCTTTGTTACATGGGATTCGCATTCAGTCCTGAGTCTGTTCCTAAACTTTCCACACATTTGAATTACATTGTTCTCTTCGAACAGTACTTTGGCTTTCTGTCCTGAAACGTTTCAGATTTAAGCTGCTGTTTATTCTGATAAAGAAGCACTCTTCTCTATACTTTAGAATCTTTTCTTGCTCATTGATGTGATCTCCTTTCAATCATCAGAGGGACATGCTCCTTCTTTATTTTGAAAAGCATACATTAAGTCTCAAAGTACCCTGCAGGTAAATAGCCCTATAATATTAACTTTTACGCCGGGACTTACTCTACTTCTAAATAAAACTTAAAAGCACAGCTCTCTCAGTGCACTGATGACTGAGGTACGTCCTTATTAAGATATTGGTAAAGAATTTGTGGCATAGTTACTCAGCCGCAGTTTAAAATCTACAAATAAATAAATGCATGGTGTATATTATATGGTGATTTACCGCATAGCAGTAAAACAGAGTAGAATTT
Source organism: Callipepla californica brunnescens (assembly GCA_023055505.1). Taxonomy (NCBI): domain Eukaryota; kingdom Metazoa; phylum Chordata; class Aves; order Galliformes; family Odontophoridae; genus Callipepla; species Callipepla californica. Next base: position 14,971,422 of record JALIRH010000007.1, on the reverse strand, counting down.
AGGATTGCATCATACCATGCCTTAATTGTCATATTAACCTTATTGTCATGTAAATATTTGTCTAGTTTTACAATGGCTAGATTATTGAGCAATAGCTAGGTTATTGAGCAGTGATGTCACTTGCTCATTTGTTTTATATTTCATCTTTTTTTTCCCTCTCTCTTACCAGGGGGAAAAAAACAACAAAACTTTCCAACCACAATAGCAGTAAGTAGTGTTCCGGTGTTGCTTAGTGACAGTATTGACTGTTCAGGGGTGATCTCTTACATCTGATCCCAGTCTCAGTGCTCAGTAACAGTACATTTTCAGCTTTAGCCACTGTTCTGACAGTTAACAAATACATCTGGACTTCTGAGAGACTTTTATTTTTTGATTGGATTTCTATTTGACTTTAGAACTTATCACAGAATCCAGAAAAAAAAAAAAAATAAGTTTTGAAGTATCATTTAAGGCTATTTACTCTTTGCAAGATAAGATTGACTATAAATATCATTCTTGCTAGGCAAGAAGTTTTCCATGTAGGGAGATTTCATTAGCAACCTTTTTCCATTTGTGCTGGTGTTTCACTGTCCTTTTCTGTATGCTAGATCTTACTTGCTGCAGCTGAAGGCTCTTTTTGGTTCCATCTAAACATGAATTACAAAACTAGGCATCTGTGCTAATCTTGTAAGGCTGTGGGAGGCATAGTTAATTTTCCTTGTGTTTGTCTTCTATTGCATTTAATCCAAGCATAATAAGAAAATTGGAGTGAAGACTAATTTCAGGCAATGCTCATAGAACGTGAAAAGAACACTTCCGGCAGTCACACCAGTGATTATTTGACTTGCTGGTCTAGGTGTGAATGTATAACGTAACAGACAATGAATACATCAAAATGTGAAGAGATGTGCATAGGAAAGCGAGATGAGTATGTTGTTTGACCTCTTTCTTGTGTTTGGATAAAAGGTCAGAGGTCTTACTACTTAAGCAATGTTGCCTTTCTCAGATTTAATTCCTGTATTTTCTGTGAAATAATTTTAGAGAAGTTGAGTAAAACAAAAAAAATCGGGCATCCATTTATTGAAATTAGATATGTAGATATGAGCAAATATCTAGGGCTGAACTCTGAGGTCAGAATCAGTGTGGCTTTCAAAAATACAAAAAACCCCTCAGACACCTAAGTGGATTAGTGAAAACCTGACAGTGATAAATGGCAGGAGGACATCTTCAGTTTATGTTCATTTCAAGCAGATAAGGTTAAACCTCTGAGAGGCTGTGCTTTTTTTTTAATTTATTTAATTTTTTCAAGCCCACATCCTTTTACTACAGATTTTGTGCTGCATCTAGCACCTTGTTAGCTGTTTTTAGCTTTCAAATCCAGAAGAGAAATAAATTCTGTTGAAACTTGAGTAAACAGAAAATAACTTTTGCTGTCTTTTGAGCACACCTTGTTAAAATGATCCATCCATATTTTGAGATTAAAATTCTTCAGTTGCAGATTGTAGAGGACAAGGCATAATGGGCACAAACAAGAATACATGATGATCTGTCTGAACATGAGGATGCACTTGCATACAGTGTAGGTGATGGAACCCTGGCACAGGTTGTCCAAAGGTTGTATAGTCTCCACTTTGGAGATACCCAGAAGTTGTCTGAATGTGTCTCTGGGGACACTGCTCTGGTTGTCCCTGCTGAAGCAGGGGTTGGACCACATGGACCCAGAATTCCCTGCCAACCTCAGCCATTCTGTCATTCTGTGACCTTAATTACATATCAGCACAGATTTCTTACATAACTCTTTCCAGAAATTAAGAAAACTAAATCTGTATCTATCTAAATTAATGTAACAAGATTATCAGGAAAGGTAGATTCATCGTGGCAGATACTTCACTACATTATATTCATCTGTGAAAAAAGGAAATATTCAGTCAGTTGAATAAGGATTTATAGATGACCATTTTTTAAGAAGTTACTTGAAAGTCAAAGTTAATTACAGTCATACGTTAACTTCCTATTAACTATAAAACATAGTTGATTCTCCCTTTTCTCTAAACTTGTAGTTTATGGTTGGTCTTGTCAGAATGAAATGAATCTTGTCAAGAGTACAAAAAAAAGTAAATCTTCAGTATGATTTTTTTCTCCATTTATCTCTGTACGTTGCTTTTAATATTTCAATTACTTTTCTAAATATTTTTCCCTCTTGTGTCAAATAAGTGAATTGCATTTGGTCAGGGGTCTGGTTAACTTGCGAAGTATGTGTAAATGACTTAATGGTTAAATAAAGTTGCTCTTTAAGGTTTGCTTTGTGAATGAAGGTGATTAATGAATCTTCAGTAGTGAGAAGAAAGATCTAAAAGTCTTTTGTCTTCCGAGAAAATCATGGAAGTTAAATTTATCCTTGTTCTTAGAACAGTAAATTAGACTGCAGTGTCTTTTTTAAGAACTTCCTTGATTTGAATGTTTTGCAGGAATTGTGTCACTAGAATGGTGTGGTCAGATCAATATTTTGTTGATGGAATTGAACTGGATTTTGAAGAGAAGAAATAAAAAAGAGCTTGTTTTACATACATATATATATAATTGCTATGGTACATATAAATGCTTTGCTAACTCTCTTCCAGCTATAGATTTAATATTTTTGGGGAAGGCATAAAAATCTGTGATTTCGAGCTATAGATAAGTATCAAAGTCAATATCTTTGTAGATTAAAACTCTCTAATTTTGATCTCTGATTCAATTCATTTGTTTTTATTGTTTGTCTTCAGGAGTAGTTCCTTAACACGTACACTATCACTTATCAAAAGATGTTCTCAATAAAAGGAGAATTCAGGAAAGTTTAATTGCATGTTCATTAGCTTACTATAAAGGAATAGCTCAGTTTTGATTTGGTTTTTTTTAGTTTTTTTCATAAGATAAAGCTAAACTATGGAGATCTTTCTATTTATTTGAAAGCAAGTAAAATAGTGTATTTTCATTTACTTTTAAATGCTAAAAATGTAGCCAGATTCCATCTGAAAGATAATTGATTTCTCCAACAACATATCATGTTTAATAGTACAAGCAAAGATAGTAATAACATACAAAATAATTTTATTGTGTACAGCTCAACTGGAATATAATTTCTCCATGAAGTGCTTTAATATTGAATTCATACTTCTAGGAAAATTCCCGAAGTGGTATTTGATGTTTCTTAGATTCACATCAGAGCAGATACCTGACCCAGGACTTTGGAAAATAGAGTGTACATGTTAACAGTCTATGTGAAAGCTGAGGCCACCTGTAAGAATAGAAAATTAAAAGATAAATATGCTTAAATTACTTTTTGATTTCATAAACCTTTTTCTTGTCTTTTCTCACTTATTTTTCCATCATTGTCTTGATCTGCAATGCAGTAATTGTCTGATGGTGCCCTGCTGTTACTATTTTGATAATAACCTACCCAGTTTGTCTGAAATCTTCTGCACAGACTGAAGAAACAAGACCTATCTGTGCTTTGTCCTACCCATTAGGGGGTGGGACAAACTTGACTATGAGATAATGCTTTTGCTAGGAGAAAGAAAGTCCAGATAATATACTTCATTCCCATGCTGTGAAGAAGTCAGGTTAGATAAATGGAAGTAAGCAAACTATTTTCTTCTACCTTCTGACAGCTGACAAGTCAGAAACAGTATGGAAGGTACTTGTCTGGGAAATAACTTCACCTACTTATATTTGTTTGTTGGCCCAAGGCAGTGTAGTTGCATGTGAGAGATGCATAGGAGTCAGTTGTTAACGTAGGCAACAGTTAGACTTCTGATTTTTATTTATTTCTGTTTAGGTCTGTTACTGAACTGTTACTGCAGTAAGAGGTTCAAGCTGAGGGAATGGACTTAGAGATCTCTCTCTCAAGTCAGTTTTGTTACTGAACGTAGATGCAAGATGCATCCCAGAAAATTTCTAACCATGTCCATGAGAGATAGTGACTTTGAATGGGTCCTTAGCAGACCTAATAAAAATTGATGCATTTCTGAGTGTGGTTCTGCTGCAAGAATGTTTAAACTTACTGTTCAACTAAAAAGTAAACTTCTGTAGTGCCTTCTAATTCACTAAGGCTTAAGGTGACCATTTTAAGGAGGGTTAACGACACCTAGGTCTATGTTTGTCATTAACGTGATGCTAATTTGAATCATGTGTTGACTGCTTGGCAGGTGGTTGGGAATGTGATGCATTAGAGAACTGTTGTACTCAGCACACCCAGGGAACAGTATGTTTTGAGCAGCTAAAGCTGTGAGTAAACCTTTTTTCAGTGGTGGATAGTATTACTTGAGAAATTGAGGGCTACAAAGAGATTCATAATATTTGAAAACAGAGGGATCATTAAGTCATGTAATTTAATCTTCTGTATCTGTTAGAGAAGTCTTATAATGTGTATCAGCATTTTGCTTGCAAAAATAAACAAAAAAATATAATACACATTTCAAAGATGTCAGAGGGTCTCCACTACATACTGGTAATTTGTTCCTGTTGTTAATTGGCCTCGCTCTGCTTTTTCAATATTAAAAAAAAAAAAAAAAAGGCAATTTTAAAATTGCCTTTCTCCCTTTGAGTTAAGAACCTTTATTAAACAATATTTTCCTCCCACAAAAAGTTCAATAATGTAGTCATCCATCAATCTTTTTAATTTGATAAAACAGATTCACCGATTGTGTCTCGCTCTAAAATATTTACTTCAGTCCTCAAGGCACTTTTATAGCCCTTTGCTATGCATATTTTTAACAGCATCCTTTCTGAAGTATGGCTTCACTACTGCTTGTTGTATTTGCAGTTTCGAGAAGGCCATGTATTGAAGTCAAATAGTCTTTGTATTTCTATTCACAACTGTCTCTTTTGTATGGCTTGAAATTATAGCAACATTTTTCTCCCACAGTATTACACCAAGAGCTCAGATTATTTGATTCACTGATACTTTGGCCATATCCAGAAGTCAGTTTCTTGGAATATCTTTCCTCATAAGGCAGCTTTATTTGACTGTGGTTTAAATGTTTGCGTTACCGTGTAGGATTTTTGTATTTTTGATTTCCCTATTCTCATTGTTTTGTTTCTTTGTTTCAACACTAATTTTAGTGTTAATCACTGACGAAAATGCCAGGTTTCCTACCAGTCCCCACAGAACCTTGCTTAGATTACAGTTTTATGTTAACAGCTATTTTTTAAGCAGTCACAAACTATATTTCAGTGCTATGAATTCACAAGCAAGGAAAGAGGATCCAAAGCTGTAAATATTTGTATTGTCCCTATGTATTAATAACTTATGTCTTAGAGTTGTCATTCTAGGAGTCTTTAGCATTTTAACTTGTTCCAGTATCCCAGTTTCAATATCCCAATTACGGCAGATTTCCCAAAGTTATGGCATTGAAGAAACAAATATTGGATCAAAGTTTTTGTTTGGTTATTCTTTTAAAATGTAATTGAAAGAAGTGACAGTAGAAGACATATAAGAGATTTATATTAAAAATCCCTGCAATTTGAAATGCTTATCAGTCAGTTTGTGCTTACAGTTATCTCAGTGATGTTGCAATATATATTGTCTTCGCAGTAGATCTCAAGTAACTGTACTCAACAGTGACTATTACTGATCTTAAATGAGAGATTTCAGTTCAGGAAAGAACTTTACTAGGAATAAACTCAATTACCTTGAAGTTTAAGGATTTTAAGCATCTTAAAGGTTGCTTTTCTGCATCTAGTATCTGAGTATCTGAATATCTATAACTGGATTGTCTGGCACTACGGTCTGTTCTGCAGTCAGCTCCTAGGTTGACTCTCCTGCTTCTTGTGGCAACTGTGTTCTGAGTATTTAAATTGTTTAACAAAACAATTCGAGGAAACTGTGGATATTTGGATATGAGGGTTCTGCATTTACAAACAAAAATTAATTAAATTCCTTCCATCGAGATTTATTCCATTGGATAATTAATCGAGCAAGAAACCTACTAAGGGGTGTTTACAGATAATATATATATATATATTCTAATTTAGAACCTCATTATGTTCAGATAACATTAGTAACTGAAATGCTAAAGTGCAACTCTTAATTTACTATTATAATCAGTGTTCTGCAATGCACTGATCAAATCATATTTCAGATGATAGCATTATTAAATGAATATGATTTATAAGCAGATGTCCCTATCTTTCTTCACTTTGCTGGAATAAAAGAAGTTTCCTGTTCCACCCATTTAGCTTCTTCTAAAACAGTTTTTCTGTGAGGTTTGTTATTTCCTTTTTGTTGATGTGGGTTTATAATCTTCTAGAAAGAGAAGATAAAGGGTGTGCAGATTGAAAACTTACAGCTTGTTTTGGAGCTTTTTCAATACGGGCACCAGTATTTGCTATGCCTTTTCACCAGTGATGAACAAGAGCCTGCATGCTGTGCTTGTGGAAATCTACATCTGCGGAGGTGATCCACTGTCACTGTTGTCACTTCTGAAATGCACCGCCCACTGCCTCACTGTGCTCTCAATCCACTGTTTGGTCTCCAGAAACACTCAGCAAGCATCAATGAATGTCAGTGGGTGCAATTTTTTCTACACCGAGGAATTCATTGACACACCTTTGCATCATATACTCTTCGATGCCAGATGCCATTTTGTCAGTCTGGTCCTCTGCTGCCACCTGTCAAAGGGCAAGAACGCATAATTGTTCTCATCAGTAGGTGGGAAGGCTCAACCTCTTTAACGTACCGCCATCATCTGCCTCTGATGTCACAAGCCAGCATAATAAAATAGGAGCTGTTACTTTCAGAGCAGCCCTCATAGATGCTTGTTCTTGTACCATGACTTGTGTGACTAGTTTTGGGGGGAGATGTCATTCTCTTAGTGTACTACATGTGATACTGATTATTTATGTTTGAGGTAGGTATAGCTTGGGCAGTCTCTCCTATAAAACATCCCCAGACTTACAGTATCTTGCAGTGATATTACAAGCAATTTCAGTGATCTGTTAAACAACCAGACAGAACCTAGTAATCGTATCTCCTGATTTCATAACAAATAATTCTGAGTCCTCCTGAAGGTGAACATGAAATTCACTTCTGCCTACTGACAATTGTTGAAACCAGGATTGGGCTGTCATTCTAAACTCTCAAGTACAAGTCCAGAAGTTATGCTTTATATGTAACACACAAACCACTCACTTCTAACTTTCACTGTCTGTAACTATTTACATCTTCTCAGTGTCAATATATACACAAGCATATAGGTCTATTGCAGAACTCTTGTATTATAGCATGGATTACAAGTTGTTTGATGCCTCTGAGGTCTTCAGTAGTTCTTCTGGTGTGATAGTTTACAACATTAAGATAAGCTAGAAACCCCATGAAAAAAAAAATCCGCTCTGGAAAATGTCTTTTGGCAAAGAATTCTGTCCCTGAGTTTTAGTCCAAATTTGTATGTGATGCTAGGAAAGGCTGTAAATGCTGAAAACGTGTTGAGGAAAAACAGATTATACTGATGTGATGTATAGGTAAAGGTTTACTGTACCTTTGGCTGCATGTTAATGATTTAAGAAAAATTAGATTTGAATTTCTGTAACTGTAAGAAAAAGATGCATATATAAAAACTGTAGTCATTGATACATTTTATGCATACTGTCTCAAAAGGGTTAAGTACCTGAATGACAAAAATGTACCTTTGAAATGTGACCTCCTTCCTGTTTGTTTCTGTAGTGCAGAAGACATTGTACCCCTATTACGTTTCAACAAAGTGGACACCTGATGGAACCTGGAAGGCAAATATGTGTATAAACAGAAACAGAACTGATAACCAAGTTCATTTTACTGAGACATTTTTACTCTGCTCATTACTTTCCCTTCTGTGCCATACTTGCCCTTCATTGTTCCTTTGTTTCTTATTACACTCTCCATGATACAATCAGCATCTTAAAACTAAATCTTTATTTTACACATCTGTAATTTGATTAGAGTAGGTTCAGATAATCAGGTGAAGCAGAATATGAAGCAGAAGAGAAAATTAAGGCCCTTATCTGTGTGGAAATTTTTTCTTGCTTTTCCTTTTGGGGAGGCAGGATTACAGGGATTTCAAACATTTTTATAAGCATCCCCTCCTCTGATAGATCAACATCACAGAATCAAGAGGTACTGTGGCTTTCGATTTTCTTTCCCGAATGCGTTTGTTTAACTTCCAATACCACTTTTCTATTCTTGCTTCTACCCACTCAGTCCCTTTTCCCCTCAGAGCTGGAGTGCACTTCTGCTTTTTCCCTCCTTGAAGCTGTGTTGCAGGCTTCCTGTTGTCATAGTGACAGTAGGCAACTGATAGGAAGGAAGAACTAGTGAACAGGCAGCCAGCACCACCAGCCTTCTTAGATCCAAGCAAAAAATTGGTGCTGTTGTAGTTGCTGCCTCCGTCAAGCAGACCCCCAGCAGTTTGGAAACCCAATGCTTCTTGACTGCTTTCAACTCCTGGTTTCATAATGAATACAATCAAGATCTAAGCTTCTCTGCTTAAATTGTTGCGGAGCAGCTGGATAAAGTCAATAAAGTACTGGATTAAGTGGAAAGGCAAGTCAGTAAATTTATTGCTTTGTCTCTGCAACTCTGACTGCTCAAGTGCTTCATCATTTTGTATCTTAGTTCATCACCTGCAAAAGCAGGAGGTAAAATTGTTTTGCAGCTATTGGAGAGGTTTCTGTCACGCTTAATATACATGGCATTTTCCATTTTGACTGCCATATACTTGGTTCATGCCCTTCTATAACGTGTGTACCTGTTAGTACTGAACAAAACCAAGATGTTGATATCATATGTATCGAAACCGTCCACTGACAGGTTTGTGAATACCAAGCAGAAGATGTGACCCTGGATAATCCTTTCACTGTTAGTACTTGTGTTGCCTTTTCTGCCTAACCTGACTTTTTTCAATTCTCACATTTTAAAACTAGGTGCAAAAGTAAAGCAGTTTGGATGCAGAATTTTGATGATTCTGTATTACTGTGCTGTTTAAATACTCTACACACTGTGAAAACACAGTAGAAAGCTTAGTTTCTAACATTGAATAGATTTACAATCAGTATACCTGGGTGGATAAGGAAAACAAAGACAGCAGGAAAAAGAATGTGTGCATAGTAGTAACTGTGTCTCTTCTAATATATAGCAGCTTTATGTAAGTGTTTTGCATAACGTCCAGAACATGCTGCTGATCCAGTTCTTGTGGAAGTGCTGCTGCCTCATATTGGAAGCCAGATACAAGTCTACCCAACGGTTTCATTTTACTGCTATTCTGTTACAGCAGCTGTTGTAATTTATGACAGTTTGTAGGCTTACAGCCTTGCATTAATGGAGCTTTCAGTAGACTGTCTCCATTCAGCTTCCACTTGGGAAATTTCCTGATCTGATATCCTTTTCCTCTGGTTACTTCTCTCTACAAAAGATATGGGTTTCAGTCTTTTTAAAGTACTGAACAACCCTCTGTACGATTGTAATCTGTGCCAGGGAAACTTTGAAAATTGCCCTCCATCCATCTCCGTTTCCCAGTACTTTTGTTAAATAATTTTGTTTGCTAGTTTCATGCTATCTTTCTTCTATTTTAGCCCTGCAAATGGAAATAGGATCATAATTGGAGTATGCTCTGTAACAGCCTTCTGTGGAAATATAGTAGGCTAATGGAAATAAAGTCTCTTTCTTCACTGTAGAATCATAATTGCTTGGTATTGTAGGATATGCGTTGTGTAGCATGTATCAGTCTTACTCCCCCTCTTGCTTCCTAGGGATCTGCAGAGGGCTGAAAAAGTAGAAGTAATGTTGATACAGCAAAAGACAGGAATACCAGCACACAAAATTTATTGCTACAATCTAGCCAAAATGCATTACAAGCAATCTGAGTGCATTCTAGGGGTACTCAGTTGATTTGAACAGTATGTTCTAGCTGACCAAAGCTACTGCAGTTTCTCTTACTGCGACCAAAACTGTGTATTCCTTTGCTTCATCTACTGGTTTCATTTTCAGAACACACATACACAGTGCAGTGTTCTTTTTGCACCTTGGTTCTGATTGCAAAATCATACCACCATAGCATCCACTAAGACTTGCGTACTAAAGAAATTTGACATGGCAGAATTTGATGGTGCCAGTCATGATTTTATGTCACACGATATTTTTCATCCTGCCCCACACAGTCACAAGTGGGATTCCACAGGGCTCCATGTTAGGGCCAGTTTTCTTCAATATTTCCCTGAATGTGTTGGATGGAGGACTCGAATGCACAGTAAGAGGAGGGAGTGAATATTGTAGTTGCTTGTGCATCTTGGTTGAATCCCCTAGTTCACTTGCATCATTTCTACTGAGAAGGTCCTAATATCCATCCTTCCTCTTCTTCTGCAAGAAAAGAGAATATTGATTCTGTTTTCAGGTACTTCTTTACCTGGTATGTAGTTGAACACAGTAGAGGTGAAAAGTGTTAATTTGTGCTTCTTACAGGTGCTTAAGAATTGGCAATACTAGCTTTAGCTTTAAGAGCTAAAGTAATAAAACAGTGATACAGCTCTTCTGTTTTTCTCTCAGAATCCAGGTTTAATCTTGTCCTTCATTTTGTCCAGCTTTTCTCCTAAAAAAAGTCACATTTCCTTGCCATCTCCTTCATAGCACTTGCTAATGGAAATCTCACATTTGTATCTCCACTAAGAAGTCACTTAACTGTTGTGATTTTAATGTTTACTTTTGGCTGTTTTTTTTACACCTTTTCTGTTATCCTGTTCATTTTTTCTCCTCTTCAGTGATTCTTTAGCTATGCTAGCAGGTGATTGTTTTAAAGCATATAGATGCAGTTCTGAAATGCTGCTCAGCAGAACTGTGGTACAGTAATCTTCAGTATACCTTTGATGGGTAGAGTGTTTTAATGCTAATAATTATTTACATTTTGATTTTCTTTTTTCCTGAAAGGAAAGAACAGTACATCAAGGAAGAATGAAAGATGATCAAATAGAACATACAGTGTTTTCTTACTTCTTATGTGTGCACATGTATGTGTATATGTATCAGTATTCCTAATTTCAATATAGCTTCAAGAATTTCAACAAAAGTTTTACAGATTCTGTAAGAATTGTTGCATGTATGTAGAGAAGTATGTAAGTAAAGATGTGAAGATTAAGTTAATTGACTCTACTCTCTAATTGTCACAATGCTTTTCCTTTTCACTCTGTCTCAGGCGTTTTTGTTTGGTTAAGAATGCATGCCTGGTTAAATATGTATGTATTAATCTGACATGCCTCTAGCGATTGTATTACAACTTCATTGTGTATTAGGTATCTGCTAGTTCCAGTTTATGTATACATTTTTTATGCTTCACTTTTTTTTTTTACTTTCTCTTTAAATGACAGTAATTCCACACACTTCCTTACAGTTAAATCCTTATCTTAAAAGCCAAATGAATTGAAAGCTCTGAATTTTTTTTTTACCTATTTGAAATTATTTTCTGGTGAATTACTTCCAGGTTTTGTGTCACTGTTCTTACTAGTACAGAGAAAGTGGAAGCTCTCCCTGTTTGCTGCAAATAAGGTTATGGCAGAAGAAGTCAACTGTGTGTGAAGTCTTGGTTAGCATATCTCTTCTTCAGTGAAGGAGTGAGCAATAAAAATTAGGGCTGCAGTCTCCCTTTATCTTTTCTCCCACAGAAAGTTACCCAAAGCCCCAAGCAAGCCTCTCCTGCCTCCAGCAGGTGCTCCTCATTCCCAGTCCTGCTTTCACAGAGGTCATCAGTGCACTGGCTCCAGTCTCCAGAGAGCCCCAAACTATTGGTATAGTTTGCTGGCTGTGTCACTGCAGTGAGATTTTTCCCGAGCTGTTTAGTATTCCAGTGTGAAACGAGTCCAGGGTGAATGCAAGGTCTGACTACCAGAGTCCATCTGCTGATTCTTTGAGAGGGCAGAAATCTGTAACTTGACTGATGGTAGCTTTTATGAAAGGTTAGGGATGTGATTTCAAATGTGGTATTGTAGTGGAACTTTAAGCAACTTGATTTAGCTATAGAGGTGTCCTGTCTGCTTGTAAACTTGTTGCAGGGTTATATGGTTCTATTTTTTTTAATGAGTTGCATTTCTTTGAGTTCTTGTCCTGCTTTCTCATTGTTGATGATCTGTGCGTGATAGTATTACTTGGTTTCTCCTCCTGTTTCATTTGCAACTTGTTCAACTGTCCTTTGGAAAGAATTGAAAATGAACTGAGTTGTGGATAAAATCATACATCTTTGGGACCTTTATAGAACATAACCCGCTCAATAAAAATAAAAAATAAAAAAAAAAAAGAATGTATAAAAGTATTCAGCCATCTAGAAATTTTCTAACAAAAATAAAACAAATACAGAGAAAGCCATTTTAGACTTGTTTCCTATAATATAGCCAAAAGAGTAATAACAGTAGCAGTATTAAAGGCTTTCTTTTATACAGATAGGAACAGCAGCAACCATGTAAAATATAAAATTATTCCAGAGGCACACAAATAATTTTAAACTCATGATGCCAAGTTAGTCAGCTGGCATTGTGTAATCAGCTTTAAAAAATAGGTGTCTTCTGAAGGTTCAAAGGAAAAGGACAAATGAAGCTTTACTCTGAATCCAGGAAAACACTTGCATTTACAGTGAGATTTTCTTTTCCCACTAGATTTGCACTTCTTAATTAAGAGGTCCAGGAAGCTGTTGCTACTTCATCAAACTAAGAAAGTGTACTCAAACATATTTCAGCATAGTCACCCCCATTTGCTGTGCATTTTCACCAGTGCTGAACAGGAGCCTGCGTGCTGCACTGATAAAAGCTGCACCAGCAGAGGTGACCCACTGTCACCATTGTCACTGCTGAAACCACCACCATCTCACAGTGTTCACATCCACTGTTTGGTCTTCAGAAACACTCAGCAAGTGTTGATGAGTATCAGTGGATGCAGTTTTTTCTCTGTGGAGGAACTCATTTCCATACCTTTGTGTCCTCAATACATCTGTGAGTTCCACTCTTCACATGCCACTGTCAGACTGCTCCTCTGCTGCCATCTGTCACATGGCAACAAAATGTAGCAGAATATTGGCAAGAAGGTTCAACCTCTACTGCCATAACACCAGCGTCTGCCTCTGGTCTCGTGGGCCAGTGAAATAAAATAGGAGTCTTTGGGAGCAGCCCTTGTATAGTTCCTTAGTGTCAGAAAGCTGTGTATGATGTTGTGTTTGAGAAAAATCAATTATGACCTAGCTACCATTAATACTGGAGGAATTAATTTCTGCACCTTTAGCAAAATCCTCTGCTGTACTGTCCAGTTCCATCAGGGTCAAAACATCATCCAGTTACTCCTCAGTTTCCCTTTCTCAGATGGGAGGAGAGCAGTTTAAAATTAAGCCAGGGGAGATGTGTTTTCCTTTTAAGCTTTGTCCTCACTAAGTCCAGGAAGACTTTGATGCAAATTGCATAATGAAAAAATGTAAATAGGAAGAACAATTAAGACATAGAACTGGATTTATTCCCCTCTCTGTAGATTTCTTACCTGCTACTGGGAATTCTATATTGGGAGAACCTATACATTCTGTACATTAAAGTTAAGTGATTGTGTTAGAATGAATTTTCTTTAAAATGCTTTTATTCTTTCTGTGAGGAAGTGGATTTTTATGCCAACAAGGGAATTTGCCTTCCTCCCAATGGCATTATTGGTAGCCATCAGCCACTTCTCTAAAGCATATGAAATAGTAATAGGCATTTAAGTATATGTGCAGATACATTGAAGAGAAAGAAAAATGATGCGTGTCTGTGTCATATGTAGTCTGTGACTTATGACTATTGATACCTGAAGTTCTATGAAATAGAAAAATAATTTTCAGTTTGTAAAGGTACCAGGTGGTGTAAAAAAGCAAAAAAAAGCAAACCAATTGGGAAGTAAAAAGAACATGACATTACTCAACTGAACAGATAAGTCACTGTGCTCACATTGCCATTTTACATTCTGCACTTTTAGGCAGCAGCATAAGGGAATTCTAGAAGTCAAAGACTGAGTTTGTTTAATTCCTTTAAACACTTTAGTTATCCAGTAGAGAAGTCAGGATAGAGTCCTTCTTCGATGAGGAGACATTTGCTGAAAGAGATAAACTTTGTATAGAATAAATAGATATGTTTACACAGTGTTTAGTTTTGTTTTGCCTTATTTTGAGTTTTCAATCCTAGAAAGCCACCTGTCTCAAAGTCTGTTCAAGAGCAAGCTAATTTTCCTATAGAGTCACAGAATCACAGAACTGTAGGGGCTGGAAGGGACCTCTAGAGATCATCGAGTCCATCCCCCCTGCCAAAGCAGCTCCCTAGCCCAGGTTGCACAGGTAGGTGTCCAGGCAGGTCTTGAACTTCTCCTCCAGAGAAGGAGATTCCATCACCTCTCTGTGCAGCCTGTGCCAGTGCTCCATCACTGCACTGGGAAGAAGTTCCAGCACACACTGGAACATATGGAACTTCCTATGCATCATTTTGTGGCCGTTTCCCCTTGTCTTATCACCACGCAGTGCTGAGAAGAGTCCAGCCTTTTCCCTTTGCCTCCCGATCCTTAGATATTTATAGACATTAGATATTTATCAGATATATTTATCATATATAAATATCCTTAGATATTTATCAGATCCCCTCTGAGTCTTCTTTTCTCAAGGCTGAACACACCCAGGTCTCTCAGTCTTTCCTCATAAGAGATGTGTTCTGTGTCCTTTATCATCTTTGTGGCCCTCCACTGGACTCTCTGCGGGAGATCCCTGTCTTTTTTGTACCGGGGAGCCCAGAACTAGACACAGTTCCCCAGGTGAGGCCTCACCAGGGCAGAGTAGAGAGGGAGGATCACCTCCCTCGACCTGTTGGCCATGCTCTTTTTAATGCACCCCAGAAAAGCTGTTTCAGTGCTTTAGAGTGCTTGTGGGAAAATGACCTGTCTAGTCCAACCTCTCAGCTCTGGCCAGGTGAGAGCCCCACTGCAGCACAGCTTGCAGTCAAGAACAACACACGTCACTGGAAAGACTGTGGCATCAGATTCCCAGCTATTACAGATTGATAGATGAATGGTTTACATTACCTTTCAGGATCTTTCCTATGGCATTTCTCATTTTTACAGCATATCTTTGCATATTTATGAATATAATCAGCTATTGGACACTTGTCATTAAGAAATTACTTATATTAATGTTTTCAATAGTTCTTTAAAAGAAAGTTAATTTACTGTGTGTGTAATAAAATGATGTGAACCTACACCCTAATTCATCCCGGTTTTTACAAAACTGTTTACACACACTGACATTTAATTAGAATCATAGAATCATCAAGGTTGGAAAAGGCCTCCAAGATCATCTATGAATCTACTCCAAACATCAATTAAATTTAATTAAAAACAGAGTTAAGATCCCAAGACAAACGAATTAAGGAAATAATGCAAAATAAAACACTTGGAAGATTTGCTTTCTTCCAAACTTCCCATTTCCAGTATATTCTGAATTATGATTCACTGAGAACCGTGTAATAAATTGTAGTTGTGGCAACCCTGTCACATGTGATGTTGAATGTGATTGATTATTGCATACAGTGTAAAAAATTAAGAAATGTAAAATATTACAGTAATTGAATTGAGCAGTTACGCATCTAAATATTTCATTACTTTGATTATGAAGTTGATAAATTGAGATTGCATTTTATTGCTAAGTATCTCAATTTTGCTATTTCAGCATCTGTGTACTGTTAGATTGCAGCTTAGGTCTGCTCTTTCGTACTGCTTATCGCAAGGGAAAACTAAGTACCATTTTTCCATTAGGTTGCTTATCATTTTATATTCTGTGGTCTTTTAGTCTCCGTATCTTCTTACACATTTCAGCTGGTATATTTGGAAATAACATTTTAAAAGCTGATAAGGATTTTAAGCATCTATTCTCACCATTTCTGTTATTCTGAGCAAAGGCAGAGGTCTGGATTCTATAAACACTGTAGATCTGAAAAAAAAAAAAAGATTTTAAAGAAAACTCTTCAAATATAAACGTGTTGCATAAAAAGTTAGAAGAAAGGATGAGTTTTCATGACATCTGTTTAAAATATCTCCTATTTTTTAATATAAATGTTGCAAGTCAGTAATGCTGTCTGTTCAAATACAAAAATGTAATCTTATTAGCCAGACACTAAGAGGAGTTCTCTATTTAGTAGCAGTTAGTCTTTGTAGCTGCTAAACTATAAAAGACTCCATAGGCAGTTTAAGGATCCTTAAGCATTTCTGATTTGGGGGCCTTCAGGAGAATTACTGGCTGTCATTGATTCTCTGTTTTCATGGTTGTGAAATCTGCTAAGCTCGCTACTTTTCTCAGTGAATTGATGCAACCATTTTCAGTGGTTTTAGGGTTCACCATTGACCCCAGTTAGGAAATGCTATGTGAAACCTCCATATGAAGGCTGTTTGCACCTCACCCCCAGAAAGCAAAAGTGAAGACAAGGAGCTTGAAATTAAAAAATAACATTAATGAGAAAGATCATTAAAAGGTCAAAATATTTCCTTTTGTTTTAAAATGAAGTCACCGATCTGTACTGAATTTGTAACAGCAAAGTTGTTATTTCTGCAAGGGGCTTCATAAAGCACATTTTGCATAAAGGGGCAGAAGGCCTGAAACATATTGTTAGTATTTATTTATTCATTGGAATAATTTCAAATATCTCCTGGATGCCTTAGATCAGTGTGTTTGTGTACTGAGTGTACATATCAGAAAGCAAAGCAAGCTCGGTCTGTTTCATCATGTATCCAGCTGGGATGGTGAATACACATTGCTGCTGTGTGCTGCAAGATCAGAGAAGCAGCAGATACAGAGGAGTAATGGGGTCCTCAGTTTCTCCCTGAGCAGATGATGTGACTGTCACAAATGAGGGTGTTGTGCAAAGCCTGATTTTAGACACAGTCAATATCTAAGCCATTGGTTAATAGCACTGAAAGAGGAAATGTAACTCTGGTCTTTGTCCTGAGAAAAGATGAGTTCTGTGGTTCAGAAGAGGTGCAGTGCAACAGTGACTGTATTGCAGTTAGGCTGAACAACCTGCCAAAACAACAGCAAAATTCGCAACAGTTTTGATCCGCTTTAAGAAAAGGCATCACACAAAAATAAAGATTCTTACCAGGAAGAACAAAGAAGACATCAGCTGTGAGAAAAAAGCTGCACCAGGTGGCATGGGAGCTACTTAAGGACACCATATGTGAAATACAAATCCAGGACTTGCCACCTGTGTTGAAAGCCTTGAGAAGAAGCAAAAGGAAGATAACACATCTAAACAACAGAATAAAGGAAGTTGGTAGAAACAATTGGGTATCTGTTTAAAAAGCTGAATTCATACTCAAATGATGTTTTAGATATTTAAATGTAAAAATAAAAAATTAATAATAAAAAAACGTAAAAAAATCAGCAAAGGGAGATACTGTATTGGGATTTCTCAGAGGATATGTGAAAGTGATTTAGTGATCATGGAACAAAGAGAATGGCATAATAAGATCTCCAATATCAGACTTGATTCACCTGAAAATTCTGGAAGAATTCGAGAAAATGAAAGACCAAATAGCTAGCAGTAATGCATAGCCACTTATTCATAATTGCCTTGTTACCAGAGGCTTTGAGGATGGATACTGGGATCCTAGTTTTTAAAGACAGCTCTTAAACCATTGGGAGAACTGCAGGCTTGTTATTCTGGTATTGGCCTTAGGCAGTTTAGCACAAATTATCATACAAAGTAGGATTCACGGTGCCTGAAAAGCTGTGATCTATGCAGGAAAGATAACATGAATTTTGCAAAAAGGAAATTGCAAACATCCTGGAATTCTTTGGAGAGACAGGAAAAATGTGGTTAGGGGCTGTGCAGCTGATACACTTTCCTTAAATTTCCACAAGGTTTTTGATAAAGGCATTTAACAAGGGTTTTTAAGGCATAGCATAAGAGGGAAAGTCCCAGAATAGGTAACCAGACAAATGGAAAAAGCACTTGTCAAAGTAGAGGGAGGTCAGAACTGGAGACCTAGGTTCAATAGCTGGTCAGGTAAAAAGAGTGATTGGGGAGGTCAGGTTTCTTGCTGAATCACAGATATTAACTGTGCTAATGACAAGGGCTGGTTGCAGTGTCATCCCAAATAGACGGGCTTGTCAAAAATAGCGGGTGAAACTTAGGGAGTTGTCAAGTGATACAGTTCAGAAAAAACAGTCAAGTTCACCTGGCACTGAGTTGGCTGTACCGAGCAAGAGTCAGATTTTGCAGTAGGAAGAGTAACTGTAAGAACATTTCAGTACCTGTTTGCAGTCAAAAAAACAAAATGATGGGAACTACTAGAATAAAAAGCAGGAGTTTGATACAGTTTAAGAATAAGTTGTCTGTGTTTAGAGCCAGGTAAACATCTGTGATGAAATGCATTGTGTGATATCTGCCTTTACTTATTGTCATCACTGTTAATTGGATTTGCCTTAAATCAGAAAGTTAGTACCCAGTTGTGGTAAGCAGCACATAGAGGCATTTACCAGTTCACCAACATCAGAAGCGGTGCAGATCTGTAAGACCATGAGAAGTGATCTTTTTTCTGATTCAGATTATCAGATGAGATTACTGCACTCCCCAAAAAAGAGACTGAAAATATTAATGTGCAGTCTTGTGCTCCTGAGATCTTTTCAGTATTGCTTTTATTATAATGAACCATTAGTTTTTGTTGCATTTTTTAACCACAGTTTTTCAATCTTAGTCAAAATAGCCTGCTGATACCTTAATTTGCATTAAAAATAACGTTATTTTCTCTTGCAAGATTCTAAATTGAAATGAAATTGTTCTGCATTGACTGCTTGGTACATGGAAAAATCATCCAGTGTATCAGAGAAAGAAAAATAATAAAAAGAAGTTTAAGTTAGTTAGATGAAATATCAGGAGAAAGAGAGGCACATGTCCTGTTTCATCTCAGCAAAAGAACAAAATTACCATGAACAAGGTTTGGAAAGCATACTGTGGGAGTAAGTCCTTGAGCAGGAGAGCCAGCTGCCATACTTGAGTTATGATGAGTGTATTTCAGAGGAGCTCAGAGGATGTTCTTTGACTGTCTTTTCTTCCAACTGCTTTATCTTTTTTTTCCCCTTTTGGGCCATGCTGTTCTAAAGGAGTGTTCTAATAATACTTAGGGATCTTTAAAAATCCTTACCCTCATCTGTTTTTGGGTACTTGGAGCCTAACATTTCTGTTTGGCACTCTGTGAAAACTGCATACCTTTCTTGGACTCGCAGACACCTAAGTGAATAGTCTCCCTGGTTTCATTGTCTTACATGATGCTTTCCCTGGATGTTTTCCTCTGTTGTTTGTGTGAAGAAGATTTTTTAATGTTTCAGAGAAGACAGAATGAGTTGTTAATAAATTATTAATCTTTTCCCTCTTTCAGGCTATTCATTTACATCACTCTGTCAGTCAAACTAGTGTGACTGTGCGTCTGCATGGACTACATCAAGAAAGGCTAAAACTAATCCAGTCAGGAGAAAAAATATTAAATTCCTAGCAGATCCTGAAGAATGTTCTCGTTAAGGCTTATTTAATGCTATAAGAAATTACCGTGGCTGAAAAATGCTCATGAATGTTTCACCTGGAAGCTACTTCGCTCAGTCTGACAGAGGGCACCAAGTCCAGGCTAAACAGATTGAAGACAATTGCTTCTGGATAATTAGATTATGTGATAAATAAGCTGCATGTGAAGCAGAGCGGGGTCACAGGAGGGAGGGAGGTGTCAGATGTTAGGGACAGAGAGAGAAAAATCTTGTAGGTTTGGGACAGTTATGAGTACAATTTGTGTGGTCAAAGGCTGATGTTACTGAAGTATCTTTTCATCTAACTTGTCATTAAGTCTGCTTATGTAGTATACACCACATGTTTTTGTTACAATTAGGCTGTGACATAATAACCCTTTCCAGCCCCTGTGAAAAGTTATTGCCACCAAGTTGATGTCTACTGAAATTTTTGAAACTCCCTCTGGTTTGAAATGTAGAGAATCAGTCAAAAGTTTGCGTGCACAGAACACTGGATTTTCTTAATTAGTAGAAAATCAGAGCCAGACATGTGGGCTCTCATAAAGAAGCATCTTTTTTTCATGTTGCCAATATTTGTAGAAGAGACTAATTCTTCTCAGTTGTTGATAGCATCTAATACAAAGTCATTGCCTACATTTCCTGTGTAGTTAAGAGAGGGAGAGAGAGAGAGAGGTGAGGACCATCAGGGTGCTTTTTCATTGCAGGTGGTTTAGGATGAGGCAGATTGCTTTATTCGAGCCTCTGGATTTATTAGAGGGAGCATAGATCTAAGTATGCGTTAAGTACATACTTTTTAAACAGCTCAGGTTATAGGAGGTGACTCCCACTGAACATTTCATTTAAAATCACTGTGTGGGCTGTGACTTAAACATTGTGGTTTGTATTTCTTCTACAACTCTTATTTATGTGTTAGCATAACTGCTGTAATCAGGTAGCCTTGCTGCCTGTATAAACAACCACTTCTTGAATCCCATTAATTTCTTGGCTTCTGTGCTAACTGTACACATGTCAATTCAATAAGTTAACTGTATTCTTCAGAAAATAGGTGTTTACTTCTTTCTATTTGCACGTGAAACTGCTCAGATTAATTAGATGTCACCTTGTTCTTGCATGAGGAGGCAGAAATAGAGCCTGTTTTATTAATCTTTGTTTCAGTCAAGTAATACATATCTTTCTGGCATGTCTCTGATAACTTCTATGAGAGTCATGTTCTTTTCTAACAACATCTTGTGCTGGGACTGTGCTAAGAAATAAAACTTGTCAAGCTTGAGGAGTACAGCAGATTTATGTAATAGCTTTGTCATGTTGTTGCTGTTATTCTCCATCCTGTTTCTTTGGTATGCATACAGGATGTTTGGTGGTTTGATTGCTGATACCCACTGAACATATGTTTTCGTTGAGCTTCCCATAGTGATGCACAGGTCTAGTTTTTGTTTTGCTTTTCCCAAATTGAGAACAGTTTGTTCTGACCATAGCAGTGAATTGTCCAAATGCATCCATTTGTGGACGTTGCTTTGCATTTATCAACATCTCATTTCATCTCTGCCTGGTGTCAGATCATTACTAGTTCCCATACATGGGGCAGTAATTGTCAAGGGGGGGGAATCCAGAATAATCGGAGCAAAATTTCAGTCTTACTAGTAAGTTGTTGTGATATATGAGAAAGAATGACAAAGTGGTGAAGAGAACTTGGTAATATTTTGTTTCTTGTGTTGGAGGAAGCTCAGTACAGTTCTAATTTCCTTTTGATCGGGTGATCTTAATGATACTGGTATATGGGAATGCTGCAATAAATCTGCATTTTGTCACTTTCACCTGCTCTCTTCAGACCGTGTGCTGTCCTGATCTACCATAGACAGGAAACTTCTGGGTTTGGCTCAAAACTTAATTATTTTAAGCCCTGTTCTCCCTTGTGCGCCATTTTTCTTTCAGGTGGCTTAAAATCAATTGAGAGTGCTTAACTACACAACATGCCATAGTTTTGCTGTGAATTAGGGATTCTTGGATCCATAAAAACATGCTGTACCACTTTGCTGAGAGCCCAAATGAGCGTAGCTGTACTAGCAAACAGTGTGTTCAGGTGAACAGAGGGCTAAGAAATTTTAAGGAACAATATATCTGTGTTGATAGTGGAATTCACCTATTAAACACAAATACCCCCATGAAATGCCAAATTAAGATCTTGAGATGAAACACTGATGTTTTGTTTATATTCTCTTTCACCATTCATGTCTGCCTTCAGTTCTGCTATTTTATTCCTGCAGGACTACACAGACATTATTTTTCCCACGTCCCATATGCCCAAATCATGTATAAAGATATTTAGCTCAAATACCATGCATGCAAAACATTCCACACTGTGGGTATGAGGTGACGTTTGGTGTGTCTTTAACATGCTGTGGTGTTCAATTACAATGCAGCAAATTTATTTTTACACAGCCTTCTTCATAGAAAGTATAGAAAATTGCTTTGTGGTGAGTCATCTGTCAGCTAAAGAACTAAAAGTCTTGTAGTGATATTTAAAGAGAGAAAGTGGCTCAGAGCTGACAGAGTTCAAGACAGAAAAAGGAACAGAAATGAAAGAGGAGGCCTCTGACTATGGAGAAAATAGAGGCAAAGACTGGAGGGGGAGGAGTGATAAGAAAGCCAAACACACTGGGGATGTCAGAGGCAGTTCAGGATACCACGCAGACCAGTTGGAAGTATAATTTGGGCTCCAGATGTCTCTGCTGGATCACTCTGGCATTAGACAAGCAAAGATTCTAGAGAGAATTGCATAAAATCAGGTAATTGGGCTCAGTGTACTGGGAGGAATTTAGAAACATGCAGGTAGAGGTTGATGGAAGGGTAAATAGCTTAACTTATAATGGCAGAGCATTAGAAGAACACTGGTATTTAGGGCTCCATGATTAAATGTGTGAGCATTTTGTTAGACTATGGAAGAGGGAATTTTAGTTAATTAGACGGGAAATTATTATAGGCATGAATACAGATTTCTGCAGCAGTGCAGTCAAAAGGAGGATGGATTCTGGCAGTCTTCCTTTGCTAGTGCCAGGCAGGCAGGCTTGCATTCAGAAGTGTGTGTGGGAGCACGTCAGTTCAGGGTCAGAAATGACTTCAGAGGTCTGGCTTTGTGTACGGTGATAAGATATGAATAAAGGAACATGAAAGCTGTCTTGGAGAGCAGGAGGGACTTCTTTCCCTTGACATTTGAACCTTCTGAAGAATTAGGGTGTAGGGAAATTACAGTGTAGCAAGGGAATGGCAGAACCAAGGCAGACTGTTATAGGAGAGCAGATTACTTGCCAAGGTCCCTGATCCCCTGTAGGCTTTCCCTATAGAGATGATGTCCAAAACTGAGCTAGCAGAATGATACCCCAAAGGGCAATGAAGTTTAAGGAGAGGAAAGTAAAAGAACCAGTAGCAGATGTCTGATGTTTTTATGGCACAGTACTATCATGGAGGGATGCTTCAGTCCTTCATTTTGAATTACATGCCTTCCTGCTTTCTTGGTCAAGTCTTCCAGCTGGTAGTGTGGACCTCTTGGGAGAGCTCCTCGTCCCATACTCCCCAGCCTGCACACAGTGTTTTTTGCCCTGCAGGTTCTTTTGGCTTCACTCTGTGTAGAACCATATTATTTGTAATATAATCTGAAGTATGTAGCATGAAGGAGAATGCAGTCTTTACTGAATGTAGAAGGGAGGAAAGCTTTTCTTAACGCATTCACAGAAATTGGCTTTGACATTGTAGAGCTGAAAGGCATTCTAATCATAAAAGTAAGGTTAGAGCCACTCAGATGTCCCAAAATTTGAAAGGAGTAATAGATCATTTTATGCAGTTCCAAAATGCTTATTACAGATCTTCTTATTTACAGCTGTCATTTTGTTTTTGAATCTGCAGATGAGGGGCATCAAGTACAGACCAAGAGAAGACGCATTCGAAGAAAGAAACTAAAGAACAGTTTACAAGACTCTAATATTTTACGTGGAGAGCAAGTAGAATCTGGAATGCAGGAGGCTCTTGTTCGAGATAATTCACAGCTGCAGCAGATAGACAGTCCCAAAATCAGCAAAAACAAAAGGAGAAAAATGAAGAAGAAGCGACAGAAAGAAAAAATGAGAGCAGCTGGCTTGCTAACAAAAACTACCGGTGTGGATTTTACATATCAGCCTGACAAAAACAACAGAGAAGGAACAGCAGACTTGAAAGACGCAGATGAGAAGGCAGATAGCATTCTGGATTTCTTGCAGGCAACACAGCAAATTTATTTTGCTGACAGTATGTATTACTTTCTCCTTTTTCTTCTGTGAATATTGCCATGTTTAGGAAAATAGATGTGCACTTCTTTTTTTTCTGTAGAATGGGCCAAGCCTGCTTGAGAAGTGTTATCTTTTAAACTTGTAACTTCAGACATGATAATGAGCATTTGTCCCATTTTCTGGTGTGTGCAAGATAACAACCACATCTGTATAAAAAACTGTGGTCCTGATTGCTTTGTTTCTCTGTCTTTGAAAATGTACACAATATTTCTTTCTCATTTTTAAAATATTCCAGCGTGCTCAGGGTAAATGTAGTGGTTAACATAGACCAAATTCTTTTCTCTGAAAGCAAACATCCAGAAGGATTACCTGCTTTCAGAAACATTTAGATGGAGGCAATAATTGTGATTCTAAACTGCTTACATGCTTAACTGTCTCCAAACCAACCTACTTTTCAAAAAGCTCTCCTTCCTAGGAGGAGGTTTATTTGTAAATGCCTAATGAAATCTAGACAGCTTGGATCCAAAGGAAAGAGGAAGATACTGCTGGCATTGAGAAAGTATTTTTTCCTAAAGTAGTTGTGAAACGAATGTCAACTGCTGTTTAATGCACTTTCTGTAGCACTTTAGATAGGATTAAATGAGTGTGATCCCTAATGGCCTATAGTACATGCATTCTTGCCACTAAAATCAGGAAAGTTCTTATAGTTGTAGCTAAATGTGTTCCTTCCCTTGCCCTCCAAAAAAGCTTTGTGTGTGATGCTTTGTATAATGTTGTAAATGCCTCCTGGAAATAATGATGTTTTAATGATAAGTATCATAATTATCTGTACTTACACCAGATTCTCTTGGTATCTTCTAGAAGTAAATCTGCTTTCTCAAAGGCATTTTGTGTTCCTTAGCTGCTCAGCTCAGAACATAGCTTTAAAATGATAACTGTCTTGTAAAACTGGAAAGAAAAAAAAAAAAGCAGTGAAAATATTTTCAAAGTGCACGGCCTTGGCTGTCTTTGTGGGGCTACATGAAGAATATTAAACAGCTTACCTACCTGTGTGACCCACCTTATGTTAGAACTGTCAGCCTCTACTCCCATAAAATTCATCTTTCGACTACAGAATTACTTTAAAAGCCCTGCTAAGATGACATGAGGGATTTCATGCTAATTTTTATCTCAAGATTTATGCGTAGAATTTTCTTTGCTTACTGTTAAAATATTTCTGCTGTGTCAAGTCTTATATGATGTCTAGTGCTTGAAAGACATCCTACTTTCTGGCTAGTGTACTGCCATCATCAGAAATAATAATTTTACTACTTCATTGTGTGGCTAAGCAAATGTAGCCTACACTATTTGCATGTGCAGTGGTGCAGTTCTAGGCTAACAGAGTAAAACTGCAAACTCAGTTAACGATTCTGTTGTTAATACAAGGCCTAGAGCAGAGTACTGGTCAGTTCTGCACAGCTGTGTCACATGTAGAAATTTGAACAAAACATATCCAGGTAAGTAAGATGTTGCATCCATGAGTCAGTGTGACTAACTTCCTTGTTAGTGGACTCCTAGTATATATATTGATCTGGCATCACACTGTTTGCCTTTACTAGCTGAGTAACTGTAACATTATCCAATTTTTTTTAGATAAAATTGGAAGCCATTGTTTTTAGCAGCATTTTCAAATGATTGTACTTGTACTAAAATCAGAAAGCTGAGTCTGGAGAAGCCTATTCTTGTAACTCGGATTGCTGGTTAAAAAAAGAAAAGGAATAATTTAAGTTTAAAGGGAGTCTGGTTAAAAGGACATTGCATTGGTTCTGAAATGGAATAATTAATTAGTGCCTTAGCACTGTAGAGACCGCGTCTGTCCTTGTCTGCCGTGTTGCATGCTGTAACATCCACTTTTTAAATAAAAACATTAAAGTAACAAGATCTTTGGATGCCTCCAGAAGTGCTTCACAGAAGTTCCTCACAATTATTCTGCAAATGTGGGCATTTTTACAGTGTGCACAGTGTAAGAAGCAAAGGCTTCGGGCTGCAGTTCACATCATACCTTCCTCATACCAATTTGAGAATTCTCGTGATTTCGTGTCACGAGGAATTCTATTGTCCTTTTAACCATTTCCTATTTTATAATTGTTTAACTAATTAATTGCAAATAGAGCAAGCTGTTCAGTGCATGATGTTTGGTTGTAAGTTGTACTAGAAAGGAAGATGCCGTCTGTGTAAATTCTCTGTGCTCGTTGAATATTCTTAATATTTTTCCCAATGTTTTTACAGATAAATCAAAACGCATAGATTCTACTGTAACTTCAGCAGCTGCTCAGGGACTTCTGCAGTGTCTTGAATCTCGCAACGTGTCTTCTTCAGATGTAACCCTTCTACATAGGTTGAAATCCCTTGTATTGCTGCAGGATATTGAGAGACTGCAGGATGCTTTGAAACAATTCCAAGAGCATTCCATGATGCCTCCCGGTATGTGCTATTGACTCATGACCATTTACTGATGTTCTTTGTTTGTGTGGATTAAAATTTGGATTTGTCACAGATTTGTGTATTGGGAAGCTGTAAGTAATTGTAAACTAGTAAATCTACACTTAGACAAGATTGAAAGCATCATTCCCACAGAAAATGTAACAATCCCCCCTATTTCTTGTTGGGTTGTGAAATTTTCCATATTCCTCAGTGGCTGCAGTGTACAAGATGATTATGATTCTTAAAACACTTTTTTTTTTAATGTTACCTGTTCTTAGACGTAGTAATATTTAAAGAATATTCATAGTACACTGTCTTTATAGGCTTTTTAAATCACTAGAATTAACTTGTTAATTTTAAGAGATTTCTCTCATCCAGTTTAGGATTCATTTTAGATACATAATAATCAATAAGGGCTATGATTTAATTTCCATATTGCTGTCTTCTTTAAAATAGAAATTTTTGCATGCTAAAGCTTGAGTTAGAGCTTAATTTTTCTTTAAATATAAATGCCAGTTTTAAGTTACTAAAAAATACTATTGATAATGAAAAAAGTGAAGTTTGTGTAAAAAATAGCATAATAACTTCATTCATAAAAAGAAAAATTATTCTTTTACTAAACCCTTTCATTCTCAAGGTACATGCCTGATTTAATTCATGCTCCTTTTGTTCTCTGTTATGACCCCTGTAATTGCAATATAATTTATTCTTGAAAGTTCCTCAAATGAATGTGTGACCAACATGTAGTCCGTACATCCATAATAATTCATTTTTTAAGTCACTGACGTTCAAACACTCATTCTTACTTATCGTTAGTGCATTTGTTGCAGCATCAGCCACATCTACAAGATGTACAGAATTTTCTTGCCTCCCAAAATATTTAATCAGAGTTGAGAGCGCTTGCTGTGGCTCAGGAGAATCTCAGCCATTTCTAATAGCGCTCTGAGTCTTTTAAGAAGTAGTGACTCAGATGGCAGCAGTGTATTAACAGTAACTTTGTGTTGCATCTAAAGAAGCTTTGAGCAACGTGGTCTGGTGAGAGGTTGTCCCTGCCTATAGCAGGCAGTTGAAACTAGATGATCTTAAAGGTCCCTTCCAACCCAAAGCATTCTGTGATTCTGTGATGCTATACATAAAACCGTAGCCATCAAATGCTTAGCAATAGCATAGAAGGAAGGGACTATTGTTTGCAGAGCCATTAAATAATGTGCTCCATTATAGTGGCCAAAGATCCCAGCTAAGATTGGAAACTATTGCATGCTATGTATTGTAAAAATACACAAAAGAGAGAATTCCTGCCTGTAGAGTTCATGGATTGTAAATTTTGAAACGAACTTGGAGAATTAAATACAGATTCTTTAGGATATAAAAAAGGATTATGGCAGCCCTCAAGGTTCTACTAGATACAAAGCGTCCAGATACGCATGGAAAAAAATCTTTCTGCATTCAGGAACTCAATTCAAGAATTAGTTGCAAGCCTAGATTTTATGATATTCTTTTCAAATGGTCTTGTCAGATGTAATACACATTTGCAAACTAAGCAAGACTCAGCAGGAATAGTGGTAATGGTAATTCTCCTCTAATTAAATGACCTAAATCAGCTTTTATTGATTAAATCCAAGTGGAACTGTTAAAGTGACCACATTCATGATATTCCTTTCAGGCCTTACCCAAATTCTGCTGAAGATGGCAGGAATTCTGCTAGTTTTGCAGCTTCTGGACAAGCCACTCTTGTTTCCTCTATAGCAGAAATATCAAACTGAGGAGAAAAGAGAAGCAAATAAGAATCAAATACATACAATTATGGTGACTGTCAGATGTGTGTATCTGTCACTTAAAAAACTGGAATACAGTTTGCTGAAGGGTTTCAGATTTTGTGTATGTGTGTTATTTTTTTAATTATTTTTTGTTTTTGTTGATACAACCTGAAACTTTTCAGTTGATTTTTCTCGCTGTGAGTCCTGTCACCCTGGGCTCAATTCTAATCTTGTGCCAGATTCACAGTGGTGTAACTTAGTTATTTGGTATTCGTGATGTACAACAATCTAAGAAAAAATTATATGGAGCAGTCCCAAGGACAAATACAGGCTGGGCTTGAGAATGGCTTCTCTATGGAGAAGGATTTGGGGGATGTTGGTAGATGAAAGACTCAACATGAGCCAACATATGTGCTTGCAGCCGTGGGCTGCGTCAAGAGAAGTGTGACCAGAAGGTCAAGGAAGGTGATTCTACCTCTCTGCTCTCATGAGACACCACCTGGAGTACTGTGTCCAGTTCTGGGGCCCCCAAAAGAAGGATATGGAGTTGTCAGAGTGCATCCAGAGGAGGGGCACAAAGATGATCAGGGGGTTGGAGCACCTCCCCTACAAGTGACAGGCTGTGAGAGCTGGGGCTCATCAGCCTGGGGAAGAGAAAGCCCCAGGAGACCTTATAGCAGCCTATCCAGTACCTGAAGGGGCCTACAGGAAAGCTGGGGAGGGACTTTTTATAAGGGCAGGTAGCAACAGGACTAGGGGAAATGGCTTTAAACTGGAAGAGGATAGATTTAGACTAGGTATCAGGAAGAAATTATTTACTGTGAGGGTGATGAGACACTGGAACACATTGCCCAGAGAGGTGGTGAATGCTCCCTCCCTGAAGGCATTCAAGACCAGGCTGGATGGGGCTGGGAGCAACCTGGTCTAGAGGAAGGTGTTCCTGCCTCTGCAGGGAGGTTGAACTGGATGATCTTAAAGGTTCCTTTCAACCCAAAGGATTCTACGATTCTGTGATATTGTTATGAATTATTAAAAGATAATTAAACACCTGCTAAATATTAATTTGGCTCAGCCAAGTTTAGTAATACATTCAATTAGCAATTGAGGAATTTCATTGAATGAGAATATAATGCTAAATATTTTCCTTGAATTAGTCATTTAATTATACATTTATTTTTCCTATCTTTGGTTCAGTAGTAAGTAGTTTTGCACAGTTTTTAACTTTTTACATTTCTTTCCCAATGAGCAAGTGATAAAAGTCACAGTTATAAAAGATCTGTTGTCTCAGCTGATTCAAGTTCATGTTATAGAAATGCAGGATAGGACTTCTTATGAAGATAAGCATGTACACTACGTATTAGAAATCTTGATTTTTTTACAAGTTGATATGATTTCCTTGCCTTTTATTCTGATTTTGTTTCATTTTACTGGGATGTAATGTTCAAGAAGGAAAGGTTATTCCTTCTTAACGTGGTGAAAGTATAACATTTTTTCTTAATTCTAGTGGGGTGCCTTATTTGTACAAAATTAATTTGTTTCCTATAGTTCACAAGGCAATATGGTAGCCCTTTTTCCTGTGGCTACAGTTCTACTTAGGGTGCCAGCATTGAAGCAGAAGCACTGGATGTTACGTTTTGTTCAGTTTTGCCTTTAATTCAAGGAAGGAAAGGAAGGAAAAAACAGTGAAAAGTGACCCATCTCTTTCATATACTTGCGCATTCTCCTTTTCTAACTTCTACAAAGTAAACATGTTATATAATTCTTACTTTTTTAATTATTCTTCTACTGATTTATCTTAAGCTCTTGAATTTCAGTTTTTGCAGCCATGCACGTTTGCAGTAGAGTCAGGAACTTTTTGCAGGAAGAGTAAATTGCTAAGGAGATTGAAAAATTATCAACAGTAGTATCTTTAGTCCTTCATTCAAGAGAGAAAACATGCTTAAAAAGCACAGGAACATCTATGATTAAGAAGTACTGGTTGATCTGTCCAGTTGTCATCATCTCATAAATGGGAGATTAAATAGCATCTGAGTAATTACCTTATCCATCAGTGACCATGCAAAATTGAGGCTGGTCAGAAAGTTTTCTTTGAAAATGGTTATCTGATGTATTGCTGTTCAAGTTTAAAACAAAATAAGTCCTATTTAGTATTTCCATTTATTTTGTAGCCTTCAATGAAAAATACTTAGCTCTACCTACAGTCTTCTAAAAACACAGGGAAGAGAATGTTTAGAACTCAAACAGGCACACGTTTCTAGCAACGGAAGCTTTGCAGGTCCAAATCAGAAAGTAAGTAGCCATTTGTAGAAGACAGCCAGATGCCTTCAAGATCCTCCACAGCAGAGTGGGCAAAAGCAGAGATGCAACTGGAAGTAATGCTCCATTTGCTGATTAGAAGCTGGTTGAAATGAGAGCAAATTGTCTTTTCAAATCAATTATTAAAGTGTAGGTGATCACCTAATTTAAAAAAAAAAAAGTAATTATCTCCTAATTTATAAACTTATTCTGTTTCTACTTACCAACTTCATTCCATTGTCTATTAACATTTTCCCTTTGCTGGTTAGTGTCAGATTTCAAATATATTCTTCCCTTGTTGCCTGGGAAATTATCACTCAGAGATGAGCCAGAAGCTTCTTTTAACTGTCTTTTTTTTTTTTAAGAGTTGTCCTTTTTATATATATGTCTCCTTTGTGTGAGGGTACATTTTGCACATCAGAAGTAATAGAGTTACTGTGTGCCAACAGTAAGCAGGCTGGATACACAGAAGGCCTGAAATGACTAAATTAAACTTCTTTTTCTGAATGAGCATTCAAAGAAAAAGGAAATTAAATGTGAAAGCTGTATTAACATAATCTTATAAAATCATCTTAAATGTGATGTTATACGACAAGCAATGTAGAAATCTCTATCATTAAAAAGAAATAAAGTTAAATAGATGATCCTTGAGTTAAAACATAAATTTTAGGACTTTAATGCAGCATTTAATACAAGAATTCTCATTTTCAGATGGAATTTTGTGAAGTTATTCTGCAGAAAGAAATGGAGAAGACTGCACTCTTTTAGCCTTACCCATATGATCATGTCATTTAAATCTCAGTTCTTCTGAAATAATGAACCATAATAAAAAGGCATTCAAATATATAAGCCAAAATTGTACCTCATACAAATAACTGACATCCTATAAGAAAACGCTCCTGTTTATCCAGGAATTCCTATATATTAGCCTTCAATCTCTCAGATATCTGTAGTGCTTTTACAGAAATGATAACATGGAATGAAAATAGATGTTCACACAACTCTTTTTCTTTAATGTTCAGAAATATCATAAAGATGTTTCAGGAGAAATATTTTTTCTTTGTTTCAGATCATACCAAGTTCATCATTACTCTGTTTCACTACTGGATTACAGATATCCTTCCTGTGAGGAACAAGAAATAAAGCCTTGCCTGTGTCTGTGTGTGCAGGGTTAAAATTTAATATTCAAGCACTTAACCAAGTAGCAATTATTCAGAAAGAGCAGTGTCAATATACATTCTACATCTTCAGGTAAATGAATTATTTTTTATTTTTACAAACTCCAGAAGCAGCCAGATATGGTTTGTGTTATTGATCAAGACTGTACATATGCTGTATGGCCTGAATCTTCAGCTGGATGAGTATGTATATTTCATTTTGGGATAAGGGCCTAATCTAAAATGATCTAAGTTTGTATCAAGTATTTTGTTCAAGAAATATAGAAATTTCTGTTTAGAAATTGACAGTTTCTTTCTGGAAGTTTCTTTGTTGTTTTCTTGTGTATTCGATATAGTTGTCTACCTGAAAAACAGAAATGTATTTTTTTTTATGCAAATTTCAGGAAAAATGCATTTGAGGACTGTATTTTTGCTGAATAAAGTGATAAATTATGGAAGCAGATAAATTTCTACACCTGCGTCATGTAGGTACTCTTTGGAATTATACAGGAGTTTTGACATCATTTTAAGAATGATTCTGTTGCCCAGTGTGTTAGTTTGTGGGTTTCACTGACTGTGGAACTATAGGACATTGTTCTCTTTGTGATTATTGTGCAGTCCTTCTGCACCTGCATTTATCTTTCTATAGATGTACAATAAATAATATCTATGGCGTAGTTGCAAAATATTTTCAAATCCTGAAGAAAACAGTGCTTTGTAAGTGAGGGACTCTTCTCTCAGCTGAGTGATCCCCTGATAGACGATACAAAGGAAGCCATCTTGTATCCTAGTGTGTTAGTGTCCTCATCAGTAAGATGGAGACTACGTGTTTATCTCTTCCAGCATGTTCTTGAAGATACATTGGTGGCAGGTAGATGTATTGCATGTGTTTTTACTTTGTTTTTGTATTATTTTGTCAGGTATAAATTATTTCAAGGCATCTTTTAGTGGTAGGCAAGTATATATCACTTTCATACCTCTTTCTCATTACTGAAAAAAATTAGGAGTGCAGCATCACGCTAAAGAGTATCAGGTCCAGAAAAAAATGGCGTTATGGCTAAGGCAGGTGTATGCAGGCTGGGAGAATCTGAGTTAGCTCTGTATCCTCTAGGGAGGATAACTCATCAGTAAGTGATGGAGCACTGGCACAGGCTGCACAGAGAGGTGGTGGAGTCTCCTTCTCTGGAGACATTCCAGACCTGGACGCCTACCTGTGCAACCTGGGCTAGGGAGCTGCTTTGGCGGGCGGGTTGGACTCAATGGTCTCTAGAGGTCCCTTCCAACCCTACAATTCTGTGATTCTAAACCAGATCTCATACTGAGGAAACTAACAGCTTATTTCCTGTTCTAAAGTTCCTGACTTCTAGCACTGAATTGTACTTGTCATTTTTCACTGATGTCATCTGTGCCTCAGTCCCATAACTGGAGGATGAAAAAAATACTATTTAAATGTGAAGCATACTGTATTGATGGATCCCATAGGAAACTAATCACTTCATTCTCAGATTGAGATGTGAATGTTGTGCAGTAAATGAGGCCTAGTAACGGCACAAAAAGGATATGTAGGATCTCATTAGGTAAGCGTCATCTATCCTGTACAGTGAAAATGGAAAAATAATAAAGATCACATAATTAAAGACAGTGTTGTCTTTACTTTGAGGGTGACAGAGCCCAGGAACAGGCTGCCCAGAAAGTTTATCGTGTGTCCTTCTCTGGAGGTAGTCAAAACCTGCCTGGATGCCAGGCAGCCTGCATTAGGGAACGTGCTTTAGCAGGGGGAGGATGGACTAGATGATCTTCAGAGGTCCCTTCCAACCTCTGCTTCTGTGATTCTGTGACATGGCTGTCTACGTGGACTGCCACAGACTGGACACTGCCTTAAACAACACTGATGAGCAACCCTACCAAGACTCACATAAAACAGTTATCCCTGGCTGATTGAGACTGCAGCCCACTAGTGAAAATACATGCACCTTCGCTTCCTAGGCACACAGACATGCCTACATTGTCAGCTGCCTCGAATACCAGCACAGGCACTCAGCCTGGCTGACATCTCTGCCTGAATACTGGGCCCTCTTACCTGCTCTGTGGGTCTGTTTGTCCCCAGCTCGCCCTGCCTGACAAAATCCAAACAGGTGCATTTTCCCATGTCTTTTGTCCTTCCTCCTATCTGTGTGCTTTATTCTTCCCCAGTTCCCCCTTTTTCTGTCTTTCAGCCTAAGCATTCCTTAATAAATTATTTGTAGTCCCACAGGCGCCCTCAAGTATCCATAATCCAGTCGAACTTGTTTCTCCCTTCTCATTAGTTACAAAGTCCAGATTGGTGATCTCCAAAGCTGTGCCTATAGTTTCTTAATGGACCATCGATTAGTGACTGGGGAGCTTTAGTCCTCACTATAATCTCTGTTATTGCTTGCTGTGGGTTTTGTCTATTGCTTTCTCTGTTACTTATGAATCCCTTTGAAGTGAAAAGGTCCTTGATCTGATAATGTGAATACCCTCACATTCCACATGCCCTTACAGATGGGCCATGTAACCTTAGTAATGACATGATGGTCATGGATCTGTTGTTGCATAAGCAGTCTCTTTTTAACACAAGTATGTAAAGAAAAGATCTGCTACTGCCCAAGCCGAGTAGAAGAAACATTGCAGAAAGTCCCTTGGTTCTTGCTTGCAGTAGAGAATACTGGAAGAGCTAGTCTGTGCATACAAGCCCCTGCACATACTGATTTTAGATGGGGCTATGCTTCGTTTGCTTTGTTTATAGCCTTTCTAGAATTAATTACACACAGTGCTAAGGGTTATTGGTTAGTCATGAACTGGGAGAAGCTAAGATTTCCAAAAAAAATACTAGATTCTTGATAATGAGGAAACATTATTTTGGTCTTCTAGATGGATAAATATTATATATTAATGAAATTTGGCTAGTGGTCTCTTTACCATACTCTGCATAAACGTGGTGTCTGTCTGAAGTGTTATTTTGCTTTGCTATTACTTACAGAAGTAACTTACATCAGATTGGGCCACTTTGTTACCATAGGACCATAATTTTATTATGGTCTCCATTATGAATAGGACTTTTTAAAGAGGTGGTGAAAGAATTTAATAGTGGAATGTCATCTATATCTGCTATTAAAAAATTCTATGAATTAAGCTGAATTTTAAGTAGCTGCATACAGAGGAACAGATCTGGGTATCTTTGCTAATCAGTAATATTTTGTACTGTCAATGGTCTAATCCCAGAATGTGAATACAATTTCTTAGCTCAAAAATGTCCTTTGCTTGAATCGGGCAGTAATGAGGAAAAGATTGCTTTCAGTCCCTCTTTTTTCTTCTTACTTCAGCCACTGTAAGAGCCTTATATTTTGTGCAGACATCAACTGGTTCTGACAAAGCAAGCCTGGGAAATGCTTCAGAGCATAGCAAGTTAGAAGCAGTGATATCTGATGTCTTTGTAAATGACCCGCAATATGAGCCGACTCATATTTATCAAACCTACCACTATTACACTTAAAGAGATTAGAAAGAGTGGAGGATAAAGTAAAATCTGAGATTTGTGAAGGTTTAGAAAATTGGACCAAATTCAAGTAGGTAGATGGTAGATTGTTGTTGAAGATAAATGTGATCACACGGGAGTGTGCTTGTTCCTGAAGCAAACACACCAAACAATGCTGTGCTAAACCATAAGGTGCAGAAGGACTTTGGAACAGCTTATGAAAGTACCCAGCAGAAAGATATAGTTTAAAAGTGTAAGAAACATTACTTATCATCTAATAATGTCAGTTAGGCCATGTACTAAAAATTGCAGGGGCATTTTGGTTCTATGTTTACCACCCTATTTGCAGTCAGAGATTTTCACACACCAAAATTTCAATGCCTAGTCACTTTTCTTTGTTTCTTCTCCAGAAGAAGTGATACTGATTCTCCCTATACTTTTTATTGTTTAATTGAACAGGATTATTACCTATTTGTCTGGAATACAAAAACTGAAAAATTAAATGAATATCTAATGGTGAGCACTGTGTGTTGTACGTCTCATGGCTCCTTCAGCATAGCAATGAAGCATTTATTGCTTTGGGTTTTCATGCTCAGCCTGTCAGTGATACAGGAGACAGACCTGAAGTCTTACTCCTTGAATGTTGTTCTGTCTATTGAATGTGCAATATTGTGGGATTTTCAAGGCATTTTTATTGCAAACTTTGCATCAGACAATCTCTGATTGAACTGTACTGTATACATACAGTATTACAAGCATATTTCAAACTTCTGGGAGGATGGAACTTTTACATTCTGCTTTAAGAAGTAAGGTGGACTCTAAGAGTATGAAAAGTTTAGGGATCAAATAGAAAGCAGTCTGCATGTGGATTCAACAGTTAAATTTCTTGTTCACCTGATTAAATATTACTTAGTAAAGGAGGATCAACAGCATGATGGAAGTGAAGGTGGGCTCTGAGTAGGTGCTGGCCCCATCCCTGGGCTCCATGTACAAGGGAGACAGGAGAGGCTGAAGTAGTTTTGAGTCTCTG
This sequence comes from Callipepla californica brunnescens, assembly GCA_023055505.1. NCBI lineage: Eukaryota > Metazoa > Chordata > Aves > Galliformes > Odontophoridae > Callipepla > Callipepla californica. Next base: position 14,935,430 of record JALIRH010000007.1, on the reverse strand, counting down.
CAGTAGGGACTATGCTTGTCTGCAAGGGTGTGAGTCCAAAACCATTATTGCTATATGTAAGTACCTAAAGTAAAATTGAGTTTTATTCTCAAAATTGCCTATATAGCCTTAATGCCTTTCTTTTGTGGGTCTGTAATATGGAGAGTAGTCTCTAATGCTATGGAGGTTACTGCTTCATAAACGGTGCAGTATTTTTATAATACTTTACAAAACAGTAGGGTTATAAACTCCCTAATGTGTTTTCTGTGGCAGCTGGCTTTTCTCCTCTGCACCAGTGCAGGGGGGTTCTGCTCTGTAGGATGAAACTCTGAAATGACATGTTGAAAAGAAAGGCTTTCAAAAAAGACAAGGATGGAATAAAATAGCGAGAGGCAGCATGAAAGCAGATAATTGTTAAGCTGTCTTTGACCGAAGAAAACATATTTCACTTTGGTGTATCATAAAATATCTGCTATGTCATAGATACAGTCTGCAGCAGCAGAATGGTGCGTGTTACATTTATACAGCATGCTGCACATCAAGTGTAACAACAAAAAATAATATGAAGAGACAGCGAACTAGAACTGGGAAAATGATGATATTTAGGCCAAACTCAGCTTCTTGTTAAGTAGATTTTGTGGTTAATTGCATCAGCCCTAGATTGCACCTAAGGAGGGCTGCATTGCATGTGTTTGTGTAGCTCATCTATCTTCATTGTTAACTACTTGATCTTTTGCATTGTATTTAAGAAGGTTTTGTTGTTTTTTTTTTAATAGGGTAATTATAATGTTTGGGGTTTTTTAGCAATTTTTAAAACGTTTTCCTTAGATGAAGATTTATCTTTTTAAACTGCTGAATATAATGAACTAAGACACAAGGGGAAAACATACTGTATAAATATCAAGAAAAAGCAGAGATTTAAAAGTATTTCTTGTGCTTCCCACATTTAGATCTTAGGGACAGCTGTATATTGTATGTATTATTTGAAAACAATATAAATGCTCCGCAGTCAGTAAAGTCCAAACACAGAGCTTTAATAAGGACATTCTCCAAATTGAGTGCTTAAGTTTGTGGAATTAATAGCCTGTGTTCATTTTAATGAAGCGTATGTAAAATATATAAGCAAGCTGTGGTTCTCTTTTACATTATTATTTCTCAATTTAGGATACATAATGAAAAAAAATGATATTTAAAAATGAAGAGGACTACACAAAAATAGAGAAGGAATGAATCTGTGGTTCAAGTCTTTTTCTGTTGCATCAACTGTAGGCTGCTGTAGGTTGCCTCAACTAAAGGCTGCTTTTCTTTTTCAAGATCTTGCCAGCCTTCTCAGTCCTCAGTGCACAGATGGTACCTCCATCCTCTCAGCCTCTGGTACTAGCTTCCATCACCCATTTGCTACATTTTCAGATCTGCACATTTGTGCTTTTTCCCACAGTGCCCTCCACAGATCTCTACAGAGTAGTTTTTCTATCTTCTTCCCTTCCTTCACCACTGCCGTAATGCTACCCAAAAGCTCAGCAACAGATACAGTGCTAAGGCAACTACTGTGCTGACTGATGTGTCTGTGTACTCACATCAGTCTGCCTATATTCTCATCTGTTTTTTCTTAAAAGAGAAGCAATTTGATGCAGAGATTCAGGCCCCACCTGGAGTACTGCATCCAGGCCTGGGGCCCCCAGCACAAGAAGGACACAGAGGTCTTGGAATGAGTCCAGACCAGGGCCACTAAAATGATCAGAGGGCTGGAGCATCTCTCCTATGATTAAAGGTTGAGGGAACTGGGCTCGTTTAACTTGGAGAAGAGAAGGCTCCAGGGAGACCTCATCATGGCCTTTCAGTACGTGAATGGAGCGTATAAACAGGAGGGAGAACAACTGTTAACATGGGTTGATAGTGATAGGACAAGGGGGAATGGTTTTACACTAAGATAGGAGATTTAGGTTAGATATTGGAAGGAATTTTTCACACAGAGGGTGGTGACGTACTGGAACAGGTTGCCCAGAGAGGCTGTGGATGCCCCATCCCTGGAGGCACTCAGGGCAAAGCTGGATGTGGCTCTAAGCAGCCAGGTCTATGGGTTGGCAACCCTGCCCATGTCAGGGGGGGTTGAAACTAGATGATCTTTGAAATCCTTTTCAATCCAGGCCATTCTATGCTTCTATGATACTATTGTATGATCCTGAGTTTGTAAAGCACCCAGCACAATGAATTTCTATTACGTCTGAGGTGACAGTGTGTGAGGGTAATGTAACAGACTGAAGTCAGCAAGAAAGTGCTAGAAGATTTTGTAAGCAAGGTTAAAAATGGTATAATAATTCTCTTCTGCACACACAGTCTGCTGAAAGTGGTACCTAGTACTCTCTAGCAGATTCTTTAGGGCACTATCTGTCTGTAGCTTGCTGAGGAAAGCTTGGAGGCGGGATTCATTTCTCCTAACTTCAGATGTCAGCAGTGTCAATATTTCCATCTGAGAACCTTTATAAATACTCTGATGAAATAGATACCTGTACAGCCCTGTGCATCTGGTTGTTTCTAGATATCTGTTTTAGGTTGATGACAGTGGTACAGAGAGAATTACCTTATGTCTTTAGATTGACTGCTGTGAGAGCATAAACAGGTAGGTCAGGTGGAAACACCTGCATTGCAGACATCTGGGTCTTATTGAAGACAAATGCACTTATTGCAACTGAGAAAAAGGAAAAACAAACATGAAGGTACACATTGCATGACCAAAGCATCACCACTCAAGGTGTTGGTCTGGTAGTGACAAGCTCCTTCAATGTGGATGGAGATACATCTCCCTTCCTTGCTGCCTCTACAGGGAAACCAGAGCCCAGGAGTGGTGAAAGAGAGAAGAGCAAGGAGCTGTGCTTGGAACATGCTGAGGAGAGGCCTCTGCTTTTCCTCACATTCCCTTTTTCCCTTGATGTACTCATGCACAACGTGGCCTTCAGTACTTATCATGTAGGCTCAGTAAAAGATTGGTGTGTAATTTCGTTTCCCTCCCAGTAACAACAGTAAAGTGGAAGTCAACATAAAAGCACAACGAAATAACCATTGCTAACTATAGCAAACTGATTACCCGTTCCCTATGTTTTAGAGAGTGAACCAATAGTGAATGGAGAGTTGATTCACAGTAGTCACCAAGTTCTGTGGGTATAATGATAGCTGTTTTGATCTGAATCTGGCATGTTAGGAGCTTAAAATGAAGGTCGTGTTCAAATCTGATTTACATTCAGGGAAAGCGTCTTAGCCTATTCCCATTACTATAGTGCTGGATTCTATTTACATTGATAAACAGTTAAAATGCTTGACATGTTATTCAATTAAATCTCTGATTGCTAACTGACAGACCAAAGTGCATTGATTTTTCCAGCCGCATTAAGCTAAGTACATGGCACAGTGTTTCATTAGCCTGTCTGCTTAACCCTTTCACATTAATTCAATTACCCAGTATAAAATTAATCTGTAAAATATTAAATAACTCTGAACTTTTAAATTAGAAGGCAATGTAAGGATATATTCATCTTGATAGTTTCTGACATATACTTATTACTGGGTGAATTGCAATCTGCTGTGAATCATGTTGTTATACAGATGGCAAAAGTCACTCCAGGTTTTTTTTTTTCTCCATCCTCACTCAGTAAATGATAGATTCATGGGGGTTAAGGCTGAAAAGGACATAAGATTATCTTCTATAACCCCATCTAAATATCAGGTCATAAATCTTCCTTGTACTTCAGGTGAAGTCCAGTAACTTGAAACTGACAAAAGCACAATTTGTTGGTTTGGGGTTCTTTGCTTAAGCCTTCTTCAGAGACAGGCAAGCTTGATTTAAAGACATCAAGAAATGAGGACTTAGCCCCTTCTCTGGTCATTTATTTCAGTCCTCAGTCACTTTCACTGTTAAAAACTTGCATTATTTTTCATTTCAATTTGACTCGATTTAACTTTAAACCATTAGTTCTTGGTATACTTTTCTTCACTAGATTGACGAAGCCAATATTTTCTGTTTGTGAAAGCATTTGAACATGGTAATCAGGCTGCAGTGCACCCTCCATTTTGGTATCGTAAGAATTCTGTCTAAATTATTTGCTATAAGATGTTTTCTACAGTCTTCAAATCGTTTTTATGTCTCTCTTTAACTTTCTGTCATTTGTATTTTTTTTTCACTTCTGTAGAACAAGTGTGCATAAACTGCACACAAACTTCATTTAAAAACTCCGCACTTTCATAATCACACCATTGTTCATATCCACTTTTTTGCCACAGAATTGTGTAGAGACACCGTGTTGAATTGTTTGCAGTACGATCACCTGTAGTTAATCTTGACATCTGTAACTTTCCGGCATATAGTCCTTGGTTCTGTCCTTCTTGTTCTTAAGTGTCTGAGCTTTTGTTTGACGGTATTAACATTAATGTTCTTCTATTATGTCTCAATTAGTAAATGATGGATTGTTTCACGTGCCTGTACTGCCTTCATTAATGTCTGCTATCTGCTAACCCTGGTGTCATCTGCAAATCTTTACAGCCATGATTATACATTTTCTCATAGATCATTAATAAAGATGCTGAACGCTATTGAATCTAGTCTTACTCTTCATGGGATCCAAAGAGAAACAACATAATGACTTTCTACCTTCTTTTTGAAAATGGAGCGCTGAGATCATCTGGATGATTTCAACTCTGTTTAGCACGCTCTGTAGTGTCTTTCATGCTTTTGTTTCCTTTGATCAGAAAGTCACGTGGCACTAGGTAACTTCACAGGAGTCTCAATAGCGCAGAGTGTAATAATGACTGTACTTCTTTGGTCTTCTGCAAGAACAAGCATTATTTGTTTTAGGTAAGGACAGGAGTCCAAACAATAGACACACTAAAAAAAATAAACAATATTAAAAAAACAACTATAAAACTGTTTGTTATTGAAGTATGTTTAAGAGGAAGCAGGAAAACTGAAAAGCGATGACAGTAAATACCCTTTCAACTTTGTCTTACATATTTATTTTGAATTTGTTGCTCTGCAGGGACTCGTTTGTGTTAGTGAGGAATGTTTATTCTGAAAGATTCCTTTTTTAAAAAACATCAAAGGAGAATTCATAGCTGTTTCTTTTCCTGCAAAATGTGATCTATAGTTTTAGTTCTGTCACCACATTTCCAGTATTCTCTGCGTTCAGCAAGCCAGTCTCTGGTGCTGGTTAATGTATGTGTTATCAGTTGTGTTGCGTTTCTTCCAGCTGGTTATTAAAGAAAGATCCTTGCAATAAGCACACTACCAACTAATGAAAAAGTACAGTTTTGAGACTTAGAAATTAGTGTAGTAAGTTGCACTCACAGTTTTCTAGTGGGGTGTGCAAATTTTATGCAGTTTTTACATAAGCAGTTTTCTAAGCAGATTTCCAGGGGTATAGCACTGACCTATTAACTCTCAGTATTAGTGTTAACCGCCTAAACATCTGCACCCTAATCTGTTGTTGGACACAATGTAAGGATTCCTCAGAGATATTCATCTAGCTTCAGCTTAGTCTTCCAACTTCTGCTGCTCATGGAGTGCCAAGCTGCAGAGGAGGGGCAGGTGGTATGAAGAACTGAAAAGCAAGCTGCGTTAACATTTTCTGCTGAAGCTAGAAATGTTATAGAGAAGCCCCATTTACTCTGCCCGGAGCTGTCACAGTCCAGAAGTAAAGCAGGAGCAGATTCTCAGGAGGATCTTTATATGAGATCAAGCTGCCTTTGGGATTCCCACTTGAGTGCAGTGGTTCATCACTCTCCCAGTTCCCTTTAGTCAAGGCTGTATTGCAGCCTGGCCCCAAAGCTGCACAGTGGAAACACAAAGGAGTAATAATGGGGTAACAGCACAGCAGCCAGCAAAGTCACAGTACATCCAATTAGCGTAGGAACTGAGCATGAAAGGAAAAGGGTTTTAAAACAATGTGTAACTAGAAGTACTACTCCTACACCAGCTGCAGGAGCCTGCAGTTAGAACACAGAAGAGAAAACTGAAATGTTTTGTAACAGAAACTGGGGAAAAAAAAACTAACAATGAACAGCGGCCAAAGAAAAGAGACATTTGGAGCAATCTGTTGGTTTCTTTTCATTATGTGAATAAATTTGCTGAACACACTTCTACAGCTTTATTTCTGTAGAGTCTAGTTGCCCCAACCAGAATCTGACCTAAGACTGCAGAAACCCCTCACATACTTGCAGATAGTGTACAGCTTTCTGCTCCCAAATTCCATCTCTGCTAACGCAGAACATGGCTTTTACAGTTCCAAAAGGTTCTTTAACTCTCCCCTACACTTTTTAGGGAGAAAAAAAAACAAAGCAGTGTTTCTGTCAGAATGCCCTGGAAACATCCATTCTTTCAATCTAGTTCCCTTATGCATAAGCAAAAGCCATCAAAGTTAAATATACCAAGCCGAGAACATTTCAGGTGTCCCTATCAGGTCACATGAATGCTTAGCTGACTATTGTGTTTCTAGGTGTCCAGTTCACTTTCATAGTAATTTGCAAGGCTTCTTCTCTGCAGGGTGTATAAGGTAACTCAGCCTTGCTCTGCAGTGTAAAGCAGTCTCAAACTACTTGGCGTGGTACTGTATGATGACAATCTGAGCATGCTCAGGTCCTGGGAAGCAGCTGGCAATAATGACTTACCAAGGTGAGGTGGGTGGGAGGGAAGCGGAAATGGATCTATGCATCTATGAGTCTGGTATTTCCTCTGCAGGTAGTGATTCCCATACCTGTTTTGTTCCATTCAGTAACATTCTTGTGAACTACCTAAGACTTGTACTTCTAGATGAGAGAGGTGAGAAACCTGGGAGTCACAAAGTTGAGGTGGCACTGAGCAAGTATCTCTTAAGAGGATAGTCTTTTAGATTCATTGATTCATAGATACATTAGGTTGGAAAGGACCTACAGGATCATCTAGTCCAACCATCTTCCCACCACCATCCCTACCCACCAAGCTACTAAATCAAATCCCTCAGCACCTCATCTAAACGCTTCTTGAACAGCGCTAGGGACGGTGCCTCAACCACCTCCCTAGGCAGGCCATTCCAGTGCCAGACCGCTCTTGCAGAGAAAAAAATTTTCCTCAAATCTAATCTAAATCTTCCCCGGCGCAACTTGTGGCCATTCCCTCTCGTCCTGTCATTTTGAATAACAACTAAGAGTCCTTCCTCAACCTTAATGCAAAGCCAGTTGTCCAAGGCTGATCCAAATAATAGGAATTAGTTATCCACAAATTACTGATGCTTTGTACTCCAGGCTTTTGAATAGGAATTTTTCTGTTTAAAGCCAAGAAGTCCTTGTTACCTTCTTTCTTCTGAGCCCCCTGGTTTATTTTGTTATTCTCTGTGAATATACAAGATAAGTCATCTGAAAACCTACCCAATAAAGACGTTCTTCACACTGTTTCTGTTCCTTCTCTTCTCTGGGATTAAATCTGAATCTGTGGACCTGGATGTTATCTCTGCATGGAGTCATGTGCTTGCATTGCCATCCATTATGTGTTGCAGGAATATTTGCTCCCGTTCCCAATCTGGGAGTACTTGTGAGTGAGCAAGAGTCATTACAGCTGAGCATTCTGTTCTGAGCAGTGCCCTCGCACGGTGGAAAAAACTGCATCCCAATTCTCATTGAAGAGCACTGCACAGCAGGATATTACTGTATAACTGTCAGTGTTGCTTTGGTGTAGAACTTCCTCCAGGCACCCACAAGACAGATGGCTGAATCAGTCCGTAGCCATTCAACTCTGTACTGCAATTGAAAAGAAATACAAACAAAAATTTCTAACTATCTCTGCTAAGCAATTTTACAGCTGTCTATCTGAAATGAAAGCACCCTGGCTTGTTTGCTTTGCATGTTTATTGTGGTGTTGTTTTTTTTTTTTCCCCAAAGTACTACACTGTGAGTAAGTAGCCTTCCACTGAGCTTTTAATGCTCACAAAAACACAGGGCACTATGATCCAAGGCCCATGCTTCAAACTGTATGAATCCAGGCAAAGGAGAATTCTGCAAAACAGTATCAATTGAACGCTTCTTATAGACCAGTGTAAAAAGCTGTCTCTCGTGGCAAAGGACTTTTGTATAAAATTTGAGGATATCTTCCTGGTCCTGGCATAAACAGACCAGCCAGAAGCAGAGTGTTACTGGACCTGATACTCACCAATGGGGAGGAGATAAAGAGGTGAAGATTGGAGGCAGCCTGGGCTGCAGTGACCATACCCTGACTGAGTTCATGATCATGAGGAATATGGGACTGGCAAAAAGCAGAGTCAGGACCCTGAAGTTCAGCAGAGTGAACTTCCAGATGTATAAGGAATTATTAAATGAGTTCCCCTTGGAAATTGTCCTTACAGATATAAGAATGGAACAGAGCTGGTGGATCTAAAGATAGGCTCCTTTCTGAGGGCACAAGAACTATCCATCTGCCAGCATAAGAAATCAAGGAGAGGAGGCAGGAAACTAGCATGGCTGAGCAAGGACCTGCTGGTTAAATTGAGGGAAAAGAAGGTAAAGTACAGGCAGTGGAAGCAGGGATGGGTGGTTTGGGAAGAATACAGGGATGTTGTACTAGAAACATGTACAGCTGTTGGAGGACCACTGTTGGAGGATCAGAGAGCTAGAGCATCTCTCCTCTGAGGAAAAGTTAAGGGAACTGGGCTTGTTTAGCTTGGTAAAGGAAAACTCTGGGGAGGTCTTATTGCAGCTTTCCATGCCTGAGGGGAGCTTATAAGCAGGAGAGGGACGGACTTTTTACATGGTATGATAGCGATGGGACAAGGGGTAATGTCTTTAAACTAGAAGAAGGGATCTTTCAGAGCAATTATTTCATCATCATCATCATAGAATCATCATAGAATGGCCTGGGTTGAAAAGGACCTCAAGGATCATCAAGTTTCAAACCTCCTGCCATGGGCAGAGTCACCAACCACTAGAGCAGGCTGCCCAGGGCCACATCCAGCCTTGCCTTGAGTACCTCCAGGGATGGGACATCCATAACCTCTTTGGGCAACCTGTTCCAGTGCATCACCACCCTCTGAGTGAAAAACTTCCTCCTAATATCTAACCTAAACCTCCCCTGTCTTAGTTTCTCAGAAGATGGAGAGTCACTAGCTCACGTTGCCCAGGGAAGTGATTGAGAATTCCCCATCCCTGGAGGTGCTGGATGGAGTCCTGGGCAGCCTGATCTAGTAGTTGGTGCGTGTTATTAAAAACACAGATTCACCATACATTTTTGAACTGTTCTTTGATTTGTCCTGCAGTCCTTTTCAAATGATTTGATTGCTTTCTTGACCCCTAACGGAGCTTGCATTTTCATAGAAATGCTGTTTGATTTCCTAATGTTCTTAATTAACCTATGTAGCTGTGTGTGCACAGCTTTGTTATCCCTTATGTGGAATTCCATCTGCCATCTTGTCACAAGTTGTTCATGATCAAGGTGTGCTTCTGCAGCTCTGCACAATCAGCTTTCAATTGTAATTACTGTGATAAACACAGTGGAATCAGCAGCCTTTGTCCTCCCATTATTCATCACCTTTTTTCAGGTCATTCAGAACTTTTCTGAGCAGCACAGATCTTGGCACAAAGTCCCATGGGATTGCAATGGTGATTTCCTTGCAGTGGGACTCTTGCTTTTGCTTTTGTGTCTTTTAATTGCTAATTCATACAAATGAGGATCTTCTTATCCTGTGTGACCTCCCTTTGGGTTTTTTGTTGTTCTGTTTATTTTTTTATAATTTAAAAGGAATCCAGCTTTGTACACACCTTAACCACTTATTATAAAGGCAGTGTGCTTGTGAAATGTATCTTCCCTTTGCAGAAGTGTTGTGGACTGTTGCCCAATATATTTCCCCATGTGTCTGCTCGTTCTTTTCCTTGCAATGATTACTAATGATTTGCTGTACAAAGACATCAGATGTGCTCATCTCATAGAACCATGGAATTGTGAGTTGGAAGGGACCCACAAAGGTCATCGTGTCCAACTCCTGGTTCCACATAGGACCACAAAGGGAAAATCCCTTCCATGGATCAGTGGGCAGTGCTGTGCCTGTAGTTCCTCTTATCACCCCTGGGTCTCCTTGTTAAAATGGCCCATCCTACCACCATGCAGGCCTCTGATGCTGAGGCAATTCTCAAAGCTTCACAATGCAGCTAGCAATTATGCTATTTCACCCTTCGGTTAGTTTAGAGCTCTTAGGAGAATACTATCTGGTCCTAGTGATCTTTTCATTGTGTCATGTCCCATGACACAATACAATCTCTGAAGAGAGCAGTCAGTCCTAATACCAGAGCATAATGATTAAACGCAGGCATTCAGTACTGTTGCCCTCTTGTTTTGCTTTCCACCTCTAGGTAATTTAAATTTTGTTGTAATCATTTCTGTTTGGCCTCACCGTCAGACACCCACAACACTTAATCAGAATAAAGACTGCATAATGAAAAAATAACCATTATAGAAACGCTACTCTTTCAATTAATGAATTTTTCATGCTTTACCTCCTGCATGGATTGTTTTACCCTCTACTGAAGCTGATGAAGGAATCTTCCAGTGTTCATCTACAGAGTTCAGAGCACAAGAAATGTACCTTTACTCAGGATTATGCCTAAAAATAGATTAGTGATCATGCTAAGTAGCCACAACTGTGCTGGCGCAATGCCATTCCAGAAGTAATCATAGTCCTATTAAGGGATCAGAACACTTAAATAGGAACACAGATAGTCGTGGATGGAAATGGCATGTGTGTAATTGGCAATGTGAAGGCAATTTCAAGGAAACAAAACAAGGGAACGTGTCAGAAAGTGCATGAGAACATAAATTTGATTCAAAAACTTTCCACTAAATCCATGTAATTTAATTTATAACTTTGAAACATTTTCTGTCATTCTTGGAAGGTTTCAGTAATTTTTGTCTTACTATATTGTGGTTTTGAGTTTTACAAGACAATTTACAGCCCTTTTTTATTTAGGTGGACTAATTCATTAGCCTGTTGCACTGGAAACACGCAGCGTGAAAATATACAGCATCCAGGCTTTTATATCTGCCAGGACGGATCAAAGCATTTACCTTTTCCGAATTTGAAACTATATGGGTGATACAGATCTGGATATCCATTACTGCCAAATGTGAGGAACTGTCCTATCAGACCACTAAGGAGAACTTTAGGTAAATAGTTCAGATACATGGGTATATGTGTGTCCAACCTTTTGGCTAGCCTAGGCCGCACTTAGTGAAGAATTGTCCTGGGCCATGTATGAAATATATAATACAGATAATTTAGGTAAGCAACAAAACATATATATGTAAATGTTTACAAGAAAATCAGAAACCTAGTGGGATGGGCATGTATGATTTAGGACTTCTTGACATTCTGATACATTTATTTGTGCAGTAATGGTGAATTTTTATAAAGCTGTGCATTTCAGAATAGCTCAAGATTCATTGTTCCTGTGATAGGGCAGGCCTTCCCGAAGGATATTCTTCAGCTTTTATCAGGTAGGTCAGGTGCTTTGGAGTTGGAGTTTGAAGAAAAACAAAAAACAACCCAAAAAAACCCCTTACAAACTGTCTTTGTAGGATTTATGACTCAATTTATAAAACCATATGGAATATAATAACCCACACGTTTTGAATATCTGGAAACAGTGTTTGAAAAGAGCAGAGGAGTACCAGTGTAATGGTTGATGGAGCTGTGTGCTTCTGTTGTAAATCGGCGCTTTAGGAGCAGAACTAAAGTTATGGTCATGATTTGAATGTATCCATATTATCTTAGAATAAAACCTTTTCCATTCAAAAGTCCTACTAGCCCAAGCATCCTTATTGTAGGTATTTTTTCATATTATGGCTCTGCTCTTGAGAGAAATTAGAAGTGCCCTTAGCTACAGAAAAGCAAGTTACAGATGGCATAGTATGGACTAAGTACAGGACTTAGTGTATATTAGGGTCTTTCTTATATGGAAAGTACAACAGTTCTTCTCAAGCCTCCGTTTGCAGGCATCACAAGAGATTTCACAGCTAACACACCCAAATACCTGCACTTCTGGAATTACATGCCAGAAGGCTATTTTTATTTTTTTTATTTCTCATTTGTGTGATTCACTTTGAAGATTTCCATATGTGTAATAGGATGTCAGTGTGGGATGTAGAGGAGGATGAAAAAGAGCCCTGCTCAGTAGCTGCACATGCATCTGCTCATATATATGGATTTACTGATGAGGACAAGTTCTCAGCAGCAGTATAGACCTGGTAGGAATGATCTGTCCTGTTTCTTACAAATGCTTCAAATTCCAAAGGCTCTGGGCTGTGTGAATACATGCATCAGATAAGGAACAACCCAGCAGGTCAGTACAGCTGTTTGTTTTCAAGCTGCAGAAGAGATGTGGAACACTGTGTGATGGAGCCCCTCATAATCCGAGACCCTCTGCAGATGAAGCGAGGGAACTTTATGAGACTGTGGAATCTGACAGTTGAGTTTCCTATCACGCAGACAACAAAGGACACAACATGAAGAGTTCTCATGTTCTCATCACAGATTGTAATAAAGTATCTCGTATTGATTCTCACAGTGACAAACACCCAGTGAGCATTGGTCTAGCCAAGAATTCAGCCTGGCACAGGAGCAAATATGTGGTGGGTGTCTTGAGGTTGATGGAGTCTAGTGGACTTTGGGAAGGAGAGCAGAGTGAGGGGACGTGCCTTGTTCCTTGACAAGCTCCCCCCTCTTTGCTCCATCTTTTCTAAGTGGACGTTTCAGGCTCTTCGCAGGAAAGAGCCTAATGCCTTGTTTCTGAATGTGCTGTTGAGTAAGGAAGTGTCTTGTGAGTGCTGTGTATTCAGGTAGATCCATACATCTGCCTTAAGTTTCCCTAGCCAGATCAGTGAGACAGAAGTTGAAGAATACAGTGTATGAATATGCCCACCTTCTTCACAAACTGTCAGCATTGCACTGTATGTGCTTCCATTGCGCTACCTTGTGAAGTGTTTGACATGTGCTCTGAATAGTGGGACTGTTGCAAGACAGTGCATTACAATCCTCATTCCAGGGTTAACTGGGACCTCCAGGACCTCCACTGGAAGTCTCTTCACTGTGTCAATGGTTTAAGGGCTATCTTGTCAAATAAGAACCTTCCCAAAATGATGTAGATAAATCTTTCCACCCAGGTAATTCCCAGGCCAGTGAGAACAGCCCAGCATCTCTGGTAACTTAAAAGCAGCAAGCCATAAAGCTCTTGTTTAAAAAAGACAGCCAAGTATTCCGTTATTATCCATTCAGGAGTGGATTCAAAGCAGAAAACAGAACAGGAAAGTATTTGTGTTGCAATATCACTTGCACAGCAAAGGTGGACAAGCTTCTCTCTGTCTTTTGCTTATTCTGTTGATTTTGTGTTTTCTGGTATTTTTTCATTTTGGTTAAGTCCTTTTGATCCTCAGTTGTAAAATGAGTAAATATTTCTGTACTACTGTACATGTTAGCTGCAGAAAAAAAGACAGTGAGTTTATTCACTCAAACTGATTGTACAGAACTGGCCACATTCTGCAGGGCAGTGGCTGAATGATGGAGCTTGGGAGGTGGGAGCCCGAAAGATGCTGTATTTGTGCTTTCTGTTACACTGTACACCTCCTCCTGTAGCCTGTTAAATTCAGTCATTCTCATTAGTTGACTTTTCTATGGGTAGTGGGCCACTCCATGAACCTCAGTGTTGTTTTCCTTCTTCAAAGACCTCCACTGAGTGAGGGAAATGGGATCCAAGATACTGAGATCCGCTAGCTGGGAACTGAGGTAAAAAGCACAGTTCAAAGACACCAATGCCTCTCTTCAGAATCTAAGAGAAGCAGCATTTGGTGATCCTAAGCTTTGAGAACCCTTTAATGGATCACCTTATGCCAACAGCCCTTTGGGATGAGTCCTTGTGGTTCAGTGTTCAGCAGGAGAGGCAGGAAGAGACAATCCAAACCAGGTGAATTAATCTTCAGGACTGGTATGAAGCAGAGAAGTCACAAAGAATAACATAGGAGAAGAATTTGGATTCTCAAGATACAGTTCTCTCTGAACAAAATGCACTACATCAGAAATCCTGCTGCCTGGCAAGCCTCTGTGTGAGCCTGACCACACTATTTGCTGGTGATTCTACCAAAGACAATATAGACACTGACTTTATCATCTATCTTTGTCATTTTAAATGTCCAGTGTCAGTGTTGGCTGTATTGGATTACTTGCCAACCTATAAAGGCATGAAGGAGAACTTCATCAACATGTACTGCTGCTACATTCTTTTGAACCATAGAATAATAGAATCATAGAATGACTTAGGTTGAAAGGGACCTTAAAAGATCATCCAGCCCCACCCCGCTCAAACTCACAGTTGATCCCACTGTCAGAGTTATTGATGGAGATGTTAAAGACTATCAGTCCCAGACAAACTCCTGAGGGACATTACTCATCACTGATCTCCATGCAGACATTGAGTCACCACTCTGGGTACAATCTCACAACCGATTCCTCATCTGTTGAACAGTCCACCCATCAAATCCATATTTTTCCAATTTGGAGAGAAGGATGTTATGGGAGACTGTGTCAAAGGCCACTGAGGTCCAGATAGATGACATCAGTGGCTCTTCCCTTGTCCTGTGATGCAGTTACTCCATCATTAAAAGCAACAAGGTTGGTCAGGCAGGACCTGCCTGTGGTTAAGCTATACTGTCTATCCCAGAATACCTTACTCTCTTCCGTGTGCCTTAGCACAGCTTCCAGGAGGATCTGCTCCATGATTTTCCCTGGCAAGGAGGTGAGGCTGAAAGGTTGGTAGTTCCCCGGCTCATCCTTTATATCCTTAAAAACAGGAGCTGTATTGCCCTTAGTTCGGTCACCAGGGACTTCACCTGAACCATAGTGACTTTTCAAATACCGCTGAGAGGCTTGGTGACTACGTCAGCCAGTTCCCTCAGGAATTGCCCCCACAGCTCCCACCTTCTCAACCATCCACTCAAGGGCTGTGTGTAAAGCAGTCACTTCTGAAGATTTAGGCAAAAATGTGTTCTCCTTGCCTGGCTGTTGCTGAGTAAGGAGGGCACACTCTGGACTTTCCTTTTCTGGTTGTCATAACAGTAGAAGCCTTTCTTATCCTTCTTTGCACCCCTTGCCAAGTTCAGTTCCAGCTGGGCCTTGACCTTCCTTACTCCCCCGCTACACATCCGAGCAGCATCCCTATACTCCTCCCAGGTTACCTGTCCCTGTTTCCGCTTCCTGTGCATCTTGCTCTTTGGTTTGACCAGTGGGTCCCAGTTCAGCCATGTCAGTCTCTTGCCTTTCTTTCCTGACTGCCTACACCTCAGGATGGAGAGCTCTTGTGCCCTGAGGAAGACTTGGTAGGAAGGCAGCTAATTACAGTGTGCATGTAATCCTGCCTGGACTGTTTCAATTGAATGCTGTTCTATAGAAGCTCAGTGTAGTACAATGGAGAATGAGGATGAGTTATTTTGTTGCTACATCTTGTATTATTATTATTACGCATCTAAGAGTAATTTTTCTGAATGCTTTTAAACTGTCAGCTCTTTACTGCTAGGCACTGCAGTAGTAGTAGCAGTGTTCCAAAGAATCTGCTTCGTCACATGGTCCCCAGTGTCTGTGGTTTAACACAGCTAATAGTGAAGCAGGTATCTACTACACATTTATGCACCTGCTTTGTTACACTACATGAGCTTTCCATGTTACACCATAAGGTCTTGGGGTACAGAAGAAAAGGCAAGTTATGTGTTAGAACTATTTTACCTGCTTTCTCTCTTGTAAAGTTTCAGAAACCCATGCTTCATCAGAAGCCACCTTCTTTCTTTTCCATACCAAATCTCCTCAAGGCTGTATTTGTTTGTGCTGTATTAGCCTTTGGCCTAAGGAGCATTCCACTTCCTCTGGTATTTGTTCCCTTTTGTATTTATAGGAAGTAGCTGAATCCATCCCAGCCTTCCTTTTGCAAGATTGAACAAGATAATCTTGCATAATTTCTTCAGGTACTATGCCAGGTTTAGTTTGAACTCCCCTGTTTTAATCAATGGAGAGCAATCCATGCAACTGCATATAGACTGTTGATGTCTACGTCTGAACTTGCTGCATCATCTCACTGTATTACCCATCTCCACTTCTTTTCCTTTACAACATCAATATCTAAAATAGGAAAATGGCAATGGCTTGTTTTGAGCAGCTAGTACAGAGACAGACATCTGTGCTATACAGGTCTAAGTTAGCAGAGAGGAATCTAGACCAGAAACACATGCCAGAGGATTTATGCATTTGTGATGTGTTTATGCTACTGCCAGTGACAGCAATGCTTATCTATCTTTCCTTGGAAATACTTAAAAAAATAAAGTTCCAGGATCACTTTTCCTGTTCCCACGATGGCATCACAGTAAGGTCTCTCAGAGGTCTTTTGAGCCACTTCTTTTTTTCTCCTTTGTTTTCTTTTTATGCATTTTCTAACAGATACAATCTGCAGTAATTTCTAACATACAATTTTCTGTCTCAGCAGAAGTTCTCCTTTCTCTGTAGCAAAAATTAGCGTGATTTTCTGCTGTTACATGGGGGGATTTTTGCTGTTAAATTTTTGTCTGTTTCTATTATTCTGTCCTTCGATGTCTTCAAAGCAATGTGGGTAGGCAGGCTGCAAATACAGGAGTAACCGCTTGGCACTGGAGCTGTGGGAAGTGAACTAGTCAATTCACAGCAAGAAATAAATGAGTAGTTTATGCTGTTTCATTGGTAACTCCATAAGCCTCAGCAACAGTCTCTCACTACTGTCTATCTGTAACCTTAGATGACTTTGAGGTCTGAACTGTCTACAGCTGGCGATCTATGCCTCAGCTCATCCACAGTGTCCCAGTCCTCTCTTACTGACAGCATTTCTTACTTCTGCAGCGACATTTTCCAATACAGCTCCCTCATTCCGTGCTCCACAATGATAGTAGTGTAATGCAACAATAGAATAACATTGTTCCTTGCCTGTCTCATCATCTTAAAATTCATTAACCACCTTCAGATCCCTCCTTAACACCGTGCTTTGCTGCAACGCCTACAAAAATTTGGAAACAGTCTGACTGTGAGTGAGCTGAGAACATTGCCTCGCATGCCAAGCACTATATTCTCTTTGTTTCCCTGCGCTCCTCCATCTGTTGGCACCCACCTGTTTCTAAATGGATTGTAAGGACCGTGGTTCTCTTCTATGAGCTAGTGGGGTCTAATCCTGTTACCATTGAAGAGCTGGTGTTTTTAGTTACGTTTGTTTCAGGAAAAGTGAAGTGGAAGCCATCTGTGACTTCAGAATCCTGGCCATATTCCTCCATCCAGGCCTGCGTAAGGGTGGTGAATTTTGGAAAGTAGTTCTCCAGTTAAATATTTGAATTACTTTCAAAATGGCAGTGGTGTATTCTTGTGGGAAGTGGCTGCTGCCTCCACATGTCTTTGCCCTCTTTTCTTACCATTGTCTGGGGCCCTAATGATTTGCTTTCAGAGAGTGTACCAATAGGTGAGGATGCAGCTCATCGACAGCACAAAGTGCTCAGCAGTAGCAACATCATGAGCAAAAACCACCAGCAGGAGTTAGAGCAGGTCCCAGTTAAACCTGTGTCATTACTTCAGGAGAGTGGTCATCCTGAAGGCATGGGTTTATAGCAAGAGACATTTAGTTTCATCATTGATTTCTCTTCTTAATGGAAATAGAACACAAGGTTGTAGATACGGGTTGGGCCAAAGAATTATTCACCTTTAATTCTGGGATGGGGAGGGAAGGGAGGATGTCAGCATGTCATTTGCATTTGTGCCTGTCTGTTGCCCGTTAAAAAACTGTCTGTCAAGCTGTGAAGGCACCAGTAGATGAATGAGATGAGCAGTCTGCTCTGCTAGCAGGATCCTCGTGCATTTGCCAAGAGAGCAAACCTCTCTTGTAACAAGAGCCGTGTGCTGCCTCAGGTTGTCTTGCTCCCTCGGCCCGACCCAGGGATGTCTGTGGAGGGGACATGCAGCTCTGCAGAACTTCTGGCTGATGTGGCAGTTATGGTTCCTTTCTGCTATGTGAACTTCCAAAGGAACTGAGGCAGACTTCTGTTTGTTCAAAGAACTGAAATAACATAGAAGCCGGGCGTGCGGTTCTTTCAGAGACCTTGGGAAAGTCAGGCAGGTTTTGGTAACACCTGCAATTACAGAAGACATTCTTCTGTTTCACTACATTGAGCACGGCCAGGAAATAACTTTTAAAAGATCTGTGGCATTCAAGGCATCTTGTTTCCCTGTCCTTTTCAGCACAGAGATGCTGGATAGGAAGTTCTCCCTGTCAGAACACTGTGCCCCTGTGTATGGGAACTGTTGAATCATGGCCTGAACTACTGATTGATCACCTGAGGTGAGCACTGAGTCAGCTGCAGGAGCACAGGTGAAGGCAATGCACCTGTGTGACCAGAAGGGGTAGAATCTGGCTCCACCTCTCCCCGACCCCATTTAAGGGCTGACCACTGCTAGGGAAGGTTTTCTTGTTGGAGATCCCTCTTCTGTGGAGTTCTGGGTGAGCTTTGGCTGTCAGTGATAGGTGAGCCCTTCCTAATTTACCAGTTGTCTTTATACCATCGGGGTAAGCTATACAAAAATATACTGTCCACCTTCATTATTTTGTCTGGGTACTGTTCTTTTTGGGTATGCACTCTACACCCAGGAAACCCTCCTTTCTGCTGCCATTCTCTGAACTGAAAAACTCACACACCCAGGTATGAACATTATTACTAATATATTCTTGACTCTGCTGAAATTGTGATAATGCTTTGAATATGAGTGAGACAGGAAATATAAGGGAAAAAATATGTATACTTTACATTTCCATAAGAACGCAGAGCCTGAGGCTTTCAGAGCCTGCTCTGGGAAGCAATCCTGGGTGCTTTTCTTGTACAGAAAGGATAATGCTTGGCATACTGTGACAAAGAGGAACAAGAGGAAAAGCCTTTACATTTTTCCAGTGTAGATTTTAATCTCAAACTTGTTTGTACGGGCTCGGTGACTTACATTCACTAATGCACTGTGCTGCAGTGGTGTCTCTGGTTATGATAATGTGAACCCAAATCAGGAAGAAGTCTTTCTGTGATTGTTTCTCATTAATGCAATATTTCCTACATTTGAGGTATGCAGCAGTGTAGCATGGGACCACTGTTCAAGTGTGTATTTTAAAAGGCCCAAATGAGCAATTTCCCAATCTCCTGATTATTATTTAAGCTATGCTATAGAACTAGTGCAGCTTGCCTTAACTTTTCAGCAAATAAGAAATAACTTCACAGATGTTGACAGAGTTCATACAGAATAAATATGGTGTGGCAAAAGAAAGGTTAAATCTGCCCACAAGCCAGAGCCTCAGAATAAAGCAGCATCCTTCCTTTCTAGAACTTTAAGTACCTGCTGAAAAGTAAATGAGTTACAATAATTCTAGATAACTGGCATCACTGTGGAATGTCTAATATAGACTGTTTCTCCACATAGAAACCTTTCATTTTCTGCTGGTTTAGGCAGGAACATGACTTGGAGAGCTTTGGAATGCTATAGTGAAGAGCCCAGAGGGGTGTAAATCAGCACCATTCTGCTGAGCACTTCTGATGAACGCTGATGTGGGCTCACAGAGCACGCTGGTGCTGTGCTAGTTGACAGCTCCTGAAGATTTACCCTGCATCTTTAGAAGTGTGACTGTAACTGGAGCTGAATTGTGCCTTACTATCCTCACTCAAGGTTGCATATATTGATAGTGAAAAAGAAGGGTTTTCTCATTAAAGTCTATCCATGGAAGCTTCTTCAAGAAGGAGAAATTTATTTTGTAGATCAGATTTTACCACCCCAGAAGCTGAACTGGGTCCAAGCTCACTGCAAAGGAATCACAGTTAGGAGAAAGCAGTACTAATAGTAAAAATAAATATTAGAGTAGGTATTTTCTAGAGGTAAAGTCTCAGCAGTTTAAAAAGGAGGCAAGAATATGCATAATACCAGGTAAAGGAGATCACTACCAGAGAAGAAAGAGCTTATTTTTAAATGTGCCTTCAAATAACCCTGCTGTATTATTAACACATCCCTTCAACTTGGGTCATGGCCGAATTAAGCTTCCTACACAGGTTGTCCTATGGATATAAATGTATACTTTAAGTCACATAAAAGCAATCCAATCCTATTTGCATTGTCAGACTATGATACAAAATGCTGTAATGACCTCTTTCTCATGTTCAGTGCTATCTATAAAACAGGCTTAGGCCTTTTTGTTCTTAAAGAGGTCAGCTGTTGCTTTTCTTTCTTAATGAGCTTCAGACATTCCCAGAGAGCTTTCTAATATTGCAGACATACCTAGCCTCAGGCAAGATACTTGCAGCCTCTGCCAACACCTAAGCTTTGCAGATGGATCACATGTGACAGGTTATGCAACTCAGCTGGGCTTTATATATGAGTAGGATGGTAGCATTTAAGGAACTTAGAAGGAAAAGAGCACCAGGTAAGGAGAAAATGTTTGCATCTGTTGCTTCTTGGAGTATTCTGGCACTCCAACAAAGCATGTTATATTTAATCTTCTGTTTCACTTGGAGGCTAATGTAAAAAATCCCTGGGAATTAGTAATGTTTTGTGTTCTAAAATTGCAGGGACTGAAGTTCAACAGAGACTTAGAAATAATGGTTATCCCTCTACGGAGAATGACACCTGGGTATATAAGGTTGCTGCAGGTATGAAAACTCTGACTTTATTTCTGCTTTTAATTAGATCTTTGAAATACCAGTGTTTTTCTTGATTAGACTGATTTTGTTTCAAATTATTGCCTGACCAACCCAAGGGAGCCCGGCTTCTGTTGGGTTAACATTCATAAAAACTCAAAGAAGTCTTAATTAAGCCTCTGCTGGAAAGTAAATGAATTATGATAATTCTTGATAATTAATATCATGCTGGAATACCAAGTGCAGGTTACTTGGAAGGAGCTTGTGTTTCTGCAGTGCTTAAACTAAAACTACTTCTCCATTATTTTAGATTGCAGTGACTGTGTGTTTGGGGCAGTAGGAAAACATTAATAGGAATGAGAATGGTGGGGCTCCAGAGAACTTGTTATAAGTTCTCTGTAAAACAATTCAACCATTTTCTATGATTATGACCGCATAATCATAGAGTGGTTTGGCTTGGAGTGGGTTTTTAAGACCATCTAGTTCCAGCCCCTCCCTACCACAGGCAGGGACACTTTCCACTAGATCAGGTTGTCCATTGCCCCATCCAACCTGGCTCTGAACACCTTCAGTGGTGGAGTTTATGCGATGGAGTGATGCAGTGATGGAGCTTCTTTGGTCAGCCTGTGCCAGTGTCTCACCACTCAGAGTGAAGGACTTCTCCCTTGTAGATAGGGATGGAAGGATGATAAAGAAACCTCCAACAGTATTGACTTCCTCAGGGAGGTGGTGGAGTTACTCTACCTGGAAATATTCAGGAAACATAGATGTTCTACTAGGAAACATAGTTTAGTGTGGAAATATTGGTGTTATGTGAACAGTTGGACTGTATGATCTTGGAGGTCTTCTCCAGTGTTGGTGATGAGCATTTCAGATATCTCTGTTCCCTTATGAGTCTTGATTGCTAAATGAAGTAGAAATAAGACGAGAAAATGATTTAAAATCAAGTAAATAACTGAGAGTAAAACACTCATGGGAAAGATATTGTGAAGAAGGGTATATTCCTTATTGTATGCTGTATTCTGATATTTACAGTGCTTGTATTCTTCTGTTGGGTAATCTGACAGCTGTTCAGTGATGTTATCTGTATTCAGAATTGTAGTCTGTGGTGGCTGAGTGTTGATATAGCTGAGCTAAGCATACTGTGTTTCAGTTCTAACTTCTTTCATACCTCTCTGTGTATCTTTCAATATCAACTTGCACAGGGATGTTATTTGGAATTGCTTTTGTTTGTGTTGATGCTCTTGCTGAAGTAGCCACGCTGTTAATTGCAGTTGAGCACTGAGCTCTGATTACTTAAGCTCACACAGAAAACATCATAGAACCTCAAAGTGAATCTTAGGTTTCTTGAAATGAGAACTTTGTGAATCGTTTCAGTGGTGCTGCACTTTATGTCCCCTGAGTTCAAAGGAAAGCTTGAAGAGTGAAGGTTTTGTTTAAGTCATCTTTCAGTGTAAGAAATGCCACAACTACAAAGATGCCCAATGTGTTTTAATTCGCAGAGTCAGTATGTGTAAGAAATTAAGTTTTATTTAATAGAGAACGCATGCAATTATGTTTCTTCTTCTTGGTCCATGTATCATATACCTCAATTAGGGCAATTAATTTCTTATTAACATTCTCTTTCCTTCGATTGGCATTTCCTGGTGCTTTGTCAGATTTGAAGAGCCCGTGTTAAAGCTTGTCTGTTTGGTCCAGTGCTAACTGGAGCTAAAGAAAGATGTTACTGATCCCTTTCAGCCTTACTTTCCTGAATTCATGACTAACATTCTAGGGAGCATCACTGAATTAGGAGCTTTTCAGTTGAAGTCAGCAGAACCAGCATAATAACTTGCCCCATTTTCCCCCTAGACTCAAGCTGCAGGAAAAATAGTTATCAACTCATCAGATGTACTGCTGCAGCGGACAGCCTTGTTCCTGGGTATGTTTGGGATCAGCCTCTCCAGCTACAGCACACACCAACTGGCTCAACAGAAGAGACTTTCCGTGACCCTTTAAGCTGTGTTGGGATGTGACCTGAGAAGTAAATGCTTGTGTCAGTAATGCTGATGAGTAAAAAGTTAAAAAGAGTTAAAAAGGTGAAAGAATACAGACTTCTTCAGGAAAGAAGATAGTGTCACGACTAATGGAAATCAGATTTCCAAGAGTTTGTAAATACGATGGATCTCGGTGGTCTCTTGAGGCCCTTTCCAACCCTGGCCATTCTGTGCTTTTGTTTGTTATCCAGTGTATACATGAAGAGACATCTGAACGAATAAAATAGTTCAATAGTCCTCATGAGAAGAGACAAACCAGCTAAAAATCTTTCATAGACTGTTTTGACTTTTGTATCTAATTAGAAATGTGTGTCTATGTGAGTTACAGGAATTGTGTTCTCTAACTGCTACTGTTGAATCTCAGACACTTTTATGCCTCTGGTACAGAAGTGCACGTGCGTTGTAGCACGTGCTGATTTCCTTGTGCAACAGCAGAGGTGGCTGAAGGCTCCGCCATCGCTACGCTGTTGGAAAGGAACCATGGCAGCAGCCCAGATGACTTGGTAATCCTGTACAGAATCTCTCTACTCTAGAAAGGATCAGTAAAAATTTGGGCTTGAGTTTTGTTGCAGAGTTAAACATCTGAATGCGTTTCTCTGCAGAAACTCCTCGTCTCAAAATATACGTGCTGATTGAAATAGAGACTGTCCTTCCTTCCTTCCTTTTCCCTTCTTTTCTTGTTCTTCTTACTCATTATAATAGCTTACTCAGGAATGTTTTGTTACTGTCAGTTAGCCTTTTTCCAACTGTTTCCAATGCTCTGTGTAAACATGGTTTCGTAGACTCTTCCGGGCATATGTTACCATTTGAAATCCTTTGTTCTCACTTAATAAATGCAAATTTATTTTTTCAGTGTTCAAATTTGTTTCTTCTGTCAACAGTATTTATATTCAACCACTAAGGGGCATCCTTCACAGCTGAATGTTCTGAAGTCTTCATTGTCAGCGCAGTGTTACAACCCACAAATGGAATCAGGTTGGAGTTGTTACCTGTGCTTTTCAGGCTCCTGTCTCTTACAAGGGGTGAGAATGAGAAACATCTGTCTTTCTCTTACTGCTGTGGTTAAATTGAAGGAGATTAGAAAAGATCATTTTTCTACCATTTACCAGGATGCAAAGTATCTCCATCTTCTATAGCCTTCTGTTTATATTTAACATTAAAAATCACATCACAGAATATTCCATCCTCTGCCTTTACCTGCAAGAAATTATTTTTAAGAAGAATGCTTTGACAAAAATAAGTGACATATCTGGGAAGCGTTTAATCACGTTTACTGAAGGTTCATAATGGGGCGTCTCCCTCCCAAATGGAGTCTGTATGACTTTCTAATCAACACATGTGAATGCTGTGAGCTGGTTTTTTGTCAGCTATTTTCCTGCTCCCATGCAAGGTGAATGCAAAGTCAGCAGCTGTCATCAGTTCCATTACTGTGTTAATAGGGATTCTTCCATTAGATAAAAGCTACATATAGGATGCAATTTTTAAATATACTCACAGTATAATTTTCAGAAGACATACTAGAACAAAATAAAAAAAAAAAAAAAGGAAGGTAACTTGACCAGGAATGCATTCTTATTTACTGCATCATGAAAATGGAGCTCATGAGGACCATGTACTTGTACCGTAAGTGCTGCCTTGAATGGCTTTGGAAGTTGAATTTGAGACCAATGAAAATGACAGAAGCTCCCCAGCAATAGGCAGATTGGGCCATGGGGAAGTCAGAAGCAGTGTGGGGCTCGGGAACGTGCAGGGAGGTGTAATGGAAATCAGTTACAGAATGAATTAATTTAACCTTGATGATAGCGATTTATATCTAGACTAGATATCATCCTCAGGTGAAAAGTTTGGACTCCATCCAGCAGAAGATGCAGGCATCTGTAACCTATCTGCTGCTGTGAAAACCTAAATCCAAAGTTCAGATTTTCTAAACTACAGCTGCCAGCTCACGCGGGGCGCAGTGCATCCCCGTGCCTGCTCCTTTTGCTGCTGAGGCTCTGGAAGATCTGCTTTCAGGTTTCCACACAGCTGGGTAATGCTGGAATGTACTGAGCAGCAAGATATCAAAACCATGTGCAGGTGCACAATGGCAGTCATCTTCTTGTCCTCTGTATGGCTGGAAGGTAGACTGGGTCTGCCCAAGTGTGGCTGGAACATAATATCCCCTATTCCCTTTATCCTCTTTGTTTGATAGAACAAAGAGAGGAAGAAATGAAATGTGTGATTCCTACAAATGAACCAGCATTGCTGTACTTCCCTCTTGACATGTTTTCCTTGGCAGAACTGGCACAGTCCTGCAGATTCCTGATCTTACAAGGGGTTCAAGGTAGGAATGTCAGAGCTCTGCATCCACTACAGGAAGGGGTCTAAATTCAGAATTTTGATAAACTAAAGCTGTTTTTCTCCTAGTTGCATATTCACTATGTATACCACCTTCCCAGTATACCACCTTCTGTTCTTGGACCTTACCTTAGTTTGCCACTCTTATAGGCACTTGATTTCACAGAATCACAGAATTGTAGGGGTGGAAGGGACCTCCAGAGATCATTGAGTCCAACCCACTGCCAAAGCAGCTCCCTAGCCCAGGTTGCACAGGTAGGTGTCCAGGCGGGTCTGGACCGTCTCCAGAGAAGGAGACTCCACCACCTCTCTGTGCAGCCTGTGCCAGTGCTCCGTCACTGCACTGTGAAGAAGTTCCCATGCACATTTGTGCAGAACTTCCTATTCTTCAGTTTGTGGCCATTTCCCCTCATCCTATCACAACACACTGCTGAGAAGAGTCCAGCCTCATCCCTTTGCCTCCTGCTCCTTAGATATTTACAGACGTGGATCAGATCCCCTTTGAGTCTTCTTTTCTCAGGGCTGAACACACCCAGCTCTCTCAGCCTTTCCTCATAAGAGAGATGTTCCACACCCTTTATCATCTTTGTGGCCCTCTGCTGGACTCTTTGCAGGAGATCCCTGTCTTTTTTGTACCGGGGAGCCCAGAACTGGACACAATCCTCCAGGTAATTTCAGCCTGCAGAATCCTATATGAGGCACTGCTCTGTACTGCAGTTCCCAAACCTGCCAGCAAACTTAGTCCTTCCAGATCTGTGCATGCCAAACTTCACGTATATATTTACATTCTGTTGAAGTCAGCAGGGTGTTCAAGGGGCATCCTTCTATCCCTTGCCAAACGGAGGTATGTAATCTCTTCCTTGATCTGCCCCAAAAAGCGTTTACATTTTAAACATATTTTTACTTTTGTTTGTATGGATTTTATTTCAAAAAATGTTGGCAAGTCCTCAGCAATTGAAAACTGATGAAGGTTGGGAGCCTGGTGAGCTTGGGGAGGATAATGCTGCTTACTCAGTTTTGCAAAGCTTAAAAGAAACACCAGCAATGTAATTCATGTGGCACATGAGATATTATGTTTGCGAAATGCTCTGGGAAATAGTTTTTACCTTTGCTAGCTTGTAAAAATGTACCAGAAGTACTGTTTAAGCAAGTAAATATTAGACCTTCTTCACAGATACACTTGAAAAGTAATTTCATAATATGTATTTTACTAGTTTTGCCTCAAGAATTGGACAAATGTCTGGTAATATCTCCTGATGCCAAAAATTTTAACTAAACAAATCCACTTCTCTCAGCAGTGGCTTCTCTACTTTGTACTTTGATGCCTTGGCACATCAAGCTTATCAAAGCTTTCTTTGGGGAGCCCTGGGGGACTTTGTAACTGCTGGGGTTGTATGTCCACCTCCCAGAGTCAGGTGAAATGGAAATAGAAAGTAATCAGAAAATCAAACATCTGTGGAATGCTCTTCAACTAGATGTAGCGTGGACTGGAAAGGTTTTTGTGAGAAATGGCACTGCTATTGTACATCAGGCAGCACTCGAGCATGACCTTTTGTGCTACACAAAGTCCATTAAAGTCACTTGAAATGGCATGTTTTGTGAAAAACTTTCACCCGTGTATACTCAGCTGTCCAAAGCAGAATTTCTCACACCAGGACAGACAGCCCAGGACAGCTACTCAAGGTATCACTCCACTAAGTAGGGGAGTATAAAATGAATGCAGCGTCTCTGATATCTTCTCACAGATCTTCTGGAAATTGTGTTTCTGCATCAAAGTCCCCACTCTAAGGCATTTTTATCCATAGAGCTGATCTCTAGCTTTGTGGAGCTGCAGACTGTGCGTTTCCAGATACGCCGCAGACCAAGAAACCGAGTAGTTACCCATCAGCAGCCACTTGGTCACTTATTACACTGCGATTATGTGATTGTGCCTCTGAGCCTTTAATCCGCATATCAGAGAGAGAATGAAACCAAACCCAGAGTTCTTCTATCCCTGAATTGTGTACACATCTGTTTATACAGGAGCTGTGCCACAGTCTGAAGCAGCCGCTCTATGGGATGGGCTGTTTGTGACCCTCCAGCTGCCATGAAGTTTCCTGTGGGGCAGAATGGGTCTCAAGCTCTCAGATAAAGAGTCTCTGCCCCGGCCTTCTCTGGAGCTGCTGGTGGCTGATGCTCTGATCCCCCTATACCAGCAGGGAGGTGGCACAGTTTTGGGAATGGCATCGTACTGATAAACCCTTCATTTTGTACCCTGTGATGGTGATGCTCGTGCCAGACAGATGGATTTTTGGCACAAATGTGACGGTAATCCTTTTAAATGGCATCCTTTTAAGTATGTTCTGTGCCCACATCACCTTTTCAAGTGCTAATTATACTTCCCATCAGTGATAAATCAACCAAATGAGAAGGCTACTAACGCTTATCTTTGCCTTTTCCCCTTAGTTAAGAGTAGCCAATAACAACATAAAATAAATCTGTCTTGTCTTTCATATGACTTTCTTGTTGCTGTTCTACAAAGATAGCAATTTAATAAGGTAGCTTAGGTAGTTTAATCAAACGGTAGATTAATATGACTCCTGGAGCTGTGTTCACTTCAGGTTTTAACTGAGCATGTAATCATGAGCTACAGTATGGCACTGACTTTTAATCAGAGTTCCTCTATCTTTGCAGCAAGTGTCTGTACATATAAGCATCGTCCAGAAAGGCCCAGCAAGAGATGCTCCTCCACCTCTTTAGCAACATTTCTGTGAATGACCATTTCAAGTGCTCCACACCTTTTCCAAAGCTGCTAGGAACTTCACATAACCCACAGCACCCCACGGATAAAATGCAAGAGGAAAGTGTGTGGCAGGGTGGTTATAGGATGGCCAGCTGAGTGCGGGTTTGAATTAACTCCCAGCGGTTGCTTCGCTACGTTAACATTCAGAAATGATGGGTGGGATTAATCTCCGTTTACAAGTTGACTCCAGTTAGTTAGCTCTGCAGATGGTGAAGATGCATCTGGGAGCCAGCTCCACGCTGCAGCCTGCCAGCTGCTTGGAGGGACTTCAGGAGGACATGAAGGTATGGATGGTTTCTTTCCACATTGAAGTGTTTGGGGGCTCTTCTCTTTTTCTGTCATTTCCCTGACTGGGGAAAAGGGGTGTGTCTCATTGTTGTGATTTAAAGCAGAGCAGGGAAGAAATACCAATGGATAGTGATAGTGCTGCTGATAAATATCTTGAATCTTTAAAAAACATAGCAAATAACAAACTGGTTTGTCCTTCACTGTGTGTTCTTCGGTAATGAATTACAGGAACTTGAAACTCTGAGCCTGAAAGGAATGGCGGCACATAAAGTCAAAATGCATGAGAGCTTGAACAGAATCATCACTGCCTGGGAATAACTCAAGCAATGTGTGGCTCTCCTGTCATAACGGAGCCATATTTCTTCTAAAAAAGCAAACTTTGTCCCAAGGAAAAAATATATATATATGTGTAGGACTGTGCTCTGCTCTCAGCTGCACTGTTGTAGATGTAGATGGGGAAAGAAAGGGTGTAAGGGCAGCACAGAAGCCTTGGTTTATGCCAAGTGCCATAGTTAGCAGCACTGTGGAGCTGCCTGGATGCAGAGAGCTGCTCTGACTGCACTGCACTGAGCAGCACCCAGCACTGAGCTCCTGGGCAGACACAGCTCTCACAGCAGCACTCAGCACACAGGGACCGAGGGACAGCTGTGGGACAGCAGGGCTTTGCCCAGTGGGATTCCAGCTCTCCGCACTACCTGTTGTCACCGGCTCCCTGGCTTCTCTGCACCGTCAAGCACACATGACCTCCCCCCCGTGTGTCCATCTGTCTGTCTGTGCACATAAAGGGGAGCACAAATCGGCCCCATCACGGGGACAACGTGCGGCTGTCAGGCTGCAGAAGGAGGTGCAGGTGAGGTGTAAGGAGGGATGCCATTGCCCCATCCCTGCCTCATCACTGAGTACTATGCAGTTTCCCTCTGAGTCCTGGCATTTGTCACACAGCTCTGCCGAGGTTTCTTTTATCGGGTAACTCCGAGTCCCTCTCTCATCCCCTTGCTGGGTAATACCCCATTCATTAGCCCTGGAATTCACCTGAGGGGTTATTTGTAATGTTTCACCCCCTGCTGGAATTAGACTGTTCATTTGATTATGTTTGTACCGAGTGGAGGAACTGTAAGAACAGCAGCAGTGCTGGCTGTGAAAAGATACCTGCAATGCTTTTTCCTCCCTGTGGTCATTTTTTTTTTTTCAATAATAGACAATTCTACTCTTTGTATTCGTGTCCCTGCATCTCTCTCCTTTTCCTTGCCAAGCAGAAAGGCACCGAGGCCTCAGATGACCTCATCCTGCAGAGCAGTGTGCAATGGAAGGATGGGCATAACTTCACAAGGGCAAGAGGAGCAGAACACCCTCCAACCAGAGGGGAGGAGGTGAAGATCTGATCCCTCAGGCTATGCACTGAGCCCGGGATCCATCCCAGCCCCGAGCAGCTTCAATGAGCCAGTGCTCTGCAGCCGCTCGTTCAAGCTCTGTATGCCTTCAGCTGTGGTTTAACTCCGCAACTGTCTCAGCACAAGTTTACATCGAAAGGACAAGGAAGATGAATGTAAACCGACCAGCTTGTACTGGGTCATAAACAAGTTGTGGGTATTTTTTTTTTCTTCCTTAAATCATACATTCTGACTTATGCTTTATAACTGCTCTCCGGCACTAAACCAACACTATTTCTTCATTGCATAGCACATTAAGAAGACCAGAGTTTTCTTAAGGATACTGACACTGCAGTATTGTTCCTAAGCATTTCCATAGGTTCTCTCTGCCAAAAAACAGCACTCTGCAGAGCAGCTCATCCCCCTTGGGTGCCCAGAAGAGGAGGCCATGTTCCCCTCCAAGCACGTGCCTCGCTCCTTGCTGACTGCAGACACAGAGATTTCACTTGGGCCAGGCACCTCGAGCTCCCATCTCCCCATGGGAGCTGAGCTGAATTGTCCCTATGTCTACAGTAACAGCCTCCAATAAGAGCCATTTCTCACTGAAGACAGATAATCAGTTTGCACATTTGGAGGCATGGTTGCCAGGACCTGGATAGGGCTTTCAGAAGAAAAGAAAGCAGCGGCAGGGCACTGACCAGAGGCACCTGGAGCAGTGCTGAATAGCAGTGAGCTCACATTGGGGATGGAGATGCATACTGAGCAAGCTCTTTCTGTCAGCACCTGGCTGCAGCAGAGTGCAGCAAAGTGTAAGCAACAATGTGAACGCAGTGCCCTCATGCTGTCTCCTTCCTCCTGCAGAAACTACAAGGAGCACAGGGTTTCTCCTTGAATAACAGGTGTGTTAGTGTGAACTGCAGGAGGAGCCCCCATCACAGAGGGGCTGTGGCACAGCAGCAATCAAGAGCTGTGAGGCTGCAGGTGCCTGAAGAGCTCCTTGCAGCCCAGTGCCCAGCACAGCCAAGGCCAGGCCTGGGGCATGAGGCACAGCCCAGGGCAGAGCCAGGCCCCATGCTGCAGCAGCACACGGACACTCCGTGCTGTGCTGTGCCACCTGTCCTACAGCACCAGGAGGGCAGGGTGAGGGCTCTGGGCACTTCTTCTTCCTGATTCAGACACGCCACAGCCCTCTTTGGTCAGAAATAACAGTCATCATCCTGAGATGCTCAGCACCACGCAATGCACACAAAGCTGGGCTGAAAGTTGGGCTGCATATACCTTTATAGTCCAGCAGAAAAGAAATATTATTATGTCAATACCTATACGGTAGTATTCGTTCTGTTAACACAATGTTTGGTATAAAATGCTACTGGTTATTATATTCTTTACTCCCAGGGACTACTGAGAAGTTCTCAATAAATAATAATTTTCATTTACTTCCAACGCGGGCATCTATAAGTAATTGTGTAATATTGCTGAGGGTGAATTATCTGCAGACCCACGCTGCACTGTAAATAAAGTGCTGTGTGTGCTCCGTGCTGCATGAGCCGAGCTGGTGCCAAGAACCTGAAATCATCTGTTTTGCTGCAAGAGAGAGCAGAGAGAGCCACAGAGCCCTGCACAGCTGTGCAGAGTGTGGGGCAGCAGCTGCCCTGCCCCAGCCTCTCACCTCTGCCCTGCCGATGGCAGCTGCTTCCCAGCACCACCACTTGGTCTTTGAGGTGCCTTCCATATGAAGATAGGCCAAGGGAGCTGGGCTTGTTCAGTCTGGAGAAAGGAAGGCTTTGGGGAGACCCCATTGCAGCCTTCCAGTACTTGAAGGGAGCTTATAAGCGGGAGGGGGGCTGACTTTTTACCAGTCTGATAATGATAGGATGAGGAGGAATGGCTTTAAACTAAAAGAAGAGAAATTCAGGTTAGATGCTTGGAAGAAATTCTTCCCTCAGAGGGCAATGAGGCACTGGAACAGGCTGTCCAGAGAAGCTTTGGCCCCCTGTACCTAGAGACATTCAAGGCCAGGTTGGATGGGACCCTGGACAGCCTGATCTGGCAGATGGAAACACTGCACACAGCAGGAGAGTTGGAACTAGATGGTCTTCAAGATCCCTTCCAACATAAGCCATTCAACAATTCTATGATTTGCTGGGGAGATACAAGCTCCTGCCATAGGTAGAGATACAGCAGTGAAATCAATGGTCTCTGTCTTAAAAAAAAAAATAATACTAATCTCTTGGATAGAAATGATGGCCTCCTGGGTGCTTGAGGTCCTCCTGAGAAAAGATCCAAGCCTGCCAAGATCTTAAGTCATCTGGCTCCACATCCATCTGCAGCTGACTCAGCGGTCTTCCCTTCCTCCAGCTGCATAAGTAGCTTGTTAAGTGTCACAAAGCCAGGGATGATATCAGTCCTTAATGAATGGATGTTTACTACTCCTGTTGCAATTGCTCCTAGAGGCCCAGAGGATGTCCCTATTGTGTTAGGCGTGTACAAATGAGCTAAACTTATTATCCTCGGTGGCTTTCCATGCAAATGAGCAAGATGCAGAGCTTGACAGGTCGCCCTGACAACCTGTTAGTGGTTGTAAAAATGCAAAGGGGAGCAATGGAGTGTTTTTCCTCCCTTATTTGCCACTAGCTCCAAATAAAAGGAGTGGGAAAACCATCAACTTCCTTGCACGGTGAGAGCAAGGCAATAACCGAATCACTCAGACCATCATCCTTGCTGAAAATGTCCGTGCCAAATTGGATAATGCCAAAAGGGAGTTAGGTCAATGTCTCAGATGCCCTGTACATACCAACTCTGAAACTGCACTCTTAGTTGTGATATCTAATTACCATAATCAGTATATGTTTATTTTAAGTAATATTTTAGACAGAGGATCCATTTGCTTTGATTACCTGAGAGGTGCTGCTGCCAGAGAGCATTATTATTATTATTCACCTAATAATTATGCTATTGCCAGGTGGACTTGAGGAAATTCACTGCGGAGTAGTTTGGGATCTGGCTGAAGCACTCACAGCCATTAGTGATTAGTGATTGCATCTGAAGTGCACAAAGGATGGGTGAGTTCCCAGAAGACAGAAATAGGGTAAATATCCCAAAAAGCCCAGGGTCGGTCTGCAGCCCAACAGCACTCAACAAACACTCAGTGCTCAACAGATAATCAGGGATATCTGCAAACCTACAGAAAATTAAGGTGATCAGAAGCAGCTAACTTGTTTACCCCGAATAAATCACGTGGAACCAACCCCATTTCCTTAGACAAGCTAACAAGCAAGTGGGCAAGTACCGTACTGTATGGCATATTAGTATGAGTAAGACAGTCACAAAAGATTCTCATAAGCAAGCTGGGGAAATGCACTCTTAAATGAGCTGCTGTAATGAGATCTTGTCTAAGAAGTACAAAGAATGAACGGTTTTCTTTGAGTGTCTGGGAAGAAAAGTACAGAATGGGTTGCTGCATGCCGCTGTGAACGGGGGCTGACTGATATTTTTACTAATGACTCATATTACGAAAGTGGGTATGCATAAAACATCAACCCAGGAAGGACTGCAAGTGCCGAAAGGCTGAGCAGAATTCACAATGATCTAAAATCTGGAAAGTGATCTCACATTGGCAGTGCAATTCAAGAAGAAGTGCGAGAAGCCTGAGGCCTGGGTGAAAGCATCAGCTGCACAAACACAGGATGAGGAGGAACACCAGATCGATGTGGTGAATCACAGCACGAGTCACTGTGCCATGTGGTGGGGGTGGGAGGCATCTGGGGGACATCCGGAGCAGGGCTCACACCTCACTGTGCTTCATTCATTCACCTGCCATATACATTGCGTTACAGCACTCTGGCAAAGCTAATGCTGCCCTGCTTGATGATGTCTTAGTGGACACATAACAGAGTCCCATGTGCTGTGCTACTTCTGTATAAATCCAGTTTGGATAGGAGGTTCAGTAAGCCTGGAAGAGGCCAACCCAACAACCAACACTTCATTCCGGAGAGTTACCAAAGGGAAGATGCCACCTAACATCCAAGCATTGACCATTAGGCACATTTTAGGTCCAGCCTTGGTGCAGGAGCCCAGTTTCAGTTCCCAGTTCTGGAGTCTTTGTGTACTGTTAGCATTTTATCCATTTTATGCCATGTTTCTAACTTCTGACTTTTTAAGTACATGCAACCACTCTTGTCACTGCCATTGTTGTGCATGGCCCAATTCATTAGTCCAATGCTATTTTGCTGTTGGTTGTTTAATATCAATATTATGTCACTCAAATAATAGCTTATATGCCTAAGGTAAAGTCAAGTTAATGTGACTGCAGAAAATTTTGTTTAATTTTAGTAACAGCTTTTATTTCACACTCTATCACTTGAGTCACAAAATGTTACTGTGGGTTTCCTTTCTAGCTCTGAGCTGTTCACATAGCACTAGTGTGGGTGAACAATGAAGACCAAAAGAGAAGAGGAAGGATATTTCTTCAAGACATATAGGATAAAAATGCTCAGAGAAAACTTACATATCTCTGGTAACCTCTTGTCGAAATCTTGTTCTTTTTTCAACCAGCTCGAGGACAACTCAAAGAATAGTAAGGAAGAACTTTACTGTGAAGGTGACCGAGCACTGGCACAGGCTGCACAGAGAGGTGATGGTATCTCCTTCTCTGGAGACAGCCAAGACCAGCCTGCACGTCTACCTGTGCAACCTGTTATAGGATTGCTTTAGCAGGGGAGTTGGACTTGATGATCTCCCAAAGCCCCAATCTCTACAATTCTGTGATTCAGTGAACTTGGGTCAGCACCGGATTCAGACTGTTCTTAGCAACATCCTGAAATGTTGGCCACCTTTTGCAGGTGGATGAGTTTAAATCTAAACATTCAATCTCAAAACAGGCACAGTTTCATTGTAGTTGCATACACCAGCAGCCTTTCCCTGCTGGAGATGACAATGCCCATGTAAGCTCCCTCTGAGCTGACAGTCATCGCAGGACTTTCCCACCTGCAGCAGCCCCACAGCTGGCAGCATGTCAGGAATGCAGCGGGTCCAGGGCTTGTACACCCTTAGGACCCACAGCAA
This sequence comes from Callipepla californica brunnescens, assembly GCA_023055505.1. NCBI lineage: Eukaryota > Metazoa > Chordata > Aves > Galliformes > Odontophoridae > Callipepla > Callipepla californica. The sequence goes on along the minus strand of JALIRH010000007.1, from coordinate 14,900,864 downwards.
ATGGATCTGGTTTGATTCACTGTACATCGTTTTTCTGTGCCTGCTGAGACTGCTCCATAAAAACGCCGTACATGTTTCATTTTAAGTAATCTCTGATGCCTCGTAGACTTGCTCTTTGAAATAACTGTATCTGAATATCCATTACTGCAAGGTATCTGGGCAAATTTCCAGGTGAGATCTTTGAAGCATGCCCGTAATGTGGACATGTCCATAAACCAAACTATGCAAACTCCTGCATTTACAAATGAAGACAGATCTTTTTTATTAATTAAGTAATTTATTTATTTGGATGCCCAATTATTTTTGCCAAACCAGGAAACTTTCACAAGACAGGAACAAGTACAGATTCAGTCAACCCCTTGCATCTGTGCTTAAAAGGTCAAGAAAGAAGCAGAAGGGAAGGGAGTTTTGAAAAGGAAAACAAATCAAATCCCTAGCCCCAGCTGCTGATTATTTTAAGTACCATGAAAATTGTATCATTAGCAAGTTTAATTTTTCCTCCATTCTCCAAGGGATATTTTCTTTGGGAGCCTGTGAGCACAGACCTGGGTGTGACTTCTGTTTACCAGCTGAGTATGTCACAAGCTTGAGTGGTTTAAACAAATGAGTCATCCTTCCCAGTACTGCCAGAAGACCACCTAGCCCCCTGGAACATGGCGCTGGGAATAAGGCACTCTGTCACTTCGAAAGAACCCTAAATATCTGCAAAGGACTCAGAAGATGTAAACCGCGGAAGCAAAAGCCACTGGGTGAGGTTCTTTCTGTTGTGCTGTGGTCACCCGCCCTGGTTTAATTCACAGCGGTTCCTTCTGCCTGCTAACGTGTTTGTAGGAAGCATGCAGTGAAATATGCAGGGTTATTGCCACAGTAGGAAATGCCTGGGACTAAATGCAGGGGCTAGGCTGTTTGTACTGCGATACACAGAAACAGAAATGACGAGTCTAGAGGTGAGGCAAGCAACTTGTAAAACACCATCCATACACAAATGCTGCAGATGAAAGCCTCCTTACAATCATAAAATTGTTCGGGCTGGAAAGCACCCTGAGGATCATCAAGTTCAACCACTGTAATTAATATAATGATTGTGAGAGGGGATTTCTGATGTGGATTTTCACCTGAAGTTCCTTAATATACAAAGAGGGGTGGGTTGGTTTTCCTTTTCCCTTCACTCTGAGTCCTCAATCCAATTCTGAACATACACATTGGGTATGTCTTTCTCAGTAGTGACCTAAGTGGGCACACATGCACTTATGCCAACAGTATGTTTCTTTAACTGCATTTGTTATCTCTTACAGCTCAAGTACTTCCCAGTACAGCACACTCAACAGAAGCACAAGTCTCAGATATGCCCTATGTTGAAACAACCCATGAATAAGAAAAGGTGACTCGAAATAAGGTAAGAAGCCTCAGATTGTGCATTGGGGCAGCATCTTTCTGTTCAAGTTTTCCCTGAGAGGAGGCATTAAAAGCAATCCTGCCATAAAAGCACCCTGTAGGTAGCCTGCAGGAACGATGGTCCACATGAAGACTCACCTGTACCCCTTGGTGCAGAATATACTAGGGGTTGTGGTGTCACTGCCAGCAGGGCTGGCTGCCACTGGACCTGCACACTCACTGCTGTAACCCACTGAGCTGCTCAGCAGATCCTGCCACTGAGCCAGCTGCACACCTCTCAGAATGTAGACTGCGTAGTGATATATTGGGTCCATAGTAATGTATATCGTCCACTACTTAACGGTATACCTTGTTGGATGGGGGATTTCTCTAATTAACCTACAAGCAGATTAGAACTTGCTCTTTAGGATGCATCTCTGGCAAAGTGCTACTCAAGTTAAGTGTGGCTCCACAAAATGTGGTAAGTTTGGAGGGTGCTAAAAAATAAAATCCTGATGGAGACAGAGCTGACTGATATAGCACAGTCTGAGGTGGGAGGAAGTTCAGCTCACGGAACAAATGCTACCAGGTCTCTGAAAACATCTTGGTCTTAAATAGATCCAGCACTGCTCCTCCAGTCTGCAAAAATTCAGATTTTACTCACACTGATTCAACCCCACTGCATTCGGTAGCACTCAGCACTGTTACCAGAGGGAATGATGTGACACGGCAATCCTTTAGAATTAAAATTGATTTAATTTTTTTCCCTTGCTTGCACTTCATCCTATCTGCTCAGCCTTGCCTTTGCACTTCATTTGCTTGCTTCCTCAGTCGTGCAGTTGCAACAGATCATGGCACTGCACTTCATTCCCAACAGCAAGAGTGGTTGGTGTTATAAGAAGTATTCTAAATTATAAATCATTTTACTCTTCAAATTTTGCCTTGGACTCAGGTGGAGAACAACAGCTTTCACTCATCTGACTTTCTGAGAGCTGGACTGAGTGGAAAGCTGCTTTTCCACTTTCTTTTGCTATCTATCTGACTTAGTCTATTGACAGGATGGCTTCTGACTACAGTCATAGCTGTACTTAGATATGCCAAGAAGAAGGATCAATTTCCCACTAGTTGTAACGCACTGGCCACTGAGACAACACTCCACAGACAGCAGGGGAGGTCAGCTGCTCTGGATGGCCCTTGTGTTTCTCCTGGAAAGAGTCCAGCAGAGGGACACAAAGATGATAAAGGGCCTAGAGTATTTCCCCTTGAAGAAAGGCTGAGAGACCTGGATCTGTTCAGCCTTGAGAGAAGAAGACTCAAAGGGGATCTGATCCACATCTGTAAATATCTAAGGTCAGGAGGCAAAGGAATGAGGCTGGACTATTCTCAGCAGTGCACGGTGATAGGATGAGGGGAAATGGCCACAAACTGAAGCATAGGATGTTCCATACAAATGTGTGTGGGAACTTCCTCACAGTGCAGTGACGGAGCACTGGCACAGCTGCACAGAGAGGTGGTGGAGTCTCCTTCTCTGGAGATGTTCCAGACCCGCCTGGATGCCTACCTGTGCAACCTGGGCTAGGGAGCTGCTTTGGCAGGGGGTTGGACTCAATGACCTCTAGAGGTCCCTTTCAATCCCTACAATTCTGTGATGACTTTGTTGGGTATGAATTAGAATCTAAATTTATTTGATAGCAGTTTTTCATTAATATCACCCCCAAATAATCTGCTTAACTCTTGAATTCTCCGGATTGATTTTATGATTACTACTATATTACAGAGTTGTTTCTGAAAGATCAAAGAAAGAAATTAGATATGTTGTGTAAGACCATTTTATACACCGTTAATGCCTTTCCCTTGTAAGATTACAAAGTAATTCCTAAAAAAAAAAAAAAAAAAAAAAAAAAGTCTGTCAACTTATATGAAAAAAATAGAAATTCTGTCATAAAATTTAACTGAAAGCAGTTCTGTGGAAAGCCACAGAGGAAAATTTAACAATATATATTTATGTATGACTGGTCTGATCAGATAAGTGTCAGTGTGGTTGGAAAATGGGAAATCAATCACTGCTGTTGGCTGTCCGTACACATTTTTGCCTGAGCTGAGTCACCCAAAGCTATTTCTCAAAATTCCAGTCTCAAGTCTCTGCAACCACCACATCAAATTTTGTGTAATAATTATTAGGGTTTTTTTTTTTTTTCTAGAGAATTCTGTGTATTTTGCTTCAGTAAGAAACAAACGCAGTGATAAGCATTACTTTGAAGGTACAAATAAATAAATAATTAAATAAAGCACATCCTCAAGAAATACTTTCCTAGCTCTTTAGGTAAAAGGCTCTTGAAATGTTTTTCCTGAGGTAGCTTCATAGCTCTGGAGAGAGACGTGCGTGATATCCTCCCCAGGACATAAATCTCTTCACTCCCAGGGAAACCTCCACCCAGCCATTGTTCCCAGTAAAGGAGCCATCTTCATACATTATTTTTGTCTGAGCTATTTCCTGGGAATCAAATGTGATCCATAAAAACGGAATAATAAGTGTCTGGGAAGAAGTTTTGAGGCAGGGATATCCCTTGCTGGTAGAGTAACATTGGAACAGCTCCTACATGGAGCTCTTATCACCACCAAAGTAGATGGCATTGGTGAAAAATAGTATTAAAATGAAGAAAAGTGAGAGCTGGATCCCTACAGTCTCATTTCCCAATTTGAAATTTTCTAAGAGCTTTGGAAGGGAACATTGGGGGAACCTCTGCTTTAAAATCAGAGTCTTCGAGCAAACCATCGCAATGCTAGAGGAATCAGGACTAATCATAAGCTGCTGTTTAAAGTTTTGGAAATAGACTTTTACTAATATTTGTAGTTTTCCATTTTTTGTCTCAGCTTACTTTGGTTATTTGTTACCTACCCCTAGATATACAGTTGGCATAAGTCAATGAAATGAGACCTGTCAGAATCTTTAGTTCCAACCAACAATAAGGAAAGATTCTTATAGGTGTAACCTCCTCACCAGTTACTTCACCAACAGTAAAGAGCACTCCTGTAAAAGTAACAGAAGTGAAGCCTGCACCTTCATTCTACTCAGAACTTTATGAACAGCGTGATCTTCCTCTGGGCACTGCTACAATTGAGCTGCTGTGCACCAGCTGAGCCAGAATGGTTACACATCAGCAAGCCCTTGTGCTCCAAGAGCACAGATTTTTTAGTTCTCCTCCCAGTCACCATCCATGTCTTTGCTGTCAAGCCAACAGGTCTTATGTACACAAAGAAAACTACTCAGTTCACCCCTGTATTTTATATATGTTCATACATTTGATCATGTATGAATTCAAAACAGAAAACTTTTCTTGCTCATACTGTCACCAAAAAGGCATTCCAACTGCCACGTGATGAAGACTTGGAGCTGCCAAGGAGTTCAAACAAAAATCCAGTCTCACAAAGGCAAAATGAAACCTCGCTGCATTTTGATGTGTTTAAGGCAGTAATAAGAAAAGGTAAAGGAATCTTGTGGGGTGGTGCAGCAGAAAGAAAAGCACCCTGAGCACAGGCCCATGACAAAGGTACAGACAAGGCAGACGTAGACAGGTTAAGTCTTTATGAATGGAAACAGGAAAAAACAGCAGAGCAGTAAGCCAAGAGAAAACAAAGTCAAAACAGGAACTAGAATGTGACCCTGAGAAGAGGAAATAGAGATTTTCATCTGCACCCTGGCAGGGAAAGAAGCTGGGAACCCTGAGTACAGGTGTTTGCTCCATAATTCTTGCTGTCACCCGATTCAACCATTAATTTATCCACTTATGCAGTAAGAAGTCTCTCAAGACGTGAATTTTCTTGAGTTAACTAGTTCAGAGAAGGGAGGATACCATTGGGAGACCCTCATGCAGAGTACAGTCTGTTGTGCCATGGCTGTGGCACTCAGCTCCTGTATGAAATTCATTTTGAATAGGTCTGGAAGAAGAAGGAAATGTGGGAGAAAAAGACAAAAAAACCCCACCAAAAACTACAATACCAAAAAAATAAAAAATAAAAACAAGGGAAAACTTGAAAGAGAGCAATAATGTTGTTTCAGCTTAGATGTTAGAAGATTCAAGAAGAAGAAGAAGAAGAAAATTAAAACTAAGAAGCATATACAATTATGTCACTGATTCTGATGACAGCACTTGGAGCCTGAGACTAAAGACAAGGCAACTTCCTGCTATCTCCATACTACAGTCAGAGCATCAGCTGCTCCAGCACACACCTCTTCAGCTCCACACCAGCCCAAAGTGGGTCCATCACCTGTGTGATGGTCAAGAGACCAAAAGGTCTAGCTTCAGAGAGGGAGAAGAAATCCAGTGATGCACCAGCACAAGGATGTAGCGACAAAGAATCATAGAATGTTTTGAACAGACTTTAAAGATATCTGGTACCAACCCCTTCTGCTAGACCAGGTTCCCCAAAGCCCCATCCAGCTTGGGTGTGAACACTCCCCAGGGATGGGGGATCCTTACCTTCTGTGAGCAACCTGTTCCGGTGCCTCACTGCCATATTGCAAAGCATTCGTTTCCAGTGTCTCATCTAAGCCTCTTTATTTTGCTGGGGGACGCAGAGCACAAGGCAGTACTCCAGGTCAGGTCTCATAAGAGCAGAGTACAGGGGAACAACTACTTCATCAACCTGCTGGCCACATTTCTTTTGATGCATCCCAGGATACAGTAGACTTTCTGAGCTGCAAACACACATTGTCAGCTCATGTCATGATTTCCCCAAATACAGGGGATTTTCCATTACCAAGGAGAAAAAGAGGAACAAGGAGCACTGGGAAAGTCAAGAATTACTTCCAGTATTCCCTATCCAGACACATGACCTCCATAAAATGGGCTTGGAAAACATCCCCTCTCTTATCAAAAATTCTATTCCAGGACATTTAAGGAGAAATGCACCATTCCTTCAATTTGCTAGAAGGTTAAAGACTTCCCATCTTCTGCTCCCCCGACAAGCCCCCTCTGCTGGCTCCCTGCCCCTAGTCCTTCTCAGTCAAGGTTAGCAAAGAGATACTATTTAAAGTGTCCTGGCTACCCCTTGTCACTCTGATGAAGAGAGATAACAATCCCAGAAAGAACCATGCAACATCTCTTAGACCACAGGATAAGTTCAAAATGCCACATGGAGAAAGTAGCTACCAGGAAGGAGTATATATGCTAGAGAAAATAACCTTGTCATCTGACACAGCTGCACATAGTTTCTAAATATAAATACAAATGCTAACTTAATTATCCTGATTACTTAGCATAAGATTATTAGTTGCTTATTTCCCTTGTTCCACTCTGATTGGAATCTTAATTAAATTCAGCTGTTGAATAACCTGTTCCTATTGTTTCATCAGGCCTTATAGCATAATGATGCTCTCAGGATTATGGAACTGGAAGTACTGTTGAAGCTGAGAAATCTGACAAGTAACTTGACACGACAATGAGTTATGTCAAGCAGGTATTCCCCTTTATTACAGCACTGAGTGCATGGGGATAGTTCACCAAACATGCACACCAAGGAAAGCAGTGACTCCACATTTACAGGTGTAGTGTATAAATATTCAAGACATTTCTAAGAAATTGATTACACTGATGTCTCCCATTTCTGAGTACGCATCCTAGAATGTGGGGAGGGTCTCTGGGCCCATCTGGTGATATCCTTGAGAAATCTTTAGGGGGTTGCATTGCATCACTACAGCAACTCTGCCTCCTTATCCTTAACCCATAGAGTTGTAAACAACAACCCTACCCACCATTGTGTTCTTCTTATCTCCACGGGACCACCCCCCATTGGGCTTCAAACAGCAGCTCCACTTGTCTTATCTTCAGTGGACCACGTGTTTCTGTGGCCCTGTGTTCCTTCCTAAAGTTACCTGTCTGCAGAAGCTATGAGGCTTAGTTTAAACAAGTCTTTACAAGTCTCCTGGATTCACTGTAAATTTACTACGTGTTAACTATGGCACAGCAACTGCTAATCAGAAAAATTTACTCCAGGTATATCATACTCCATATGATGCTCAACTTTAAGGGGAAGCAAGTGAGCTATCTAGAATTATCTTGTATTTCCCTTTGGGTACAAGAAATGTCTTTGGGCAATTACTGTTAAGCAGCTGAATGAAAGCAGCATGTTAATCACTGATGTGTTGATGTCCTCATTTACATTTGTGTTTATAAGGGCTAGTTCCCTTGAGGAGAGCAGGTGATACCTGTCTTTGTCAGCATACCTTAATCTGAAGGGAGCCACTTTTATCTTGTTGCCTTAAAGATAATTGTTGTTGCTGCCTTGGGGCAGGCTGTGCTGTTGCTGGGGTGTGAGCTGGAAACACCTAACATTTTAAAGAAGGCTTCCAATGAGAAGATGCAGGAAGAGGGGCACTGTCCATGTGACTTTTGTAGTTAAGGAGGAGTAATTCTCCTTAGAGATTGAGTATACTGTGGAATAATTAAATGCTGCGACTATTACAGACTCCTATAGATTATTTCCAAATACATCTTTTCCTTGTGCTACCCCTTGATACCATACTCTCTTTGCTCTCCCAGATGCCTTAATGTTTTTTGTTTTTGGCACACTGATATGAACAGCTGTGCTACAATTAAATAACCAAGATCCTACATTTGGGATTCGCTCCAAATACTGTTCTACCAAAATTATTTCCTGCCTAAGTGTTCTTTTGGCCTGCACTCTGACGTTTTGGTTGTGGCACTCAATAAGGAAGTCTCCTGAAAGGTAAAGATATCTGCTACAACAGACCTGCATAATACTGAAAAAAATTCTAAGTTTGGAACACACCACAGCATATCTGACATGAAAATTCCCCAGGTCAAATCTGTGTTGAATGGTCAAGGCTGAAATCCTCTTCCAGTTAGAGAAAGAAGTCAGAAGTTTTACCTTGCATCAGAATATTGGGGGTAAGGTTCTGTTGATGCTTTCCCCTGAGCCAGCACTAGGCTGCCTACTGGAAGACCACCAGCTCTGCAGGAAGGCATGGCACTCCTTTTGAAGCACAGTTCTGCAGAGAGTGCTGAAGCAATGTGCAAGTTGGATTAGAGAACCTGGTGTCACCCTTGCCACCAAGGAACTGTTAGGATAAGATTGGCTTTGGGAAGAATGAAGGTCGGTGGAAAGACATAGTCTTGAGATGTTGACCCCATACAATGGGAAAGTTGCTTTAAGAAAGTCTGTGCTGGGACCACTTTTTGAACAAAAAGACACTGTAAAGTGTCCCTGAATAATCCCTGCATATTTCATACTACCAATGAAGTAGGTATGCTGAAGCAGTGAATTATTGGTCTGAGGATGGAGGACTTAAGAGAATACTTGAATTGTCTGTCATTGGGCTTGTCATCACTGATGACTTGTGGTGATAGGAAAGCAGATTCTATCTATATTTCTGTCCATTATGCAATGGCCTTTTGAACTGATATCAGGAGAATATGAAAAATAGTTATTGCCTTCCCTGGCTGAATGGCAGACTGCAGATGTTTTGATCGGAATACATATAAATTCTTATTATGGAATTCTGTATAAAAGCTTAGATTGCTTTACAATCTAGTGTAACATGAAACAAATTAAACTTGTTGCTCAGGGCTCAAGAACTTGGAATAAATGATCATATCCTTCTGAGACCAATTTCTTACAGCTGGAAATGATTGAGGAGTGTTTACTTATTCCAGAAATTCTGATCATGGTATGAACTGGTAAAGACAGTGAAAAGTCTGATGACCTGCACGGAACTGATATAATGCACGTTTTTATGTGTGTTTAATTGACGACACATCACAACACATATAGGTCCAGTCTTGCTCATGGTGGGCCAGCTCAGAAAGGGTGTGTGGGGTACATTCAGGGTCATGATCTATCTTTAATCTGCAAATTATCTAGGAGAAGTAAAATTCTTATCCTTATGGGGGTGCTGGCTTGGCACCTCCTGGAGATCCAAAGTGTAGAGCAGAGACACAAAAGTGCTGTGAGTACAGCAGAGACTTCCCTTGTCCATATGCTGGGTAATATGGAAGTGAAAAAAAAAAAAAAAAAAAGGCAATCTTATGGATCAAAAGCTACAAACTAATAAACAAGCCTTCCGAATCCAATTTTTGCTAGTGTAAGAGAAAAAAAGAATTTTTTTTGTAATTCAAGAAGGGAAACATCAGAAATGAAGTTTCCTCTTCCTTACATTTCGGGCGCATCTTCCTTACAGATCCCCTGCCATTTTGGGGGCAGTAGGAAAGCTCTTCTTCACTGTCATTTCATATTGTAATACTACATGCTGTGCTAATTATTTTTATGAATAACTTCGCCCTTTCTTTCTTTTTTGCAGAAGTTGAATGATTGTTAGATTGAATCACGTGAGTGGTTGATACTGCTGTGTATTGTATGCAACAATCAGTTACTGTGGGACAATGTGCTCCACAGATACAGCCCTATTACAATTTTTGATCAGCAAGATGTTTTCCACTTGCAGAAAAACTGCACATTTGAGACTTGCAGTATTGCTTCTTTATTTTCACCAACAACAGGAACACAGACATATGTTAACAGTGGGATCTTCTCCATAGATAATACCTCTTCCATTCTGGCAGTTCTTTCACACTTTATTGTCAGTGGAGCATTATGAATGCAAGGAATAATCTGTGAAGCTGATTACAGCATCCAGGTTTTAGCAAAGTAATAAACATTTGAAAGCAGCTTGTAAACTTCTGTAGCTTCACGCCTGAGTTCTCTCCTTTATTATTTATATTAATTGGAACGTGTGTGAATCAAACAGAAACATAAATGTCAGATATTCAGTAGTGTGAACACAGAGTATTTCTGAAAGTCAGCAAAAAGAGAACTTAAGACATGGAATAAATAGCAGAAATTGAAGCAGGTCTCCTTATTTCCTCAGTTCTGTATTTCCTCCGTATTTCACCGTGAAGTAAAACACAAAAATAAACAAAATAAATGCAGTAAAATGAAGGATCAGGGTACTCTCTTCCTGTTTATTGGAAAGAGATGAGCATGGATGCAGACAGTTTCAAGTAGGAATGAGGAGGACAGAAAACAGAATAAGAGTGGGGAAAATAAGAGGAAAAATTAGCAAAATGTAATTAGATTTGGGAATATGAAAGAGAAAATGAAAGCTTCTGTATGGTTATACTTGTTCCAGTGATTAGTTTAGGATTTACTGTGTATTCACTCCTCTTGAAACTCATCCTGTTTTTCATTACATTTCAGTAATAGCAATGCGGCCATCATTACTACTTCAAGTTGCAGTTATGTATTCATAATAATGAGTGGTCCCTTGTTTTGGAGTATGCTCAAGCAGCTGATCTATTTTGAATACTGAAAAGCAGTAACTACCAGAAGCTATTTAACCCACTGAAACTCAATAAGCTAACAACTAGTAATTAACCTCAGCTTGGCCCTGCAGGCAAGAAGTTGTTGCCAGCAGAGTTGCCATTTTATGAAGTAAAGATGGCTGCAGATGACAGAAGCCAGGATGTTCGAAGTCTCTATTAGTGAGCAAGCTTTGCATACTAGCATAGCAAAATACGGTAACCAGCTGATGATTTGACATCATCACAGTGATGATTAACACATCTGCTCCTGAATCAAACAATCATGGGCTGGTCATTGCTTATGGTAAGCAGACAGGGTCTGGATGGATGGTTCTTCACCTTTCCTTCAGGAGGTGGGGTTGGCTCCTGCTATCTACACTTTTAATTCCCATTAGCTGCATGTGACTACTGTGTTACAGGTATAGGCAGAACACCTGGTAAGATCGGGAAATCATCCTATTTTCAAGTTATCTCATCCCAGTTTCATTTGAAAGGTTTTTGTATCAGCAGCAGTTTCATTTCAACAAGCAAGCAATACAGCTAAGAATCTCACATATCAGCAGAAGATTGTTCACCATCGCTGCTATCAGCAAAAGAAGAGTTTAAAAGTTTCTGCTGTGCACAGCTGAGTGATTAATAAATCTGTGCATTGAGCTGTGCTACAGCCAGTGCTGTGTCTGTGCTGCAAGGCTCCAGCAGGGCTAGAGATGGCTTCAGCAGTCCTCATAGAAGAGATAGCAGTAGGTTTCTTATTTCTAATCAACAGACAACATATTTTCATTCTTTTTATCATGAGCATTAGATTCATTTGCAGCAACTTGTGGTCAATGTATCTATGTACAGGTGCAGGCCAATCACATGTGGCGTGTCCAGGGGTCCATCGTGGGACCAGATCTCTTCAACATCTTTTAACACAGTGGGATGAGTGCACCCTCAGCAAGTTTGCTGATGACGAGAAGATGACTGGAGCAGTAGATACAACAGAAGGAAGAAATGCCATCCAAAGAGACCTGGACAGGGTTGAGCAGAGGGCATAGACAAACCTAAAGAGATTCAACGAGGAAAAGTGCAAGGTGTTGCACTTGAATCAGGACAATCCCAGGTACTCGTACAGACTGAGAGAAGAACCTGTGATCAGCCCTGCAGAGAAGGGGTCCTGATGGACAAGAAGCTGACACAAGCCAGCAGTGTGCTCTTGCAGCCTGGAAGGGCTACATCAGAAGAGGGGTGGCCAGCAGAGAGAGGAAGGTGATTGTCCCCGTCCGCTTTTCCCTCAGGAGGCATTATCCAGAGTGCTGCTTCCAGGTTGGGAGTCCCCAGCACAAGAAGGATGCAAAGCTATTGAAGTGGGTCCAGAGGAGCACCACAGAGGTGAACAGAGGGCTGAAACACCTCTGTTATGAAGGTAAGTTGAAGGAGAGGAGCTGGGCTTGTTTAGATTGGAAAATGGAAGATGCTGGTACATTGCTTGAAGGGAGATTGTAAACAGGAGGATGCCTGACTTTGTTCACAGATACATAGCGATAGGACAACGAGGAACGGTTTTAAACTAAAACAGGGAAGATTTAAGTTAGGCGCTAAGAAAAAATTCTTTCCACAGATAGAAGTGAGGCTCTGGCACAGGATGTCTGGAGAAGCTGTGGATGCCCCATCCCTAGAAGTGCTCAAGGCCAGGCTGGATGGGGCTATGGGCAGCCTGATCGGGTAGGTGGCAACCCTGCCCATAGCAGAGAGGTTGAAATGGGATGATCTTTAAAGTCCCTTCCAACCTAAGCCATTCTTTGATTCTATGACTTGTGCCTTCTTGTCAGATGCTGCTACTGCTACTCCTTGGATGCAGTCATGTTTATTGGTAAATTATGTCCTCGTGAGCACAGAGATCATGCAGTTACCATTTGCCTTTTCATACTTCCAAACCTGTCCTTCAACCAGCATTCTGTCAAAAAAGTGGTCTCTTGTTTTTCTTTCTGACTTAACAAATGCAACTTTTCCTGTCTGTGCAGTTTTGTGTTGAAATTATGCCTTCTCTTGCTTCCTTTAACGCAGACACACACATGCACAACCCCTGAACTAATTAATTCCCAGTGTTAGTGTTTACATTCAGTCTAGCCTTTGGCAGCCACCACCATTGTTTTAGGTCTGACTGAACAGCAGGATATTTAATTGTTTGCTCATTTAATCTGAATAAAAAGCAGCCAGAACAACCATAAAACCCAGGGACGATTGAATGTGACCAGCTTGAAAAACAAAGATAGATGTGCTGGATTGCACCCAGTCTCCTGCAAAGCATTGCTTCAGCAGAGTATTGGGAACAGGGCCACTGTCTTCCTGTACCACAGGAAGACTCAAGGAGTGTCCCATGCAGAGACAAAAGGTCCTCTGTAACACAAAGCCTACAGCAGCTGGAGGGAAAAGATGCCCCTAATTGTGTAATAATAAAATTAAGCTATTTTTTAAGCCAAGCATGGGAACGCGTGAAGCCATGCACTGCTACCATCAGCAAAACTGGCACATGAAACTTGAGAAAAGGGAGGCCCTGAATCTCATATTTTCATTGTCAGTTTTTCACCTCATATTGTGCATGTGTATGCGTAGGTTGCTTTGAAAGTAATGCCTCCTATTTATTTCCATGGAACTATAAAGAGCACAATAACACTGTTTGATAGAGCAAATTCTCAGTTATAAAATACTATTTTTCAACACAGCCACCACCATTAGCTACAAATTTTTGCCAGCAATAAACAAGAGCCTGCATGCCGTGCTTGTAAAATTCTGCAGGGCTGTCTGGAACATGGCTCGTCTTTCACAATGTCACTGCTGCTGAAATGCACCACCCACCACCTCACTGTGCTCACATCCACTGTTTGGTCTCCATAAACGTTCAGCAAGCCTCTATGAATGTCAACGGGTACAATTTTTTCCACATGGAGAATTTCAATGCCACACCTTTGCTTCATATGCTCTTCCATGTCAGACACCATTATGTCAGACTGCTCCTCTTCCACCATCTGTTGCCACTACTTTTGGAGCCACTTTCATATATGGATGGAGGTGTCCGCCAGAATTTCCTTCCAAATTCAGCCATTCTGTGCTTCTGATATTCCTGTAGAGCCACTTTAAGAAGTCACTTAACAGCCAGTAAAGCTCTGAGGTTCCTGCAAGAAGGCCGTGCCACTTATAACAGAAGTTTGCTTACTTCTAGTGCTTACAGGTTGTACATCAATAGGACAGTTCCCGCCACCATGTCTGTCTGCAAAGATACTGTGTATGTGTTTCCACAAAACGAATGATTGGATGAAGGAATACAATTTGCATAATTATTTAATATCTATAATTTATTCATTTTCAACACCCATTAATGTATAATTCATAGCAGTAATTTATGCCTCAGCACTCATCCTGTATTTATCTCTTAGCTGCAAATATTGGAGGCCTATTTTTAGGCAGCACTAGTAAGGGAATTAATAGAATGCCTCAGTGTTTGTCTGCTATGCTTTGGTCTTGTAGCAGTGACTACTGGGCACAACAGCCTGGCATCAACCTTCTGATGGGCACAGCTCCTTACCTTTTGGTCTTGAACACAGAGGTCTTCTTGGCTTTCCCACATACTGTTATTTATCACAGCCAGAAAAGTCTTGTTTAGCTCAGAGAAGGCTCTAAGGAGACCACATCATGGCCTTCAGATATTGAAGGGAGCTTATAACCAGGAGAGTGACTGACTTTGTACATGGTCTGATAGTGACAGAACAACAAGGAATGGCTTTAAACTAGAAGAGGGGAAATTTAGGTTGGATGTTAGGCAGGAGTTCAATTCTCAGAGAATGGTGAGGCACTGCCATAGGCTCCCCAGAGAGGTTGTGGGTGCCTCATCCTTGGAGGTTCTCAAGGCCAGGTTGGATGGGGCCCTGGACAGAATGGTGGGTGAGAACTCTGCCCATGGCAGGGATGTTGAAACTAGATCTTTAAGGTCTCTTCTAGCCCAAACCATGCTATGTTTCAATGATTCTATGACATCAGGAGAGCATTTGGCTCCATAGACTGCCAGCCCACCTGACAGCAATGCAATCTTCCCTGCCCATGAAGGATGCTGGTTGCAGAAGTGTTACTGACTACTGCCACTCACAGCAGCAATACCATTCCCCTCATGATTTCTGACACCCATCATCACATTTCATTACTAGAAACAGTGCTCAATTGGCAGTGCTCCTTACTGCTATATAACTACAACTTGCTGGCTCCTTCAGCCCAGCCCCATTTCTGTTCCAGCTGGCACCTCCCTGGGCTGCACCCACACAGAACGCCAGCCATGTGTGTCCCCAGGGCAGCGTCCCCCAGGCCCAAGCACGCAGGGCTGACTGCACAATCTGCTCAGCCCTCACAGATGCTCAGCAAACACTGCTTCACCGTGTGGTGTGCTTTGAATTGCTGCTGGGGAGCCCAGGATTGAGCCAGGCCTTGCTTGCTGCCTGTGTCTCCCCACCCAGCTCGCAGCAAGGTGCCGGCTGACTGCTGTCTGAACAGCCAGGACTTTTTGGTTTGACCCCTCTAGAGCCAATCTATACCTGTATAGCCCCGCCTGAAATACAATGCCAAATATATAAACAGCCCTATTACTTTAGAATCCTAAATGGCATTTCTCTTCCTTGCAATTAATTGCCCATGAATCATCTTTATTTAAGCTTAAAGCAATGAGTAACTCAGTGACGCAACAGGAGCTACAGCTTCTGAATTCATCTCTTCAGGCACCAAAAATAAAGCGTGATACCTTTGATTGATTTGTTGTCAAAACAACTGCAGTCAAGAGCAGCTTTTTATTTTTCAGTGGTTTTCAGTTGATTTCCCAAGACTTTGGCTAAAGGACTTTTCTTCACTTGACTGAGGAAAACACAGATGGCAGAATGCTCAGGGCTCATCTCCGTGTGGAAATACAGTGGAAGAGGTATTCCTGGATGTTTGATGCAGAAATGAGTGTTCTAATTATTATTCCAGAGCAATTATTTTTGAATCGCTATTTTAGTTTAAGTCTCTGTGCAGCCGCACTCTTACTGAATTACCTCTGAATATGGATTACGGCACTCTTGTTCTGAAACAGGAGCATCCAGAGAGGATGCCTTGCCCAAAGAGTGCTCTGCAATAGCTATTTCAGAGGCCCTCCAAGCACTGAGCAGCCCTCAGGGCAGGCAGTCCAAGGTCTTCCAGCAGCACTGGGGTGGCCAAATTTGCACTGTGCTGCCAACAACCCAGAGAGGGGAAGAGGAACCCTGAAGGCACTCTTGGCAGTGTGATCTCAGGGAGGTGGTAGCAGGAAGGGTGGGAAAGGCTGCTTATGTCAGTGCTATCCGCTCAAGAGCCTTCTCGTGTGTTACATTTTATTTCTGAAAGGTCAATAAGAGAGGGGTGTCCCACACAGATCTGCAAAAAGAAGCCAGAACTCAGAGGAAATGTGGCTAACTTCTGTTCTCTCTCCTCAACTGCCACTAAGATGTGAAGAAAAACTGAAACAAAACTTCCCTGTGAAACAACTTGCTAAGACTGAACAGTGAAACATTTGAGCAGTATATAAAACATTTGCGTATTCATTTTCCTGGCTTCTTCTATAGAAACGCATTTTTTCCTCTATTGAAATGCTACCTAATGCAACCATAGCTTTTGCCAGTGAGTCAACAATAGCCCTGCATTGTTTTTATTGCTTCCATTATTTCCTATTGCAGACATATGTTAACAAGTACAGTATGTATATAGCTTCACATGCCTCATAGCTATGAATGCAGTATAAAGTGTATTTGTCATAGTCCAAAATAAAAATACACATATTTCCTAAAGATGTGTAGGAGCCATTTTGATTTGCTAACATGATTATTTGACATATGATGTACCAATCCATCTTGAAAAAAATAAACAGCGTGGTTTTGGTAAGCTACTTCAGGTTATTTTCCAATACTCAGCAACTCTTAGAGCACCACCAACACCCTGTGAGGCTCTCTGCAGGCACGTATCATAAACCAGATTAGAGGGATCATTTGGAAAACAGGACATGAAGACAGGTGGTTGTGGTGTTCTTCATCTGTGGAAGTTCCTTGTTCCACTTAGCACAGATGAGTGCGAAGTCCTGTCAGTGGAATTCAAAGGAGGTGATGGAGATGCAAGTCAGTGTGGACAACAGTAATGGTATTGTTCAGAAATTCAAAATTGGGGTTTATTGGGAAATGGACAAACCAGAAAACATTATGCTGTTACAGAAATTCATGGTGTAGCTGTATCTTGAGTGCTGAAAGCTATTTTTGTTTCCCACCTCTAAGAAACAGTATCTGGTACAGAAGTTGATGCGTCTCTGATGACAATATGTGACTGTGGCCATGATGTCATAGGAAGCCAGAATTGAAAGCAAATTATATGAGAAGACAATGACTTGTTCCCTTCAAATAGGCACAGCAGCTATGACAGAAGTCTTTAAAACCACAGGTAGCATGGACACAGGAATCAGGGAGCAATCAATGCATTCATTACTCAAAGTTTTAGAACAAAACAAAGAAAAACTTTGTATACTGGAAAATGGAAATTTTAGCATGCATTACTGCCAGATGTGAAAGTCAGGTGAATAACTATGTTCGAAAAGCTAAAGGACAAATTTGCAGGAAGATATTTTTTCAAGGGTTGTTAATTTCCCTATGTCGGAGATTGCTGAAAGCTGAAGGAAAGTGCATTTAGAGAAACACCACTCCCTCCTGTAATCCTTTTTCCCCAAGGAGCAGCTAACGTCTGCTCACAGACAGCAGAAGGTCAGACCTCTGGTCTCAAACACTGCAGCTACAACCACAGACATATAAACCCTGCTTTTCACTGGCATCTGGGCAAATCTCCCAGATAAACATTTTTAAGATTTTTTGTCATATTCTGTAACCTAGGATCACCAAAGAGAAATAGATGCTTCAGAATAATTTTAAATAATAACTCGAGGCACTCATAGAAAGCTCACAGTAGAGTAGTAGAGTCTAATCAAATCATAGAATAGCATAGAATAGTGTAGAATAGCATAGAATAATGTCAAGTGGAATGGAATGGAATGGAATGGAATGGAATGGAATGGAATGGAATGGAATGGAATGGAATGAACAGTTTGGTTGGAAGGGACCAATAGATCATCTAGTCCAAGCTCTTCAAGACTAATCAAAAGTTAAAGTATGGTGGGGAAAAGCCATTATTTTTCCTTTAGTAAGTTTAGCCAGAGTTGCTTCTGGATATTCAGTGGAGTGCCACATGCCCTGCTGTTGATACTGTATGAGTTACAGAATCTGTAAAAAGAGAATCTTGGAGCATATGGTACAATCATACAAGTTTTGTTACTAGTTTCATACGTTTCAAGCTTATGCTTACATGCCCAAGTTCTCCAGGTCTCTACTTGATCCTGAGGGCTGCAGACAGAGACAGCAAGAAGGAGGTATACACTGGCTAACCAAAGGATGCAAGCCCCCTAGCATCCAACAATCTCACATCACCAGACTGTGGCTCTCCTCCCCTCCTTGTTTTCTCCTCTGCAATTTGTTGCTCTTGCGAATAGCTATCTTTTCACAGGGATTTCACATGATATTTCATGTGAGGCATAACTAAGTGCTAATTCTGAAAACACGAGATGATAGTACAGTCATAGAGGTGGGGATTCCCTGGCATTAAATGTCCCCACCAAAGCAATAGTGATAGCATAGAGATAAAACTGTTCAGAAACAATAAGAACTTTGATAAAAGTGCTTTTAAATGTGTGTTTACATGATGAAATATGACTCAATTACTGCTTGAAATTGTGAAGAGAGCCAGCATTGTACTTCATGCAGTCTGCCTTGGAGATGATGGATGTGAAAGACTGCACAAGTGTTTGCCTTTTTAATCTTTTCTTTTTTATTCTATTTTTTTCTTCTTTTTTTCGGAAGTGTAGAAGGCGTCAACCTGGACACAAAAGCATGTTTTCTATACGTGATGTGGGAGTGAGAAAGAGCCCTGTACGTGACTGGGATGACTACTACTTCTTTCCAGAGCACTGTCACTGGGGTCCAACTCCATGACTTTGGTTACTCACACCACATGCAGCTGCCCCGTGAACAGATGGACACCCCTTCCTGGTCAGGGGTGCCCTTGGACATGGGACAGTTGTGCCTTTGGTCCTTGGTCTTGCCTGCTCAGAGCTGTGACCCCAGAGCCCTACTCTGCACTGGCACAGTGTGTGCTCCATGCTGGATACCCTTCTCCATGGGCAGAGGTGTCGGCTCCTTTGGGACAGGTTTTGGTGATGGAGGAATGCTGAGTGAGCTCTGTTCACTACAAACATGAATTGCACTTTATACCACAGAAATAAATTCTACTTCTGCTCTTTCCTGTTGAGCACTAATGATCAGCATGCTCTGAACGTTTCTTTTTTCTTTTCCTGCTGTAAAACCACACACACGCTCTGCACACTCTGGTTTTTATTTTCTCTAGAGAATATCAAATGGACCTTTAAAAAAAAAGAGAACAAAACCAAACAAATAACAAATAATAATAATAAATAACCACAGAAGAAAAACAATTTACCTTGCAAAAAAGAAGTACTTTCTTTATTCGTGGATGTAACCAAACCCTTCAAGCTGAAGCAGGGTGTTCTGTCAGGCTTTTTTGCAATTCAGACAGAAATGACTTACATTCCTCTTCTGGAATTTTCAGTCTGTTCTTGTCCTGCAGCAGTGACTGTACATGATTGGTCCATGTCACCAAGCATGTTCACTTTGGAATTTGTATCTCCTGTTTGTATCTATTTGAAATTCACCAGAACTGTTCCAGTGATTGGTTCTGTGATGGGAAAGATGCCCTTTTCCTGAGGGAATACCTCAGGTGGAGCAGCTTAAATGCCAGTGTGCTTAAAGCCATTGTCATTTCTCAGTTTAGCATAACAGTACTAAACCTGGCCCTGGAAAATGTGGTAGTACAGCAGTGTTGGCCAGGATGCCATTTTTAAGATGTAAACAATTATACCAACAAATCATACTGATACAAAACATGACACTTTTTTTCTGTTTTCACCATTTCACAGCTGTGGAAAACGGCATGAGCTCTATCAACAAAACCCATAAGACCAGCGCCAGGATATAACCAGGGGGACCTGGTGCCACACGAGTACATTTCAGTGGTGTTCAAGTGAATTTGGTGATCCGTTTGGCTTGCCTTACCTCTTGCTGTGGGATTTTAATCTACAGCAAGTGCATATCATTTCCTCATTGAGCAGACAGGAAATGAATGCCTGTGATGTATTATTGCCACTGTTAATTCAGTGGTCTCTGAGCAGAGATGCAGCATGCTCATTTGGGCGGTATTATCTACTTCAGACACCAGCCAGCAGGCACTACAGAGGAAACATTTCACTGGCTCACTTGTTCTCCACAGAATATTAGGCCTTGAAAGGAAGGCCCAAAGCTCAGACACGCATGCAAGGCAGGAGGGTATTTTACGCTCATTGATGTACAAATCTGAAGGAGAGTCTGTTTTGCTCTCTGCACCTGCACAAAAGGTTTGCTGCCAAGTAGCTTGAGTGCCTCTGCCTGCCCCAGCAGGGATGCATCTCTGAGCCTTTGCTGCCCCTGCGCTGTAGTATAGAACAATCTCCACCTCCCATCAGTTAGTAAGCTTCATGCTCAGCTCTGGGCAGCGCAAGCAGGGGTCTCACTGGACATCCACTCTGCACACTGCAGCTGAAGGGAGGCACCTTTGAACCTCTTGGCAGCACAGCAAATGATGGCACCTGCCCAGCTCACCCCCAGCACTGCTCCACAGCCTCTGCTAGCTCTCTGCTTCAAGTTCAAGTGCTCACAACTGTGCAGAAGGGCATGAAGCAGCTGGAAGTATGCAGAAGGGAGGAAAAGGTTACTCCCATGCTGCACTCCTTTCCATGAGCTTCAATATTTACAGTGTGCTATGGCTGCTGAATCAGCCCCAGCGTTTTCATGCTGGCAGTGAGTAGTAACTCTGAGAGCGCACTGCCAACTGTTGGTCCAAAGAATAAGATTTAGGGAGTTATTTAATCAGGAAGAAGAAACTGGTTTCCTCATGTTTTTGCTGGTATTTACGGAAAGCTGTCCCATAGGTCTTCCAATGTTTGACAGAGGCTAACTGCTGCTAATAGAGGATTTGGAATTTTTTTGTTGGTTTTTCAAATATTCAGTTTTCAGACAGCATCTTCCAAGCCGAATGTCTGAGGTTACTTGAATGCATAGCTAAATATCAGACCAGTTCTCTGCCGGGGCTGAGGGGGCTGCAGTATTCCCAGCACCTTCTGAAGGTGGTTACATCTGGAATTGTTCAACAGCTTTAAATTCCATCTGTAACTGCCTAAACATAGATTTAAAAGAAATATTTAAGTATTTAGATTTTAAGATACTTTTAATACTTTCTTTCCCTCCTTAAATGTGCTAACACATTCCTCCCTTATGCACATATTTATAACAGAGCCCTGCAAGGTTTCAGTCAAAACTCTTCCCACATAAGAAATACTGAATGTGATAGGAGCAGGTCACTGTCATAATTTCCATTACGTCAGGTCCTTAATACATGACCTCACTTCAGCCCAGATTAATATCAACAATATTTTATAGATCTCCTGTGTCTTTTTCTCAGGAATCTAAAAAAGATAAAAACCCTTCCGAAGCACTGAGCCAAGTAGAACCAGAGGTGAAACTTACCCACCTAGTGACAGCCAAAGCACTCCTGCCAGGTAAACGGTAAACCAGTGTGTCAAGTGGATGAACCAAGAGGCACAGAACAGAAAAAAAAAATTAAACTGTAGATAAATGACTGCAGTGACAACAAACAAGTAAATGATTTCCATCCTGTCTTTTCATCCAAACACTTCATTCTCTCATGTGTGTTTATTTAATCTGCTCTCTTCTGTCTGCCTAGAACTGAGGCAATGAGTCTTGCAGATTGAGAAAACTGGTTGTACTGGCTTTGTCAGGTAGATTTGTGGAGACCAGGAGGAGGTGCTATGTAATATCGAGTTTTTTATCACGCTTCTTTTCCACAGTTTTGACATCAATAGGCTAGTCTTTTCAGCTCTTTTTTTTTTTTTTACTTTTTTATTTTTTTTCCCTCTTTCCTGGCACTTCTGCTTCATTTTTCAAAGCCCAAGCTGCCACACGCTGGCAGTGCCCTCAGAGCACGTCTCAGGGAGTGGATTCCTCTTGTCTGGGATGGGAACTTGCCCAGGGCACGTTGTGACTGCCTGCAGCCTGCAGGCTTGGGGCTTGGGTCAGGACCTCTACGAAATCATGGATGGCAGGAGCTCTGCCTCAATGCAGCAGAAATTACCTCTGGAAAATGCGTTTTTACTAATGGAGCAATCTTGTTAAAAATACGTAGAATAATGGCTCATCTGGGTGGTTTTTATTAAATGTTTCTGTGTGTCCCCATAACTCTATCTAGTCCATACCCGGATCTACATTCCACTAAATATTGGGCCACACAAATTCGACATTTCTGCCTTGCTCTGTTGCATTAAATTGGCATATAGCAAATACTGAGTTGTTAAGCCACTCTGGATTGGATGTCACACTGTACATCACACATGTCAGTTTTGGCCTGAATATAACTGTACCTTTCCACTTATTTTTTTCTTGCTTTCTGCAGCTTATATCATAACGTTAATAACACTTGCACTTTTTTTTTTTTTTTTTTTTTTTGTGTGCTAATATACCGTTGGTTGAATTATTATCAGCCAAATCTTTTCAGCAATGCCAGTTCAATCAGAACAAACAAAGCTTCACTGCAGTTTTCATTCAGAACTTAATAGCTTCAAGACACAACTTGTCCCTAAAGGACTCAAACGTTATGTTTGCAGCAGCCTAGTAGCATCCCCACAGGCACTGGCAGTGCTAAGTTGCATGCTTTAGATCTCTATACAATAGCTTAAAATGAAACAGCTACTGACCACTGTAACAAGCAAGAGCAATAAATTTTACTGCAGGGTCACGGTTCATGGAACACCTCCAAACACACAAGACATTCATTAGCTGATGAACAAATGGTACCAAAGAGCTTGTTTTCTGCTTGTGCTAAACAATTATAAGAGTCCCTGCTACTTCTGATGGCATAACACACGCACTGCACTCTCCATCTCTTGGCTGGGAGATAAGCTCACTGCTATATTAAAGTGCCATTTTTTTTTTTTTTTTACATTTTAGCTAATACAGAAGCACATAAAAATCAAAACACCAGCAATAAATTTTTGAATTCCAATGCTTGTCTCTGGTGAAGAGCATCTTCATTCTGTAAGGATCTGCATTTTTTGCAGTGCTTCAGTTCACTCTTCCAGGCCAACGTTAAAACACTTCCATTTTATAGGAGACAAACATTACAGTAAGCCACAGTACAAATATTCCACATTTCTTGGAATATTTCTGTATCTAATCTTGTAACATTACCTACTCACAGATGTCTAATCACTCACAGATGGGAACTACAAGAGAGCAGATAACAAAAAGGGTGATAGATATGAAGAAACATGACAGGTTTTGTACAGATTAGTCTAAATTTAACAGTCTACAAATCTGCAGTACAACAGCACACAAACAATCACAGCCCTCCCCTCATGACAGAGGGACTAGAGTTCTTTAAGGTCCCTTCCAACCTAAGCCATTCTATGATTTTGACATATGTGTAGAAAGGAAAGAAATTTTCCATTAAACTTAAAATGTGCATTCTTTTACTGTGGACAGCAGTTTTGTTCATTCTGAGACTGAAACAATAGGCAGATGCTACAACAGCTCTCCTTCACTATCCTGCAGTTGCAGAGTTGGACTAGGAAGCAAAACTGGAGGGTCTCATCTTGGCACATGACAAAACTGCCATGTGCTGCGTTATCAGTATGAGCACTTTTAGTGGCAAAGCTACTGCTTTTCTTTTTCTATTGCATTTATCCTGCAATAAGGATATTTTCATTGCTGATTGAACTAGTGCTGCTTCAAGAGCAATGTCTTAAAGTCAAGAAGCTTGTTGTGCTTGGTGTGATATGACTCTACTGGAATAACAAGGAACAGCTCTATATAGACATCACACAGGCCATGGGACCATGAAGAGCTAATATTCATTTAGACCATACTGACTTTCTAGAATGTACATCAGCACATAATTTACATCCCCAGTAGGCATATCCTGCAGTAACCCATTAGAAATGTCACTACCCTGCCAGCATGGGTGGTACTGAGTCACCCTCCAGCTGCATTAGCACAATTTAGACATGATGCTAAGGCTGTGGAACATTATTAACCTGCCTTCAGAAAGAAAAACAAATAAATAAATGAATAATTGGAGTTAAAAAATATAACCAACCAAAAAAGAGTAATTTTTGGGGACAAGATCTCTGTGATCTATTCCGTCTCACACTATCATGCATTATAACCCCTGTCTGGACCTCTACTAAAAAACAAATCCTAGATTTTACTGATGTTATATTAATTTTTCCACAGACCCGCAGGAGAAACAGCAGTGACTTTTTTCATAGAGGGGGTCAGCAGTGGGATGACTATTTTTATTGACTAGGTCTATTGATTTATATGCTAGCATAGTTCAGTTGTTTACTCAGGCATCTCCCCATGGGCTTGCTTAATGGAGAAAATGTCTGCATATGCGTATGACTAGCTGAGTTTCTTTGCACTTTGTTGTAATTAGGTTAAAAACTTTGGTTTTGTTTGCCTAGTTACTGTTCTGTTGGCTATCGTAGTTAATGTGATGGTGAAGCTTTCAAAAATTTCACAGCGAAGTTATGCATGTCTCTCTGGAACACAAGACTCAAGTAATTAAAGACAAATATGCAGCAATATATGTTTGGGTACATGCCCTTTAATTTTTTTTTCTTTCCTGCAGCTGTGGCTAAGACAAAGGCTGCATTACCTCTGCTGAGCATCAGACAGAGCTTTATAGTAGAGTTACGGGAGGAATTCCTCACTTTGGTGGACTCAGACCCTGCTGCTGGGGGCTTCTGTCAGTAGCGTGAGGAATACTGGCAATAGTTGAACAAAATGGAATCAGTTTACCACCACTGGGTCTCTTCATTGAGTCACTCATCCCATGTCTGCACATCCTGCAGCAGACTTCTTGGAGGAGTATTCTGGTAAACAATCTGAGAAAATCATTTTTCTTTTACTAGCAGGTGCATGGATAAATAATCACTCCATTGCTGTTTGTGTGGATACTTCTTTCCGTGCCACGTTGTATTCTATGGCAGTTGTTTAAAAGATGCATATGTAGAAAACAGCAGATCCCTTTTGCACTTTTGCAGGAAAAAATCCTCAGTGCTAACAGGAAGGGGGAGAATTAAGGTTCCAGATCCAGCTTTCTGGAATATAGTTGCTCTTTACACAAATGAGCAGCTGCAACAGTCCTGAAGGAAAAATTCTTTAGGAAGTCTCCTGCTGAGCCAGGCCCTTCCTTTTCGTCCTCCAGCTGCCCTCCTTCCAGCTGGTCTATGGCCTGCTTCAGCCAGAAGCCCAACGCTATCTGCAGCCTGCTGCCAGGCCCAGGATCCCAGCCACAGAAATGCCTCTGCTGTGGGACACTTCATAAACAGGAGACACCGTCACCCTTGCTGCATCACTTCAGCCTGAAGAAACCTACTGTTGGCCAGACAGCCAAAGCTTTTTTGAGAAAGCTCAGCAGAAACAAGATGATTTCCTTCTCACCACCTGGCTGCTGCACCTCCTCTCATCTGGTGGCTGTCAAATCTGGGGAAGTGGGATGCCTGCAGCACAGGGAGCTTCCAGGTCCTGTGAGTAGGGAGTTCAGTGCTTAATGTACACGATCTTCTGGATCATACAGTAGGTTTCAGCTGTGCAACAGGTATTCAGCTTGCAATCTAGGTCAATGAGATATGCTCGATTCCCGCTGAAATGACCTCACTGCTGGGCTTCATCAGCTTACACAAGGAGGATGTGGTGCAGTATTACATTGAAGTGCCAAGCCCTTCTTCGAGAATAAAGCAAAAGAAGAGTGTTATGATCTATTATGTATAAATTGATTAGTTTGGTGACTTGATAGCTGAGTTATCCTACACCATCTGAAACAGTTCAATATTTGCCTTTAAAGGCAGTGGCAGAACTGATCAAATGCAGGCTCCTGTGCTGCTGAACTCGTCCCTGCACACGATGACTAAACCAGATGTTATTTGCTTTGAAATTCAAAGGAAACTTTATTTACTTGGTATTTCTTAAGAGCAAAATGTAGGATAACTATGCTGCTTACCCTCAAGCCCAACAGACCAATTGCCAAACCTAGTGTGAATATTTAAAACCATGCTTGCAGAAGCAGGATTATAAGATTATGGCACTATGCAATAGAATTACAGACAATGGGGAATTGTTTACAATGGCATTTGTACATCTAAACATTTGGCCTCATAGGAAATGTAAGCTTACTAGTTTTTATATTGATCCACAATTCTCTGAAGTATTTGAATGTCTCAGTCCCAAGTAACTGACAGGACTTTTGCTTTTTGTTGCTAACAGTAGATGTAAGTTACTGACCAAATGAAAATTGTGGTAAATTATTGTGATTTTGAAAGCAAAAGGTTGTATGCCAAGTATGCACTGGGACTACTAAAGCCAGGAGAAGAATACTGTGGGTTTTCAAGAATTGAGCGACTTTATATAAAAGTGTAATATGTGAATATGCAGATTCATCAAAAGTGGAAAGAATGGAAAATCTATTAAAGAATTACATTATTTTAAATCCAATGAAAAGTATGCAAATTTAAGTTATACAATTACTACTAGAAAAAAGTACTAGTATGCAAATTTCCCCACGGAAGGTAAATTCTTTTAACTGAAGCATTCACTGAAATCTCTGAACTCTCGAAACAGGCTTCTTACACATAAGCAAATTCTCAGCCGGTATAAATAGCCCAATTCAAGGACTGGCATAAACCCCTGTGGCTGAAGCAAGCTTCCCTTAACTCTAAACATAAGGAATGCCTGACATATATTCAGAATAAGATAGTCACAGAAAGTAACTACAGCTCACCTGTATGCACCATTCCTACAGCAGACCTTTATTTTAAGTATGACAGCACATTATTAGCGAACACTCGGGGGAAAATTTATTTGGAGCTAATATTTTAGGTGACATTAAAAAGGTGGAAAATCTAGATTTTTGTAGACTTATGTCTTGCTGGAGATATACTAAGAAAGGTGTAAGGAATCAGACTTCCAGTTTCCTTGGTGATCTGCACTTGATTTACATGCTAGTGCATTGAGAGCAGTGATGAATAGTAACTGCTGAAAATTTTGAAGTTTTGGGAGCACTTTGTATTAGAGTCCTGACTTTGGAAAAAATAAACTGTAATAAAACTATTTTCAATGAAGACAAAGTTAGAGGCAGGCAAATCTGATAGGATTAAGCCACATAAACTGCCATCTAGATTTTCTAAGTGTAGATTATCTACACAGTTGGATAAAGTATGTAGAAAATTGGTTGAATTCCTTGTATAAGCTGGTCTCCAAGGACTAACCTAAATGAAGATGACATGACTAGAATGTTCAACTTCAAACTCTATGCCTGCACTTTTCACATCTACAGCACGATACACAAAACCTGAATCTGCCAGGCAGACTGGACCAGGACTTTTTTGAGCCCTCTGGGACTCAATTTGTGCTCAGGTACAAGGCACCTCACAGTTTGGACAGGCTTTTTTTTTTTTCCAGTACCCCTCCTCTCCTATTGGAGAGTCTTTCAAATTGTCCAGGTGGACATAAATTCAAATAATCTGACTTTTAGCATAATAGAATGTAGGCACTTGGCCTAACACCTGTTGATTTTGATGTCCTTCCTTTCAATTACTCATTCAGAACCATCTTAGTAAGACTGCCAGAAGAAATGGGACAAAAGCCAAGTCTGCTTTTGTATTATGTATCTGATATCACTGCTATGATTGAGATGGAATGGAGAGGAAAAAAAATCACTCTTTTAACTAGTTTGTGAAGCAGATGAAGTGAATCTTCCTACAGTGAATGCTAAGTAACAAAAACTCATTTATCATACTGATCTCAAAAGTATAAGGGACAATAAAAACACTTGGATCAGTATTTTTATTAGCAGATTAGGAAACCTCAAATTGAAAACTAGTTTTATCCACAGAGAAATTTTTACCAAGAGCTAATCTGCTAAAATATTTGTTTATGTTAAGTTGATGTTCCTATACTGCATAAAATTTTTTTTGTCTCCTTTTTGTACTGTGTTATTGTGGATTTAAATACACCTCTGCTAAAGTCAGTGACAACCACTTCAATGAGGCCAAGACTTCAGTAAGTCAGCCTAAGACAGAAGTTAAAATAAGCTCTACCTGTGCATGCTAACATACTTTTTCATTCTAGTTCACTATAATGAGAAGAAAATATGAATGGCATTTACTTGAGGAAAAATTAGGAAAATGCCACTGGTTTCTGCACACTTTATTAGAAAACTAATTAATCATCAAAGTTGGGTAATGACTTTTGTAGAAATATTTATAGCTCTCTTCCTTACTCTGTCATTATCTAAAGCTACAGCACAGTTTCCCACGTTTGGGTGTCACTCTAGCCTTGGTTATGTAGGAGCACTCGGGAAAGTGATTTGAATTAACTACAGTTGTGTGTTTGAAGTGCATTAATAAAACTCCCTTTATTCTTGTACTCTTAAAGTACTCTTTAATTAAATTTTGCATACTTCTGTTACGAAGCAAAGTGAACTAAATAAAGTTAAATTAATAGTAAGTCTATGTATCTGAGGATAAATATAATTTCATCAAGTTTCCAAAGACTTTAAAAATATAATAAGCAAAACCAATTTAAATGCTTGATTCAGAATAGGAGGTTCAGATGCAGTTTTACTGAGGTTATAATAACTTGATTTAAAATGCTAGTGAATTTTGAACCGTTGTGAGTGACAAGTCTTATGTTTCAGAATGAAGTGAAAATCATATGGGTATAATTTTATAAGCCATATCTCTAACTACATCTGTCACACAACTGCCTCAGTGCTGTTGCTTAGCAAGGATTTTGTATCATTTTCCTATGGATTTTTTTTATCAGTACATTTTTCATTGCATTGTTTTATTTAACAAAAATTCTATACCTTCAGATATGCCTCTATATTGTGTATAATTCTGTACTGCCATAAATTAGAAACTGAGTATTTATCTCCAGTTCTGGACTTGATATTCCTCTGGCATTCTCATAGTCATAGACTACCAAGTGTTTGAAGGAAAAGGGATTACGTATCCATATTTTACAATGACAATAAAACTTGAAATGCTACCTAGAGTTTGGGCTAGACTTTCAACCTCTGCCAGCAATAGGAAGTTAAATCTCCTCTGAATGCCTTGCCATGCCAATAGAGCAAAGGCACACCTGAGTGCTGGGCACGCTGGCTATGTATGGAGCTCAGAGGAACCTAGAGGGCTGTCTGTGGGCTGTCCACAGCAACACAGTTGGACTTTTTGCAGCAGATGGCATTACACCGTCAATAGGACTGTGACTAGATCTGTTAAGTATTACCGTCCCGTATTATCTTCTCCATCATGTTATTAACATCATTTTGTTCTGTTGCTTAAATATTTTATTACTTCTTTCCCCATTAATAATAAATAAAAAAAAACAAAAAACAATAACAACAAAACATTTCTTATGCATTGCTGTAAGAAGTTGAATAAAACAACAGAAGTCCATCAGATTTTATTAAAACTAAAGATGCTTGTACGGCCATTAGCACAGGAAGTTGATGCTGGTAGAATATGCCAGGGGAAGTATCACCTTGAAGTTGCTCTGTTTTTCTTTTGGTAAAAACAATTGTCAGAGACAGGATGCTGGGGCAAATGGACTTTTGTCCTCATTCAGACCTCCTAATGCAACTATTCCTTTACTGTTCAAGTAACTGGTCTTTCAGCAATATTGCTTCTCATTCCCTGGGTTTTCATCTATTCTGTTCTGCTCATAAATGTGGTTATTCCTACAGATGCACCATAAAGAGCCTCACACATTCCCAGCTCTCCAGGGTGAGGAGATTCATGCTCTATGTTTCCTTCCAGACAGAAGCACAGTATTTAAGTGTCTTCTCAATTTATGAGAGGCAATGTCTGCCTGCCTGCAATCTGAGCTAGGACTGGAGAGAGTAAGAAAGATTTCTCAAATATGAAGGCTTTGTGTCACACTGATACAACGGGACAACTGCTTCAAAGGAGAAGGACACTGTGGAAAAGGGAGAGTGTTAGGAAAAACATAAACGAGACAATGTCATGCTCCCCCTCTGCTGTAGGTTGGATAAAAACTTCTGTGACTGTGGGAGGTTGCATTGTGGGAATAATTTGTGTTTTCAATCACTGTTGGATATGCAACCCATGATTACTTATCGACAGTTCTGAAACAATACTTGCAAGCGTAGAGGCAGTACTGGAAAAGAAGTAGGTTAGTAAATAAAAAGCAAGAATGCACAGTCAGGAAATTCCTGTTTGTAGACGATTTGACAAAGCTTGCTGGAAAAAAATCTGTGTATTTTGCCTTCCAGCGTATACAGAACTTTATTATTAATCATGATTTGTTGTTTGATTCCAGTAACAGTAAACTTTGCAAAAGAAGCAAAAAATGTAAGATGCAGTTTCCAGCTATGAAGGTGTTGTTTGAGAAGTACATTGTCAGGATTAATTCACTAATATTTGTGAGTACTTTCAGATCATTGCACTGAAGCTGCTCTATGAAGGAAGCATGTAATTTGTTTTCTCACATCAGAAGCCCATTATTACTACAGTGAATAAGGAACGTTTTAAATGTCAGGAAAGAATAGAAGTTAAAAGTAAACAAAATTCTGCATTAAATCGCATTTGACAGAAAAAAAGCAGGCTTTCTTGATGCACAACAGCATTTCAGTCCCTCCTAGATTAAAGAATACTTACTCTTCAAGTACATTTTCAGTAATGATTACCTGAGATGTTTGTAATAGTAAGGACAGTAAGCACAGGACTATTCATCAGTCTCCTCTCCCAGGTGACCATTCAAGACACCAGAAGAAGTAAGTACAGTCGAGGGGACCCCGACAACTCTATTCTCTACTTCCAGTGCCCCATCTTCTGATATGTCAACTGGGAGAGATTTTGTGAGCAGCACCCATTGCTTGCCCAGGCACATTCCAGAAATGATGGATGGTGAGAGGTGCTCTGCTCTGCTGCCTTGTCTCTTTTTGAGTCTGTAATCTTTCTCGTCCCTTGGAATTGCTTTTGATTTCATACTTTTTTCCCCTAGCCCCTTCTGTGCTTAGAGGGCTTGAAGGTTTGGTTATGGTTGGGCTAACGCCTGGATCTAAAAGGCAAAATGACAGTTACCAGAATTTAAGCAAGACTTAATTAAAAACTTTTAGCTCCTTCCTGCATGGTCTAGTGAGAACTTATATGCTCACTGCATCACTGAGAAATACTTGCAGAATAATTGGCCCCAGGAGAGTCATATGCAGGTGCCTCGAGATTCTCCTTCTACAAAGAGTAGCTTTCTTTGTTATTCACTGCTGATGTCAATTGGCAAAAGAAATTTTGAGCTGGAGTATTATTCTTTGCCAATCACTTCTGATCTGTCTGTCTTCTCAGATATTTTTTTGAGAACTGGCCTCACAGTGCTTCAAATGAGAGAATGTGGAAGTGGGCTCTGCATTCGTCAGAAGCCTTGTACGTCTGATTTGGACCAACGGTTCTCCAAAGGAAGAGGAGGTCGCCCCTGCCATATGGGTCATAAAAACCCCAAGCAGCCCTATAGGCTTTGGGAAGAGTGACTGGAAAGATGCCTGGTAGGAAAGGACCTGGGGGTGTCAGTAGGCAGCTGACACGAGCCAGCAGTGTGTCCGGGTGGCTGAGGAAGCCAATGGAATTTTGGTCTGCATCAGAAATGGTGTGGCCAGCAAAATCAGTGAAGGGATCAGCCCTTTGTATGTGGCACTCAAGTCTTGCCCAGGGAAGTGATGGAGTCACCATCCATGGAAATATTTAAGGGACATGTGGATGTGATGCTAAGTGATGTGGATCAGTAATGGACTTGGTAGTGTCAGGTCAGTGGTTCAACTTGATCTTAAGGTAATCATTCCAACCTAAACGATTCTGCCCCATAATGCAGAGATGTCAATTATGGCCAAAGTAGCCATACTGATAAACAGGCAAATTGTTTGTAGGCAAATCAGAGCCCCTTTTTACCACAGCGTGCCTTGTTTTGTCAGATAATGGTGGAAAGCTCTATTTGTCAGAAAATGCCTTGCCTCTATGGATTGCTGGTATTTCTACTCTACGATTCTATGATTCTGTGATATCAATGAAAACATATCAGGTAGAACAGGATCACAGGATCACAGAACAGTAGGGTTTGGAAGGGACCTCAACAGATCACTGAGTCCAACACCCTGTGAAAGCAGAGTCCCTACAGCCAGTTGTGCAGGTAGGCATCCAGGTGGACAGGCCTGACTCTGCAGCCAAAGTCTTAATGTCAACTAAATAATGTGCTGAGGAAGTTTCTTCAACTCCAGTAATTCTATTGCAACTTTATCTGAGTCATCTAGAGGATGATGCGTGTCTGTTTATTTTTGCTGTTCTGGTGTGAGTCTGGACATTATCTATCATGAGTACTCTATCCTGTGGCTTCAATTTGAGTCTTACCATTCCCATTCTCGACAGCTTCTGATAATGCAAAATGGTAAATGAACTAGATTATTTGAAAAACTCTTTCTGAGTGAAATAATACAAAAAGACAATACCTCAAAAATGATGAAATGCACCGCTTTAAGGTCATGACATTTGTTTCCTGTAGACAATGAAATTTTAGCACTTGCAGTCCTCTGAGTGTACTTTCTATCCAACGCATGTACTGCAGAGAACAGAACCATTTCAGGTCACTACATGTTCACTCCTTTGTGCTTAGGAAAACCTTTTGAAAAGAGTTAACAGGGAGGTCAGGTAGTCATATACTAAATCAGCCTACACCCTAATATCCTATTTCTGATAGAGGTTAATGTCAATTTGATTTACATTACAGCAGGAAACCCTGCAGTAGAAAATAATGGAATATACTCCCATACGAAAAACTATTTTATTATCATAGAGCTCCTTAAAAATAACATATTCCCTGAAATATGAAGTTTATGCATCGTGTTAGATATTTTGGTTTCTACTTGTGTTACCTGATGTTCCTCTTGCCCTCATAAACTTCCTGTTTCTGGAAGGAATGACGTTCTTTGGAAATGAGATCACAGCGTGCATTTACACAGTTGAAAAATATCTGTTTCCTTTTGACAGTTACAAATGGGTTATCTTCTGAATGTTTACTTGTTTATTTCTGGTGAGAAAAGGCAATTCTATTTCAGTACCTTTTCAGTATTTTTCTGCATGCATTTATTCAATTTCCTCTTATTTATTTCCATTTTAAAGTATAGTATTAATCGATCTTCATACGAATGTGTTTCCATGTCTAACAATCTTTGTCATCAATTCTGCTCTTCTGGTTTTGCTATGCCACCCTGGGGACACAAAATCTCTATAATAAATTGCAAGGAAAGAGTATAAATTAATTTAGTATGCATTTCCATGCAGTGAATCTGCTTCCTGTAAGACTTTTGGTATTTCAACTGGCTGTCAATTTTTTTTTTTTAATAAGTGGATTTTTCAGAAGCATTTTTTTTCCCTCACACATTTTCTTTGGACAAAGGACCAGACTGAATAAGTAATATGCCAAGCCACAAACAGCTTTCCTTTACATGTCAGTATTTTAAATCGAATTGGTTTTCTTTACAAGCCTTGTTTCTATCAATAAGGACTGAGTTTGGCTAGAAACAGCAGACTTCTTCTTGCCCCTTGTAAGGTTGGACCTCACTTTCATAATGAAAAGGCTTAAAATAGACATTTAAGAGTGTAAAAAATAAATCTAGACCATTTTAGGTGGTTTTCTGGCACGTTTTTTACAATTTGCTTTAATTAGAAATTACACTTCAGTTCCAAAAAATTAAAAATGCAATCATTGGCAATCTGCTTTGGAACAGTTTTTGCATGATAAATGTGACTAATATGTGTGTACAGGAGAGGGCAACATAAATATTTTATTTCAATAAGATTGGACACTCTGATGACTTGCAGAACTCAAGTACTGTAGTCATCCAGAAAACTGTATTGTATCACAACATGCATTCTCTCATACATATTACATATGTTTTAGCTTAAAATATTGCTAGGGAGCCACTAGAAAGCGTATGGGGGAAAACATGAAGTAAGTCTTGCCATCCCAGAGCTGTTCCTACTAGTTGCTGAACTTACCCCCCCCTACAGTTCTGAGCACGCAACACTGGCGATGCTCACTTCTATGAACTTTGCTACAGTTGTAGCTAGATGCCTACAGTGAACAGATAAGAAAAGAAAGGTGAGGGAGGCAAAAATACGCTGAATTTCTCCACAGTGATTAGAAATGGAGAATATCAGATTACACATCTGGATGTTCAACATTTCATGAGATGAACTCCAGCCTAGGTCTGTGGCACAACCACCTTATGGAAAGCAAAAAACACTTGCTTCTAAACTGGAACAAGAATCCAGGAAAGGCAACATGGATACTCTAGTGCCTGTGCTATGCACTGTCAGGGAGCCATGAAGACAGCTTTCGCCATAAAATGACCAAGTATGAGCCAATGCTGTAGAAGGACGCTTTAGAGGCTCGTGATGCATGCCTAACATTGCTGGGAATTGGTGAACCTCACCTTGGTGGCAGTAGTCTCCAGCAGTTACTGTGCTATGACACGGCAGGTCACCTCCCTACTTCTTACCTTTCTCATTTCTGCTTTCTGTCTCCTGAGAGTCTGGTTCGGTCAGCCAAAGCAACTCCACCCAGTCCTCCACCGGGTGAGAGCCCGGATGAAAAGAGCACAGGAGAAATGACATTTCCAGTGGCATAATATTTTGCCAGCTGATGAAATAGTTGCTAAAGATATGTTGTCTGGCTTTTGCTTTCAAAACAGCTTCGGCTTCTATCAGAGTCAGAAATAAAGGTTGCATTTTCTATTAATTCTCTCATGTTGATTGTTGGCTTTTATTTTTTTGCCTTCCTCTTTTTTTTGTTTCCCTTAAGGAAGATGGGATCAGAGCTCAGATGCAAAATAATCAAATCTTCCTCATAATGATATCCATAAAGACGTTAGTAACATGTTAAATACCATCCAAGAAGATTCTCAGGATTTCACAGCCCTCCCCTTCATACAGCCTAAGGAAACATGGCAAAGCAGCTGCTTAGAGGAGAAACTTCCTATTTGACTGGCTTGGTTTGTTTTTGTTTTTCCATCCTGGGCAGTTCTGTAGATGTCAACTTTTTACTCTGGAAAATATGATTAGATGTGTGTAATTACTTTTAAAAGGAAATAATAAATGTGTGAGCATGAAGTCTGTAGAACAGATCAGCAGGAAAAAAAAAGATAGAAGACCATTTTAGTGCTCAACTCTGCCTTGATGTCTCAAAGGCAAATAGGAAAATCTGGACTAGTGCTCTCTCAAAGACAACTGGGCCTATTTTCAGCCACAATTTCACACCAGTGTCTAAGAGCTTAAAAGAAACATCACAAATTAAAAACAAATACCCTTGAGAGAACTAAAAAAGACCCCCAAGAAGGCACGTAGTTAGTTTTGTGTGCATAGTTGTATTGGGAACACAGGGTGGATTTCTTCATGAGCACAGTCGTTAAGTACTTGGAGGATTTAAGCTTAATGGTAGAGCTGATGTTTCAGATAAGGATAAGAAAAACAGCATATGGAAAGCAGTGGATTAAAATATTACAGTCATCTGGAGACTGATAACTTATGTGATCTTTTCAAATGCAGAACTTAAATAAAAGGAGATGCTCTTTTACTACTTAAGGTTTCCCAAGTATGAGTCAATGTAAATCAGAAATACTGCACTCTGCCTTCTCAGTAATTATGTTTGTGAATTTGATCAAGGAGTGAGCTGATGAAGAACTAGTTATACATGGACCTGGCCTTCTAGAGGAAACTCATGCTAAACCTGATTTCTCTTTAGTAACTGGGAATGTGTTTCGTCTCCTACTCCCTTGGGATTTGGTTAATATTAATGCAAGATGGGCAACGGAATTCTGGGCTTTGCTTCTAAGAACTTTTCATCTCACCAAAGAAGGGACTGAAAAAGAGATAAAGATTTTGTTTAGAAATGCACTGTAAAACTTCCCAGCTTTCCCAGCCCTTCTAATATTTGCGCACTTGCTTCAGAAATGCAAATATTGCTTTGCTAAGTTCATTTTCAGTAGAGAGGGCTAGAGCAGCGCTGGTGTAAGTTCTATGACTTCAGGTTCAAGGGAATGTGTCTTTTGTGTGGTTAAGTAATAAATTAGAGTTAGCATTACAACATTCCTAAGTCATTACAGGAATCCTTTGTCAGCACCGTAAGCTCACTTGTGCGCTGATCAAGGATGACGCTTCTGAACTTACAGCACTGGTTGTTCAGGGTAAGGATGCCTGTGGTGGAAGAAGCAATGCTATTTCAGTGCTCCATGAACTTTGGCTCTATAGGTGCAGGCACAGCACCTGGATGAAGCGGAGGTGCATTCCCTTAGCATGTAGAGCATGCAGAGCAACCGGCCCGGAGCAGCCGGCGCTCCCTGGGCCAGCCCTGATCCAGCCCAGCAGGTATGAGCGCACAGGGGCCCAAAGCGCATTGCTGCTGCCTAATTGCTGCCACTTTGCCCCTCTTTGGGACATGGCCTAGAGCGCTCGAAGACATGGGCTGATGGTTGGGTGAGATTGTCTTAGTGGTCTTCGTGGCCTTGGTGATTCTGTGATACTACAAAAAGCTGAGGCAGCCACAAGCAGACTTGCAGGTCTTCCCGTGATGCATGAGGAGCCCACAAGCATTACAGCCTTTTTTGCTGGAGAAGTAGAAAAAACAACAACAAAAAAGGCATTTCAAAGCGCTGTCATGGCTCTTTGGACACCTGACCCTAGCTCACGGTTCAGAATGATGGAAAATGAGTGCTTGGGTGAGGATTTTTACAGACAAGCTCAAAATAAAACGAGGGCTGCAGGAAACACCATCAGTGTTAAAACCAGAGAGGGCCACTCGGGCACGGAGCGGTGCTGCTCAGCCGGACGCACAGCTCTCGTTCTGAGGGCAGCGGCACTCCACGTGCCGCGGCGGTGGGCCCGGCCGGGGCACCACGCTCCCCAGGGCCGGGATCCGCGGGCGCAGTCACGGCCCGGCCGGCGCCTCGCCGGTTGCCGCGGTGACGGGAAAGCCCGCGCCCCCGCCCCCGCAAACATGGCAGCGGCGGCGCGGCGGCCGCGGGCGGCTCGGGCGGGGAGCGGCGGCAGGTGAGGAGCGGCGGCGGGGGACGCGTCGCCCCGGGCCGCAGCAGCAGCCGCGCTGCGCCGTGCGGGCTCGGCACCCGGCTCCGCTCAGGCGTGGCGGCGGAGGGGCCGGGGTGGCGGCGCGGGCCGGGGCCGCCGCAGGCCGGCGGGAGAGGCGAGGCGGCCGCGGGGGGCGGGCTCCCGGCCCCGGCAGGCAGCGCTCCTCCCTCCCGCCCCGGGAGCCCCCGGCGGGGTGACAGCCCAGCCTAGCCCAGCCCAGCCGCCTCGCCCGGCCTCGGCCCGCTCGCCGCCAGCGAGGCGACAGCCGCCTCCCCTCGCCCGCCATGTGGAAGCTCAACAAGAGCAGCAAAGTTCTCCTGGACGACTCCCCCGAGGAGGAGGAGACGCGGCCCCGCGGCCCGCTGCCTCCCGCCGCCGCCGCCTTCGCGGCCCCCCAGGTAAGAGCGGGGCCGGGGGCCGCGGGGCTCGCCCCCTTGCTGTCCTGCCGGCGACATGAGTAATCACTTTTCCACGCCGGGATGCGCGCCGCGATGGGCGAAGGTGTCGGT
This sequence comes from Callipepla californica brunnescens, assembly GCA_023055505.1. NCBI lineage: Eukaryota > Metazoa > Chordata > Aves > Galliformes > Odontophoridae > Callipepla > Callipepla californica. Next base: position 14,863,263 of record JALIRH010000007.1, on the reverse strand, counting down.
GTCGGTGCCGGTGTCGGTGCCGTGCGTGCGGCTGTCAGCGGGTTGGGGTCCTCGTTCGCCGCCTCTCCCCTCCTCTCCTTCCTGCCCGGCTCTCCTTTCCTTCCCGTGCCTCAGTCCGGCGCGATGAATTACGCGGCCATCCTCGCCTGCGTCTGCGGATGGCTGTGCGGTGCTAAGTTCTGTCAGGGTGCCTTCTTCTGGAGTTTTTTGGATCGTAGCGGTTGGTTATCTTTAAATAGCTGCAGTGTTATGGAAGGCTCACGCTGTTAAATGGTAAGTTGCGTGCCAGCAGCGACCTTCCCAATGAACTGTCGCCGAGTGGACACAATTGGAAAGGAAGGGCATCGGTCGAGCACCAGGCAAAACAACTACAAGAATGTTTGCTGACTTGCTTTCAAGAACTTGATAGCGATTCGGCATCAGCCCAGCTCAGCAGCCCGTCCAGCTTTCTTGCTGATCTGATCTTGCATTGCCACCGAGCTGGGATGAGGCGTAGCCCAAGCAGGCAGCTACCCAGGGCTGGTGGCTGGTGAGGTCTGTATTCCAGACACCAACCTCACTGCCTGCCCTGCGCTTGCTGCTTGCCTTGCTGGAAGAGCTGGCATGTGTCTGGACAACCTACCAGTGATTGAGTTTCTGGTTGGTAACTGTAATGGGTTGTCAACACGTGGCTGTTGCTGACAAGGAGCTTCCCCTAGTCGCAGCAGATATTCCCTCCCTCTCCTGGGAGCCAAAATCACTGCTCTGGTCTCCAGTTCATCTTCTAGTTGGCTTTTCTCCTGCTCGGTGACTGTAGGAGCCGTGTCCCTGGCTGTGAAAATGCCTATGGATAAATGGGATCTCCTGTAAGAGGAGAAGCAGTTGCTTATTTTGGAGAGTCTTTCAAGGGATGTTAGGGACTGTGGGATTAGAAGGAACCCCCAGATATCTCCTGCAGCTTCCCATACCACACGTAGCATCTCCTTCCATGGTCCCTGTCCTCAGATGCTTGGAAACTTGTGCTGTTTTCACTAAGCTTCTGGTTTGCTGTCCACAGCCCTCGTAGGCTTGCTTACCTCCTGGAACCCACCACAAACATCCAGAGTCACCGCATGCTTTGCAGGGACCGTTTCCTGCTTTTCTTCTGTTCTCACAAGTACTCCCAAGCCCCTCTGAGGCTCCTGAAATCAGAAGGTGGTTCTTCAGTCCTCCTCACAATTCTCACATTATTTTTTTTCAACTTTAGCAGTAGAGATTTGTTTTAATTTGTGTGTACGTGTGTGTGTGTGTGCTTGTTTTTGTCCTGTTCTTTGCCTTCACCACCATCAGCTTATGTTTCTTTAGTAGGAGATTTCAAGTTAAAATTCTCCTGACAACTACTTCTGCTGTGGATGGTTTGCCCTTTCCATCAATTTTAATAAAATTCCATTCCTTCTCCCACTGTGTGTTACCAGTGGCACTAGGGTAAAATATACTTTTTGGTGTAGGAGATGGCAGGGGAAGAATAAATCATCCCAAAACACTAGGTGAAATATTCCTGAAGACAAATGATTTGGGAAAGGTAGCAGGGCTCTAGTTCTGAATAGCCCAGAAACTACTGTGAAGACAGTTACTGTTGTTTGAGTCTTGATTTTTAAATTTGGGGGGGAAAAAAGCTGTTTTAAAGTAGTTATTTTAGATTTCGTTTAAGGTTCCAGGAATGATAGACTGCATGGAGAACTATGATCATCTGATTAATGTTTTAATTCTCGCAATCCATCTAAGGTAGCACCTAGATCAGCTGTACAAGTGTTTCTCAGAGGTGACTCAGGTGGGCCTCAAGGAGAAAGTGGGAGGTAACGAAATGCACTTGTTCAGCTTGTTAGATCTGATAAGGCTCAAGGGACTTGCTTCTTTTAGCCTTTGTGATTTCCGACTTTTCATCAGAACCTGCTTTGCCCCCAGTAGTGTGGTCACGAGGGAGCAGAGTGCAGCAGTGTGCAGGGGGGTTCAGTAGGGAGCTGTGCTTCGTGGCTGTGTCCTGAGCTGCAGGAGGGCCATGTATTTGAGATGTGGTTCTGATATGATGAGTGTGCAGGAGAAACTCAGTTTGCCTCTGACCTGTTGGCGCAGCCTGTTTGAGCTGAGAATGAAGAATGTTCTTACAAGAAGGGAATCCAGAGCTCCCCTCATTTTCTGTCTCAAGGGCTAAGCACTAAATAATTGGTTGGAATGATCTTTAGTAGATTAAAAGAGCCCATCATTGGATTTTGGGCAGAAGTTTGCTGTTAGATTTCATTTCCTCTAGGTTCTTTCCTGATAGGCCATTTGGTAAAATGGAAGATTGATCATCGCATTTGATTTATGCTGCTGTATGTGGTTTTTTCAAAGCTGGGAAAGAGTGAAGGAGCTCTTGCTGTAGAACCTAGTAATTAGGACATTCAGGAGCAGACAGCAACAAAGAATTAGGCTGCTGGAATTAAAAAAAGAAAAAAACCTTTGTGGCTCTACAGAAATTTTAATCATCCTATTTAGATATGGAAGGCTGATCTGGGCTTACACAAGCAGACGTTTGGATTTGCAGAAGTTTGTGGTCTCAATTGCTAAAATAGAAGAGCTTAGTTTTATCTAACACAGAAGTTTTGATGATTCTGGTTTTGTGAAGGGTGGTTTGATTTTATTTTTTTTTTCCTAGGGTGAAGAAAAACAAATTTCAGAGCACGAGAATGGCAGTGGGAGGGAAGTGACAGCCCTTAGCCACTTCTTAGCAAATGTTTCTGCATACGTTGAAGTATATTGAATTGTTAACACGTATCTCAGGAAACAGCTTATTGTTTTAAATAAGAAAGAAGTACATTCTGAAACGATTTGTGTACGTGTGTGAATTGTTGTATGTTGTTGTTTTTTTAGATCAGGCAGTTGTAGGCTGAATCATAAAGGTTCATTTTAGTTTACTCTTCAAAGCATAAATATTTTACTTTTATGCAGTGATGGTTCTTTATTGGCTAGAGTTACAATTAATGCATGAAGGCAACTTAATACGTGTGAATAGTGCAAGTGTGTAAAATGAAATTAATGTCTTCTCGTGTTTCTCTCTCAAACTGTGCTCAAAACATACAGTGATGCTTGCCAAACCTGCATTCAGTTTGTAATATACTCATTATGTTTCAAACTGGAGTTGTATTTTTGGAATGGGAAAAATGTTTGGTTTTGACTTCGGCAAGGCAGTGTTTTGGCAGTCATGCTGTATTCTCCTTGATTAAAGTCTGCTGTAATCTAATCAGGCTTCAGAGATGTCAATGATGTGTCAATATTTCATGCAAGCCTTACGTAAAATGGTGCTCAGCTTTGGAATCGGCCTGTATGTCAGAGTAGCTTATGAGTATCCAGCTAAACTGCATTACATTTAGCAACTTTGTCTTTCATGTAAAATGTTCCAGATCCCTAGTCTTGCTTGACCTGTTCCTCTCTGATGGTATTTTTGGTTATATTCACAGGGAATATGTGCAAAAACATGTTTAATGCTGAGTTTTGTTTAGGCTTGCTCTCTGAATGTGTTTAAAGTTGAGTATACAGATTTTTAGTTATCTGTTTTAATTAAGATGTTTAAATCTCCGGTACAATTTTGGGACTAGCTTTCATCTTTGGCTGAGCTGCACTCAGACAGGCCCTGAGGGAATGGGTGGGAGCTGCACTGCGTTTTGGATGGTCTACTAATACACTGAATGAAATTATTTTTTAATTAAAAAGCAGTAGTAAATGTTAACCCAGCTAATGTTTTTCCTTCTCTTTCTAACCATTTAATTGTGTCCCAGGCTTTGCATGTGGTACTCTTATAATTTCTTAATGCATATTTCTCTGTTCTAGCCTGCTTTTTCATCAGAGTTGTTCTTGTGACATTTCATGACATTTTCCTGGCTAGCATCCATCACCTGTATTCTGTTGTCGTTCCTAAACATCAGTCTGGGGGGACTGACATCAAAAACTCTCCTGAAGCAACCCTTGACTTGCCTTTCCTGCTTTTTTCATCACATCCATCCTGCAGCAGCTTCTTCAGTGGTGCCTTCTTCTTTCTCAGCCTCCATGGAGCCCTGCAGAGCTGTTAGTGTCTTAATGTGTCTTCTTGCTGGTATTACTTTTGTTGCTTTTGGTATAAAGGTTAAGTTGCCCATATCTTTCTGGCTCAGTTTCTTCAGCTGGCTTCCCTTTGTTTCAGGACATTTACATTCGGATTTCAGGCCTTGCTTTCAAGGCTTTTCTCAGTATATCCCTTTCCTTGTTCCCATTTGTCACTTCTAACACTTGTTATATCTTTTCTGGTGCCAGTTCTTCTTTGCCAGCTGTGACAGTCTCTGTCCTCTGTACTGACTGTCTGCATCCCCGCAAGCACCATGCAGAATTATTCCCTTTAGCTGATCCAAAATCCCATTCTTCTCAAAACCGTTTTTGGAGATCCATCCCTAATCTCTTTGCTTTATCTTCATAGAGGTAGGCCGATTATCTTCTCAGACGTATAATGATGAGATAAGAAGGAATGGCTTTAAACTAAACGAGGGAAGATTTAGGTGAAATGTTAAGCAGAAATTCTTACTCGTAGAGTGGTGAGGCGCTGGCACAGGCTGCTGGGAGAAGCTTCTGGTGCTCCATCCCTGGATGTGCTCAGGGCTGTGTCACACGGAGCCCTGGGCAGCCTGGTTTGGTGGGTGGCAGCTCTGCCCACAGCACTGGGGTTGGAACTGGGTGGTCTTTAAGGTCCCTCCTAACCTAAGCCATTCTACCATTCTGTGATACACTTCTGCAAAGTTAATAGAACTGTGCTTTCCCAGCAGTGTGGAGATTGCATGCCATCAACACGCGAACAAACATAGCACTTTCTGAGAAAGAATTAATACTGTTCATGTTCTTAATTCTTTCCTACTGAAATACAACTTTGACTTCTGTCCTCGTTTTTGTAGAAACTTTTTGTCAGGTTGCATAAAAGCATCTGTAACATGTGTACAGTTATTAGCAGTTAGATGGATCCCTTGCCAGGTAGAGCAGCCTTCATGCATCGTGAAAGGCACGGATCAGCACAGATGCCATTCACCACCTGCTCATTGCGAGGGGCCAGGCTAGGCAGTGAAGGTAGCACTGCACGTGGAGATGAAAGCAGCATCTCAAAAGGAAGTGGTGTATAACCAAAAATAAAGTGTTCAACCTGTTTTGCAGAAGCTATTCTGCGAAAATATTACCATTACTCATGCAAGAGGCTTTTTTTTTTCTGGGGGATGTGTAATTTGATTTCAAATGCCATGCGTGACTGAATAAAAAAAAAATCATAAGTCATCTACCGTCTTTTGAACTGTCATCAGTTGGTCTATTTTCTGGTGTGGATAAGTCACTACAAATAACTGTCAGATTTTCAGTCAGAAACATCATCAAAATCAAAAACTTTATTGGAATATTTACATTATTGCAGCAATTCAAGTCAAACTGATTGCCTGACCTTATTTTTAGTGCTGACATTATTTCCCTCTTAATATAGTTGTTTCCAGTGCTTGCAGCATACTTTTAATATTAAGAATTGGGCAAAAGCATATTCTTAATGATCTCAATTTTCAAAATTATTTTTGAGGTGTTAAGTAACATTCTTCCAAAAATATTGTGAGAACCAAAATCTGAGTAAGATGTATTATTATGACTTATTACAGACAGGCCCAATAATGTGAGCAATTAATAAAATGTGAGAACACAGAGCATAGGAATCTGTTGCTCTGATATTTCTTTTCATAATGCCAATAAAATGCAGAGCTACAAAAGTATTCTTGTACGAATACTTACATTTGGAAATTAATCTTCTCCAGTAACTCTTGCCATTTATATCGATTGACAGTAAAAAGATGGAAATAATTTCGATATTCTATTTTAAAATGTAAAAGAATGCAAAGCAATAACTGAAGAAGAAACGGTTGAGTGAAACAGTTTGTCAAAATGCTAAACAAGTTTTTGACGGCTGTGAATGCTGATGGAAAAACCATCATCTTTGTTTTGATTTATTCGGTCTTCATAACATTTTAAGGGGTGAAAAGATAGGAAAACTGTTTTTCATCATCTGGTCAATCTGGAGAATAACAGGTAATTGCTGAAGATGGGGACCTAGAAGATGAAAGCAATTTTATATATGTTGGGTGGGTTGTTGGGTGCATCTGATGTAGTCACCTCTTCTCAAAGGCACCAGGGTGTATCAAGCTCTTCTGTACATGGTCTGGTGAATTGGATGATGGAAGTGTAAGATTATAAGAGGAAAGCACAGATTTGTTTTTTTGTGAACAAATGATTTTCCAGTTTGCCACAGAGTGTCAGAAGAGGCTGTCAGGGTGGCAGTCACCATCGCTGTTCAGTCACGATGGTGTGTGAACTGAGTTATTGTTATAATGGAGATGCTTTTCTAATGTTAGTGAGCAATTTAAAGTACTGGAATATTCTTAATGTAGTTTTTTTTTTTACAAACCAGTTTAAAATGCCAAACAACTCTTGAGCATGAACAGGCTTTGGAAGTTCCTAGTTTAATATTTTTCGTTGGTGATATTGGTAAGTTCTCAGTGAACCCTGGCTGTTCAGATGGTTGGTTTGGTTTGTTTGCTTTCTTTAGGAAACAGCACTGAAAGGCTGAGACTTAGCAGTAGATGAAGTATGGACAGGACTAGAAATGGTCTTGGATTTAATCTAGCCCTTCTCCGCTATCAAGGAGAAGGGAAATCCGCAGTTCAACATGGAGTTGCATCTGTTGAACACCTGGCCTTGTGTGAAAGCAAGCTGTGTGGCTGAGCAATGCACCCCTGGCTGTGCAGACTGCAGAGGCCTTGTGTCCTTCAAGGCCACATTCCACTTTGATCAACGTAAGGTGCAGTTCTGTTTTTTTCCCAGCTGCATCCATCTACTTTTAATCACAGTTGCTTCAAGCTGATTATTTGGGAATTGTATTTGTATCCACGCACTGAATTTTCCAAGTATTTCTGTGTGTTACCAAGAATGTGAGGCCTAAGACCAAAGTTACCTGCTGCTAGCGTTCTCCTTACTCCAGCAAGGAATGCATTTTGTGCTGGTTTTGTTTCAGATCTAAAACCAGATAAACAGAGTGGCTTTTGCTGTATTAATCTGCTGGAGTCTTTATTTCTTTCATTTGATGTTATAGCAAAATCCTGCTCAAACTGAAGGAAGCGGGTTCTTTTGTCAGCTGTGGTTGAAGATAGTGATCTGACAGCGGGATCTCGTCTGAGCGTGAGCTGGCCGTCTCCGGTCGGGATGTGTACATAGAGCTGTTCTCCTGTTTGGTTTGTAATCAGTGTTTTGGGAGTCTTTCCAACTTCAGAGGTTAACTTTGAGGTCTGCAATCTTCTGAGCAATTTTTACTTTATTTTTCTCCATCTCCTATCTCTGGATTACTTTGGGGGTTCGTGGAGGGCTGGGAGTTGTCTTCAATTTCTGCACTGCAAATATCTCCTCAGGTGGTGGTGGTTGTTTTTAGTTCCTCTTAACTTACACATTTGTGGTTCAAATCTAATTTGCACTTACAGGAATGGTGACCTTGACTTTAGTTGTTGATGAGGCATGTCAGTAGGCAGAGGCGGTGTAACGGGTCAGTGGAAGGGCAGCAATTTGCACCAATAAGACCTATACCTAAAATAATGGCTTACTTTTTCTTGCGTACGTTCTGCTTTGACAACCGGTGTATGTGTGATGGGAAAGCTTCATAACTGAGTAGAGAAAATCGATAATATACCATTTAATGTACTAGAGCAGGAGAGAGACATGCAGGGCGAGATGACACTAATATTTGCCTTAACTCTTTGGTGTCCAGTGTTTCTCTGCATGGACTGAATGATCTAAAGTGTCTACTTTACCACAAAGGAAGCTGAGGGAAGTAGATTACAATTTTGATCTCTGTACAAAAAGGTTTATGTGCTAGTTGAATTAATCCCTTGAGTACCCTATGGTTTGCAGTATGTCCAACAAAAGGGCACTTGTTTCCTTACGAAAACACTCTGTGCATACCAACATTCCCGTGCCAGAACTGAAAGGCTATTCATGTTGATCTGCATTTCCCACTTGCCTTAGCATTTAGTTGCCTGTTTCATTACTAAATGCTATAATGTACTCCATGTTTTTCTTTTAAGTTAAAGTAACTGTAAACCACTTATACTAGAGTAAACTGGGATAATGTGTAAATGTTCACAGTTTGGTGTTTCTTACGCGGTGTGATAAAGCAAGCATATCTTCGCTTTTTACAGATAGCTGTGTGGTAGAGGAGAAGAAAAAAAGAAAAATGAAATCAAAGGTTCCTTGGTCTCTAACCAGTGATGAAAGTAGACTGTATCGATGAGAAGGGGGGAAAAAAGTGATTCCCTTTGGGCAATATGTGCCTTCCTGTCTCTTCTTGGACCTTTGTAATGGTGCTTCAGTCTTGTCACTTTTGGTGTCACCCAGCGGGCATGTCCCTCCCCAGGCCATATGAGTCAGTGAATGCTGTGGCTTCTGTGGAGCATGCTTTTTTCCTGCCTTGCTTTACTCTACTCTCCCTAGCCATCAGTCCAGCAAACGTGTAGAAATCGTGTCTGCCTGAGACTGATAAATTCACACTGCTGGTGTTGGCTGGTTGAAACCTGATTGGTGTCAGTACTGAAAGCATGTAGGACATACAGATGGACGTCAGACATGCATAACAGTTGACCAACTCTTCATCTCTTAGATCTTTTAGAATCGCAGCATCATAGAGTGCCTTGGATTGGAAAGGGCCTTAAAGACCATCCAGTTCCAATCCCCCTGCCATGGGCTGCATTGCCACCCACCAGCTCAGGCTGCCCAGGCCCCCATCCAGCCTGGCCTTGGGCACATCCAGGGATGGGACATACGCAGCTTCTCTGGGCAGCCTGTGTCAGTGCCTTACCCACCCACTGAGTAAATAATTTCCCCCTAACATCTAACTTGAGTGTCCCTTCTGGTAGTTTAAAACTGTTCCACCTTCTCCCATCACTGCGAGATCTTCAAAGAGTCCTGTCCTGCACAGGGGCTCTTGGTAGATCTTCTACTCCTGAAAAATGTGTTTTGTGCGGTGGATTCTCTCCAGTTGCTTTTCTGAGGGATTAATGCCTTTTTTGCTATGTATTATGTATCTTCTAACTTTGTGTTGCCTTCTGACTGTCAGTCCTCCGCTGTAGTATGAGTGTGCTCCTGGGACCTACTGCCTCATTTGTTATTAGGATCACAGTGTATGCCTGTGAGTAGTAACATGTGGATGTATTAACAACACCACAAACCTACTTGGCACGCTTGGTCGGAAAGGTTGGGTTTTATTATGTTTTTTAACTGTTCAGTGTGAATGACCTCTTTTATCAGAGATGGTGTTCCAGTTTTACTGTGCCTGTTACCTGGCTCCCCAGCCCTGTGAGCTGCTCACAGCATCTCAGCTTTTCCCTAAAACCTTGCACTGTGCAAGTTGTTTTGCACTTTTGTTTCTGTATACTCTGACTTGTTAGAGGCTGTATGCCTTCGCCCTTCCATCTTTTCTTTACTCATTGTCATATTTTTATAATGCTTCTTAGTATGTTTGGAGAGTTGGAAGAATGAAAAGTGAGAGGTGTTGTTCCTGTGGGAGGTACCAGTGGTGCCTTGTTTGTTCTGGAGACAGCATTGTGCTTGTTGTACCTGGCGGCACTGACAGCTCTGGGTGGCTGAAATCACTTTTCCTCTTACCTTATTTTTCCTGGAGGCTTTGCTACTACTTAAATTATTATTTTTTTTTCTTTTGGGTAGAAAATTTGGATAAATCAGATAAGTGTTGTCTAGCTCCTACCCTGGAACTCTGCATGGCATTTCTGTTTAAGATATTGCCAATGATCCCATAATTCTCTTTAAACTGGAGGTGAAAGAAAGTAATTGAATTTCGGTCTGGAGTATTGCACAGATGTTAACTTTGCAACCTTTGGTATCTCATCTCCAATGATATCCTGCAGTGTCAAGACAGTTGACCAAAATCCAGAAGTTCAGAAACTTATGAGATCCACAGGAAGCAGTAGTCTCGTTTTTGGTGATGACAGAAGTTCCTTACTTTGTATTCTGCCTCCACAAGTACACCTCTCTGTCTGCAAATTGCCGTTTCCAACATACAGTTGTTGTTGAACTACAGTGTGGTGGTCTTCATACTGGTTCTAGAAATGCTCGTAATGCCGTCCTTGTGTCTTGTACAATATGAAGGATTGCCTGTACGTGGAAACATTACTAGGGAATTAAAATAAATGTAATTAAAAAAAGATGTATGGGCTGAGGAGGTGCCATCTCCCAGTGGAGGCTGTTACTTCTGGGGTCTCCCTTGACTTGAAACACATAATACTTCTCTTATAAGCTTTCTCATCTCTTCCTAATGCTGTCAGCAAAGTGACAGCTCTTTGGGCATTTTGTGTTTTATTTACATGGAGTTACCTTAAAAAATAAAAAAGCAAAAAACAAAACAAAACAAAACAAAAAAAGCAAAACAATCCTAAGCACATAAACTTGTTAACGTTTCCTTTCAGTTGAAAAAAGGAGTCGATAATTTTGATTTTGAAGTGATAGTTGACTGACATAAGAATAAAATGGACCAAAGTAGATACTGGGAGTTCTGTGAAACTGTCACTTGAAAGGTGCTTCCTGTAAATCATTCTCCTGTAATTTTTGTGAGGGTTTTTTTTTTTTTTTGCTTTTGGTTTGTTTTGGAATTGCTCTTAAATTATGGAAATTGTAGGTTTCTGTTCCTATTTTATATTTAGAGACTACTGGTATTTGGAGCTACATGCAGAGGAAAAAAATATCTTGTTAAAACACAGACTGAAAAAAGTGAAAATCCCACAGTTCCTGTGGCTCACATCTCATATATCCTTCTTTGGCTTGTAAGCTCTTCCTGGTACTGATCTTGTCCTGTCTTGGGGATGCTGTTGACAGCTTGCTTGAGTGCACAGAGATACCAGCTTGATTCAGAGATGTACAAAATTGCTGCCCTATTAAATTACCTTTGCTAGCATCCTCAGTACTCCAGTTTTCATCAGGAATCTTGAAAACAGCAAAGAAAGGAATGCAGGCAAAAATTTGTAATGAAGTGGAAGTGTAGTGCTGATCCAGCATTAGCTGTGCCGTTTGCTCGGTTCTGCGATGTGATCACATTTTGCCAATTTTCTGTCACAATGTTTTGAATAGGATCAAAGTATTTACAACTATTCTGAAATGTTGCTGCTGATTGTCAAACTAAACTGACCATGAGCTTTTTTTTTTTTTTTTTTTTTTTATCTTTATTCTTTTCTTTTTTGAGAATAAAGACCAGTTTCTTCATGATGAAGTTCCATCTTCAGTGTCTCAACTTGCAACAAAGGTAAATATCCGTTCTTTGGAAGTATAACATGTTTTATATCACGTGTATGTATTTCACACAGTGTCTGTTAGGAACTTGGCTGCTTATCATGCGCAGTCTGAATTAAGGAGGATATTTATGTACTTTATAATTGATTTTATAGTTACTTATGGTCCTCATACTGTTGTGATTTCTCTCTGAAGTAATATTAGCATAGTAGTTGAAAGGAAATAAAAGGAGTGTTCTAATTATTTTTTTAAATAAACGTTCCTTTATTTTTATTTTTTCATGTAGTGTTAAAACATACGTATATTAAAATGAAAATAAGAATCCACAGGAATAACAGAAGTGAAATCTGAAGTACAGAAGAATTAAATGTGCTGGAAATACAAGTAGTAGGAGAGATTTTTGTATAGTTTCCATTATATATGTAACTCAGCTGGCTCTGTGACCACAAGGACTTTATCTTACATCTCTTTCAGGAAGGTCGGCCTTTGAGTTATAATTTTTTTTTTACCTTGATATGTGTCCAAGAATTTTTTTTTTAATGTTCTTAAACTACATTGATAGAAGATGAAAGAACTGAAAGTCGCTATGATGTGCTAGAGCTTGTTTTGAAATTCCATAGGTAAGGAAAAAAGCATTTAAAAACAGTGTCATTAGCGTAATAGAATACTTCACATTAACATGTATAAACTGAACATCTGCTTCTGTTACTTCTTTTTTGTTCTCTTTGAGGTGCAGCATGATTTTCACTGAAAATAGAAGTGCAATTGTGCTATATCTTTCTTCTTTTTAGGAAAGAAAAAAAAAAAAAAAGGTATTCCTCATTCTGGAGACACAAACTGCTATTTATTTTATGCCAGGTGATAGATGTTTAGGAAAAGAATCTTGACATTATTTTATATTAAAACTTTTTTGTCCATTTCTTAGTCATTCAGGAAGACTTGCTAAGTGTGTTTTGCTTTCAGGGGAAAAAAAAGGCCCCGGGGCAAACCACTGAGCTGCAGTATTTTTCTGTTGCAAAGCAAAATCTCTTTGTCTTAAAAATGTATTCACTAAAACTGCCCCTTACTCTTCTCATCTTATTTTTCTTTATTGTTGTTTCTGAAAGCACTTCTGAGTTTTATTTGGTTCTTCTGTCTTCTTAGAAGCTGTCAGTAAAGTGGTATCCCCTGAGTTCCAGAATCCTTAATATAGAAGGCTTTTTATATGTGTGGCCTTTTCAGTGTATGCATTTCATGAATGGGTCCCCATGTTGAAGCAGTATAATGAAGAACAGTGAAGTTCTTGAAGAAAAAGAATCCAGATTTGTTATGCATGCCCTTTAGGGAGATAGCATTTATGGTATTATAAAACCCAGGTTTTAGGCCAGTCCTCACTTCCAGTCCGACAGAAAAGCCTCTGACCTGGATTTGAAGTTGCACAAGCAGAAGCTGGTCCTAGTGGCTGGAGCCATGGCTTTCAAAAATGATCTCACATTGTGCTCTTGCAAGAAGTTGCCCACCCCGAAGTGAGGACATGCTGGCTTTTATGCTGGAGTTCTCTGGTTCCCTCTTTGTGGTTCACCAAACAGGCAGGTGTAGCTGTTCTGAAGGCCATGTGCCATCTCCATTGAAGGAGCTGTGAACTCTCTGGTGGTGCGCTGGGAATGGCAGAAGCTGGAACCTGCTGCACATCACTCTTTGGCCTCAACTAAGCACATCTCAGTGGACTGATCCCAGTGCTGAACTTCAGCATTAGAAGTACAGTGGAGGCATCGTCTGTAATTGTTACCAGGCCAGCTTTTGAAAAGGCACAAACAGTTTGGAAAAATAATATACATTATCTTAGTAATGATACTAGAGATGTTGGGAAATCCATTGGGGCCAAATTCTGGAGTTTCACTCATGGACAGAGTAATTTTTGCTCTGCAGACCAAGAAAGCTGGGAAATCTCTCCCTGAAAATGCTTTGATATCTGGGAGACAAATTTGGAAGGGGATTGTTTCTTTAATTTTGAACTCCTTGTTGTTGGAATTCTTGCATGTTATGAATAGGCTTCCTATGATGTGGGAACAACACTTCTTTAGTTAAAGCTGATTGACATTTTTTTATTATAAAACACTTAGTTGTAACTTTATTGACCTATAAAGTACTTAAATGGAAAATTCCTCCCTGGCTTTTTATTTTAGCCTCATTTTGCCAGAGTGGGGGGAGGAAAGCTGCAGAACAAACAGTTGTTTCTTCTCAGTCATGTTTGAGAGGAAAAATTTGCACGCTTTTTGTGGAGTGCTTCTACATCGTTGGAGGATTTTGATTCAGCAGTTGTCAGTCCTGTGTGAAAATACTTGTGATGGTCTACTCAAACTTGGCCAAAACATGCATTTCTAGAAATCTCATTTCATACATGCTGAGTTGAGGCTTTTTAGGGATTAGCTGCTTAACTACACAATAGCACTGAACATGCTGATTCTCACTGCAGGTATACAGAGCACAAAATTGCTCTTTTTGGTTGCTAAGACTCTTGTTATGTGGTTTCTTGTAGCCCACAGAGAATGACTTCTGTTCCCTGGAGCCCTGCTGGTTAGCAGTCAAGAGGTAGAAAAGTCTAATGAGAATATATTGCAAGTACTACTACCCATTCATGAAGCAATGCTGGTTTAGTCACAGTGATGTTCAAACATACTCGAACTGCTCACTTCAAAATGTTAGCTGTTTATCATGTACCTCTAATGAAATGTCCCAAATCCTCACTATTGTTCTTAGACTTGATGGAGACTGTGCTTCTCCCCTCCCCACCATAATGCAGCATTCATGTACAGTTAACTGTTTTCAGTTAAGTTTACTCTTCTTCAGTATGTATTCATCTATATGTGCACGTATGTATTTCTACAACATACTTGTTTTAGTTTACTTTTAGGAGCGTTTTACTTCTTTAGTACATAACTGCTAGTATTACTTATTACCATTTAGCTGAATATTTCATGAACCTTCTTAACGTTATATAGAGCTCTAATTATAAATAATGTACCTTTGACAGTAAAATTAACTGAAAGGTCATTTTAGCAATGCTTTACTGTTTCCCAGTAGACTCTTTGATGGCTTGTTTATTACTCATTGCCTGTCTACCTAGTATGGGAAGCTGAGGGTCATGTCAATCATCTGAATTTGTTGGTGTGATGAAAGCTGGTACACTTAAAGTATTTAATTTGTAGTGATACTTCTCAAGATTATAGGAGACTTCCAACTAAGAGGACCTGACCCTTTCTGGTGTACTTTACATATCAAGTTAATAGTCAGTAGACGTTTGTTCACCGCTTTTTTGTCTAAGGATGGAAAAAAATCTGGTCAGCATATGTAGTGTGTATATATAGCTAATTCACTTGTATCAGTATGGGCAGCAAAGCAGAAAAACCTTCCTGGAAGGGCTGAGATCACAGAATGAACCTTAGAGGGGTGAGCTCAGGGAAGCCATGTTGTGCCTACAAGGCTCTGTGGAAGATAGATGGCTGCAATTTTTATTGCTTGAATTCATAGAGTAGTTTCTGCTCCAGAAAATGTTCTGTTGCCCCTAACCTCTATGTTCTTTGGTGATTATCTGATTCTGGCATCTTTTATACAGCTGGCTCTTATCATTAACCAAAAGAATGCAAAAAACAAATGACTTAGTTTTCTGGTTGCGTGGTAATTTCATTTGATTTTTCACAGTGTCAAGTGGATACAAAGCCATGGGATAAGGAAGGCAGTATATATATGTCGGTAGGTAATGAGCTGGGTCTGCCCTTTTCAGCAGCATCATCTGATAAACCAGATCTGCCGTCTTGTGAAAATTCTCTCCAGGAATCTCTGACAGATGGGCGCCAGTACTAAAGGTTCGGCAAAGCAGAGGGAATAGCAGTGAGGGGGAGAAAATTGCAGGCAGATAGACTAGGGGTGGACAGACTGCATCCTTTGCACGATGTTCCTGAAGTGGCTGCTTGTAGTCCTGGTGTCAGTAGATACACTAATTAAATGGCAGCTTTCTCTGTGTAGAGAGAAGCCTTCGTAAGCAGGAATTCACCCTACTGAACGCCGGGGAAGAAGACGATGGTTTTTCAGCAGTTTGCCTTTTGATGGATCGATTTACATCTGCATTTCACTTCTGCTGGTCCTTCTAGGTGACTGCATGGAGCGTTGTGATGCATATTTTCAACACCTAAAATGGATGTTAGGGGGAAAGTATTTATGAATGACTGCTGTGATGGGAGCACTCCGTGCTCTCATAGTCAAACTAGCACGAGAGCAGCCTGTGATCCTATTTCACACAGCACTGAAATGACATCTTGAAAGGTTTCTACTTCGCTCCTCATTGGCATTTTTGAGAAATAGTAGACCACGGCATCTAGGTTGGTCTTCTAAAGGCTTAGGCTTTTTAACATCTGATGTTGCAATACTGGTACTTAGTTGTAATCTGTTTTCTTAGCAGTCCCCTCTGGGCATTTCACTTGTCATTTGTTTTTACGTTTTTATTTTGTTTTAAACCTAGTGTTTTGTCTGTACACACAGTTCTTTTCTAGTGTTGTCAGCTTTGATTTTCAGATATCTCCTCCTCTGAGCTCAAGAATAGTCTGTCCTGCTAAACAGGGAAGCAAGCAGGGGTGATGGGAGGCCTGTGTGGATGAGCAAGATGTTTCTGAAAAAAAAACAACCATACAATAGAAGCATACAGGAGGTGAAAACGGGGTCAAGTGATGGAAGGGGAACATAAAGACACTCTGAGTGTGCAGTGATGAGATTAGGAAAGCTAGAGCCCGCATAGATTTTAATCTGGTGAGGGAAGTAAAGAGCAACATTCCAGCTGGTCACAGGCATGGGCAAGCTGCTCTGGGTTTGAGCAGTGTGGGTGGGTACATATCTCAGAGGTCTCTTCCAGCCCTATGGACACTGTGGTTCTTTGAACTTTGGATATTCTTTTTCCTTTGAGGCATGGAGAAAGTTCTTTAAAACCTTGTGAATGCAAACTAGTCAGTTATAAATGTGGGCTTGTCTTTTCCAACCTCAGCAATTCTACAATTCTGTGACTTATTTGAAAACTTTAGGAGTAATACTTTTGAGTTTTGTGTAGACTGATATGTCATAAAATCAAAATACAGAACTTCTGCAGGTGGCTTGATGCTCGAAGACCATATCAGTAGTTTATTTTTATATAGTGCATAACTTTGCAAAGTTGTTGAAACTACTGCATGTCTTTTAAACTCACAGTTTCGGACAACAGTGACTTCAGGATCTCTTTACTGAATAGTACCTACAAGCAGACACAATTGTAACAACTCCAGCTGTACTGGGAGTAGCTCTAACCTGCAGGTTAAATTCTTCAAAGGGAATTGGAAAGAAATAAGCAAATGTGTCTTGCTGTTGTAGGGAATTTTTTTATCATGTGACAGTTTTATCACAGTTGCGGTCAAAAAGAAAGATCCCTGTCTTAAATAGTTCAGCAGCTAGAAAATAAATGAAATGGTGGAAAGATATCTTAAAGGTTTACTGTGTCTGTCATGGGCATACTTCATTGCAGTGTAAGTTGATAGATGCTGAAGGAATAGTGCAATGTGGTATATGTGGTTACTGATTCACACACAGCTAGAGAGAGCCAGCTGGCCTTCTGTACATTTCTATCTAGAGACCTGCATATGGCATCTGCTTGATGTTGAATGGGCTTCTTCTGATAATTGTTCTTGAAGTCATCTGCAGATCAGGCTTAGTGAAATCAGATGTAAAAATATGCAAAGGTAAAAAACGTGGTCAGTGTGTGTCTTGATATTAACAGGATTTTATTACAAAGTTAGTGTGTAAAGGTATAACCTTTTTACATTAAACATAGGCGTGCATAGGTGTTTCTCTCCAATTGGCCTGTTGTCAACACCGTTCTTTAAAGGCACATACAGTTTAAGTTAGGCCAGTTGTCTGTCTCTGTATTAGATTGCCGTCTGAAAACTGTAATGGGATGGTTCTTTTATTTTCATTGTCTCATCTGCAGATTTATTATGTTAGATGAACCATTATTTTTGAGGATTGATAAGCTTGTGTATAAGTTAGACCACTGAGAGCTATTGGGTCTTTTATCAAGCCTGAATGATTAAGGCACCAAGAGCTGTTAGCAGAGGATCCTGCCTATAGAGGCTTGCAATGGCAGAGCCTGAGTAAGGTAGCAGAAGATGAAGGCTGCTTCAAGATCTAAGATCTTGGAGATTCCTTTTTTTTTTTTATATTTGTTGTGAATGAGCTACATTGCAGTGACAGGAATCTAAAATGCATTAACAAAATCATCATATTAAACTTTTAAGTTTAACAGAACAACAGAAAAAGTTGACAACTGGGCTGGGCCTTAAAGGCTGGGACTGAGACCTCTATTTACACCATGGCATTTCCAAGCATTATATATTACTTGGAGAGGCTCCTAGCTTCAGTGCAAGGTCTTGGCATGGTGAGGTAAGGAATCTGTTTGAAGGCACCATCCGTGGCTTGCCTGGTGTTGTCTGATGCTATTGGCAGTTGTTGGCAGCATATGTAGGGCTAGACTACTGCAGGGGTAGAAAGCTGAAGAGCTGAGGTTAGCTGTCAATGTATTTTTAACATTATTAAAAATAGCATATGTTTGTGTATGAGAGCTTTCTTATAACCTGTACTCACTTTGTTCTCGTAGTGGAAAAAAATACTTACATAGAAGCAGCTGCTTTTCTTCTGGAGCTGTGAGGGAGGCTGTGGCTTTCAGTGTGGGTTTGGGCAGAGCAGTAGCAGAGCACTGGGTTGTGGTGAACATGATCTTCCTGTGCCTGGTGTGTCCATATTCCACAAATGAGAGCTACGAATTCATGGAATCATAGAATTCTGAGAGTTGGAAGGAACCTCTGAAGGCCATCTGGTCATGCTGCAGTGAACAGGGACACCACAGCTAGGTCATGTTGCACAGGGCCTGACCCAGCCTCACCTTGAAAGTCTTCAGGGATGGGGCATCAACCACATCTCTGGGCAACCTGTAACAGTGCCTCACCACCCTCACTGTAAAAGCTTGTTATCTTTATATCTAACCTAACCTATCTACCCTTTTTATGCTTGAAAACATTTCCCCCTTGTTCTGTCCCTCTGCAAAAGAGTCTGTCCCCTTCTTGCCGTCATTAGAGGTCCCTGGGCTGTGGTTAAGTGTGGATCCTTGTTTGGATCCCAGCAACATGAAATGGATTGGTGGGAAAGTCTAGATGAGACCTTCCTGTTAATCCTCAAGTGGACCTGCTCTGTCTTCTGGCCCTTAATGTCTGGGATCATTCAGGAGTGAGTATGGAGGTGGGTGAGAAGCACAGATGGATGGGAGAGCAAGAGATGGCAATACCCTGTGGCTGACATACAACAGAGAGGGCACTGCTTTACTCTCCTAAACAGTGGAAGTTGTGGGTTTCTGCAAGTAGAAGAGTTGGCAGTATCTGTGTTTTCTTACCTGGTTTGCACTCAATTTATATTCTCATGCATCTTTTAACACCTGTGTGGGCATACCAGCTATGATCTGTAATTGATTAAAATGTCAAATTCATAATAATTTATACCAGTGAGTTCTGCAGAAAGAACTAAGTGTAAAAGTAGGTGATTAATTAGCCTTCACTTGTGTTGACAACTACAATTTTCTTTTGATTGTTTATGTATTTCATAATGTATTGTTGTATTTTTTTTATGTAATCGGGTTATCAGACTGTGCCATTCTTACTAGACTCTGCAAGAAATGACAGGCAGGTTCTAGGTTCTGTTGGGCACGGGTGCTTGCATTTTGTAGTCACTAAATGTATTATGAAAAGAAAAATGACCAGTAACTTTTCCTTTGAGGGAGAGGGAGTTAAGCCCTTAGTACTGTTGGAAATCTTTTTGCTGGGATGGTTAAACTTATGGCATAAATGCAGAGAGCACACCGTAATGCACCCAGTGGTGTTTGTGTCCAGGAGCCCAGCTGTGCTCTTTGACACCACTTGTCAGCTCCTGCAGACCAGCAAGGTCTTGCACTCTTAACTCAGCAGGAATCAGCTCTTTCTGGAGTCATCCAGTCTAGTCTTTCTCAAAAGGACAGAGCCTGCGTGCTCCCATGCACAGCATGAGAGGAGTGGGGCTGTGGCTGCCCATCAGCCACCCAAGCAGTCAGTGCTGGCACGCACTCTTTGCTTAAATTCTTTACTACACATTTATGAGTGTGTTTACTTCTCTGCATAGGTTCAAGGTGCAAGCTTCCGGGGTTGGAAGGAAGTGACATCTATGTTCAATAAAGATGATGAACAGCAGTTGCTGGCCGGATGCAAGTCTCCAAAATCCAAAGGGTGAGTTAATCTGATTGTTCTATCTGCTGTAAAAATACACAAACTGGAACAGAAAATAGCTCTGCAAAACATCGGAGGAAGAGGCTGAGAAGCAATAGTGTTCAGCTCCTGGAAGTTAAATCACAGAGAAAGGCTTATGTGCGTTTCAGAACTATTCATTGTAAGTTAAACACTCGTAAAACATGCTGTGCTAGGAAAGGATGGATATTGTTGATAACCTATTTAAGCATGTCAGGAAGAAGAGGGAATTCAGCTGTGAAAAGGTTTCTACGTAAAAGAGTCATCCGTGGCCCTCTTTCCTCTTACTGATTAATTAGCAGTTGAGCTTAGGAATTCCTTCTTTTACATGCTTTACTTCCTTCTTTGAAGTCTTGTGTACACCTGAAAGGTCCAAGAGACGTAGCTGTGCCAGGTTGTGCAGATCTTCCCTTTTGGAGCTGAAATGCTCACGGGGCAGTTCTGTACTGTGTGTGGCTGGGGCCCTTGTCTGAACAGACAGACCTCTTCCCAGGGTTGACAGTTTCACTATTACAGCACGTGTAGGGTTTACCTCTGTACGTTGCCTGATTGCCTTGGTCACAAACAAGAGGAAGTGTGCCACTCATCAGTTCCAGCCACATAAAAGTTTTACTAAGACTTGTCACGATGTGTTTTGTTTCCAGTTAACACTGAATTAGATGCATTTCAGAATGTTTGTGTGTTTATGTGTATATAAATGCGTTCATGTGTGATAAATATATGTAAACATATTTATGTTGCTTACATTTCCATGTCATTTTGAGCCTGATCAGTAAGAGTTCCCTGCTCCAGTTTCTGTACAGTTTTCTTGGTATTAAGTTGCTTTAAGGATCCTTTGCCATATATGCACAAAGTGGGAATGAAATATCCCGGTGAAGAGAGCAGAGACAGTATGAAAATTTGAGTTTCTGAAAATATGGAAAGAGATTTTTAGAATACCTGCCATTTTCATAGGGTACTAAGTTTGGGGATGTTTCCCTGTATCCATACGTCACAACTTTGACTTTACTTTCAGAGAAAATGCAACTTTTCAAGTGCTCTAGGGATGAAATATAGGAATAGTGATTAGGGTCCGTGCCTTAACATGATGACAGTTCTGCAAATGCTAAGTTCACTGAAGGAAAAGCACTTTTAAAGGTATTGGTTCTGTTGCTTCCACTTAAATATGATAGCATCGAGCTCCTTATGCTAAGCTGTTTTTAGAGGGGAAAAATCTCTTTTAATAGAACTATGCATGGTATTTCAGTGGGTGTTTTATTTGTGGCTAATTTGTATGCTGGTAGTAGGTAATCCTTTCAGTTTTCTTCTTAGCTCGTCGAACAATGAAGATTGTGTGTTTCACCACTGGTATTCAGCCTTTTGTGTTCTGTTTTTTGGTTACACCTATAACCTTGTACATAAACTTACTCAGAAACATTTGACATTTTGTACCTTTTGTATTTTAAATGCTGCTCACTGCATATACAATATAATTCTTAATGAGATAAGAAATTTATTATCATAAGTAGCCTTTAAAATGTCTCTGAAAGAGAGATTATTAGTATGGATTACACACAAAAGTTGCTTTTTCTAATTTTTGCTCCTTTTAGCTAGTTCTGGAGAGTGATAAGGTCTCCCCTGAGTCTCCTCCAGAGTAAATAATCCCAGTTCCCTCAGCCACTGCTTATGAGGCCTGTGCTCATGGGTTGGGGTGGAGAGCTCTATTATCATAAGTTGTCATACTCAATCCAGTTCTGTTTTCCCACTGCAAGTCTACAGTGCTTAGCCTTATACGTATAGGAAGGTGTTTTTCCTGAAGATGACAGTCATGGCTGTGCTGTCATAGAATGACCAGTGACTTCTTTAGTGAAGATGCAGAGCTAGCATTGGATATAATTCAAGATGCTTTGGTTCTGTTGAATAATTCACTCCTGTAAAATGTAATACTTTAATTAAATGGTATTAATGACTGTTACGTGCATTGTTAAATGAAGAAATTAATCACCTCATCATTGTTATTTTCTAGAACAAACCTAAAATTAAAGGAAGAGATGAAGTCAGAAAAGAAGCCAGGTTTTTGGGACAGTTTGGTGATAAAGCAGAATGTCCAATCTAGGAAACCAGATGAGATTGAGGGCTGGGAACCACCACAGATTACTGCTGCTGACTCTGGCAGCGATGCAGCAGCTGCTTTAAGTGACTATTCAGCCTGGTCGGGCTGGGAAGATGAAACCAAAGGCTCCACAAAATACACAAACCTGGCCAGCTCAGGAAACAGTTCCAGGTGGAGTATCAAATCGGCTGGAAAGCTGGTTAGTATTAGACGTCAGAGCAAAGGTAACCTCACTGACAACTGGGAAGAACTGGAATGATACTGGTGATGTGAAATACTTCGTAGGTAAGAATAGAAAGGTTCCATGATTTACTTGTATGTTTAAACCAAAATCAAATCTGCTCAATATTGCACCTTTATACAGTACTTTGTTTTATTCAGATTGTTACAAATTTTTGCTCACCTGATAGTAAATTTTCTTATTACATTGTTAAATAGCTATGTTTTCCACATGAAAAAGAAAAAAGTAGAGAATCTATTTTGTGCCTATATTTCACATTCAGACTGCGGTTTGTTCGATTGTTGGTTTTACCAAAAAAAAAGAAAAAAAAAAAAGAAAAAAAGAGTAATTCCTTAGTGAATGTATACACTGGTTGTAAATTTGACTGCCTTATGTAGGAACTTCCACTAGCTTGAGGTCCTGGTTTTGTCCCCGGTGTTTGAGGGTCACTCAGAATTTTAGTTTTGACGCTGTCCCTTCTAAACTAAGAATACTCATCTGTAGCTTGCAGGAAGAACGCTTATACTTTGTAGACTGTTTTCCAAATCTTCAGCCTCAGCATATGCTTCAGCTCGTGCACACGAGATGCTCAGCTGTCACAGCGCGCTGTGTGTGAAATGGGAAAGTACGACTCCGATGTAATTCCTTCTGTCATGGGAACTTCACCTGTAGTCAATGTCAAATGGGTCTTCCAGAGCTTTTTGTACTGAATGTCATTTGACAAAGCTGAACTTCTCAGTTTTTAAGATGCATGTCGTGCCAAAAATAGAGATAATTGAAAGTTTGGAAAGCGGCAGTGGGTAGAGCATGAGATCTCAGTATTCAGCAGGTGTAATCCTGCATCAGAGGATACGCTGCTTCTTACGGAAGGATGAATGTTCTCCTTTTTACAGTAGCTATTCCCTGTGCTCCAAACGATTTTTTGTTTTGTTCTGTACCATTTCTCAGCTGCCCCTTACTCTTCCCTCCGTACGCAGTGATTGAAATAGACTGGGGCATTTGTGGGATAACTGAGCCATGACGAGGTTGTGCATGCACGCCGTTTCTGAAGCATTTCTTGTTACAGAGCTCTGTCTTATTTGCTACTGATACTTTCAGTTTTGGTAAAAGGGGGCAAAGTGCTAAACTGGAGATTTGAAATGTACATAGAATACTTATAAGTGCCTCTTTCTAGAGTCTTGTCTCATCAGCAGTGCAGCCATTGTCCGATCCAAAGTTGGTTTCCATTTCATTTGTATGATCTATATAAATACTACTTTTAACATTCGTGGGAAACCAATCAAACCAAAAGTTTCATGGCAGACGTGAACAGAAGCCTTTTCTCTCCTGTTTGTCAAACTGGTGTAACTGGACTGAAAACTTGTGTCAGACTGCCTCGCAGTGTGGCCGGTGCAGTGGGAGGATCAGCTTAGTACATGAGAGAAAATCAGCATTTTTACAAGGAAACGTATACCTTTATATTTAATAGATATCCTGCAAACGTATTTTTGCAAGAAGCTTATGCTTACCAAAAGGGATGCATGCAGTTCTCTTCTAAGCTTGTACCTTGTCTCTCTTACTGCATCGCTGTTGCTTTCTTAGTGCTCTCTTTCTCCTCTCTCTTCCAATCCATGTAACGGTTTCCCGGCCTACGGTTCCTGCATAGGTGTTCTTTGGGGTTTCCTGTTGAGATGTGCCTCGAGAGAGATGTAGCAAAATGCTTTTTTCTTTTTTGGTTGAGTTAATAGAATGTTAAAAGATACTGCTCTTAATTTTGTATAGAAGAACATCAGTGTTTTGTGCTGCAGAACAGGATCTTGTAACTGGCAAATGTATTTATAAAATTGGCATTATATATTAAAAAATACAGAGGAGAAAGAGTTAGCATTTATGTTGAGCTATTTAGTCTGTGAATAAACTCAGTGTTTGCCTTTGGCAAGTGCTTACACTGAGGTTAATTATGGGAAAGCGTTAGGGTTCTTGGTAAAGTATGCTGCATTTTATAGTTAATGGAATACCCTCTAAGCCAAAGGTGTGAGCTGGTGTTTAGTTTGGTTGTTGGTGCTGACCCAAGAGACCAGAAGGAGATCTGCTAGCAGCCCTTGGTATTTTACTCTCCAGGGTGGGCTGAGAACTTTTAATTTCCCTCCTGAAGAAACTATTTATACTGTGACCAGTAAAGATTTTGCCTTGCACATTATACTGTCAAGTGCCTGTTTCTCACCTTGATGATGTGTTTGATGCACAGCTTCGCTGCAGAACATTTTGATTTGTTTTTAAAACTTACGATAGAGACTGTGCTCGTGGAGCTGACGTCTAGGAGAAAACAAAACTGTATCCGAGTGGGAAATTGAGATACGTAAACTTCAGGTATGACTTACTGACGGAAGGTGTGGGGTGCTTTCCAAGTGATACTTCCTCAGAAAATAAATAAGTAAATAAATAAATAAAAGGAAGCGTTTTACGGATGAACGTGACTAAATTTAATATAATTTATTGTTATGTTTTGATAATGTATTTGTCTTGAGAACTCACTGGCGTGAGCTTTTCTTTTCGTGTGTTTATAAACTTGTCTGAATTCTCAGAACGGGGTCCTCTTTTCTTTTCCCTTCTTTACATGCTTAACTACATTGACATTTATGGGCTTAAAATATACACGGCTCCATGTGCGGAATAAGTGTAAGATATGTCCCCTAATATTTGTTCTTGAAATTGCATTTCAATCTATGTGAAATGGTTTAGAAGAAGATAGCATTGAGATTGTATAATAAGATTGCACAAAACAAAATATAGTTTATATTGCTTTCTCGTAGCCAATCTGCATGATTGTTGGCGTGGTTTTAACGGGAATTAAAAGCTTTGTGTGGCTGTAAGTAGTCACTTAACTCTAAGCAAAGTTTTCTGAGTATTTTTATTTATTAGCATCATTTGCAAAAAGAAAAATAGTATTTTCCATATGAATAAAGATTTAGTTTGAACTGAAACGCATTACTCTTTGATCTTTTGTTCCATTTTGTCAAGCGGATTTGTTGCCCCTGCGTGGATGTCAGTTATGTTGCTGTAGGATGTGGCCAAGGAAGGAACGACCTTTGTGTAAACCAGTGAGTCATACCATTTAAAGAGCTACAGCACCCTAGAGTTAGAGCATCGCCCATTGCTTTTGTACTGGGAAGAATTCAATAGTTTTGACAAAAAGAAAATGTTTTGCGTAACTGTATTTATTGGTTTAAAAGATGTATTTGTTTTGTTTATTTGCTGTTACGAAAGCTTGGGCAGAGCGGGATTTTTCCTTACTATTTCACTATCCACTTGTAAAGTGGAGGACCCAGAACGCTTGTGCATATGCTGGCTCTATAATGAGGTGAGAACCACTAATCCTGCACTGTGACAGAAGTTAAGTGTAGCTGCTGATACCACTAGATGTCAGCTTCTCATCCTTCCAGTCCTGTCTAAACAGAATAACTGAATTGTAGGGGTTGGAAGTTGACTTCTGGAGATCATGGAGTCCAACCCCCTGCCAGGGCAGCTCCCTAGCCCAGGTTGCACAGGTAGGCGTCCAGGTGGGTCTTGAACTTCTCCAGAGAAGGAGACTCCACCACCTCTCTGTGTTGAGGCAAAGTGCTTATAGAGCCATAGAATCATTACAGGCTGGAAAAGGCCTCTTAAGTCCATCTAGTTCAACCACCAGCCCATCCCTGCTTTGGCCCTCAGTGCCACATGTAGAACATTTCCCGAACACCCCCAGGGACAGTGATTCCACACCTCCTGTGGCAGCCTGTGCCGCTGCCTTGCCGCTCTTTCTGAGAAGAAATCTTTCCTTATATCCAACCTGAACCTCCCCTGGCACAACTTGAAGCTGTTACCTCCTGCCCTGTTGCTTCTTACCGAACAGGGTGAATTAGTTGAAAGAGATGATCTTATTCATTCAAATGCATTATTTCATTCAAATTGCATTCTTGCATGTTCGGGTGGGAGAGGGAGCAGAGAGATGTTTGTTTCCAGGCTGTGGTGGGACAAGGAGGCCACCAAATTCTGTTAGCACAGCCCAGGTGAATTCTGCCTGACAGGTTTCTCAGCATCCAAAACTTTGAGTGCCTGTTCATGCACACAAACATCAGCTGATGAAACTCTGTGCCCTATCTCTGTAGAGAAAGTCTGATGAGAACGTGAATGCACTCGAGATTTTTTTTCTTTACATCTAAACCATTCTTGTTAATTTTTGTGCTTGTTTCTGCCTGAATGCCTGCCACTTGGATGCTGATGGGCAAGTGCCTGGGAAACGAGACCACCTCTGTCAAGATGGAAGAAACACTTCCTAAAAGGCTTTAGTCACTGGTGGTACTTCACAGAGGCTTTTATCATCATTTTGTCTGTCTCTCTTAAAAATATACATATACTCTTGCACTGTGACTGCTATGTGTCATACAAGACATGGAATGGAGCGGGCAGGACAACCTTGCAAAGATGAAGAACTGAAAGAACAGAGCTGCATTTATTGTGGCTGCACTCAGCAGCACAGTAACACCAGAAAAAGGAAGTGCTGCCTCAGTTGCTGCAAAGCAGTGAAGAGTTGGAAGAAAAAAAAAGGGGATAAAAATAATATTAATAAGAGAATGATATGAAATGTACAATAGCAAATGAAACGTAAGGAAGCGTTTTCCATACAGTATTTACAGCTTCTGACTGTTGATACCGAATGAAGGAATATTCGTGCTGTATCTGGGAAGAAAATTCTCCTCTTCTGTCTCCAGTGTTTACTAAGAGCTGCTGCAAAGCTACTGTATTGTTGTCAAGTGCATAACAAGCTTGGCTAGCACGTGTACTTTTTGTGCTCCAGAGAACTAAATAACACCAATGAAAACTTAATAATGCATCCCGAAATACGAGCTTGCGATTGGAGGGGGAAAAAAAGAAAAGCATTACTCTTTGCAGAGAAAAACGTGTGTGTGTTCTGCAGGACTCATTTGTCCACTACTGAAAATAACGTTGGTGTTTTGCTCTGTGGTCCCTCTAACCCGCTGTGTTGGGAAGGCTGACTGAGCAGCTGAGGGCACAGCCTAAAACCTCTGACGTATTACTGAGAGAACATCTTGTCTGGAGAAAAGAAGGGAGTCTTGCTTATGCTGAGTCCAAATTGCAGGGTAATGTGAAGTGTCACCCTGTTCTTGTAGCTGTCCCTTGCTGGCAGCTGGGGCTTTCCTTGTCACACATGCCATGACCCCTCTGATGGTGTGAAGACCGCATCGCCACTGCCTTTCTCCTGATGGGTGCCCATTTGTAGCAGGCTTGCTCTCAGCTGAATGCCTGTGAACAGTTTATCTTTTGAACATTTGGGCAGAATCTTGGCAGCCAACATCTGACAGGACGAACAAAGGAAAACAAATCAAGCATCACTTCCCATTAGGAAGTAAACTATTGTTGGATAGGATGAAGCACAAGGTTTCCCAAACTGCCAGAAGTCGTACTGCAGATTCAGTCATGCTTTACATAGGATTAATCTGAAAACGAGGGTCTTATTTTCACTGTTACTCAATTTCTAAGGTACAGCTAATTCTAGGCTCTTTTTAGTTGTGTCCTCTGTCAAGGACAAGAGGGAATAGGCAGAAACTGGAACACAGGAAGGGATCTTCAGAAACTGCCTGCACACGATGCTGGGCACCCTGCTCTGAGTGTCCCTGCTTGAGCACGAGTTGGGCCAGACGGACCCAGAGTTCCCTGCCAACCTCAGGAGGGGTTATTATTGTCCAGGTGAACTTTCCCCACATCTGATTTCTCCTTAGTTTAACATCTGGTCATCATGTGCTTGGAATCTATTGATCAGGCTTGCTTTCAGCATTTGCCTTTCATTTAACCTTTTTGGTGTCTGATGATTTTGATGATTCCTCACTAGTGTCAGGATATCTTTTCGCTTCCCTCCTAGAGGAAGAATTAGAAGCTGGACGTCAGCTTTGCTGCTTTTCTTGTGTTTTATTGCCTCCCAGCCTGCATATGTGCTGATTTGGGAAGCGCTATGTGCGACTTGGCTTCTTTGGAATGGATGAGGATGGAGTTCTGTGCATGACTTCCCCTCCTGCTCCCAGCACCATGCTCTGCACAGTCAGAAGCACAGAAAAATAGGGGTTGAAAGGGACCTCCAGAGATCATTGAGTCCAACTCCCCTGCCAAAGCAGCTCCCTAGCCCAGGTTGCACAGGTAGGTGTCCAGGCGGGTCTTGAACGTCTCCAGAGGAGGAGACCCCACCACCTCTGTGTGCACCCTGTGCCTTTGCTCCATCACCTTCACAGTAAATAAATTCTTTTTCGCATTCAGATGAACTTCCTATGGTCCAGTTTGTGCCCATTGCCCCGCCTTCTTGCTCGGTACCATAAAAAAGAGTTTGGCCTTATCCTCCTGGCTTTCACCATTCAGATATTTACAAGCATCAATAAGCAGCTACACACACTGCTGGAACTTTGGCATAACATTCAAGCGTATCTATTGTTAGGAATTTTTCCAAAGTATTACTTTGATAAATTAGGAAAGGAATACCGTCAAGTTAAGAAA
The DNA here is from genome assembly GCA_023055505.1 of Callipepla californica brunnescens. NCBI lineage: Eukaryota > Metazoa > Chordata > Aves > Galliformes > Odontophoridae > Callipepla > Callipepla californica. The sequence continues at coordinate 14,834,783 of JALIRH010000007.1, read as the reverse complement.
TGAACTGCAGCTTTACAGCTTGAAAAGTCTCCGGTTGTAAATGGGCTAAGGAGAATTGTGTGTCGTCTGACAGCAAATGGGGTCTGGCACTGTGGGGAGGGAAGTGCCTCGAGCTTTAGCAAGTGAATTATTCTTCCTTTATTACTTTGTTATAAACTATTGAAAAACAGGTGGAAAGCCTTCAGGTGGAAAGCACATCTGAAAATCGAAGCTGAACTATTCAAGTAAACTTAGAATTAAGTAGCAGCTCCTTGTGTGTGCCCTGGAAATTGTTAGAACGGCTTTGAGCTGAAGGCACAATGACTACCCATCAAGTACAAGTGACAAACTGAACATGAATCATTCATACTTGCAGAGGAATGGGCACATGAACCTGAAGGAAGTAAGCATTGTCAGCTTCGCACCTGAAAGGGAATGGGCTACATGAATCAAAGGAAGCCCTGGCTTAGCAGCACTGACCTCTGCCACACTCCTTGCTCCTGCAATTGCCAGAAGGGAGAATTTACATTCCCAGCTTTCAGGGGGCTGGACCTGGGCCTTGCAGCTGAAAGCACAGAGGGCAAAAGCAGATGGCATAGTTGGCTGACACCTGAATATTCTGAGCTGTAATTTAACAACTAGATCCAAGCATTGGGTATTGGTTATTTAATGTTGATAGTGTAACTTTCCACACAGTCCCAAAGCTTTGTGCTGCTGCTCCCCCTTCCACCTTCTGTCTGCATTGCCTCCACCTTCCAGACAACAAAATGCCTTTACTGTTTGGATGATACATGTAGCTCTTCCTGTGAGGGAGGATTTTTTTTAATTGCATTTTCACTTCTTCCTTCATCAAAATGAAGTTCACGCATTTCCCAGGGATGAGAGGAGCTGAACAGACCAAGGTCTCTCAGCCCTTCCTCATATGGGAGATGCTCCAGGCCCTTCATCATCCTGGTAGCCCTCCATTGGGCTCCTTCTAGGAGAGCCCTGTCTTTTTTTAACTGGGGAGCCCAGAACTGGACACGGTAGTCTAAATGTGGCCCCGCCAGGGCAGAGTAGACAAGGAGGATCACCTCCCTCAACCTCCTGGCCCCACTCTTTAATGCACCCCAGGATCCCATTGGCCTTCTTGGCCTCAAGGACACACTGCTGGCTCAAGGCCAACCTGCTGTCCATCAGGACACCCACGTCCTTCTCTGCAGAGCTGCTCTCGAGCAGCTGAGGACGACAAAGAGTCATTAGTTAAGGTCTTAATTTAAGGCATAATGCTTCTCCAGGGTTACAGCACTCTTTCCTACAGGTGAGGGATTAACAAGATCAGTACACCATAGGTGAAGCCCTACCATCTGATGAAGAGCTTTAAATAAAGCCCTTTGTAAAGCACTTTTATTGATCAAAATCACTGCCACTGCCTTTTAGTTGGGTGGCATAACTAAAAGGCATCTTCTCACGCAGCTGATGAATTCTCAGCATGTACTTTTACTCAAGCTCCTCATTATTCACCCAGTCTAAGAAATAGTTCACTAAATATTTAATTAGATCACGGCACCACTTCCAAAGCTCAGTTTTGCTGTGTTAAAAGCTTTTAACACCCGCTAAGAAGGCTAACAGGAGCCAGGGCTGCATTAGGCCAAGTCACACCAGCACAGTGATCCTACCCTTGTTCAGCACTGGTGAGACCACCCCTAACTGCTGCATCCAGCTCTGGGCTCCTCCGTACTAGAGAAGCACAGACATAACTGGAGAGGGCCTAACAGGGGAAGATGATTATTAAGAGATTGGAACAGCCTGGGAGCTTCTCATACATAAAAGAAGGAGCACAGAGGGGCTGCACAGGTATTACAATACAGTCCATGAAGAGTGGCAAAACTTCCAACCATCTTAAAGAAATGATTAATGAACAGCAGCCACCAACTCTGCAAGGGTACAAATACTCCTGTAAACAAGAAAGCAATCTGCAAGAGTAAAGGGGAGCTGCAGCTTCCTAAGCACATTCAGCAGCTGCAAGGCTCACAGCACTCTTATGAATCAATGGCACAGCTCCACAATTTAAAGTTACAATAACCACAGCAAAGGGCTTAATAGGAAGAAAATAAACTACAAATCCCTGTGTTGAAAAACCTCACATTTCAGCAAACTCTGTGGATAAGAGTACTGTATGACTGAAATTTTAGTGAATAAAGCTATCATCTTCCAAGGAAATAAATACTCCCTTCCTTGTGCAGTCCAATAACAGTCTGTCCCATTAGACAAAGAAATGCTGATACAATCTTCCCTGGAAAGCAATGGCACTCGAACTACTTGCATTTCTCTCATTCCATTACCAATTACTACCAAGAGCAGGTTATAGAAGAGCCTTATTGTAGAATTCAAATAGGTTCATCTTTATGCAAGACAGATCTGAAGGAGTAATAAAAAAAACATGATTTATTACATGGTGCAAAACAAGATTCAGAACAAGCAACCACAGAATAGAATAAGTTTTATTTTTCTGTACATTTTATTGGTTAAATTTCATCAAGAAAACCCACATCCCTGCCATTTCTATCCTGTACCTTTAAGGTTTTTTTTTTTTTTTTCCCTTTTGCATTACAGATCCGAATAAAATAGCATCCTGGGGAATTTATTATCTGATTAACCTAGCAGAAGGCCCTCCTGCTCACACCAGCTTCCTGGATTTCCCAGGTTAGAACCTCAGTTTGTCACATCATATCCTGCCACAGTCTAGAAACACACAGCTCCATTCTCATTAGATTCCAGTAATGCCATCTCCTTAAAGATGAATTAATGCAGCTGCATTTGTAGACGTACTGAGCAGAATAAATGAAAGCTGTAGCAACAACCACAGAAGTCAATTTCCAGTAGCCCCAGATGTGTCTCTCGAGTTACAGAGGATGCTGAGATGGGTTACATACATAATAAAGTCCTCTTAAGAAAAATAAATATTTTTGCATAACATATAAAAAAAATTGGTCAATGTCCTCTACTTATATGGCCAACAACAGCTATATTTTGTTTACTGTCTCACAATGATTAATGCTTTGTTGGTAACTGGTTTGAGTCCAAGGGATTAGCCTAGCCTCTGTAACGCCGCAAATTATATCGAAGTGTTCTGGAAACAGTGGCTGAAAGGAAGAACTAGCAACAACAAAAAGTCATTTGGTCCCTGTAAGTATAGTTTTAACTCCACAAAATCTTCAAAGCTCCCCTCACATTACTTTAACCAATTATTAAGGCATCAAAATGGATTTAAAATTGAGATTAAAATGATCAATACAGATTTCTCAAAGACTTTTTAATGTCCTCTCCTCAGCTCTTTTCTGCAGCAAAGCACCACTCCAAGCACACCTGTCTGATAAGCTCCCCACCTCTTTTGGAGCCACGACAAAACAAATATATTGCATGAAGAGCATAACACACCCGGCCCGATTCCTCACAAAAATGAGCACAACACAGGAGAACAGTTACTGAACATCTCAAAATTTGAAGAGATCAATGAAATGCTGAGGAGATACTGGCGTCAGACACGTGTTAGGATCGCTGGCAGTGCAGGGGTGTCCCGAGTCCTGCAAAATGAAGGACGATACGTAAGCTCTCTTCATAGCCACGATCTCTCTATTCTTTTAAATTAGAAAAAGAGGAAATTCACATGCAGCAACATGCAACTATTTACTCCGTAAACAAAGTGATAGGGGCTGGAATTTTCAAGTGGAGGGCAACAGGCACCTTCCCTCAGTGAGCAGTACAACAGAAGTACTGCCAACAGGAGTTCTATCATTTACTTCCCAACTGGTTTTTCTCCCCTTTCATTCCTACCTTTCCCCAGCTGACATGGCAGTTCCTACCCAAGCAGCTATAAGAAGGTGGACAGGATGCACAGATTCATGCAAAGTAAGGAACTGCCTCATATCATCACCCATTGGTGTCATTTTGTGACAGAGCACAGAAATCAAACCCATAAGAAAAAAAAAAAGTGAAGGAAAGATGTGGAATCTCATACAACAAAAAAAACAAGGGAGCTGCCTTCAGCTTCAACCCATGGCATGATGACTACAGCTCCCTAACACAGCCTAGGAAAGGTATATGCATTAGATGAGGGCTGAGGATTGTGTTCTGTAGCACACCAAAAGGCCAATTCTCCTCTTTACTCTGTAAGTTTCTGAACTGCAGATATTAAATGAGAAGGTTTTCTCATTACAAATTCACCAAACCTTGTGTTTCCTTTAATACCTTGGAAACATGAACCAAACAATTGCCTGATTATTAACAGTTCAAATATCATAATTCGTAAGGGACAAAACTGAACTTCCCATTAAACAGAATCCCCTACAGGAAAGCAATCAAGTTGTAATGAAAAGGTTAATAGAGATTAAATATCTTGATTAATGACACTAAGGCTCAGAAATTGTCATTGCAGGTTTTAAGAGGCTTCTCTCCCTTTTCCAATGGGAAAGGATTTACCGTGAAGGGAAAGAAAGCTGGAGTAAGATCACAGATCACTGCAGTCTCCATTTATTTTTATTCCCATGGGAAATGAAATTACACACAATTTAGATAACAGAAGGAAAGAGCCCAGAAATTAGATGTTGTTCAGTATTTTCCTCGTGTAAGTTTCTGCTGAAGATGCCATACTCCCTTCCAAGGACTTTGCAAAAGTGAAGTGCCATAGGCTAAGCCTGAGTTCTAAATAGCACTCAGCTTTTCCAGTGGAAACAATTACTCTATACATGCATTTATCATCTGTGCTTTTTCATTAAAAACATTGATGACTACACAAAAACACCATGTGAAATCTCCTCACCCTTCCAGTTCTTTTAATACTTGCTTTAGTATCATTTAAAAGCCAGTTGCTCACTCCATTAATGGGGAAAAAAAAAAGAGAGAACAGAAACAGGCAGTTCTACCTGGAGACTCATCTATGTAGGGAAGATACCAGTGAGGAACGTAGTACTACTATTGCTCATCTCGAGATAACATCTGCATGGAAGGGAAATGCTATGGCCACAAGTGTCCTGTATTCATGTGCATTTCTCTTTACAAAAGACTCTGCCTTGAAATATACATTTACCAATCACTGTTCACTATTGTTCAAGTCAGACTGATTTTCAGTTTATCTACTTAATTTAGAATTCTGTTTTAGCTTTAACAGAAGAACTCACCAGGAAGAATGTTTACTGGCAAGTGTAATTGTTTTCTTCCTCAGATTTTATCACATCTGCAAATGATGATGCTCCCATGACAACTTCAGAGCTAGTCCTTTTCTGAGCAATTATTTCCACCATCTCTTCATTGATAAAACATTATTAATTGCCTCTCTCACCTTCCTCAATCGTGTTTAGCCCATCCAGGGAATTTCTTTTCAGAGAGACTGTTTATTAGAGTATGTGTAACTACAGTGTTTCACATAAAATAAAATCCATGTTAGTACCTCTGCTTAAAACAATGTTCTGAGGTTTGTGTCACTGCTTTCAGATTTCAATACTGAATTAAATACATAAGGGAGTGTATAAACAATACCAACAAGAGACCTGTTTCTTAGTGGTTTCAGTGGCACATTGTACTTTCATTAGATGCTGAACAACAGTCCCCAGTTCTAATGGCAATAATGACAAATATGGCAGTAATAAAAAAAATTATGGAAAAAAAAATGGAGAAGTCACCACTGCCTTATCTAATAAGGCATGAGAAAAGCTTTCCTGCTGATACAAGGAAACAAAAACAAACATCAAACAAACAGAAATGAACACGTTATTCACATTACAGACCAGTCAGCACTGAAAACAGATGAGACATAAAAGAAATACCTTGAGTAACAAAGCAAGATGGTAGTCCTTTGAGATCATGAAGGAGGAAGCAGGAAGGAGAGCCATAAAGTAAAAGAAGCAGAGTTAAGGTTTACTGAAGTGAAGGTTTATGTGCCACTTAAATTGTCTTGTGGCAAATCACAAGCAGTTGAAGAACCAAAAGAAAAAAAATCAGCACAAACCCTAAGGAAGACTAAAACCAAGCATGAAACGTATCGCTTACAATTACAGTATTACATAGAGCTTCAAGTATTTAAAAAGCAAAAGGTATTTTGATTTCTACAGCTACCCCAGAGACAGCTATAATAAACTGAGTTGGCTAAGACAGAGAGAGAAATCACTCACAGTGGCAGTGATGCCTAGTGGAACCAAACAGCACAGTATGAAACAGCATACACAATAGCACCTATAGAAATAGTGTATGTAAAAAGCACTCACAGAGGCATTATCAGTCATAATTAGTTTGTCCTTAATTCCAGAGTACTGAAACTACATATTGTGTTCACTTTGAGTGTGGACAAATGCTCATTTCTCCAAGCTAACGTGAAGTGCTTCTTGTAGTCATTCCCTCCTTTACAACAGAACATTCTGTACGATGAATTTAGGAGTCTCCTTACAGTTTTAAGCATTACTATGGTCAAAAGATTTAAATACAGCAGCTCAAATGCCTCAAATGCTGCTTCTGGAGCACTCTTGAAGATGACTGTAACATACTGAAACACAAAGAAAAGATAATTCCCTACTCCAAATGCTTGCCAATTCAATTTGCTAGTCCTCAGTCCCATTCTCCACAAGGCTTTTTTTTTTTTTCCCAAAGGACACAAAACAAAGGACAAGAAGAATGTCCTGGGTCAAATTTAGTTGCTTAGTTAGCCCTCTCTTGTTGCCAGAACCTGTATTATATTATCAATTTCATAAACTGATGAAAATTCTTCTCAGCAACAAAGCACAAGCCCACCCATAGCTAACTCACAATCTTCCTGCTTAGGTCCTTAGAAGCTTAGCTCTCAAGGATAAGTTCACCCACCGTTAGTTTCTACAGCTTATGTCAAGGCTGCCCCTTCACTTAAATAATTTCCCTATGCAGCCATACTTATTCACACCTTCTGTCTCCAGGAACTTATGGAGAGCATTCATTTTCCTCCTTAGCTTTAATTCATCCTAGTTAAAAGAAAAAAAAAAATCTACTAATCTTCATCCTGCAGAACTTCCCCCCACAACTATTCTAATGTATTGCTTTCTTGTTCTTGATCGGGGGGCGGGGGGAGAGACAACTGCAATCCTGGAGAGTGTTCAGTTCATTGCCTGAAGTTCTTCTGAACGCCCTTGGAAGTGAGAACTGTCCAATTTTCAAAATGAAACAAAGAAACTAAGTTCTTACTTTATAAGAAGAATAATCTGGTGTTTTCATTTGTTTCAAGATTCAAAAGCTTGCTACTTCTCCCTCTCTCAAAGGAAGGGCTGGTTCTTGTAAGATTTTTTTTTCTTTTGCTATGCATCCAGTAGTGTTTAAGAACAAAAGCTTCAGCTGAGTAGTGCGTACATTACAGCTGTACATGTGAGTGGCTGGCATATTTCATTTTACAATATACATAATAACGTATGATACTGAAGCTTGAATGAAAGCCAAGAACAATTAAGAGAGATTGTCACCTAGCACAGAACTTTGCTGGGACTGACAGAAGTCAGACCACACAGGTCACTGCCATCCCCCTGCACTTTGCTTCTCATCCTTGCAAAGAACACAGGAAAAGAGACAAGTGACTCAAGAAGCAGAACTATTTTTCCCTCCATACGATCCGGTGTGATTAGTGCTGCTTTTCTCATAGTGTCTTTCCCCTGTGAACAGGATTTCTGTTTTCAGACCAGTGATTTAACCTCTTCTCATCTCCTCCAATAAATGTGCCAACTGCAGAAATCAGTTTTTATCCATCTTACAGCCTGATCAAGTATTTATTTCAAGACAGAGACGAGGCTTAGAATCAGTATAGATAGTCATCTATGAATCAGATCAATGAATCTGACAAAGAAAGCTATTGGCTTCCCATGCTCAGGGTAATAATTCAATTCCAACCTACCTATTTTGGATAATTCTGGAGCAATCTATAGCCACATGGTACCTAAGACCTGTCCAGATCTCTAGGATGAGGCAGGCAGTATTGCAAAGGCAATCATTAAGTACTCCTCAAACCGAAGTACCTTTAACAGTTCACTCCCCTGTTTCATTAAAAATATGAACTGACAGAAAATGCTACTATGCCAGCAAAGAACTGAGACAGTCAAGGTAAACAGATCTGTCTGCAGAGTTTCACTGCCTCTTACCATCACATGGTCTCTGATGCTAAAATGATTAAGTACTTTGTCATCCACTGAAGTCCTGTATGTCTAATTACAAGATCAGAATGAGACAGATGTACTGCAGAAAGCACTAGACAGCAAAGCTTGACAACCCAAACAAATCTGATACCAGAAATGCCCACTGTTTGTATTTGTAACATATGCTACCCTTTACAACTCTCGCTTTCAGAGAGGAAGCTTTACTCTACATCAGGCACGTCCAACCCATGGGCTGCATGTGGACCTGCACAGCTCACAGTGTCCCACTCTCTGCCCTATGCCACCATAGCAGCAGCTCTGCAAAGGTATCACTCAGCATCAGCCAAACAGCACTGTGTTGTTAACTCTGTTTGAGCTGAAAGCAGAGCACAGAGCAGAGCCAGCTCGAGTTAAGGCAAATAGGTTTACAGGTTTTGATACACTGGCTAAACACGTTCCTAATAAGAGCAAAAAAAATATGCAGCCATACTTTCAATTGTGAAAAAACAGTTTGAAAATAGGTTTTTGGGTATTTTTTCACTCCATTTTCAGTTAACACAAATATATCTGTGAATTTTCAAATGCAATATATAGAGGTATAATCAGATATTTAACTCAAAACCCGATTGTGTCTTTCTGGCTGACATGTGTTGTTCTAAGCCCTAACTCAGAAAAATCATTCACATCATTGCTTTCTGGCAGTACATTTGTAAATAACTGTTTATAAGGATAGGAAAAGTTTCACCAATCATCTGATGAGGACCTTGAGAACTCGTTAAGAACTGAGGCTACTGCCATCAAACCTGACTTTCAGGGTTACCTACACATACACAGCCTTAGACAACTGCTCTTCAGTCAGTGCAGCTCAGGCAAGCCAAAAGGCTGGACAGCCATGCCCTACACATGGAGCAACGTGTTAAGACATATTGGGACAGCTCCTCTGATACCAAGAAGGCTCAAATTTAAAAATAACATACTCAGTACCATGCTATTTCTGTGCATCTTATCCTGTTCAGCAGCCTCTCTATACAGAAAATAAAGCTTAACACTGATAAGCAACAGGAAGAGGACAGGAGTAACTAATTTCTGCAAATCAGAAGATGAATATTTCAAGATTAAGATTCCTGAACTATTTCTTACTCCTTACTGCCCACTTGCACTAGCTGCAAGTGATCTTTGAGCTGCAGAATTAAAGACACCTGACTGATGACAAGGATTAATAACACGAAGTAAAAGCAGAACTGTCAATTCACACAAGCAAAATAGGAAAACGCATGATGATTTTCATTTTTGTAGGGCAACACAATACACTTCACAGTCATCGTCAAGACCAACACAGAATGCACTCTGCATCAAGTTTGAAACACTCCTCAGGGTTTCACATGGGACAGAAGCAAGACTACAGAAGATACTCAGTTTTACACCAATGTGGCAGGAACATAACCGGAATAAGTTATTACACACTTGCATTGATTGCTATACCATCATCAGGAAAGAGATGCCATAAACAACGTCACATCATACAATCTCTCAGCAGCTTTGCCTAATATTAAAAAAATTCATGACAACACTGACTGCAGCTCTTTCCACATGACAGATTTCCTTGCAATTTTTGAGCATTAAGGTTATCAGATACCAAGAGAACAATGCTAAACAAAGAGCAAGTCTGGAATTCAATACTAATTTCATATGAAAGCTTTATGCATTACTTAAAGTTGCATGTGAACTGTCTGATTACATTTCACATGAAGTTGATAAGGTGATCTTATTAGATTCCTTTTCAGGTAATCATCAGTAACTGTTTGAACCAATTTCTGTGCATCTATTTAAAAGATCTTACCTTCCAAAACAGAATACTACAGTGTCGACAGAAATGCAAGGTGTCTCCATACTGTTCCTTTTTTGGGTAGTATTTCTGAAGTGCAAAGTACATCAGCTTCCAGTCAATGTGACCCTTCTCTGTCAGAATCAAATGCCTACAAAACTGAACGTGAAATTAAAACATTCCTTTAAAATAGTTAAAGAACAGTCACATCAGGTAAAGGACTAAGAAAAGAAGCTAGACTCAAGTGTTATAATTGGAATTCTTTGAAGTCAATAATCCGACATCATACATCTCTGAAAAGGGGCAAGACATCTAGCCACAAAAATGTTTCACCTAAAAATAGGAATACAGATTTTCAAAGAAAAAGTAGGTCATATACAGCTGATCTAACTCAGCGATTCTAATTATTGACAATAGCTGCATAATAAACAATATTTAGAGGCACAAATTAATTTCATACTTAAAACACATCAGGAATGAGAATCAAAAAAAAAAAAAAAAGACTTCTAAGATCATCTGGTTCAGCTGTCCACTTACCAACAATCTTGCCCACTAAACCATGTTCTTAAGCATTACATTTTTCCTTAACACCTCTAGAGACAGCAACCATGCCACCTCCCCAGGCAACCTGCTCCAATGCTCCACCACCCTGAGAAGAAATCCTGCCTGATGTCCAACCTGAACCTGCCCTGGCACAGCTTGAGGCCATTCCTCCCTCTCTTATCAAGGACTGGGGATTTTTATTAAGATGGTAAATATTAAACAATCCCTTCATCTTCAGGAGGACATAAATGAGTATTTTTTCCACATTTTATGAAGTTTCTAGAAGCACAGCAATGATCAAAGTGCCTGATGGATCACTTGAAGGCGTATCCATATGCAAGAAGTAGGTAATGCACAACAGTATTTGTGAAAGACTTAGTATTCCACTCAGTCTGGATTACTGCTAATACCCTGAGTTTTCTTTGTTCACAAGAACAGTGCCTTATGGAGGACAACAGCATCACCTTTGTGATTTCAGTTGTATTTTGCTACCTAATGGTTTCCCTGTGTGAAATTCTTACTTTTTCCCAAAAGCACTTTTCAGATATCAAACAAGTCTTTGCAGTTGTTTCAATGGTTCAACAAACAGTACTGATTTTCCTCTCCTATGCAATCTAACACTACCCTGTAGCTATTAAGGTACCACACTTTTCAACAGAGAAAGCAGGATTTAATATATATTTTTTTTTATTTTAATAGTAACTTAATTAAAAAGCTATTAATTAGGAATGCACTGAGAACACTGCTCAGAAGTGTTCATTATGCTCATTGAGCTGAAATCTTAAATGAATTGTTTCCCCCAGTGTCACCTTAGCATAACAGGTTCTTCCCTGACTATTGTTGCCAATATTCAAACAGACTCACTTCATCTAACCTCAAAATACATTCAACTGTTACATTACACTTCAGCTTCCCCCCACTCCCTCCATTTGCCTTTGACTACATTTTCTGTTATACTCTAAAGCCTTTCTTACTACTGTAAGAGTTTGTTCTCTTTACCACTACCTTTCATACTATACTAATAATTAATCATTAATTTGCTAGTCACTGACCACATGGTAACACTTCACTTTGCTAGTATTAGAATACCTTCATGCCCAAGCTATCAATTCCATCCACCTTCCTCAATTAAGTACAACAAATTATACTTCAGATACTGAAAACAGCAGTCCCACAGTTGGGACCGTATAGCAAAAAAGAGTCTTAGGATAGAGTGAATAACTACCCTAAATTCAGATACATTTAATAATTTTTTTCCACATGAATCACATAAAAAAAAACAACAAAACAATCACTATTTTCGCATGCTGTCACACTTCAAAAGAGATATGATCACATTTCTTCATTTGTATATCATACAGCAAACAGGGCCCACATTTATGCAAACGATTATTACCTGTTTTTCTGCAAAATGGTACTGGCATAGTTTTTTCCACAACTGTCTGTCTTCACTGAGCATGTACAAAGTTGGGGTCACTTGACCCAATGTAATAATGTCCCAGCCATCAGAAAATCTGTGCAAGATGTTACTCAGCATATGCAGAGGAAGATCACTGAGCGTAACACCATTGTTGACTTGCTGGAAGTAAGAGTTGAAGACTTAGCTAAAAAAAACTTCACAATAAAAGGTACAAATATAATCTTTAGACATACCTCAGCTCTTCGTTTAGTTTGTACAAAGCCATTGAGCACCATCTATGGTTAATCATGTGATAACTTAATTACTAGGTTTGAAGTGATTATAATTTATACAATAATAAGTTTCTCAATTCTCATTAAGAAACAGCACATCAATTTCTCTTAAAAGGAATAAGAACAGTACAAAATATAGGACTGAAGAGCAGGAGAACAAAACTTCTTTCTGCATCTGATTTTCATAGTGTAAGTTCATTTCTCAAGTCTGGAGGTAGCTCCCTTGATAACACAAACAAGCAGCTCTGGAAGAGACAGATCAGAGCACTGAGAAAGCTCTCCATAAGAGCCTACACCTCTGCTAGAGGTTTTCTTCAAGCATAACTCATACATGATTGAATCTAAGGGATGAGCTTGTTGACAAAAAAGACAAGTTTTTGCCTGGAACCTACATTGCTGGAGGTCCAGCTGCCAGGCAAACGATAGAGGCTGCCGGCCCCACCTAGTGGAGCTGCCCTGCCAGGGAACAGCAGCCCTGCAGCAGCTGTGCTCCAGCAAGCTTTAGGTTACATCTGTTTACTTCACCACCACTCATCTCACAGATGAAGTTTTCCACACTATCATCTGTTATAAACATCCCTGGGACTATCGTGTTCAGGAGTATGTGAACACTACAGATGCCAAATCTCTCAATTATTTCAACCAATGTAGAACAGCTCAGACACAAGCAGCATGCTGGAACGAAGTACCACAACTGCAGCACCTCAAACTGCTTTGGTTGCTTGGCATATGAGAACTGCTGAGATCAGGCTCCCCATTTCTTTCTAAAGTTGCTGACTTATTCAGATACTCAGCACATGCAGCAGTTTCAAAGCTGAAAGCTGCTACATGCAACATCTTGGAGCACTGCTTCCAGAAGTGCCCCAGACAGGTTCAGCCTGAAAACACAAGTTTCCTGCTTATCTTCAGAAGTTTCCACTTAAAAAGAAAACCAACAAAAACTTGGAAGAGTATACCACATACTTTGAATCAAGCTACATGATCACAGTCCAGATGCAAAAATCATTATGCCCTTTCACAAAAAGCAACTGTGCTAATGAATAACACTGCAGAATTGTTACTTTAATGTTCTGTTTTTTTTCTTCCTGGTCTGTATTCAGAAGCCACTTTAAGTTTGCATTTTCACTACTAGAATATTTACTTTGGAATCAAAAACTTATTTCAGCTCTACCTGAACATCTAGAGAAGCACAAAGTTCTTTGGATGAGGAAAAGAATTAACAGCTATACATCTGCCACAAAACAGCAGTCCAGCTGTTAGAATGGCCCTCACTGGAAATGATCCATTAAAATACCAGTAAGCTCTTTCCATTTCAGTTCTCATTACTTCTCCAAAACCAAGGAGAAAAAAACAACAGTGAACTGAAGTGGGCTTCTCTTGTCTCTCATGCTTTCATGGTGTTTGTGACTCATATCACTTCATCACTTTGAGCCACTTGCTGGAGAAATTTCTGCTTTCTACCAAGTTCATCTACTTACACTGTATTTTAAATGTTGTTCACTTGAATCCACACACCCATGTTTAACATACTGTCTCCCCTCTACAAGCATAATTTAACAGCATACCTTGTTCATCTGAAGATTCTTTAGCTGCTGCTGCCATAAGCGGATAGTTTCTAATCGGCAAATCCAAATATTAATGTTCCCCACCAGAACAGATTTTCCTACTCCCCTGATCAGTATACAGAGAGTGGAACTCAAATCTTGTAGGAGATCTTTGATTAATCGTGGATTATAGTGGTCTTCCATGACTAGAAAAAAAACAAAACCAAATACACTTTTGCTATCTCAGTTATCAAGCCAATACAGTTAAGACCAAGCTAATTGAGCTGACAACTATTTGTGTGAAAGTAGCTGCCCTCATCCTCTCTGACTTTCAATAGTGCTGTTCCATAAAAGCAAGGAAAATTAAAAACAAAAATCACAAGCAAATCTGATTAAAACTTCATACTATGCATTCAATAAACTCAATACCAATTAACCTATGAAGTAATTTCTTCTGTTGAAAGCTGACAGTGTGGTATCTCCATTTGGTGTGGTTCCCACCAAAAAAACCTGATCAATACGTAATAACTTTTTAAAATAAACTATACACAAAAGCAGCTATGTACTTTAGATCTTTATATCATGCAAACTGAAAACCAGTCATGTTACTAAACTTAGTGCAATCATTTCATCTAACAGATTACACATTTCATAAAGACCATAATTTAATAGCAGGCAACTGTTTCTGAACAGAATTTAGCTGGCATTATACTTCACTGATCTGTTTCAACACAGGTGATTCAATAATGGAGAAGCCAGTTTACTCAGACTGGATGGTAAGCATTTCCAGGGCATGGGAACAAGCAGATTATGAAAGCCTCAGTTTACCTTTCCGCACTATTTTGTCTAAGATGCTAAAGTAGTTCTTCTGTGCTGCACCACTCAGTGATGTTAACTGGGATTTTGCAATTAGCTGCAGAAGCTGTGACAAGGAATTAAAAGTTAGGAGACAAGTGGAATAAAAGATACAGGCACATTCAGCTCATACATTCGCTTACAACAGCCTTCAGCACTGCAATTGTATTCCACAAAAACACAACTACAAAGCTGGGAAAACAAAGGATAAATGCAAGAGACTTCAGGCATTACCACTGGCATTCCATGTGCAACTCATTGAGGTGTATTTTCAAAATACTGGAGACATACTTGTATTTGCACATGATACATGTAACAACTGGTCTTTAGAATGAAACAATAGGGAGAATTTGTATTTGTGAACTCTCAAAACAACACAGTAGCTGGGCACTGATTCTCCTGACACATTCAGTGGCCAGGAATACCACTCTGAACTGACTCCAGGTACCAGACTTTCAGTTTGAGTGAACCATCACACTGGTTAAACTCAGGCATGATGACCTATTACGCTACTTCGGCCCCATGGAGGGAATTGCACCATTTTACCTAAAGGTAAAAGGACTGACTGCATCAGTCCTACATTCAAGTTCCTAGTAGATAAAACCACAGTAACCTAAGATCAAACAGCACTCATATTGCATTGGTAACTTTCCCTAAACATACAGAAACCATCCATGTGATTTTCTGTAATCACCCGCTTGATTCTCTGGCAATGCTGCAATCAGAAGAGTATGAAGAACAGGGGGAAAGCCTGAGGAAAAAAGAGTGGATGAAGTTCTTGCTGCACATGAGTATCAAGCTCCAACTCCTAGACACAGGCCCTTCTCCATTCTTACATCTGCACTGACTTGGTTTAATAGCTGATAAGGATTGCCCCTTCAACAACAAAAAAAGTCTAAGGGTCAAATATAAGAAAGCTCTCAATGTTAGGATGGTGCTGAACTTCTAAGCACAGCAATACTAAGTTCTGCAATTGCAACTCATAACACTGCTCAGAATTAAAGTTCTCAGTGCATCGGAAATGGAAAGTAGGGAGCAGAAACTGCAGCACTCTAAACACTAGCTTGCAGACGTATGCACCACAGGAGAGCATCAACTACTGGCACAGAAGGTGTACAGAGATTAAGCCTGCCAGAAAATATTTTGTATCTTCACTTCCAAAACATTGATTTGACACTACAACTCAACATTAATTTTTCTTTGGAGAAGGAGAGACTACACCTGTTCTCTCCTTGATTTAATAAGGCTCCTTCTGGCTTCCCTGCGTGTTCCCTGACAAAAAATTGTGCTGTGAAAGGAGAAAATATACCCTGATATTTAAATACAATAAATCCATTTTTATAGTTTTTGAGGCTAGATATTGAGACCTCTTTCTCAGTACTTTTGAGGCCCTTTGATTTGAATTAACAGTTTAGAGAACATCTGTCAGCTTGCCAATTCAAGCAAGTACACACATTCCTCTGAATTTAAAAAACATTACTCAGACTGCAGATCAAGTATGAGAAAGATCCCCCCCCAGCTGATTTCAATGAAAATACTATTTTCAGTGAAGGTTAATATTTAATGATTAAGATGATTTTAGCAGGTGCATGAGTACAAGGATCTAACAAATCCATTCCTGTGATACATGCACAGCTGTGTCGTATGCTGTCACCATTCACAACATGGTTCATCTTCAGTTCCGCCCCTCCCCCCCCCCCCCCCCCACCTCCCATTTCTTATCTTGTGCTGCTGAAAAATCCTGGGAAAGAAAGGTTCTTTACTGCTGCTCTGGGAGTGAAGACAAGTACAGCAGTCTTAAACACTGGAGGGGAATAAAACAGGCAAGCATCCTAACCACTAGCCTAGAAGCAATTTCTTTTTGCTTTGTATCCTTCAGTTCCACAGCTCCTGTTTTTCTGGAGGTATAATACAATTGCTTTCACAAGTATACGCAGAGAACACTTTCTCTCAAAATATTCCATGGCCTATAGTTAAGGAGTTCTGATATGCTCACTCAGTGATGCTGTGTGCCTTTCAGGTTCTGAATACTTTTCAAATGCTACATTTTCTCACAAGCAGGCACACTCCTGAGCTGAACTCCAGTCCTCATGTCTGTCCCAGCTCCTAAGGAAACTCATTGTGAGACACTTCACTATCTCAAATCAGATGGAAAAAAGTAAGGCTTAAGATGGACCAATATCTCACAGAAGTATTTTCTGGTGGGCAGGCATCCAGAAAGATAAGGGATAAGATTTATCTAAACTTAAGTTCAGAACTAAGTGTCTGAAACCAAGACTACCTCTATCTTCCCAAGAACTAATTGAGACAGTGAGGATGGATGTTTATGAGAAAGAATATTTATGCTGTGTTAATGTCATGATTCTTGACTTTTACTAATAATACAGTTGCCTGAAGTTGATGATTTGCAATAAAATTACAGGAATACAAGTTATATGGGATTTGAACAAAGGTGAACACATATCTTGTCTGCCACTCAAAACAGTAGGACAGAGAATCACACTGTTAAGAAGCTGTAGAAGAAACTGCAGGATATTTACACATCAAATATTGTTTTGGCAGCTGCTACTTTTAAGTATAGTCTGTATATTTAAGATGCACAATGTTTTCTGATTTTTGTTGTAGGAGAATTATTTTCCTTTAAAAAGATTTCACCACTAAGACAGAGCAACAACAACTGGATCTACCAGTGTTTTACTGTAAATAAACAGCAGAACACTGGCTATCATCATCCTTCCCAAGCTGCAGGCTTCCACAGAATAATATAACAAATTTCCACAGTTGAAAAAATACCAGTTTAAAGTAAAAGTCCAGTTGTTCTATGCAGTATAAGTTACATATACATACAGGATATTAACACAGATTTGTCAGCACAGCTTTTTTTGTACACATGGGCATATCAGCAAGCACATTTGTAAAGGAAAATGTATAAGATGAAGAGCTTACTTTGACCACATAATTGAACCTTCTGATGTCCTGAATTGCACTTGAAAAATCTAGGCGATTAAAAGCTTCTCCCAAAGTGCAATAGCCATGTCTCTGAGAAAAGAAAAAACACCAGAAGTGGAAAAAAGCAAACAGAAGAAAACAACCCCCCCAACAAATAACTCTCACCATCTATAAAAAAAACAAACACACACTGCATGGAACTCAAAGATACATATACCACATTCCCTAGAACTGTGATATATCTGGCCTGAAGATTTTTTTTTTTTTAATGTCTCGTAGAAGGAATGAAACCAGATATGTTATTTGGAACTATCAGGTACCTTAGCAATAATACTCTACCATGAGATCATAAGCTCACAGTCATTATTCAACCTGGTACCAAGAGTTCTGGGAATCCATTCTGTTCCTGCATGGTCACAGTGCTGATACTGTCTAATGCTATATGCCACAAACTTCTAGTGCAGAAGATTTAAGAATAATAAGTAATCATCCCCTTTAAAGGAATCAAAGAAAAACAGGTAAAGTGGATAGTCAATCATCAGAACACAAGAATAAGTTAATTCAAACAAAATATTTTGTCCACTCCAGGAACTGGCAAGAAGCGCAAGCAAATAGTCACACATTACCAGTACATTAACATCTGCACAAGTAGGGAGGGGAAATTATCCCAACATGCAGGTTATGAAGGATAGCAATGAGTGCTTTTAAGGCAGTGTATTTTGGCATGAGTGACCCTAAACCTATACCTGAGTTCCCACACCTTTACCAGAATGACCCATGTAAATCACATAAGTGACTTTGCTAGTGCCTTTGTCTCTCTCTCTGTCATAACGTACTATGCTACCAATGAAGAGAGAGCAAAGTACAAATAACATGCAGAACGAACTTCCTTTTTAATATGTGAGAGTTGCCATTTAAGCACAAAGAGTGTACAAATTGATGACCCAGAGCATGCAGGACTTACTTCTCTGGTGCTTTCCTTATGAACATAAATCCAATTTTCACGATAAAAACCTGAAGTAAAAAAACATAAGCATTTTTAGACTTGAGGTGCCTTCTAGGAAGGCTTTGGAGAAAACAGACCATCCTCAATAAAATACTTAGTAAGAGAAGGTGGATCAATTTTGGTGAAGGAAGTTTTTGCAGAGCAGTAAAGAATGTTCAGAAGTTACATGCTTTAAAAACACACTGAAGTTAAACAACATTATAAATCAAGCAGAAGTTGGGACTACTGGCAAATGTAGCACAACTTCTTCACACTATGTACCAAAAACAGTCAGTTTCTCTTACAAGCCCCAATTCTTTTCAGACCACAAAGCTTCTTAGCACAGGAAGGAATAAAAATGCACAGCTTTTTATTACTGAATGCTCTACTTCTCTAACTTATCTTTTTGCAGAATCCTGCAGGGAAGTCAACTATGCAAGACCCACAACAGCCATTCATAATGACATCCAGCTTTCAGAAGTCTAGATGCATTGTCAAGTAGAAGTTCTCTTACATATAACCTCTTAAGTATACTGAAATACTTTAAACCCAGACAAGCTGGAGGATGCTTTCAGCTTCCTCTAAGACAATCTGTTAACTTCAGAAGGTACAAATAATGAAAATCATTTCAAGATCAACACACTGGAAGCCTCTGAAGTTTTGCTATCAACTTCTCTTTCTTTTACTCACTCTGTCAAGTTCACTATTTCAAGTAGTTTACTTGAGGACATACACTCACAATGTGAAAACAATTGTTTTAAAAAAAACAGTCATCAACAAAAATAACTGACATTCCAATAAAGAGATTCAGTAAGTAAAATAAATAAAATAAATCCTTACCAAAACCATTATGACAAAACACTTACTTCTGAACTAATTCTAGAGCTATTTCTGTAACCAGACATAGAAATAATTTATGTGGGAATTGCCTCTGAATCTTCATAAAACCCACAGTAGATGACAAACGCCACAGTTCAATGTGGATGCATCACTTCTGACACTAGAACTTGTAGCCAGTACAGAGGTAGACATAATTTAGAAGACTATCCTACAGATGAATGTATATGAATGAACCTACAACAATCTAAAATAAAAGAAAATAACTCAGCCTTACATTGTGAATCTGTGTTATTCCTACAATGATCTTTCTTCCTTTTCTTGGCTGCAAATTCACAATCCTCAGAAGCATACATTTCTTCATCATCATCATCATCATCATCACCAGTTATGATGCTGAAAAAAAAGACATAATTATAACAGCAATGACTGAATACTTAAACTGCATACAGCTGATCTTCTCTACATTAAAAAGCCTGGAAGAAAAAAGTCATGTTTTTAAACAATCTTTCTACCTGAAGGTAGAAAGCAGATTCTCTTAAGATATATGCTGCTGTGTTTTCTTCCCAGAGTGTTGAGCTTCGTATAGATTTAATTGCTTTGATGCAAGCATTTTCTTAAAAGCTATTACCTCCTAAGTACTTAGGAAGGACTAAGGAGGAGACAGTTGATCAATTAGATGTCTCCCAAGTCCTAGTACACAGAAGTCATGATTTGACATGGACCAAGACATGAAACTGCAGCACATGGGTGAAAGTCAGCACAATTTCCACACAACCAATCTAGGGCAGAAAGACAGCAAAGAGATCTCTAACAACTATTGATTTCAGTGAAAAAATAATGAAAATCTCTTAATGAACACACAGATCACAGCACTGTCCATGATGAATGTGTCACCACACTGACCTACAGGGCATCAAGAACTGCGCAGTGACCCCTACATCCTCCAGGGGACAATCAGCTATACCTTTTTCACTCCTGAGAATGAGTTATGTAGCCTGACACTGAGGGTTGACTATACCAACTGTATTTTCTGGATAAGCTTACATTCTAATGTTCATATACATTAAAAATTCTACATGTGCTATGGACAGTTAATGCTTCCCTTTCCATTTTCATAGGTAATTATAAGGAACAGCAATATAGATAATGAGCATGCATTTTACATGAAGTCAATAGTCTTGCGTAGATAACAATTCTAAGTAAGGACATAGCATATTGAAGCTTAATTCTAAAACATCTTTCTTCATCATTTTCAACAGGAAAGCACTTTTCCCATTCACTAAGATCAGGATTTGCCTGTTGAATTTCTTTAGCAGCATCAGAGTTTGAAGTTCAAATTGCACCAGCAAAAACCTAATGCTAGAACTGAAGTTCACTGGTTTACATACAAGAAACATGTATTAAAGCATTAAATAGCAAAAGCTATGTTAGTCTACTGATACTAGCTTACAAGGTTGAAGTTTTCAGGTTTGAACCATCTTTTAAGAACAATTAAACACTACACAAAAAGCTTTTTATTAATTGCTTTAATCAGCTCAGATTATTGATGTGAGTTTAGAAGAATCAGAAATAGAAATTTTCATCTGAAGTTTATACTTAAAAAAAAATATATAAACATGCCTCTACATACAGAGAGAGCTCACTTCAAACTGAGAGCTTAGTTCATGTCTGGATGCTTTTCAAGCATAAACATCAGTATTTCAGCATTTCATGCAACATTGCCACATATCACATCTAGTCAAATAGTGAAAGAGTTTGGAGAGAAGAAACTGGCAACCAATACAAGTAGAACACTGACATTGGATTACATGGTGTTCTGACCTTTCAAGGTTTTTGTTTCGTTGTTTATTTTTAGTTTTGGGGGCTTTGTATTGTTTTGTTGTTTTTCTCCCCCCCTTTCCCCCAAAAAAGCTTTCATACCAGAAATTCTCTTTAAGATCACTAAAACAAGTAAGTTTCAGCACTGACTGTATCACTGCATCATATGAAAAGTTGTTTGCAGAATTAGAAATAGAACGCAGCACTCCTGGTAAAGCCTCTAGCTTTATCACCCTAACATCACATACAAGCTATAGAGATCCAGACTGGTGTTCTGCCATATGGTTCAGGCAGGACAGAAACATAACTCACTCTCATTGACCCAGTGCAGTGGGCCAAGCAGGGCAGGAAGCATTGAGAAAGGCCATCTTCAGAACAGGAAGGTTTATCTGGCACAATTCCTAGTTCTGTTCCTGGAGAGAAAGAGCCCCTGGAAAGCAATTTAGAGCAGTAACCTATCTGAAGTTATTTAAAGCCTCTCTCCTTCCCAGACACTTCCTCTAGTATCAGACAAACAAGCAAAATAGCCTAATAAGAGCAGTCAATTAACAGGAGGAATTGCAAAGAGGGCTATTTCAAGCATGTTAGCCAGATACTCAAACTCACCCTTGACATTCCAGGAATTCATGTCATTTCAGAGATGACAATTTGACCATCTCCAAGGATTTTCTCATATGAGGTTTCCTCTCCTTGTGAAGGAGGAATTAATTGTTCACTTTGTTTGGAGTTCTGCTCTATGCATCTGTAACTATCACTGTTCTTGGCAAAATGTAAGGGGTTTGTGCATTTCCAGGCTCTTACTGGAATGAAAGTAAGGGTCCCACAGCTATCAGAAAGAACAGGACAAAACTACAGGCGTGTCTCCAGCATCTTTTTTTTTTTTTTGGCATTTAAGAAATTTGAAGAGCTGGCAGTTCAGCAACAAAGCCTTTTCACCACTCCCAATACCAACTCCTGCCTCCCCAACCACCAAGCTACAAGCTAAGCAAAAATAAAAGAAACTGAATCAAGTGCTACATATGCCATTACATGTATGATAACTTAAATTAAAACTGTTACCATACCACCATACAGAACATCTGACTGAACATGAAAGGATTTAAGTGTATACTTAATACTGTAGTTTATAGATGTTCTTATGTTTAAGTCTTTAAGAGCTTTTTCATAGAAATTGTTTTGTAGCTCCTAAAAACAAAATGTCTTCTGTCCTATATAAAGCTTAAACCACAATGTTCCACATAAAAGAGCATGCCAGAATTTTCTCTCTTTCAAAAATAATGTAGTTTCGTGACATTATTTTAACAAACTCCTGGGCTGGAAGAAGACTTTGCGGGGCTATCTAAGCAGCAGCTATTCTTCCTCATCCCATTGCTTCTTTTCTCACAGAAGAAGGAAAGCCTTCATGCCATGCATTTATATATGGAGACACTCTAAGTCTGTCTAGATTTAGAAAATCCCTGAGTTAAATGCCTGTAGCAAACAGTGTTACAGTGTATTTGTCAAATGTTAAAGTTACCTGAAATTGCCTGAGACCTGAGGACTTCAGTGTTAACAGAACTTTCACAAACATCACAAATCACTCAGACAATCAGATAAGAAATACCACAAACACCACAGACTGCTCTGCCAGTCCACTCCAATCTCAGCTGTCCCTGCTTTGAGTTGAGCCTTTGAACCAGATGATTTCCAGAAACCCTTTCCTACCTAAATTAATATTTATACAAAATACTGGATAATCAGCATTTAGCAAAATAAGTTAACTTGCAGATCCAGAGCTCTCAAATTGTAGATAAATTACTCTAAAGTAGTGCTACTATGCCAAGAAGTACCAATCTGAACACCACAGTTTAGTTCTGTGCAAGATACATTTTAAGCTGCATACACCAAAGTGACAAAGAAATAGGACTACAGAATATGGTGTGGCTTGGCTTTGCTAAGGAGGAGACATGTAAGATGGAAAACCAGGGAATTGCTACAGATGAGGCCATCTGTTGCAGACGAGGGTGGTTCCCTAGGTTTGGGATTCTGACAAGTTGGCAAGCAAGCCTAAGACATTCAAATTACACAGCAACTCTGTTATAACACTTTTATCCACAGAATTTCATAGCCAGTCCCTTCAAATTTGTTATTTTTTAATCCTGAACTTCAATAATCCTGTATCTTCTCAAGCACTTCATTTAAGTCTGTTTCTAGCAATACAATTCCCAGAGTTCAACAGTAAGAGCCTTCAAAATTAAAAAAGAGTATTTCTGCTTAAAGAAACAGTAAAAGAATTTAGTTCTTTGGAGAAAAGATCCTGCATGTGTGCGTATATACACACTATATAATACTCAGGAACACACTGACAAAAATCAACATACTATCAAGATCAGAAAAGCAGAAATCTTCATTAACAATGATATCCACAAAAATGACTATCAGTGATGTCATACTTGCCAAACATTCATTAAAGCAACCCAAAAAATACGACTATTAACTGTACAAGTAAGCATCAAAATTGACTTCATTCTACTCCAACTATAAAAGATTTCTGGAAAAAAAAAAAAAGGGAAGAAAATTGCCTAGGTGTATTTAAGGAAACTTTCTCTTCAGAAATTTACTGAAAGTTCTTCCAGACAATGTTTTTTGTATTCACTGCAGCCAGACTGTGTGGGGGGGGAGGGGTTGCCCAGAGAGGTTGTGGTCTGGTCTCCTGCTCTGGAGATACTCAAAAGCCACCTGGATGTGATACTGGGCAACGTGCTCTCAGTGACCTTGCCTGAAGCAGGGAGAGTTGGATTAGATGATCCCAGGTGGTCTCCTCCAACCTCAGCCTCTCTGTGGTTCTGTGAGACAAGCTCAATAGTAATTCTTCACTGCTTGATTACATTTGAGGTTCATTTCACAAATTTAGAAAACACAGGTGCATGAGTAGAGCAAGTTCTAGCTTTGCCAGTAAATTCCCACTAGATCAGATCACTTTATCATTTGCTGGACTAACAGCAAAATACTGAATGTTCCCTTTTCTCATTATGAGCACATTAAGCTGGAATTTATAACCAAGAATGTTATCCCTAAGAAGTACTTCTTGGCAAAGACACAAAGCAGTAATCTGTTTGGACAAAACCATTTCTATCACACCAGTCCGTGGGCATCTGCCACCTATATTACTTTATTTCCCTCTCAATCTACCTAATATGGTTATTATGCATTCTGCAGAGGCATATATGGACAAACACAGCGATAGGTGACTGCCATAAAGCCACCATGAGTCATGCTTTTAGAACAAAGGAAGTATATGACTACCATAAATAGGTCTGATCCAGTACACAATCAACAGAAATGCAAATGCAGCAAGTGCGTTGAAATATTACCTTGAAAGGAATTAAGCAACTTACCGATATTGCTTTAATCTTAAGAAGCAAAGAACAACCCAACTAAGCAACACAGAACGAGATTCAGCTGCCTAAAATAAACAACTCATGAAGTAGTGACAAAGATAGACGGCCTCCAGAAGAGAAATGAATAAACAAACCCCACAGCTGCATCTGTACGTGTCACACACATGAAGAAGAGATCACCTACCACAAGCCAAGTCAATTGCTGCCTTCCTACCTGCTCTTAAATTAAAAAGTGATTCTGTAGAAGTTATTAATAACTTACACAGCATGACTGATGTCATTAAGCTGACTGTTCCCACTCTGAAATGCAGCTCCAAAAGGTTCAAACCGTTTCCATCCATCTTCTGTTTTAATCCACCTCCATCCAGGGGATCTCCAGTCTTGGCCCAAAAATGGCATGGCTTCCCTGTGAGGAGAAAGAAGATGGTGCAGTATTGAAATATTAACAAGAGGTGCAATATTTGTTTTGCCAGTTCTCTAACTTTGAAAAACCCGTAGAGGTCACATCGTGGAAATCCAGTTCTCTGCTGAACATGCTGTTAAACAGATTCAACAGTTCAAGAACAGTTTTGATTCCCTAACCTCATTCCTATTGTACTTCAGCATTTGTTAGATTGAAGTAGGCTTCACAGTTCTTTCAAGAATAGGGGGAATTAATTCCTGCAGTAAACGAGAAAAGGTGATAACCAAGCAAGATCAGCCATGGCAGAGCAGATTACAGAGGACTCAAATTACTGATTTTTCAGACCTGACTATTAAATAGGTGATCAAGTCTAATTAGCTCAAACCAATGTTTCTCCACTTCTTCTTTCTCCTGTAAGCCTTCTAAATACCAAGATGCACATTTTCATTTCCTCAAATATTTTTCAGGTATTTTTTTTTTCTTTTTAAGGGGTTATCTCCCTAACTAGGCTATTACCTGGATACTTAGGACAAATGGAGGCTGCAGGATAGCACCAATTCTTAACCACTGAATTTCCTAGAAAGAAATGCAAGTCAACACAGATATATTATAATACAGTGCTTCATCACCCTTTTTCAAAAAGGAGAGTTACTTCTAACACATGAATGCTAAGAATTTGAAGAAAGCATTTTTCTACACTTCAAAGAACCTGAGCTTATTACCTTTTGCCATCTTTGTCTCATTCATCACATACATGCTGTTCTGCACATAAAATCTGTATTTAAATGAAGAACATGCAGGGCAAAAAATGTTGTGTAAACAGATGTTTCAAATATGAACACCAACAGCTTTATTCATAAGGCATTTTCTAGCATTTCTTCGAGTTGAAAAATATAAGGCCAGACCAGTGAAACATCACTGTGAGTTTATGTACCCATTTGCACCCTGGACCAGCACCTACCCAAAATGCTAG
Organism: Callipepla californica brunnescens; assembly: GCA_023055505.1. NCBI lineage: Eukaryota > Metazoa > Chordata > Aves > Galliformes > Odontophoridae > Callipepla > Callipepla californica. The sequence continues at coordinate 14,808,877 of JALIRH010000007.1, read as the reverse complement.
TTACAGTAGGAGAAGAAACAGAAGGATTAAAAAAAGCTCATGAAATACAAGCTGAGAGAGACCTTTTTCTTTAAAAGAAAAACAAAGCAAAGAAACATCCCACAACATTCCACACAAAATGAGGTGTGTTGTCTAGCCCCTGGCACTGATAAAAGTCCTCTTGCTATTCATATCTCAGCCTTCCTCTGAATCTCTCAGGAATCCTTTCCAAAGCTTACCACATCCTTCCCTCCAACCACAAACACTGTTCACTCCTGTGTTTTTTTTCCTCCCCTATCTTGTTGGTGACTTCATAATCATCATAAACTGCTTTTTTCCCCACTTGTTTAGAACACCTCCCTTTCACACTGAAATTAAGACCTTTTTGTCTCTGCAGTAACTGTTTAAATAGCTGGTGATAGTGAGTATATTTCAAAATAGCATAGCTTAAGGTAACTCAATGCCCAGCAACATAAGCAAATGTTTTTCACCTGAAAATATGTTATCTTTCTATTGTTTTTCTAAGAAAACAGCAGAAGAGCAAACAGAATTTTGAACTTCTATCTACAGAAACAGAGCTCACGAACCATTTCTAGCCAGCAGATCTGGCCTAAATATTAAGATTACTATCATCCCATCTCCTCCAAAAACTTAATAGTGTGAATTCAGCTCTATGGAGATAATAGGTTGAAAGAAAAAATAGTACAATTTCAAAGACAGATAAAAAGAAAGAATTGTTGGGCAAAGGAAATAAACACTTAGATACACTTGCAGCAAGGTGCAAAGCACGTTCTTACAAGTGAATGGGTAGGATAAAAAGAAACTTCCTGAAAACAACACAAGAAAACATACTCAACTTTGTTCTAGAGGACAGCTGCAGCAGGAATCCAAAGCTGAAACACGTAATTCTTCCACACAGAATCACTGACAGTTGAAAAGACCACTAAGATCACCCACCCACCCATCACAACCATACCACTAAACCACATCATTTAGTGCAACACCTACATCTTTCTCAAAAGCCTCTAGTGATGGTGACTCCATCACTTTCCTTCCCAGCCTGCTCCAATGCACTACCAGTTCCCAAATATATGCCCTCAAGGTCCAACTTGATCCTCCCTAGCACAAACTATGGCTGTTACCTCTCATCCTATCACTAGTGTCTAGTATGTTCGGTACATTATCTTTCTAAGAGAAAAAAGAAAAAGGCTATTAAAAAGATCAGGTTACCTTAAATCTGTGGGAGATAACAGAAAGTCAGCAACTCTGTGAGGCAGGTACACACTGATCTATTTATTCATCCCCCCAAAAAAAAACACTGATATTCTTAGCCCAAGACAGTCTCACTATCACACAAACCAAGAGCGTGTCCCGAGTAACAATACCAGAACAGTATTCATATGGATAAGGGGTTTGGGTCCTTCAGCACTCTAGAGGACTTATGTTCTTCATCCTGAGATATTTGTTCATCTTCCCAAAGCAACTACCATGGAGAAAAACAGAAAAATCTAAGGCTGCATAAAGAAAAGTGTTAACGGAACATAACCTGGTCTTATTGACCTGGACATGGCTTAGTGACAGGACTCTGTAGGTCAGACTGACTGCTGGGCTCGATGATCCTGAAGATCACTTCCAATCTAGATGATTCTATTGCCATTATCTAACAAGAGGAGCTTAAAGAAGACACTGCTTGCATTTAACTTGCTCCCTAAGCCAAGTAAGAGCAAGAGTTCCTCACTTCGCATCATACAACTTTTCCTCAGATGGGAAGCAAAAAAAGACAGACAAGAGCCACAAGAAAGAAGCATGAAAAGACTAGCACAGAAGCCTGCGTAGGTCAGGCTTAGTACATCCTGAGATTAAATGCCCTAGCCACCCATCTACCTATAAGGGAGCGCTGTTTAATATGAGGTTGGTGACTTACCACAAAAGTAAACGCTACCACAAAGACATTTATGATTGTGGCGAGGCATATTGCTCAGCCACCCTACTAAAGTAAGTCTCTGCTGTGTATAGATTCCTATACCTAGGAACATATAATTATGACTCAAACCACTCTTATTATTCAATAGCAAGCCTGTACGATCTTAAGGCCCCTTTCAATCCAAGTCATTCTATGATGGGACAAGTCAAGGCTCTTACATTTCCTAACACTCCAACAGCACACCCTCCCTCACAACCCTAACATTACCTCTTCAGGAGCTCAGCAGGAACTGGCCCCTCACACTCACACTGCAGGCAGGTGATGTTCTTCCAGAAACCAGCCCTATCAGCCTCTATGACTCAGAAGTCAGAGTCCAACTTGACCGCCCATTAAACGGCTGCCTCACATCAAACCTCGCAAAGCACAGACTCAGCCCCTCAGCTTCTCCTCTCTCCCACCCCAAAGCCACCTCTTATTTCCCCACAGCCATTCAAGCACACCCAATACCTGCCCCCAAGAAGCACAGATACACGCTCCTCCCTCTGCCCGGGCTTCCCACCCTAAGCTCAGCCCTCATCCCTTCTGCCGTCCTCCGCTCACCCCAACCCTCCTGCAGCCCCTCGTACACCCACGCTCGCTCCCGACCCAGACAGGCTCCCGACCCTCAGCCCCGCGCCCAGCAGCGGCCCGCTCCCCACATCACCCCCTCCCATTCCACCGCAGCTCCACTCCCCCAACCCAAACCCTTCCCCCTCCCCCCACCGGCCGTGCCCCCACGTACCCAGCGGCGGCAGCGCAACGGACGCAGGCCGCGGAACTATTGACGGAAGTAACACGGGGCCGCGCTGGCCCCGCCCCCGCGCCGCGCTGATTGGCCGCCGGCAGCGGCGCTTGTTGCTACCCGGCAGCGCTCTCCTCCATTGGTGCGATGGGGGCGGCGGCGGCGGCGGGCGGGGGCCGGGCGCGAGCGGGAAGCGGGGTGCACGTGTCGGTGTTTTGCCGGCGGGAGGGGGCGGGGCCGCGGGAAGCCCCTAGGAAAGCCCTAAGAAAGCCCCAGGAAAGCCCTAGGAAAACCCTAGGAAGCCTTATCCTCGCAGCTTCTGGCTTCTGGGAGCTTATCCGGGGATCACAGAGCGATGTGGGTTGGAAGGGACCCTTAAAGGCCATCCGCTCCGACCGCCTGCAGTGATGCGGGACGCCTAAGCTAGGACAGGGGCTCACGGCCCCATCCAGCCTGGCCTTGGGTGTCGGCAGGGATGCGATGTGCGGTGGTGACTGTCACAGATACCTAGATTCATAGATTCATTAGGTTGGAAAGGACCTACAGGATCATCTAGTCCAACCATCCTCCCACCACCATCCCTACGCACCAAGCTACTAAATCAAATCCCTCAGCACCTCATCTAAACGCTTCTTGAACAGCGCTAGGGACGGTGCCTCAACCACCTCCCTAGGCAGGCCATTCCAGTGCAGGACCACTCTCTCAGAGAAAAAAAATTTCCTCAAATCTAATTAAATCGTGCATAACCCAAGAAGCAAAGCACTCAGCAGAGGCAACAAGGCTTTTACCTTCCAAAGTTTAACACTAAAACACAGCTTAACTATGTAGAAGACCGCTTAAGACCACAAGGCAGCCACACTTCCAGTGCCAAATGCAAATACAGCCGTTTCAAAGGCAGTAGCTCCTCGCTGAAGGCTGTAGGCAACACTGTCAGCCTGCTTGCCACAATTCAATCATTGGAAAGAGTTTTCCAGGCTCATACTGAATGAGAATGTGACGGCATATTGTCAGTTTTATCCTAAATAATCCATTTTTGCGGCCACACACTCTCATAATCAGCCTCGCTAACCCCAGTCTCTTATTTTCTTGTTTATTTCTGATAGCTGTGATGGTCTTGCTGATATCACTGGCTGCTGTTGGCAGCTTCAGCCTAACACAGGTTTGAGGACAGGTGAACCCACCCACAGTCATCCTTTCCGTGACTGGACTGAACAATACTGTCATAAGTGCATCCTAACTGCTGCTAACTAAATAAACTTTGCTGTGTAGAAGTCTGTCACTTTCCAATCCCGTTGCTTGCCACTTCAACATGGAGAAGAGAAGGATTTAGTTAAATGTTGCCCAAGCAGTGAACAATGTTACTGTGCAGAGCCTTTGAGGGCCGGGGAATCATTGGGACGTGTGGACACGCACGGCATTTGTAAGCCCTATCTTTCATGTGACACCCACAGAACTGGTACTCACACCCTTTAGTCATCGTGCCCACCCAAGGGCTGGTACTCCAGCCGAATGCCTCATGCCTTAGGAAGCATACAGTGTGAAAGGAGGAAGCAGAAGCTGCACTGACATGTCTCTTGTACCTTTTGTTTTGTTTTGTCTATTTCTTTTATGGATACTAGAAGAACAATGACAAACATGTCCTCCCAGATTGGGTAGCCACACAGTTTGATCTGCACTGCAAATATATTAATGTCATTAGTAGCTGAGACACATAAGTAATTGGGTTTTCTGTGCCAATTCTTCTATTTCCTGAATATCCCCCACCGCTCAGCTAGTTGTTATTGCATTTTCCCTGATGGCTTCAGTGTATTTATATACATTGTTTATTGGAGAGAGCTACAACAGTTTTTTGTTTTGTTTTGTTTTTTTAATTTTAATTTAGTACAAAGTCACTTGTAATAACTAGAAGATTTTATTTATTTGTGGATATATTCCAACTGTATCAAAATCTTGTGCTAATTTGACTTCAAGATGTAGTGTTTATTGCCCGTAGTGTTGAGCCATCCTCTCTATTGGTAGTGTAATTTTTGCTCTGTATACTGCCCAACAGAAGGGAGTTATTTACTATACTATTCATTTGCCTTTTGTACTGCAAATTGAACAAACTGGTCTGCAGTTTGACCGTAACTGCTTTTGATTATTTCAGGAGGATGTAAAGTGAAGATTACGTTAAATCCACAGGTTTACAGTCTGACTAGTTACCCTGGTTGTTGGTAGCAGGTCCATGTGAGTATTACAGATGACACCCTCTGGATCTTCTTCACCTTAACATGAATTTTGGAGAACTAAATAACATGGGAAATTCCATCTCTCTCATTTATTTCTTGTTAAACTACTTAAATTATGATTTCTATTTAGCAAGCCACAGTGAAGGTGGTTTCTCTAAATACATTCATTCTCTAATGAGCTGGTACTGACAGAAAGCCAAGGTATTTTGATACTAAATAATTTTGCTTGTAAGAAGTGAGATACAATGAAAAGCAAAAGAAATTGTGTTACGTAGAATGGCTTAGACTATCCTCCTGGAGAAGGTGAAGCAGTTTTTCATCTGCATTCTTGTTACTTTAAACATATGGTTTGCAAACATGCATCATATTTAATGGATTCTGAGATTTCTGAGAAATCATCTGAGTATGAGAGTTGTTGCAGATGCAAATGGATTTCCTGCTTTTGGGATCATCATTTTCAATTTGCTGAGTAATCACTATACATATTTCAAAGTACAGAATAGTTGTGCCAAGCAATACCAGAGCTCAATTCAGTTACTTAGTGACATTTAATGCTAAAAATTAAGGAAAGAGGAAGGTGTTATGAATGCAATAACATCATTAGACAGCAGAAGGGTGCTTAAAATGGTGTTGAAGGCAGAAGTCATAGCATTTTATAGGTAAATCAAAACTGGAAAAGAACACATAATCCAAGCAGTTACAATTTTTCCAAGGAGTCAGTTGCTTATAATTTCATTTTTCAGGAAAACTTCCAACTGGTAAAAAAAAATAGCCAAGCTTGGACAAAAGCCTCTCTGTCCTAACTGTTATTTAATGTGTGATTTCCAATGTATTACAGTGTTCTCCTGAGCTCTCTTTTGTGTCTGGCATCATTTATTCATTCATTTATTTATTTATTCCAAATATTTGTCACCAATACTGCCAAAACAAGAGGTAATCGTCTCCATTATTCTCCCTAAATTATGAGAAAATAAATATATGAGTCTAGATGTATAAGAGAGCATCCTCCTGTCGATATGCTTGTCTGCTGGGTTTCAGGACCAGCTCAGGTTGACGTAGCCCTGGACAGCCCCTTTCCCTCTGGGAACAGGGGTCAGTGCTGTGAGAAGCAGCCTGGCCTGCCCATATACCTGGCTGAGGCCAAGACACGACCTCGTTTTGCAGGCTGCCTGGCCTGAGCACAGATCCGATGGTCCTGGCTGGACCTAAACACTGCCTGTGAGCCTGCACTTCTGTCTCTGGCCTCTCTCTCAATTCCTGGCTCCTCAGGAGCAGGGAATGAAAGTATGAAATGTCTTATGCAAGCTTGGTGAAAAAGCAAATTCACATACGTGGGTTTATTTTTTCTAGATTACTAATAATTACCTTCAAATCTTGATTTTGTTTTTTTTTGGAGAGATTCACCAATCAATGTTGAATGTCAAATATTAGCATAAAACATGCTTTACTGTATAGTAATTCTCGGTTAATTGTAAAAACATTCTGATTGGAAGAAACAGTATATCATGTAGGGCAAAGTACTTTGAAAACTAATAATTATTATACTAAACTAATAACTATTAATTTTCAAAATAAAAGAAATGGTAGCAGTTTACTAGGAAATAGTTTACTAGGAAATTATACTAAGGGAGAAATATAAGTTTCAGTGCCACAGTGAAGAACACGATTTTAGTTAAACTCCAGAGAAACAATCTGAAAAACAGCATGTACCATATCTGGAGACTAACCTTTAATTGAAAGCACTGGGACACCAACAGAAATTACACCGTTTGATGATAGGTTGGATACTGCAGCTAAGTCATTTGCAGTAGGCAAAATCTAAGATCAAAACTGAGATTTAGAAAAGAAATTTTCATTTTTCAGATGTGAGCTCTGTTTATGTAAGTGGGGTAAGTAAGAGAAGAAGTAAACTAGTTTAGGAAATTGCTGTACAGGATAGATTTTTGTACATATTCAAACTGTAGGAATTGGTAAGAAATGACATAAATTGAGGATCGTTCCTTTTGTGCAAAAGAAGGATGGTGAGGGATTTTCTATCCTTCTACATGAAGCCTTTAGTCAGAAATCCACACCAAACAAAGCTGAATGGAGTTCTAGGAGAAGACTTACTGTACTGGCAAGTTACCAGCTGTTTTCTTTTTATTTTTATGCATCTACAGAACCGACGGTTTCTTTTCGATTAGTGCTTTCAAATGTGTTCGTAAGTGAAAGTAACTGCTGCTGCGAAAACTACAGCTAACAGAGGATGCAAATCAAAACTGAAGACAATGCTAGTATAATTAAAATAGACATAAAATTAATCTAGAAATGTGAAGATAAGGTAGGAGGATCTTCCTTCCTTTCCTCTCTCTTTCAGGTTTTCCCATAGGAAGAATTGCAACACAGATATCTAATTAATTTTAAAGAGAGGCTTAATCAGCATATGGGAGAGGCTTTATGATATAGTTGAATCTGACTGAAGGGAGTGGAGTGAGAGCTAGTAGAGGTAAGAGGAAGGCTAAGAAAAATAGTGCTTTACTATTCTACGAAGTGATACATGCTGGTGTTTCAATGTTCAATTAAAGGGGAAGGCTAACAGAGCTGATAGATGCAAAGGGCATATTTCCACAGGAAGAGAGAACAAAGATAAAGGGAAAAAGATAGCTAGGGAGTTTGTAGAGAAATTAGATGCTCATCAGTTTGGCTGAACCTGATATATAGGTTTACGTAGACAGTAAGCAGTCTCAACCATGCTAGCAATTAAGTAGAAAACACGTGGAGGATTGGGGAAACATAGTGAATAGGTAAATGCTATGTCTCATTGTCCTGGTTTTATTGGTGTTCCATATGATGATGTTATACAACAGGCTGTTTGGGTGCAGAGGCACGGTGCACTTTGGAGCTGTGTTTTTGGGTTTCTCTAGCATCCTCACAAGTTCTGTACACTGGGTTGTATTGCATTTCCCAAGAGCCTCCACATGATTTCCAGTTCTGGGTGATGGGCAAACAGCTCTCTTGTCTTTTCTGGGAGGCAAGTCTTGGAGGGCTAGTCAACAGAGACTCAGGCTGACTCTCTCCTCTGGTTGTATTGGTTCGTTTTGATTTATTACTCTTAATTATTCCATATCTTATAACAAATTTGTTTCTCCTATCTCAGTTGGTGTTTTTCCCTCTTCGTTCCCCCATATCCTTCTACTGAGGGGAGGGAGAGTTGTTGTGTGATTCAAACTGCAAAACTAATTAAAAAGGAAAGATAGAAAGAAGAAATTAAAGCTTATAAATATAACTTCAGCTTTGAATGGAAAAATCTGGAACAACTTCTCTTTAGTGAGTTGGAATGTATGCTTAGTAGATAACTAGTAGACAATAGGAAACTGGTAGACAATCAGTCTGGCAGGATCTCTAGGAGTGGGAAAGATATGCTAAGAATCAAAAATGACCTTGGAAATGTGTTCTGAAAAACAGAAGGAAATTCTCTGTAGGTCTTATTTTAGTCATAATTAAAATGCTGTCCACATTGCAGTTCTATCTAGAAATTTGTCTGTGAAATAACCATGGATTAATGGAGTTGCGTTAAAGAAAAAAACCCACCAAAAATCTAAAAAAAAAGCACCAAGCATGCAAACTAAATTAGTAATGCTGTGAGATGTCCTAATCTCAATACCAGAAGATATATCCAGTAGAATAATAATATTATTTGGAAAAACAGGACCA